>VDFB02000003.1:5409096-6030870 GCA_007258455.2 Sequoia sempervirens
TTGATGAGGGCGCAGCCCGAGACTTAGAAAATAACCCACAAACAAGAGAATAATTTTATTATTCAGAAAATGGAGCTTCTTACATGCGGAGGATCTCAAATCCCCAAGTTCTACAACACATGCAACTTATAGAAAGCTACAGAATAACCCTTTCACAATATGCGAGTTTTGTCCCCAAAAAGTTACCCAAAAATTAGAAACCAGCCCATAAATAGAGCTCCTCATTAGTTTGGAGCCAAAACAACATTCAAATTTGAGTTTAGGCGGTTTGGCGCCGAAAATTTACAACATGAAGTTCAAATTTCAAAAGAGCATTTGCAATTGTATCTTCTAGAAAGTGCGCCAACTTCCCGGGGCCATAACTTTTGATTCGGGACTCCAATTCATGAACCATTTGAACCGTTGGAAAGGTCTTGAAGTCAATAACGCGCTTGAAATCCGCTAAGCTGATTTCGGAAAGTTTTAGGGCTGATCCGGGAGCTCTAAGTACCTCAAATCTAACTCGAAAGATTTTCAGGTGCAAATATGGGAAAATAAAACTGCAATATCTTTCAACCCAAGAGTAGAAAATAAAAACCATAAGTTGGGAATTTCATTATGACGAAAAGGGTATCCAAAAATGTAAAAACATCTAAAAAATGAGAAACTTGAATTTTAACTATTTTTGGGTGATGCAAGATTGCCCTTACACCACTGGATGCTCCTGCATCATAGTGAAAGCGACTTCAGAAAAGCGAAAGAATTCCCCTCTTCTCCTAGAATTGCCTAAGTCTAAGAAGATGAAAAATGAGTTGAAAACCCAAAGCGAAGTCATTATCATCAGTAAAGATAAGGAGGGCATGCAAATAGAGGACTTGAAGGATACGAAGTAGGGACAAGGTAGTGGTGGCCGTAGATCTACATGCTTGGCAAAGGCCACATCCCAGGACAAGAAGGGGAAACAAAAAGCCACTATGTATGAGGAGGAAGAGTTGAAGGTGGAAGAATTTGAAGCCCAGGTTGATGAAGAAAGTGATGAAATGGAATTTGAAGATATTGCTTATGAAATGGGTGAAGAGGAAACTAAAGAGGAGAATGAAGATAATGAGGAGACTGAAATTGAGGAAGACCAAAAGAATGAAACCCTGACTGATCCTGAAACCGGGAATACTAGCAATGAAACTATTGTTGAAGATTCTAGCATTGATTATATGAAAAATAAACTAACCTATATGCAAGTTCAGTTGGATGATATGGAAAAATATTTTTCACGCTGATGAAGGTGATGTATGGAATAATGCGTAGAGCAATGGTTGGTGTGGTGTCCGGTCAAACCAAGATCACCAGGAAGTTGAAAAAGTTGGGAAAGATGAACAAATTGAAGGACCTTGATGAAACAAAGGGACCTGATTGGAGGGAGTCTATCTCCCTAATTGGTGATTACTAGGACCTATTTGGAAAAGCCAAGTAATGAATTTATATTTTGTTTTTGTTAAATGGCCGCACTTCTTTTTTTGTCTTTTTGTTTTCATATTCCCGACTGCTATTTTCAAATAGCTCTATTATGGTTTCAGACTTGCTGGTATATGGTGGACCTAATAAATGGTCTTCAAAGTTTTAAGTACTCTAGTAGTAATCTTATGTTTTTGATTATCTATAGTAGTTCTATGGTTATGGTATTGTTATCTAGCTTGCGCGCCACCCTGGACATGCTATTTTTTGTTGTTGGATGGTGGTGCTATTTTCCCACCTTGTTTTTCCTTTTTTGATTTTTGGCTATAACCTTGGGATCAAGGCTCTTTCCTTGCTTATCTAATAAAAAAAAAAAAACAAGTTAATGTTGACCATTCCCCTTAATGCATGATCTAGATTTAAACTAGCTTTAGACATATTGAAAAAACATGATGTCACAATGTCATGAAAGAAATTTCTCACAAATAATTAGACAAATGAAGCCATCAAATTCATAATTATAGATTTAGAGGAAAAATTCTTTTCCATTAGGACTACATTGAAGAAGTGGGAAATGTTCCTGAGTTAATTGAGGTCATGGTTGCTAGGCCTCACTAACACCAAATACAAGGGACCATTACCTTGATTTAAAAAAATGAGGAGATGATTGAAGTTATGTAATGACACAAAGACATGGTTGATAGTGGACATGAAATTGAATTTATCTATAAACTTTCATGAATCAATTTAGTATAGGTTAAACCTCTTCAAAAATAAGATTCTAGGGAGGTCATGGTGGGTTTGATTTTGAAAGAGACATCCTAATTTGACCATTAGAACAAAAAATGGATTAGAAATAGATATAGTAATAATGCTAAGGTCATACATATTCTAAAATAAATTGCATAAGCTATACAATGTGAATCAATACAAGGATAGAATAATTTACAATTGTGAAAAAATTGGAGTACAGGATGGAATAAATTACGGCATGCACATAATTGCAATATTAGTTTCTAGATGTGTTCCCCATATTATCTCAAAAATCAGGGAGTGGATCAAAAATTTGGAATGTGTAAGTGTAGTAGGACATAATATTTCCAATTTTTAATATTTTTAAGTCCATAACACACATCATGAGATACATTTTCAATTGTAAATCAAGGGCATCCATGACAGCCTAGAAACATGTGTGGGTGATGAAAGAGTTATTTCTAAATTGGCTACAATATTTTTCTACATTTATTTTAGGAGGGGTATCACCAAGAAGCATGCCCCTTCTCATTTTAAATGGTGATGGTAGTAACTCCCAATATTATTCTTGATTTTTAAAGAAAATGGAATTGACCTTTAGATGATACTACCCTTCATTGTTGGTGTGAAAAATATGAATTACGTAACTAGTTTCACTTTAGGAACTATTCACACCTTATTACTTAAGCTTACTTAGGTCATTTTATTCTTGAGTCTCAAGTCATATGATTAACACACTTGTCATGATCTTAATTTATCTTAGATTTTTATTTAGGATTTGAATCTTGATTTTATAGCAAGGTCACTTCATTAGTTTGGATTAATTCCATAACCTTGTATTCATTGTTTTATAGTAATACATAAATTATTTCATTGCATCCATCTTGTGTGGAATATATTTGGTCTTTCTATTTAGATTCTTTCTCTTGTGAGTTTTTTCATTTCTCCAACATGGTATTGGATTTTTGAATCAACAAACCCCTTCTCATTTTTTGAGGGCTTTGACTAGGAATTTTTATAAGGTATCTCCTAGAGTGAAATAGATCTCATGGTTGTGCTCTAAAGTCTCAAAAACCCATATTTTTGTATAAGGCACAATAGGGTTTGGTGAGAAAAATTTTGATTTTTTTTTTTTTGTGGTTGATTGGGTAACCATTTTACTAGTCTGTTCAATTGTAAGGATTTGTACGACTATATGACCACCATTAATATGATTTCATAGACTATGATAGTTACGAAAAAATGTAATTTTTTTGAGTTGTGTGCAACCACTTGCATTAATAATCGATATGATATTTTTAAAATAAAAAATAGGGTTTTGCAAAAAAGCAATTTTTTTCCTTTTAAAAAAATTAAAAAATAAATTGAAAGGGCATATTTCACTGTCATGGCCCCACCGTGATAGGGATGACTATCCTTGGGGCCCATGTCCTATTAAAGGGTGTGATACCCTAAGGTACCAACCTCCTTTAATATATATGGCCACAGATGGCCACAGCTTGGGGCTTGCCCCCTTTGCATGTGGTGTTGTGGGGGTTTAACCCCTCCACACAAATACATTTTTACATAATTTAAAAAAAATAAAAAATTTTAAATGTAAAAATATATTTCTTAAAGAAATTTTTAATTAAAAAATTCTAAAAGAATTAGTTCAACCATGGGGCAATGTTTTTTAGCAACATATTTAGTAGCTCCTCTAAATTTGGTGGCACCTCCAAAGTTAATAGAGTTTTTTTAGTAGAAGTAGTTTTTAGGTTTTGTAATTGCTAAATTTGCTAGTCCTTTATATTTAGTAGCAATTTTAGAAAATTTGGTAATGAAATCAATAGATCTTTTCTTTTTTTTCTCCCTTGACCATTGGTAGTTTGGATTTTGAATCCATCTTCAGAGGCTTCATTTTTGCACATACATGCTCCTATTTTAGAGATTTTTTTGGGGTACAATTTTGTTCTCTTCATAATGGTGGTGGTGATTTTTAGTCTAGGATTATATTTTTTTAGAATTTCATTTTTCTTAGTGATCTAGCTACGTAGTTCTCGTTTTGAGAGATTTGAAGGGCCATACATTTTATATACAAACTCCTCTTTGGATACAATTTTTTTGAAATTGCATATTTTTTGCATACTTTACAGTAGTGCCTTCTATTACCTCTCATATTCTATAAAAAAAAATATATTTAACATGTGATCACACATTTTGGACATTGTAAGCATCTATTGAATGGACATATTCATTTGTAAATGCACTGTGATAAAGTGCCACATATTGTACATATATTTTGGGGATATTGTGTTAGGAAATTAAGGTTTACATGTAATAAATTAGTTAATAGTTAGTTGTTAGTTTTGGGGAGTTATTCCCATAAGGGAATTTGGGGTGGTTATTCATAGGAATGTAATGCTTTATAAGCATTTGCAATGGACATTGAAAATAATCCCGATGAATAGAATATATTATTTTTTATGTTATTTGTAGTAAGGTTTTATATGTGCAAAAATTTGTTTGCTCTACCATTTTTAACATGGCATCAAAGCATATAAATTTCTGTGCTTATGGTTGAAAATCCTATAACTGCAATTGTGAATACGTGAAAATATTTGTTAGAAAACGTGCAACAAAAGAAATGCAAGAAACAAAATAAACACCTAAAACCTCAATATTGGGCAAAAACGTTGAACTTAACAAATGTAGATAGAACGAATATAACTTGTTAAGCTGTCCTTTGGTTGGCCCTTGATTTTGACGTTGTGTATGCTCCTTTTGATGGTAAAAGATGCACAAATGTGATGCAAGATGGATGAGAAGTGGATGAGAATGCTATGGTGAATGCAAAAATGCAAATTTTTAGCAAAGGATGGCTCAAATGAAAATTTTGTAAGAGTTTGGTTAGCACAATGATCAACCCCCCAAATGACAGAAAAAAGGGGGTATTTATAGAAGTTTTTGAATTCCATAAAGAATTCAACAGTTGAGATTGAGCCACCATGGCCAAGATGTAGGGCTATAGTGAGTTGACGACTCACAAGCCCTCACATCTTGACATGTGGAAGGTGAAGTGGCTAAGGATGTGGTGATGTGTAGGTGAGGTGGAAGGAGAGTACATGATGTGGAGGAAGGACAAGTACCTTGAAAGTACATTGAGAGATGAGAAGGTTACATTAAAAGGAAAGTTCTTGTTCCCAAATGGTTGGAAAGTGACATGAGAGGAATTTTAGTATTCCTCAAAAATATCCATGGGAAAGAGGAAAGTAGTTGGAAAAATAAATGTGAATTAAAAATTCACATGCTTGGAAGAATCTTATGGACAAGACAAGATTCCAAAAAGGGAAGCACTTATCCACATGTGACTTGATGTGACAAGTCAAAGATCACATGGGGAAGAGTCTACATGTGACTTGATGTGACAAGTCAAAGATCACATGGGGAAGAGTCCACATGTGACTTGATGTGACAAGTCAAAGATCACATGGGGAAGATTCCACATGTGACTTGATGTGACAAGTCAAAGATCACATGGGGAAGACAAAAATGAATTTAATATTCCTTGGAAGAATAAAATGAATTAAAAATTTATTGGGAGGTTGATTAGGCTAGTTAATGAAGGATTAGAGGAGGGTTAGGTGGCTAAGAGAGATTAAGGGCCAACTTGCAAAAGTTGGAGGATGTGACACATCCTAATCAAGGATTAGGCATGTGCACATTCCTAATGATGGAATTAGGAGGTTGATTAAGATTAAGGAAGGGATGTGACATGTGAGGAATTAAATAAATGTCATATTTATTTAATTCATTTGATGAAAGGGGGAATGTATTTAATTATTAAATGAATACCTTAGGGGTTTAGATGATTTAAGGGTATTAATTAAATAAAAACAATATTACTTAAATTAATGCTAATGTGAGGATATTTAGACGAAAGGGATAAATTTGGACCAATGTAAGTGTCCAAATTTAGGTGTCTACATCAATATACAAAAAATGTAGAGGTATCTTGATGTTGGTCTGAAATGGGAAGGAATTCACATAAGAAAAGATTTACATGCAAGAGTCACTAGAAAGAGAAAGGCTTATATTTTTCGTAAGAATTATGTGAATTTTTTGTTCATTTAAATTTACTAATAGCATGATAAATATAATTTCAAATGCATAGGAAAAGGTGTTCATATCCATTGCTGGGCACTAAATATGCTATACAAATTGTAATTCCAATTAGATGCAGGTTGAAGGGGTGTTGAGATTTGCAATAGAAGGGTGATAAGTTCTATGGTTTCTAATCAATTTTGTTATAAGGTTTTTGAAAATTATTTAATAGGTCTACCATTTCATATCTATTTTGGAGCATATGAAGTGAAATAAAGGTGAATATTCTATTCCATTTCCTATGATTGCACATGGTGATGGGTTTTCTTGTATGAGCGTTGCATAAATGCATTGGAGGTTTAAAATCTCAGGTCATGGTGAAATTGGAAAAAATATGTGGTTTTTCATTATGGTGAAATCATGTGTCTATGTATTTTGAAGGCTACAATAATCTTATGAAGCTGGTCCATTTTTCTTCTTTGTTCTTAATCACTTGAACAACTATATTTGATTTCAAAGATTTAGAATTTACAGTTTCCAAAATAAAGGCCATAGAATATTTTTGAGGGACGAGTAAGCAAACATTGTATGCCAAGGGTTATGAAAGGTATTTTCTAAAATTTATTTTTGGTGAAATAATTTAAGAGGTGGCTAGTATATTAGGTGAAAGTGAGTATTTGGAGTTGTAGTGTTCAAAGCCTTTTCCCTATTCATCATTTTATGCACCATAAAATATATTTTTTATATGTAAATTTATAAGTTTTGAAAGAGAAGTTCCAAATTATACATGTGCTAAACTGATAAGGAAAATAAAGTGTTACGAGGATAATTTGGATACTATAGTAAAAGAGTGCATTATCAGTTGAATTCGGTAGTCAACTTATTTCTTTTAAACATAGATATATATAATGTATATAATCTTGTCATCTATATTGCATCTAAGAGGGCCTTTAAATTTTTTAATTTACATCTCAAAGTTAGAGTGTAACAAGATCATATAGGAGGTTGGATGCATCAAAGGTAGGAGGATCTTCATCATCTCGAGCTAGCTTCTCACTCAAAGATGATGCCTTGCATGAGAAGCATATGTTTCATCTCTAGTCCCTTTAGGAGCAAGAGGGGGCATGAAGTGATTTTTTGGTTTGTGGATAGTTGAATTCACAAACTTGGTGAGTTTTTGTTGTTTGTGAATAGTTGAATCTACAAACTTCGTGAGTTGTTTTTGGTCTATGGATAGTTGAATCCACAAAATTAGTGAGCTATTGTTCATCTGTGGATAGTTGAATCCAAAAACTAACTATGGATAGTTGAGTGTTGGTTGGTGTTTTTCATGTGAATAATGAAGTGTGTCTTAATTCATAGGTAAACGTCGGATAATCAAAACATTTGTCTAGACATAAGAGTTTGGGTTGATGCTGATATATAGTTGGATAATCAAGCCATTTTCCTAGACAAAGGAGTTTGGGTTGATGTTGATGCAGAGGTGGCTAATCAGGATATTTCCCTAGACAAATAAGTCTAGGTTGATACTGATGCAGAGTTGGATAATCAAGACATTTTTCGAGACAAAAAAGTTTAGGTTGATGTTGATAAAAAAATAAAAATTGTTTTTTATTTTTCCATTATGTAAACCTTAAGGGGGGGGGGGTGGATACGTTAGGAAGTTAAGGTTTACATATAATAAATTAGTTAATAGTTAGTTGTTAGTTTTAGGGAGTTATTCCCATAAAGGAATTTAGGGTGGTTATTTACAAGAATGTAATGCTTTATAAGAATTTACAATGGACATTGAAAATAATCCCGATGAACTCAATATATAATTTTTATGTTATTTACAGTCATGGTTTGATATGTGCAAAATATATTTTCTCTACCATTCATAACATATTGTACACCATGTTATGCCCTTTTTGTACTCACATAATTTATGAAGTTAAATGGGGGTTCATTGTGTAATTTTAAGAAATTTAGGTTTCTCAGTGATCTAGCTATGTAGTTGTCATTTTTGGAGGTTTAAAGGGCCATACATTTTGTATACAAAATTCTTTTTGGGTGCAATTTTTCAAAATTGGATATTTTTTGCATACTTCACAGTGGTTCCTTCTATTACCTCTCATCTTCTATAAAAAATATAATTTTAGCATGTGATAAATTTTTGGACATTGTAAGCATCTATTGAAGAAGAGTAAAACATAGAACCCAGAAGAAGATGGTTAGATCAGAAAAGATGCCCCAGTCATTCAAAGGAGTGACTAGGAAGGAAAGATGATGGGGGTGAAGATGAAGATTAGGGATGAAGGATGCCCCCTCGAGAGGGCATGCGGGTTAAAGAGAACACATGTGTGCTCTCGAAATGGATGAGATGATGCGAGAGGAGATGAGGAAGATGATGCAAAGGGATGGATAAGAGAAGATTATAAGCAATAAATGGATTTAAGGAAATAAGTGATGTTCCCCTAGTCAAGCTACAAGCCAAAATGGGTTGATGATGGATGGAGTGTTGTTGAAGGAGATATCCCAAAACAACATGAGGAATGGGAGAGATACATCCCGATGATGATGATGAAAGTGTTGTTGATGAGGGAAGGATACATCCCAATTAAAGGGTTGTTGATGAGGGAAGGATACATCCCAAAACAATGCCAAAGGATAGGGAAGGATACATCCCGATGATGATGATGATGATGATGACAATGATGATTGGATCAAGGCTTGTAGAAAGGCTGGGAACAAGACCAAGGATATGAGCAAAGGATTTGTGCCAGATTGAATGGATGATGATAAGAGATTGGCGGGACAGGGGAGGGAGGTTGATGAAGGATTATGGATTGTTGGGGTTAGAAGAAAAATGGGTAGTTGGCGAAAGTTAGATGTTGCCGAAGGGGTGAGTAGAATTGTCTATTAGGTTAAATGGGAAGATGGGAGGGGGTAGACATGCCCCAAAAGAGGATGAGTTTGTTGGGGAATCTGGTTGGGCCCCCCATAGATAGGCGTTCCTACCCTTTGAATGGCGGGTCCGCCCGCTTGCGGCCGGGATGGGTTTGCTTGCGGGTAGGGCGGGTCCGCCCGTGCTCAGGTGGGTCCACTCGTGCATGAGGGTGGGTCCACCTGTGGACTAGGACGAGTCTGCCCATGCCCGAGGTGGGTCCACCCACAGACTGGGGCAGGACCGACAAGGCCAAGAAGAAGGAAAATAAAGGAGAGGGAAGACTGGTGTAGGATAGGTAACCTAGGATCGAAAAAATAGGAGAAAAAGAGGAAATGATAGAGAATGACTGACACAATTGGTGTGATATGGATGTGGGATTGGATTGAGATGTGAGATGAGATAGTGAATTTGGGGAGATAAGGATGATGTGGGACAAGATGCTTAGAAAAACCAATCTATATTATTCTAAGAAGACGAAAGAGATGATGAGAAGAGATGGGATGGATAGGGGAGGGAGAGTGATGAAGGATGAATGGATGGGGGGGATTATGATAGATGAGAGGATGGGGGATACATGCAAGATGATGGAATGGAAAATGAGATGCAATCCTAATGCAATTTTCCATCTTTGGAGCACTGATTCTTTCTATAACATAAGACACGATACACCAAGGTATAAAGGACCAAAGCAGATTAGTGTCTAATGCATGAAACAAACACAACAAACAAGAAGGCTATCCCAACAACCCAAATTCCTAATGACCTTGGTCGGGCTAGGTATTGGGATAACCACAAGCACATAGGATGCCCCAGCGTCACACAAGATCGCAAGGATCTTGGTGGGTACGACACGGGAAAACCAAGAAGACACAAATAGAAAAAAGATCAAGATATGCCCCTATGTTTACCAGTCAAAGCACACCATGATATGATGGATCAAGGTGATCATGACAAGTGATGATAGGGAGCTCAAATGATAAACAAAATCCAAAAGCATCAAAAGATCACAATCAATTTTAAGCGTCCTTTTCCATAGAAACAAGGGGATGGATGGGATTGATGAGGTTTGTTAGGAAGGATGCATCCTGTTGAGACCGATGATGGATACTAAACTAAAAGATCAATATGACGCATGGTATTCAAAATAGATTGGATCTATTGATACAAGTGGATCTTGTTTGTTAAGAACTAGCCAGATAAGGGCATAGCTTGATGACACGACACAAAGAGAGATCAGACACGAGACTGACATACCCTAAAGACCTAGGGGCTCGAGGGCCAATCAAAGATTAACCTTGCCTATGTGAAAGCACAGAGCCCTTGTAGTTTGATAAAAGATGGATGATTGACCATGGATAAAGGTGGAAAGAGGATAATGAAGACCGTAATGGATGACCAAGATCGGGCGGACAAAAGCAAAAAGACTGATGATGGACAATAAAGGAGCCCTAGGGGTAGATCAAATGATCGACCTTGCCTACGTGAAAGCGCAGGGGCAACGTAGTTCAACCAAAGACCAATGAAAAACAATGGATAAAGGATGATGAGATGATAGGATAAGTGCACAAAAAGATGGTACCAAAACAACGAGATAGGATAGACCTGTTGGATTGGATAGGATGATGATGATCACATGAAGCTCAGGGATGGGATAGTTATCCAAATCATCAAAATATGAATGGGGAGGATGATATGATAAGTGATGAAAAGTGATAGGAGAAAGATGCGTGAAAGAAGCAGGAGTGATGATGATGAGATAGATGGAATTGGATTGCATGAAGGGAAACCTATAGCTAGATACCAATGACAAGGGATTATGAGATGGGATGAGGATATAGATAATGGGATAGGGGGATAAGGATGGGGGATGGAAGGGATGCTATAATGGATGGATAAAAAGATAAGGATGGGGATAGGAAAAGGATTGTTATGAGGGATGAACGATGTCTCCAAGGACTATATCACAAAGGAAGATAAATTCCCCCCACTCTAGATATGTCATATATAATGAGGCATGAGGGATGGAAGATGGAAAGATGGGCAACTGAAGGAGATAACTAGAGGAGGATATGATGGGTGACTGAGGGAGTGTGTTGGATGAATGTAGGATGCTAGGATAAGGAAGGGAAACTGATGGTATCATGATAGGTGGATAAAGAAGGTAGATGGGTGTGGATAAGGATTAGGATAGTGTACGGATGAAGGAAATTTGTACCAAGGGGTGTCCAAAGCATGCATAGATAGGTGCCCCTATTGTGATCAAGATCATAATGGGATATGATGGGTAGGATGTGGAAGATAGGTGGGATGGAGGAAAAGGATGAAGGGGATGCATAGCAGGAAGATGTGTGCATAGCAGATGGAGGGAATGAATATTAGGAAGCTACCCCCAAGTATGGAAAAGGACAGATGGGGATTTACGCATGACGCCTGTTTGCCAAGTTTTCATCATGGTACTTATCCAAGGCACTTGTTTGCTAGAAGTTTTCACCATTGGATGAATTATTTCTCTTTAATATTTTTTATTTTTTTATTTTGACTTTTTTTATTTTTATTTTTATTTTTTTGACTTTTTTGAATTTCTTTGAAATTTTTTTTTGGATTTTTTGGATTTTTGGATAGAATGTGGATGGAAATGGGTAAGGATAGGGATGTGGATAAGTGGATTTGGAAGACATGTGATAAGGAGATGGATGGACTCAAGCATCAAGTTCCATACGAGGTATTAAGAGCCCATGTTTGAAGTGACTATTGGATGTTAGTACAACCTTATTAGGATAAGTGAATTATGCAAGAGGATGAATTAGAGGGATTTGATGGGGAAGATATGTGGGATAATGGATGGGATGTTGGAAAGGGTATGGATAGAATGATGGGGTAGGTGTGTGATGGGGGGATGTTTTCAGGACCAACATTGGCATATATGGTGGTGGAGGTGAAATGATAGGAGGATTAATGGATGGATGATGTGGGGATAATGGAGGAGATGGGATAGTGAATTTTGGGACATAATGACCCAAAACGGATTTTGGAGATGAAAGGGGGGTAGGATTAGCAACTTTGGATGTTGTTACAAATTTCTCATTTGAAGGTGTTGCATCTTTTTTC
The DNA here is from genome assembly GCA_007258455.2 of Sequoia sempervirens. Lineage (NCBI taxonomy): Eukaryota > Viridiplantae > Streptophyta > Pinopsida > Cupressales > Cupressaceae > Sequoia > Sequoia sempervirens. The sequence goes on from VDFB02000003.1 coordinate 5,421,398, forward strand.
TTTGGGATCCACATGGTTTTTATTTTTTCTTTAGTGGGCCTTTGTGGCCAATGGGTTTTATTTTGATTTTGGATTTTATTTTTCTTTTCTTCACCATGTCGTTTCAAGGGGACATGAGGAGCTTTAGATTCATGTGGATATTTAGATTTATGTATTTTTATTTTAGCATCCAAAGTGCTTTTAGTAGCAATGGGATGGGTATGATGAGATGGATGATGTGGAGTGATGGAGGTAGGATTTTGAGGATGATATGTAGATGAAGGATGTGTGGGTATGTGCCTTTGTTGATCCTGATTAGGTGACATGCGAGTGAGATGTCTATGATGGATGAAATGGATAGGTGATGGATGGATAAAAGGATGAGATGGAGGAGGTGATTTTGGGTTATAAGGGCCCAAAATGGACTTAGTAGTTGGGGGGTGTATGATGGGAGATGGAGGGACATAAGGACCCAAAATGGATGGAGCGGATGAAGGAGGAATGTGGATGGTTGTTTTGAGGCGATATGATAGAGGAGGAGGGATGGTAGCAAATGATCTGGTGGAACGATGGGAAGAGCATACATTTATTTTGGAATAGGTTCGTCAAAGATGTCTAGAGGTTGTGCCAACATCTTTAGATTGTGAGTCTTGGGAAATAGGTCCAAGACCTTGCATGCAAATTTTTTCTTTGACCTAGATGGGCTCTAAAATACCTTTATCATGAAGGCCTAAGCCTTTTCTTTGATAATTCATGTTCTTAAGCATTCGATCCATGACATGATTCTTGTTATTTTGGAAGAATGATGCAATTCCATTATTAGGTGGAGGATGATGGGTGGCATATATGCTTTGTTTTTCTTCTGCAAGGAGAACACCTTGGGAGAATGTGAGAGTACCAAGGGGATATACAAGTGGTGAGGGGATGGTAAGGTTAGGTGATGGTGGAGGAGCATTAGATGGAGATGAGGGGATACCAACATCTTGATCGGGATAAGGGAGTGGTAAGGGATCAAGAGAGGGATTAGGTGACATGATAGGATCTAGATTTGCGGGTGATAAGGGCTTGTGCGATGGAGATGGAGATAAGGGCTCATGAGATGGAGTGGTGGAATCTTGAGTGACAAGGGGATCATGGGATGAAACATATGAGAGACTATGATCTTGAGATGGGCTAGATGGGATGACAGGATCATGATGTGGAGGAGGGAATATGGCATACTTTGGATCAAGCTCTTGGAATGACTCATCGTGTGTGGGAGGCATGATAATGGAGGAATGTTGGATGGACTCCCCAAGTGGGTGAGGTGGATGAATGGAGGATTCATGAAGTTCAAGAGAAGGGATTGTGATGGTACTAGGAGTGGAAGGAGTGGATTGGATTTGGGTGTCTTCAATGGATTGGGTGGATCTAGGAGTAGAAGATGGTGATGGGGTTTGGTTATCTTCGATGGGTTTGACGGTTCTCAAAGTAGGAGATGGGGGCTTAATGGATTCGGTGGGTTTGATGATTTCAGTGGTTTGAGTGGTGCTAGGGGTGGTAGCATCAATGATATATGTGGTATGGAGAAGGGTCTCATCACTAGTGACTGTGGATGATGGATTGGGACTACGTGGTTCTATGACTTCAATGTGTGGAGTGGTGGATGTCTTCTTTGTCATAAGTCCTTGGAGAAATTCTGGAGTGAGGAACTTGCATACTCTAGGCTGAGATGGCATGATAGGAATAGATGAAGGATTAGGGATGGGTGGAGGACTAGGATTATGGAGTGGTGGACTAGGGTTAAATGGAGGAATGGGATTGGATATAGGACTGGGAGTAGATGGAGGATTAGGATTGGATGGAGGACTAGGAGTAGATGGAGAAATGGGATTGGAGATAGGTCTAGGAGTAGATGGAGGATTAGGATTGGATGGAGGATTAAGGTAGGGGTATTGGAATGGTTAATTAAGATAGGACAACATGGATGGTGGATTAGGACAAGAGGATACAACCAATGGAGTGTAGTAAGGGTATTGGGATGTGGATTAGGATGGGGAGATGCGGGTGTTGGATTAGGATAGGGAGATGTGGATGTTGGATTATGATAAGATGTGGATGTTGGATTAGGATAGGTTGATTGGTAAGGAGGATTAGGATAGGGCGACATGGATGGGGGATTGTAATAGGAGTATTGGGATGGAAGATTAGGATAAGAGGATGCGGGTGTTGGATAAGAGGATGATGTAGATGAAGGATATCATGGATATGTGAACGAGGAAGATAGTGAACATCCCTTGTCAATGGTAGCATAAGGAATGGATGAAGACATAACGAGATAGCTTGAAGGGGTGATTGGATTGCGGGGAGTGGATGGAGAAAGCTTACTAGCGATGATAGTGTCAAGGGGATCTATGTCATATTCTTCTTGATCGACAAAACTTTTGTTATCATCGTCGACGTAATTAGGGTTTCCCTTTACTACTATTGATGGAGGATAAGGATTCATGATGATGAAAGGATAAATAGGATGGATCAAAGATTTTGCATGGGAATGGAATAAAGCTCAAATCAGGATTTAGGTCAAGCTTAGATCGAGATTGGATTAAAGCTCATATTAGGATGATTGGACGATGCGATGGGATTGATTCTAATGATCGGATTTGATTATCAAAGGATGATTACGACACCGAATCTACCTCGAGATGGAAGAAAATTGATTGGCTTGAAGGTGATTGGATAGGGATGTGATTAGATTAGACTGGATAGGATCGATCGATGAGATGATTGATAAGATCAAATAATCGATTAGATAGGATGATGAAAGGGATTCTAAACCCCGTTTAGAGATTATCCTAGGTGACTTAGGATACTAATTGATCAAATTAAAGGATAAATGGATGATTGCAGCACCAAATCCACCTTGAGATTGAAAGTGGATTGATTGGGCTGACGATGATGAGTAACTAACTTAGGATGGATGACAATCCTAAGCAGATGTTGATGATGACGATCAATTTAGACACTTAGGTCAATTTAGATAATAACCTAAAATGAAGTTCAGGGGATTTGGATGGGGAAGATGATGATTTGATTGGGGAAACAAATGATAGAAATGGACGAACGACTACTCAGAACAAGAGAAGGAGGTTCAAAATAGATGAAAGATTACTTGGAATGAGTAAATGGATGATCGAGAGGGATGAATGACTACTCAGAATGAGTAAACGACTGCTCACAATGGATGAATGATTCTCAGAATGAGAAGATGAAGGTTCAAAATGAAAAAATGATTACTCAAAATGAGTAAAAAAATGATCGAGAGGGATGAACGACTACTCGAAATGAGTAAACGACTACTAAGAATGGATGAACAACTCTCAAAATGAGGAGATGAAAACTCAGAATGAATGAAAGATCACTTGGAACAAGTAAACAAATGAATGAAACGACTGAAAAAGAGTTTGAAATGATAGAAGGAGGTTTGAAATGGGTGAACGTTTACTCAAAACGAGCAAACGAATGATCGGAACGGCAGAATGAGAGTTCAAAATGATAGGAGGTTCGGAATAGATGAACGTTTACTCGAAATGAGTAAATGAATGATTGGAACAACAGAACGAGTGTTCAAAATGATAGAAGGAGGTTCAGAATGGATGAATGTTTACTCAGAACTAGTAAACGAATGATCAGAACGACATAACGAGTGTTCAGAATGATAGAAGGAGGTTCAGAATGGATGAACGTTTACTCAGAACGAGTAAACATATGATCGAAACGATGGAATGAGTGTTTGAAATGATAGAAGAAGGTTTAGAATGGATGAACGTTTACTCGGAATGAGTAAACGAATGATCAAAAAGGGTAAACGAATGTTCAGAATGGATGAATGAGAGCTCAAAACAAGTAAATGATTGATTGGAATGGATGAACAAGAGCTCGAAATGAGGAGATAGAGGTTTGGAATGGATGAATGATTACTTAGAACAAGTAAACAATGACTTAGAACGGGCGAACGACTCTCATAATGAGAAAACAACTATTTGAAACGAAGGAACGACTCCCAAAATGACTGAACGAAGGCTGAAAAAGTTGTCTGAAGGGCGGGTCCACCCATGGAAAAGGTCAGGTCTACCCTACTAGGTTAGGTCTACCCTACTAGGTTAGGTCTACCCCTACTAGGGTAGGTCCACCCCTACTAGGGAAGGTCCGCCCCTATAGAGAAATCAGGCAAAAAAATAGCTTTTCGAAACAAGTAAATAGGTACGCGGAATGAGGAAATGGATGTTTAGACAAAAAGGATGAATGTTTGAGATGTGGAATGGACACTCATAATGAATATACAAACATTCAGAATGGGGAAATGAGTGATTGGAACGAGGAAATGGGTGCTCAGAATGACAAAATGGGTGCTTAGAATGATGAAACAGGTGATAAAAAAGACTGCTCAAAGGGCAAGTCCACCCCTGGGAAAGGTCAGGTCTACCCCTACAAAAGGTCAGGTTCACCCATAGAGGTCAGTTTCACCCCTAGATAGGTCTAAACTTGGTTTTTGCAAAAAATGACTAAGGCAAAGGACCCAAAACACAACAAACAACTAGAGGATAAGGTTGACTTGACTAAACATAAAATTACTGGTTTTGCACAAAGAAAATAGTTCAAGCAACACGATCCTAAGATTAGAAGAATGGGTATGGACAAAAAATTCCTCTATTCTAGGATAAAAATGGTTGCTAGAGAGTCCTCGATATACACCTGGTATGTGAGGCCCAAACCGTGAACACCAGTCCATCACAAGCGTGAGTTAGGAACCTTAGCAAGATACTGAAGGCTCAAACCAACTCATCACGTCATCTCGACGCTTCGCTAATTATGACGTGGCTGGATTGGGGTACAACTTTGACTCTCTCCCCTTTATATACCCTGTTGGTACGCGTGGTTGGGATCGTCCCTTAGGGTGATGAAATCCCCAAGTAGGTCCCCTAAGAAAAAGAAAAATGGGTGACTCAAAAGGACTTGGTAAGCTACGATTTCTCATCACCCAAGATCACCAAATGGTGCAAGGGGATTGGATACATCAATAGCTTACCGCAACCACAACACACAAGGTAAATTGACACCCCCTAGTTAAGCTATGTGCCTAAATTAGCAAAAAAAAAAGCAACAACTGATAAAAGGATAGCCCTGCAAGAAACTTGTTAGTAATTTCTCTTTATTTTTTGCCAAACGATGATCAAATTCTTGCATAGACACAAACATCACACATTAGGGGGTCAAAAATACTCAAAAAAGCTAAAAAAAGTGCTTAAATCTCAGTTTTTATTTTATGGAAAAAGTTGTTTTGGTTGGGTCTACCCTTGGGAAAGGTCGGGTTTTCCCATGGAGGTCGGGTCTACCCCTGGAAAAGGTTGGGTCCGCCATTGGAAAAGGTCGGGTCCGCCCCTAGAAAAGGTTGGGTCCGCCCTTGGAAAAGGTCAGGTCCGCCCCTATAAAAGGTTGGGTCCACCCTTGGAAAAGGTCAAGTCCGCCCCTGGAGGTCGGGTCCCCCTTGGAGGTTAGGTTTGCCCCTAGCAAAGGTCAGGTCCACCCCTGGAAAAGGTCGAGTCCGCCCCTAGAGGTCGGGTCCGCCCCTCTGTGGAAAAACTGAAGAATCTTTTATTTATGGACTCTGTGGAGGGCAGGTCCACCCTTGGTTTTGGTCGGGTCCGCCTCTAGTGGGGGGGTCCACCCCTTTACTAGGTTAGGTCCACCCTCGGAGGGCAGGTCCACCCCTGGATAGTCGGGTTCGCCTCTCTGCTAGGGCGAGTTTGCCTCTTTGCAACCTGCACCTGCAAAAAGTGAAACAATAGAGAACACAAAAGATACAAACCCATCTGTGGGTCTCACCGGCATGCCAAAAATGTGATCAGGTGAAAATATTTGTTAGAAAATGTGCAACAACAAAAGAAATGCAAGAAACAAAATAAACACCTAACACCTCAAGATTGGGTAAAAATGTTGAACTTAACAAATGAAGATATAATGACTATACATTATTAAGTTGTCCTTTGGTTGGCCCTTGATTTTTGACATTCTGTATGCTCCTTTTGATGGTAAAAGATGCACAAATGTAATGCAAGATGGATGAGAAGTGGATGAGAATGCTATGGTGAATGCAAAAATGCAATTTTCTAGCTAAGGATGACTCAAATGAAAATTTTGCAAGATTTTGGTTACCACAATGATAAACCCCCAAAATGAGAGAAAAGAGGGGGTATTTATAGAGGTTTTTGAATTCCCTAGAGAATTCAACAGTTGAGATTGAGTCACCATGGCCGAGATGTAGGGCTATAGTGAGTTGACAACTCACAAGCCCTCACATCTTGACATGTGGAAGGTGAAGTGGCTAAGGATGTGGTGATGTGTAGGTGAGGTGGAAGGAGAGTACATGATAAGGAGGAAGGACAAGTACCTTGAAAGTACATTGGGAGATGAGAAGATTACCTTAAAAGGAAAGTTTTTGTTCCCAAATGGTTGGAAAGTGATATGAGAGGAATTTTAGTATTCCTCAAAAATATCCATGGGAAAGAGGAGAGTAGCTGGGAAAATAAATGTGAATTAAAAATTCACATGCTTGGAAGAATCTTATGGACAAGACAAGATTCCAAAAAGGGAAGCACTTGTCCACATGTGACTTGATGTGACAAGTCAAAGATTCTAGAAGATGCATGAGAAAAGAGGGAAGAGTCTACATGTGACTTGATGTGACAAGTCAAAGATCACATGGGGAAGAGTCCACATGTGACTTGATGTGACAAGTCAAAGATCACATGGGGAAGACAAAAATGAATTTAATATTCCTTGGAAGGATAAAATGAATTAAAAATTTCTTGGGAGGTTGATTAGGCTAGTTAATGAAGGATTAGAGGAGGGTTAGGTGGCTAAGAGAGATTAGAGGCCAACTTGCAAAAGTTGGAGGATGTAACACATCCTAATCAAGGATTAGGCATGTGCACATTCCTAATGATGGAATTAGGAGGTTGATTAAGATTAAGGAAGGGATGTGACATGTGAGGAATTAAATAAATGTCATATTTATTTAATTCATTTGATGAAAGGGGGAAGGTATTTAATTATTAACTAAATTTGGACCAATGTAAGTGTCCAAATTTAGGTGTCTACATCAATATACAAAAATTGTAAAGGTATCTTGATGTTGGTCTGAAATGTGAAGGAATTCACATAAGAAAAGATTTACATGGAAGAGTCACTAGAAAGAGAAAGGCTTATATTTTTCGTAAGAATTATGTGAATTTTTTGTTCATTTAAATTTACTAATAGCATGATAAATATAATTTCAAATGCATAGGAAAAGGTGTTCATATCCATTGCTGGGCACTAAATATGCTATACAAATTGTAATTCCAATTAGATGCAGGTTGAAGGGGTGTTGAGATTTGCAATAGAAGGGTGATAAGTTCTATGGTTTCTAATCAATTTTGTTATAAGGTTTTTGAAAATTATTTAATCAGGTCTACCATTTCATATCTATTTTGGAGCATATGAAGTGAAATAAAGGTGAATATTCTATTCTATTTCCTATAATTGCACATGGTGATGGGTTTTCTTGTATGAGCATTGAATGAATGCATTGGAGGTTTAAAATCTTGGGTCATGGTGAAATTGGAAAAACTATGGTTTTTCATTATGGTGAAATCATGTGTCTATGTATTTTGAAGGCTACAATAATCTTATGAAGCTGGTCCATTTTTCTTCTTTGTTCTTAATCACTTGAACAACTATATTTGATTTCAAAGATTTAGAATTTACAGTTTCCAAAATAAAGGCCATAGAATATTTTTGAGGGACAAGTAAGCAAACATTGTATGCCAAGGGTTATGAAAGGTATTTTCTAAAATTTATTTTTGGTGAAATAATTTAAGAGGTGGCTAGTATATTAGGTGAAAGTGAGTATTTGGAGTTGTAGTGTTCAAAGCCTTTTCCCTATTCATCATTTTATGCACCATAAAATATATTTTTTATATGTAAATTTATAAGTTTTGAAAGAGAAGTTCCAAATTATACATGTGCTAAACTGATAAGGAAAATAAAGTGTTACGAGGATAATTTGGATACTATAGTAAAAGAGTGCATTATCAGTTGAATTCGGTAGTCAACTTATTTCTTTTAAACATAGATACATATAATGTATATAATCTTGTCATCTATATTGCATCTAAGAGGGCCTTTAAATTTTTTAATTTACATCTCGAAGTTAGAGTGTAACAAGATCATATAGGAGGTTGGAGGCATCAAAGGTAGGAGGATCTTCATCATCTGAGCTAGCTTCTCACTGAAAGATGATGCCTTGCATGAGAAGCATATGTTTCATCTCTAGTCCCTTTAGGAGCAAGAGGGGGCATGAAGTGATTTTTTGGTTTGTGGATAGTTGAATTCAAAAACTTGGTGAGTTTTTTTTGTTTGCGGATAGTTGAATCCACAAACTTGGTGAGTTGTTGTCGGTCTATGGACAGTTGAATCCACAAAATTAGTGAGTTATTGCTGGTCTGCAGATAGTTGAATTCAAAAACTAACTATGGATAGTTGAGTGTTGGTTGGTGTTTTTCATGTGAATAATTAAGTGTGTCTTAATTCATAGGTAAACGTCAGATAATCAAAACATTTATCTAGACATGAGTAGTTTGGGTGGATCCTGATACATAGTTGGATAATCAAGCCATTTTCCTAGACAAAGGAGTTTGGGTTGATGTTGATGCAGAGGTGGCTAATCAGGATATTTCCCTAGACAAATAAGTCTAGGTTGATACTGATGCAGAGTTGGATAATCAGGACATTTTCCTAGACAAAAAAGTTTAGGTTGGTGTTGATATATTATTTTTTTGTTTTTATTTTTCCATTATGTAAACCTTAGGGAGGGGGGTGGATTTGTTAGGAAGTTAAGGTTTACATATAATAAATTAGTTAATAGTTAGTTGTTAGTTTTAGGGAGTTATTCCAATAAAGGAATTTAGGGTGGTTATTTACAGGAATTTTATGCTTTATAAGAATTTACAATGGACATTGAAAATAATCTCGATGAACTCAATATATAATTTTTATGTTATTTACAGTCATGGTTTGATATGTGCAAAAATATATTTATTCTACCATTCATAACATATTGTACACCATGTTATGCCCTTTTTGTACTCACATAATTTATGAAGTTAAGTGGGGGTTCGTTGTTTAATTTTAAGAAATTTAGGTTTCTTAGTGATCTAGATATGTAGTTGTCATTTTTGGAGGTCTAAAGGGCCATACATTTTGTATAAAAAAAAAATTTTGGGTGCATTTTTTTGCATACTTGATAGTGGTTCCTTCTATTACCTCTCATCTTCTATAAAAAAATATATTTTAGCATGTGGTCAATTTTTGGACACTGTAAGCATCTATTGAATACACATCTACATTTGTAAATGTATTTAGATAAAGTGCTACATATTGTACATATATTTTGGGGATCTTACACATCATGTTATACCCCATTTTGTAATCACACTACTTTATAAAGTGCCATGGGGGGTTTGTTGTGTGCGCATTGTTATTTACAATCACAACCTTGTCTACCTTCATGTAAGTGTGCCTTTTTTCACACCCCTTTTATTTGTAGGTACTATATTGTACATGTTCTAATGCCATGTCTTCTCCTTCTTGAACTATATTGTGACACACATTTTTAGTGAACCTATCATACCTCTTGTTTGTTAGAATTATGGGGGGTTATCATACTATTGGTGCTAATACTTCCTTTGTTTTGATTTATAAGAGCTATTTGTATAGTTTTTATTCTTATATATTTAGCGTATGCAACGACTAGTTACCCATGTATTTTGGTGAGATGAAACACTTACCATATAGATATTAATGTATTCTTATTTGTGGATGTGAACTTCCATCCTTAATTGATCAATATTCTTGAGACTATTGGCTCCTATATTTTTGACTTATAGTATACTTTACATTGGTTGAGTACTATCGTTGGGGTCACTCGTGCAGATTGATGTGTCATATATATATATTAGATTGTTTCCTTAGTTATCCATCTAATATTTGTTTAAATAGTACCATTAGCATCAATCATGTATGTTTTTCTTCTTGGTCCTAATCTTCATCTCAATTTTAGAGGAGGTTATTTAGTTTTAGCACAATAGCAATATTTTTTGGGTAGTTGTTTGCAACTTCTTCATGATTCAAGTTCATCTTCATGTTCTTACTCTTTTGGGAAATTTTTGGATGCTTCTTATTATTTCACATGTTTTCTCTCCTATTTTGGAGGACATCTATTGTATTTGTGATGGAATTTGTCCTTGGGGTCATCTTGAGTTTTCCTTCCTTCACTTTTTCATGTTTTCTCTCTTTTGGAGAGGATTTTTTCCCATTAGATTTTCTCCTTTTCTCTATTTGTGAGAGATTTATGTGTACATGAGTATCTAACATGGCATTTTTATTTGGGACCATCTTTGCATCTTTACATATTGGCATATTTCATCATTCTTCCTATATTGTACAACTTAAGGAGGGTGTTGGTGTGAAAAAGGTACATTACCTAGCTAGTTTCACTTTAGGAACTATTCACACCTTATTTCTTGAGATTACTTAGGTTACTTATTTTTTGTATCTCAAGTTATATAATTAAGACACTTCTCATGATCTTAGTTTATCTTGAGGTTTCATTTAGGGTTTGAATCTTTCCTTTATAATGAGGTCATTTTATTATATTAGATTAATTTCATAACCTTATATTTATTAATTTATAGAAATATATCAATTATTTCATTACATCTCACTTGTGTGGAATGCATTTGGTATTGCTAGTTAGATTCTTGATCATATAAGTTCTTTCATTCCTCAAACATTCATAAGGACATAGGGTTGAATGATGCCTTAAAATTTGATGAGGAAGAAGATATTATAGAAATCAAGAATATTTTATAGATTTTTGGTTATAAAAAATAATAAATTTAGGATTTCTTGGAAACATTGTAAAATGTGTGTAAATATAGGCAATGAGAATATTTATGAAGGAAAAAAAGTTGTAGATATATGAGTGTATGTTGGTACACCAAAAAGTACTTGTGATGAAGCTCTAAATAGTTAAATATCACTAGACCATGTAATTCAAACATGTGAAGCTATAGAGAGAAAAGAAGGGTTGATTTTTCTCACATAAGATAGCCACTAGAGTGATTGAAGTTGCTACTAATCTATGCATGTAGATACATTTCATATTTTTTAATCCTTTCAATGATATCTCTATGATGTAGGAGCATCTAGCGGTGTAGGGAAATCTTGCATCACCCAAAAAAATGTTTTCTTTATTTTCTTTAGTTTTTTTTGAGTCCCATGATGACACTTAAGGGGTATAAGACTGTCAGGCGTCAAAAATAGCAAAAAATGGGCACTTACTATTTTTAGTAAGTTGGCCAAAACAGGCTCATATGGACATGAAAATTTACCCCAAGGAGCAGAGCTAAAAAAAATTTCTGGCCGCGAAAGAATCACCTCAATACCTTGCATGGTTTGGAAGAAATTAAAGTTTCCGTCCCGGGAAATTTCTCCAATGCAGCTTAAAATTCAGATATAAAACTTTAGAGGCCCCGAAACAACTCAAAAAGTGGTCAAACCGACCTACAATTAGTTGATGTGTTGTAGAGCTCATTGAGATCTTTCCAACAATATGCAATAATAGCAAATCAGACACCTAGATCAAAAGTTATGGCCCCATGAAGTTGGTCCTCTAAGAAGTGAATTTCATAAAAAAAAATACTTCCTAGGCCAGAAATCAAATGGTGGGACTTTTGGCATCAAAACAAAAAGGGGACATTTGATCTTTCTAGAACATTCTAGGGTGGTTATTGGGGAAAATAAAAAGAGTTAAGGGGGGATTGAAGAAGGCAGCCCTGATAGTGCAGATTGTGGCTCTGAATAGTAGATTTTCTTTTCAGAGTTGATTTTGTTGTAATAAATCAAGCCCATGAGGTTGTAGCATGTAATATTTGAATGTGTAATTTCATTTTCTGAAAATAATTGAAAGTGAATAATTTTTTATTCTCACATCTTTTGTGTTGTTATATGTTGTTGTGATTTCTATGGGTTTGGGGCGGTGTGGCCCTCATCAAGTGGTATGAGAGCCAGGTTCTTGAGCCTGTATCATAGTGTCGAATGTGAGGCAGTTGCAGCAGGACCTGTGAGTGTGGGTTGAATTCAAGATGCCTCCAAGACGTGCCTAGTATGGAAGAGGTGGAGGCCGGGGTGGAGGAGGTCCACCAAGAGATGAAATCAGAGCCCTTAGAAGGAAATTAGAAACCTTGCAACAAGAGGTTCAAAGAAGAGATGTCCAACGAGATAGATATGACAATGAACATGAAATGCAAGAGGAAATGGAAGACGAAGAGCAGGATGCAATGGATCCTGGAGAAAGGAGATTGCTGCGAGCGATCTCAAGCATTGGGAAGAGACCTAAAATGGAGGTTTCAAATTTTAGTGGAATTCCGAATCCTGAAGAATTGATTGATTGGATCAATGACATGGAGGAATTTTTTGAGTTTGAGGAGATTGAAGATCCTCATAGAGTGAGGTTTGCAAAGAAAAAATTGAAAGGTCATGCCAATATATGGCCAAAAGAGGTCCAATTAGAAAGAGGAAGACAAGGGAAAGATAAAATTTCTAGATGGGACACAATGGTGTCAAAATTGAAGAAACAATTTATTCCAATCGATTACAAATTGGAGCTGCTCAAGAAGATGTAGAGCTTGAGGAAAGGGACAAGGATGGTGAAAGAATACATAGAGGAATTTCACAAGGTCTTGATTTAGACAAGACATTCTGAGGAAAATAAGGAGAAAGTTGCTCGTTGTATTAACGGGTTGAAGCCAAGAATACAGGAAGAATTGGCACTAGTAAGAATGACCACCATTGAAGATGCTTATCAGTTTTCTCTAAAGGTTGAAGAATGATTGAACAAGAGGTTTAAGAATAAACAATGAGGTGGAGGCCATGGAGGAAAGACCGGTGGACGGTCATATGGAGGTCGAAATGAATATCAAAAGAAGGGTGAAGGCTCTAGTAGCGGCCAAAAACAGAAAGGAGATAACACCTACCGTCCTCATGATCAGAATAATGCAGACCAAAGAGGAAGGGGAAGATATGGATGAGGACCCAGAAGAGGAGGCTTCCATGGAACCTATTTCCAGTCTGGAGAAGAAGGACATAGAGCCTATGAGTGTCCTCAACATCAAGGAAGGAAAAATAGAAAACCTAAAGGTAATGCACGAGTTGCACATGTTGATGAAGATGTTAAGTCTTTACATTCTGAGGATGCAAAAAGAGGAGAGGTTCTTGTTACCAGAAGAGCCTTGTTGAATGAGGAGAAGGAACCAACTCAAAGGAAGAATTTGATTTGCACTAGATGTAAGTGTGAAGGTAAAGTTTGCAATGTTATTATTGATGGAGGTAGTACTGATAACCTTGTTTCAGAAGAAATGGTTAGTAAGTTGTTGTTGGAGAGAAGAAGGCATCTGAACCCATATCAGATTGCTTGGTTGCAGAAGGACCGTAAAGCCTTGGTAAATGAACAATGTATGGTAAAGTTCAAGATTGGAAATTACCATGATGAGGTATTGTGTGATATTATGCCTATGGATGTTTGTCATATGTTGTTAGGCATACCATGGCAGTTTGATCGACAAGCAGTACATGATGGACATGCCAACACCTATTCTTTGAAAAAGGATGGGGTTCATCATAAGTTGAATCCCTTGAAAGAGGAAAAAGAAAAGGTATGCAGTAATGCAAGAATTTGTTTGGTTGATAGAAGAAAGTTCCTAGAAGGTATGAAGCATGAGCATATGGGTTTTGCATTGATTCCTAGAGTTGATAAAGAAGATACTACTGAGGTACCTATAGAGGTTTCAGATTTGTTGAATGAGTTTCAAGCTATTGTTTTTGATAATGTACCTGAAGGTTTTCCTTCAATAAGAAAGATTAGTCATTAGATGGACTTGATTCCTGGAGCTAGTTTGCCAAATAAGGCAGCTCATCGTAAGACTAGCAGAGAGTGAGGAGTTGAACAAAAAAGTGAAAGAGTTGTTGTGGAAGGGATTGATCAGAGAGAGTTTGAGTCCATGTGCAGTACTTGCAGTACTAGCACCAAAAAAGGATGGGGAATGGCAGATGTGTACAGATTCTAGAGCCATCAACAAGATCACCATCAAGTATAGATTTCCCTTGCCAAGAATGGATGACATTATGGATTTTTTGAGTGGAGCTGAGTACTTGACGAAGATAGATCTGAAGAGTGGATATCACTAGATCCAAATTAGAGAAGGAGATGAATGGAAGACAACCTTCAAAACCAAGGAGGGCTTGTACGAGTGGTTAGTCATGCCTTTTGGGCTAACCAATGCACCAAGCACATTTATGCGGCTTATGAATGAGGTATTAAAAGAATTTTTGGGAAAATTTGTTATTGTTTATTTGGATGATATTCTAATTTTCAGTAAGAAATTGGAGGAGCACCTTATGCATATCCGAAAGTTTTTGACAAGCTAAGGGAGGAGAAATTGTTGATTAATTTGAAGAAATATAGTTTTGTGAAGAGAGAGTTGGTGTATCTGGGATTTTTTGTCTCAACAAAGGGTCTTAAAATGGATCCAGAGAAGGTGAAAACTATCATTGAATGGCCTACCTTGAGGAATGTTACAGAGGTAAGCATTTCATGGTCTAGCAAGTTTTTACAGAAAGTTTATTAAGAATTTCAGTAGTATTTGTGCACCTCTAACTTAAGCGATGAGAGGGGATAGAAAAGAGTTTAAGTGGACTATAGGAGCAGCCAAAAGTTTTGATATGTTAAAGAAGAAAGTTACAGAGCAACCTGTTTTGGCACTTCCATATTTCAATAAGGTTTTTCAGGTAGATTGTGATGCTAGTGGCATTGCCATAGGAGTTGTTTTGAGTCAAGAAGGTAATCCTGTTGCCTATTTTAGTGAGAAGTTAAATGATGCTAAGAAGAAATATTTTGTCTATGATCAAGAGTTTTATGCTATAGTTTAGGCTTTGAAGAAATGGACACACTATTTGTTTCAAAAAGATTTTTTTTTATATACTGATCACCAGGCTTTGCAGTATCTCAATAGTCAAGGAAAGTTGAATCAAAGGCACTTAAAATGGGTTGAGTTTTTGCAGAGTTATACTTTTGCTTTGAAGCATAGGAGTGGAAGGTCAAACAAAGTTGCAAATGCCTTAAGTAGAAGGAAACATTTGTTGATAGAGATGAATATAGAGGTTTTTGGGTTCAATGAACTCAAGAGTTTGTATCCAAAAGATCTAGACTTTGTAGAAGCTTGGAAGGCTTGTTTGGAACCTGTTACATTGGATAGGATGAGATGGTTGGATTTCTTAATCCAAGATGGGATGTTGTTTAGAGGAATCCAATTATGCATTCCAAGGAGTTCAATGAGAGAGAATATAATCAAGGAGAAGCATAGTGGAGGTTTGGCTGGACATTTTGGTTGAGATAAGACCATTGCTTTTGTCAGTGAGAATTATTATTGGCCACAGTTATAATAAGATGTGAAGAAGTTTGTACAAAGTTGCAGAGTATGTCAGATGGCGAAAGGAACAAGCCAAAATATTGGATTGTATCATCCATTACTTGTACCTGAGAGGCCATGGGAGGATAGTAGCATGGATTTTGTTCTTGGCTTGCCAAGGAGACAGAGAGGGCATGATTCCATATTTTTGGTGGTGGATAGATTTACAAAGATGGCACATTTAATTTCATGTCATAAGACTAATGATTTTTTTCATGTTGCAAAGTTGTTTTTCAGAGAGGTGGTGAGACTACATGGTCTACCAAAGAGTATAGTTTCAGACAGAGATACCAAATTTGTTGGTTATTTTTGGAGGACATTATAGAAGAAGTTGAAGACATATTTGAAGTTCAATTCTGCACACCATCCACAAATTGATGGAAAAACAAAGGTCGTGAATAGGAGTTTGGGAAACCTGCTAAGATTCTTAATTGGAGATAAGCCCAAGGGATGGGATTTGATTATACCACAGGCATAATTTGCTTACAATAATTTTTTCAATAGGAGCACTGGTAAATCACCATTCTAGATTGTATATGGGAGTAGTCCATGAATTGCTTCCGAACTAAGAAAGATGGATAAGGGGGAGAAGAGTAGTGCCAAGGATGAAGATTTTGTTGAGCACCTGAAGAATTTGCACGAAGAAGTGAAGAAACACATCAACAAGATGAACTCACAGTATAAGGCTCAGAAAGATTAGAAAAGGAGGTATAAAGAGTTCCAGGTAGGAGATGAAGTCATGGTTCATTTGTGAAAGGAAAGGTTTCCAGTTGGTACATACAACAAGTTAAAGATGAAGAAGTTTGGACCATGCAAGATCTTGAAGAAGCATGATTTAGGAAATGCTTATGAGGTAGAGTTGTCCAGTGGAATAAACATTTCACGTATGTTCAACATTGCTAATTTGATAGAGTATCATGAAGGTGATATAGAGGATGGGTCAATAAATGGATAGTTGAAAATTCCAGCACCTACTTCAGAGAAGGAAGAGATAGAAGAAATCCTGGATAGCCGTGTGGGTAGAAGCACAAGAAACAAGCAATATGTAGAGTACTTGGTGAAATGGAGAGGAAGGCCTACTAAAGATTCATCATGGTTATCTGAGGCTGAGGTTAATCATCTTGGTTTCCCTTTAACTCCTAAGAAGTGACAGGGTCACTTTTCAAATTACCTTGCGTGTCTAATTCAGGAGCATCCAGCAGTGTAGGGAAATATTGCATCACCCAAAAAAATTGTTTTCTTTATTCTCTTTAGTTTTTTTGAGTCCTATGATGGCACTTAAGGGGTATAATAATGTCAGGCGTCAAAAATAGAGAAAAAAAGACACTTACTATTTTTAGTAAGTCGGCCAAAACGGGCTCGTATGGACATGAAAATTTACCCCAAGGAGCATAGCTGAAAAAAATTTATGGTCGTGAAAGAATCACCTCAATACCCTGCACGGTTTGGAAGAAATTAAAGTTTTAGTCTCAGAAAATTTCTCCAATGCAACTTCAAATTCAGATATAAAACTTTAGAGGCCCTTAAATAGCTCAAAAAGTGGTCGAACCAACCTACAATGGGTTCATGAATTGTAGAGCTCGTTGAGAGCTTTCCAACGATATGCAATAATAGAAAATAAAACACTCGGAGCAAAAGTTATGGCCCCACAAAGTTGGTCCTCTAAAAAGTGAATTTCATAAAAAAATTACTTCCTAGGCCAAAAATCAAATGGTGGGACTTTTGGTGCCAAAAAAAAAAGGGGACATTTGATCTTTCTAGAACATTCTAGGGTGGTTATTGGGGAAAATAAAAAGGGTTAAGTGGGGATTGTAGAAGGCGGCCCTGATAGTGCAGATTGTGGCTCCAAATAGTAGATTTTCTTTTTAGAGTTGTTTTTTTTGTAATAGATCAAGCCCATGAGGCTGTAGCATGTAAGCTTTGAATATGTAATTTCATTTTTTGAAAATAATTGAAAGTGAATCATTTTTCTGTCTCACATCTTATGTGTTGTTATCTATTGTGATTTATGTGGGTGTTGGGCGGTGTGGCCCTCATCACTCTACCACATCAAAATCCAAGAGATGTGGTCCATTATTTTATAAATCTTATAGATTGGGATACATAAAATGGGGGTATTTTTGATGATGGGTCTAGTAATTTTGAGAAAAAAATTCAATTTATGTCATGCATCCAATAGGATGAGTCGCCCAAAAATAGATCATCATTTAAATTTCTCAAATTTTTAGTGCCAAGGTTACATATGAAGCAACCTAAAGGTTAGGTTGAGGTGCTTTGATTGAGCAGGTAGTCATTAATTCTCATGCTAGATTCATATACAATAATTACAAAAATAAGAAGCAAATGAAAGTAAGGAAAGTGAAATGGGATGCAAACTAGGAATAAAGATAGATCTTAAAATTTGTGAGAGTTAAAAAGACAAAAAAATGTAAGAGGAAAAGTCTAGGCTATGTAGAGAGGAGGTTCAATGGGAGTAGAAAAATATTAAAACAATATAAAAATAACTAAAAGGATAGTTGATTAGGAACAAATAGAGGTATTTAATTTCATTAATGACTCATCTATCTCCTCAATATCTAATTCAAATGGAGATGTTTAGCATATTGAGCCATGTATTCTCGCATCTAAGAAACTTATAATTTGGGGATAGCATTGCTAACTCAAATGAGTTATAGATAAATATACAATAAAATTAGGCTTTTCTTGCACAAATATATGTAACCCTAGGTTTAGTGGAGCTTGTTCATATACCTTCAACTAGAAATGCTTCCCTTACAAGTTAAATTTTTTTCAATATGTCAGGGGAAGAACCCATTCAATTTCTAGGGTTTATGAAAAATTGATAAAGGTAATTATGAATTTTATTTTGTTGATTAGGTACACCATACAAATAGTGTCTAAGAAGTTTCCATAGTTAATTATTGAAAAATGAAAATTTAATTTGATTGTCTAAGTTTGTCAAATAGATTACAAATTTGAATATATAAAAGAAAAATTGTTTCTAGGTATACCCAACAATAATAATAATATATCACAATAGTAATATCTAATCATGGGTAAGGAGTGTTAGAACACATAGATATACTAAGGGGGGGTGAATAAATATATCTCTCAAATTAATCCAATTTAATTTTAACAATAAAAACTTATTATTGTCTTAATCAAATAAAACATTCAAGATACAAGAACACAACCACAACACCAAATTTACATGGAAAACCCTAAAAGGAAAAAACCACAGTGATAAAGCTAGTTGGAGATACTATCCAAATCCAACATCACAAAATGAAACAAGATTTATAACATACTTTTATGGCTTCAACCTGGAGACAAGGATTTTGGCACCCAAATGCTCTCTTTCGCTTCTAGGGTTTTTCACCTAAAAGGAGAGAGGTAGGCCAAAATGGGCAATGTATACACTCAAGATTAATGCAAGGATGGATGAAATATGTCTAAATATGATGTATAAATACAATAAAATAAAAAAGAAAGATGATTATTAATGAAAATCTAAGATATGTGAAGTGTTTGAAAACACAGTAATGTATGCAAGAACACCTAGAAATGTAAACAAAACTGAACATAAAGCTATGAAAGAGAAAGTGTGCACCTGAGAACTTGTTGGAGACTGGAAATGACTTTTGAAATATTGTTGATGCTAAAAATTTGACCTACTCCAGAACTCATTTGCCATTCTAGGTGAATTAGTCCTAGATTTGGGAAACTGTTCTAGAGACCGTTTCAGACAAATGGGTATCCTAAACTACAAAAAACCCTTTTCAGGACTTGTAGTGGGACTCATTCGCCACTAATGGTGAATCAGTCCACTTCTGAATTTCTAAGAATTCAAAAGTGGAAACAAAAGCCCTTGGTTTGCACTTCGGTTCCTAACAGGTGTTCGCCTCTGAAAGTCTGATTTTCGGGCTTGAAAGTGACTTTTTGTGGATATTTTTCCTTATTCAACAAGGAGATGTCTTCAAAAACTTTGCAACTTAGTGTATGATTTCCAAGCCTTCAAGATACCTAAATCATGATGATAGATCTTGAATTTCTGCATCAATGAATGAAGATTTTTCCCTTAAATGTCCTTGAAAGCTATCTTAATGACTTAGAATGTAAAAACCCTTGCTTGCTTGACTTGAGATGGAAGATAAATGATGAATGAGTTAAATTTATTTTGATGATTATGAATTATGATTTAGAAACTTTTATTTATAGCAAAATCACCTTATTTGCCTGTTAATTTGATCCCTAAGGCCGACATGGAGAAAAATTAAACTTAAAACCTAATTTTTCCCACTTAAACCCAAAAAATGGCTCAAATGGGACTCATTCACCATCAAGGGAAAATGTGTCTCACCTAGATGGTATTGATTCGCCCCTAATGGTGAATGGGTCCCACAAGGGCCATTCTGCTAGCTGGAATGTCGAGAAGTAAGGAAATTAGATTTATATGGTGAATTTGTCGGGTATTTGATCAAATTATGCGTAGGTATGCACAATATGGCGTCATAGGGGCCTATTAATGATTATATAAAGAGAAATTAGGGCTTGGGACACAAACTTCAATGTGAAAGTGTGATTAAATACACTTTACAACATTAAAATAGGGTCCATACAGTCTAGAAAGGCACAATATAAAATGTGAATGTGTAAATCACATTACAACACTAGATTAAAGTAAAATTCAATTTACAAGCCTTCTAGATTAACGTTATGATGCATTTAAAAATATTTTATAACATCGGATTAAGGGGAAAATGGGTCCATTAGACTTAGACGTTTAATAAAAAGTGTGAAAGTCATTTACAACACTTTACAACACCTTTACAAGACATTAATAAATGCATTTTATTCAGTTTACAAGGGTCCAAGACCTAGTGTGGATGTGGAAAACACCTCACAACACCAAATCAAGGCCTTATTAAGTCTAATTTATCATCAATTATTCCAAAATCAAGCAAGCAAAAAGGGATTTTTTTTCTGTGTCCACACAACCAAAGGAAGTTTACAACTCCCTACCAATTAAAACACTTACATAAGGAGGATACAAACTCAAAATACAACACTTGATGTATTCAAATGATCAACTACCACCACACCACCTCTGATACCTCTAGCTCACTGCCTTCAACACTTATACACTTATGCTTTCAACTCACTGCCTTTAACACTTCACTCACACACTTTTTTCTTTCAGCTCACTACCTTCAACACATCACTCACACACTTCTAATTTTGGCTCACTACCTTCAAAACTTCACTCACACAAAACTTCTTTCAACTCACTTCCTTCAGCATGCTTCAAATACTCCTTCACAATTTCACACACATTCTTCTACCTTCATTTCAGTGCTTTTGACACTTATGACTTTTAACACATTGAATTTACTCAACACACAAAAATCCAACACATTGATCACACACTTGATCATCCATTTATATCTTCCACAAGCTTCAAAAAGTTTCTCCCTGTCGGCCAAAATGAAACATATGACATGAAACATGCAATAGCCATAAGAAAGTCGACTCAAAAAATACACGAGAAAAATAAATTGAATACGGTCTAAGCCAAGAGATAAGCATGAACTATTTTAATTCCACATAATCCCATGCTGGCCCACACAACAAAGACTTGGCATAAACAACTCAATATACCAAGTCAACCCAACAAACACTTAACCCTCCAAATATTAACTCCAAACCACAAGCAGTTCTAGAGAGACTAGATATCATCATGCGGATCTCATTGCAAGCATTAAATGATATTCAAAAACATTTCCATGCCTTCCTTTTACAAATTCATGCAACATTATGTTGGTGTAAGAAAACAAACGCTGGACCCAATAACACTTGCAAACCCAGACAAACACAATCTTGCAATAGAATATTGAAAACCATACTTGTGGTACATCTTAACACTTGAAACTTGAAATGAGAGAACATATAGGAAATTTAAGCTCATCCTCCAAACCACAAGACCACAACATCAACTACAAAGAAATGCAGAGCATTTCTTTGAACCTTCCTGACTATGATAGTACAATCTTCACACTTCTAGCTCTAGAAACTTCTACGTTAACTTCTATGTTCTAAAAATAGGAAAATACATACTTCATATTTGTATCTGAATAAATTCCAAGATGTAAGACAACATATTCAAATGTAGAGGAATGAAAAGCATTCTCTGAAGCATCTTCAGTACAACTTCCTGAGCCATTGACTGCAAGAAAATATTTCATACATTTTACATCAACAGAAAATGAATACAACATGCATCATTCACCTATTCATGAGCAATAGGAGATTTAGAACAACTATTTTTAGAAATATCATGACATCCATAATCATACACAACACTTCTGATCAACATACTGATTGCAACATATGTAACTATCCACATATGAAAACACCTACAACAAGCTTGCAACAATATCCCCCTTTGTCATTGATGGAAACACCAACTTGATATGAAATTTCTCCCCCTTTGACATCAAGGGAAAAGGGATAGTGGTCTTCATCTGTGCCTGCAACAAATTGTTAAAGATCCAAGATACTAAGAGGGGGGCCGAATCAGTATCTTCTTAAAATTTCTAATCAGATACCATCCAATTATTCCAATGCAAACAATAGCAGAAATAAATAAAAGCATTAACATAACATTAGATCATAGAACACAAGAACAATAGGATTTTTACATGGAAAACCCAATTTGAAAGAACCATGGTGAGTGTTAGCTCACAATATTATATAACTGGTTATAGAATATTACAAAATGGGTGGCTCGCTACCAAGACTCACTATCCAGAAGCAAAGGCTCGCTTCCTACAAAATTACAACGATTGAATGGCTTTCAGCTAGAAAAATGAACTGAAAGAGTACACCTAATGAGTGCATATTCAGTTCCAGATAAATTTAAATAAACGAACTTGGCACATTTTATCATGTTTTCACTACTTCACAACTTCACACAAATCACACATATTTTCTTCAAAAACTATCTGTTATATATATCCAATCTTTTCACGAGCATCAATTAGGCCGGCCTAATTAGATGCACTTCATATTTACCAAAAAGACCATATGTCGGCTACAAGCTTAGAAAAAGATAACCCACATGCTTCAAAAAGTCGGCATGGACCTAAAATAGGTCGCACACATATCCGCCTAGCAAAACTATTTTCACCTTTACATAATTCACCAAAGAAGTTGGCCAAGAATAGATTTCAAACCAAAAAACAAAAAAAAATTGTGGAAGCACTAGATATGTGAAATCTTGAATGTACATGCTCCCAACATCTGCAAGCCATTTCCCAAAGCCGAAAGCAACAGTGACCATCAGAAAACAAATGCAGATCAAAATACTAGAGGATTTAAGCAAAATACTGGTTTAGATACCAGACTAGAATACCAGAGTAACTTTAGTCTTGATCTTGTAGTTGCAACTCATATATCATGGTGACATCAATGATAAACACAAAGTAACAAAATGAGATGTTCTTCATTTTTCAACAATCTCCCCCTTTGTCATTGATGGCAACATGTGCCAAAACCAAAAAATATATATACAAAATTTTCTATTTACAATATTTCTCCCCCTAACACCAACATTTCACCACTTCACTCCCCCTTTGACATCAAGGACAAAGGGTGTGCCAAGAAAAATAGAAAAAACATTAAAGCAAAGAATATATATCAACTAGAAGATGATGAGCCTTGAAGCTCCTTCAGAATACCTTCCCAGACTGTTTTTCCTTTTTCCAAGCCTTCCTTTGTAGCAGTTAACATCCTGTTTAGAGATTCCAATTCTATCAGAGTTTCTTCAACACCGTCTAGAGTATCAGGAATCAGGTTTATCTTCTCAAGCCTTCTAGAGCAAGCCAGAGCCTCTCCAATTGGAGTGTATTCCATTCTTACAATATCACATAATAGACTGGATTTTCTGATAATTTTTTCTTTCTATTTCTGCAAAGCAAAGGAATTTTCTCTGTGCGCAATGATGGCTTTCCATATTGATCTGTCTTTATCTTTAGATACACTATAAGTACTAGAAACAGTAGACAACTAGGACTCAATGGAGTCCATGACAATCTTGATATTTTGAGTGGCATCCAGCCACTTTAAGCAATAAGATAGAACAACATCTTCCTCATATTCACAAACTTTCACCGCTTCCAAACTCTTTTCGACACAAGAATGTGCAAGAGCACATTTGTCTTGTAAAGCCAACAGTCTTTTCTCCTCCAAGTTTTCTTCTATGTCTTGTCTTGTATTTTCATTAAGTCCAAAGGAATACTCCTTGAACGAGTCTAGCAATAATCTCATATTTTCAATGGGGGCAAGGGATGTATCAATGGATGTACCGAGCATAGATTCTTGTAATTCTTTCAGAGCATCTTTTATCAGTTCCATTCCCTTTTGATGTGTCTCAAGAATTTATTTTCTTTCGGATGCTTGCATAGCATCACCCAACACAACTTTATGTACTGGAGACATATTTTCCACATCAACATATCCTTCAATCAAAGGGAGTTTCAAAATTTCCTGGGGAATAATCAGTTGAAATCTAATTTGCTTAGTACCTTTTAGTATATCACCTCTAGAAGACGAATCACCGGGATGCTTCATTGATTTTACAATCTATTTTTCTTCTTTATTTTTCCTAGAGGATTCCACAACTATCTTTCCTTTCTCTCCCTTTTCTTTTTCTTTCTCTTCCTCTATTACCTCTTCCTCTTCTTCCTCTTTCTTTTCATCATTTTCACCTTCATCGTCATCTTTATCTTTATCATTATCATTATTGTTATCTTTTTCATTGTTGTCCTCTTTCTCATCTCCATCCCTTTCATCTTTATTTTGATCTTCCTCATGATTGTCTTGACCTTCTTCTTCATTGCCCTGTCCATCCTCTTCAACATTGTCTTTATTTTCTTCATCATTACCTTTCTCTTTTTTGCCTTTTTCTTCCTCAGTATGCTCCGAAGGAGCATCATTATGTATCTCAGGTTCATCTTCTCCCTCATTCTACTCATTAACTTCATCACCAATATTAATTTCAACATCAAAATTATCAAGAATGTCTTCATTACCTATACCCAGAGGAATATTTTCCTCAACATTTTCAGTAGCAGCATCATCATCGATTTTGAGCATACCATACTTTTCTGTTGTTTCCCAAATTACCTTTGTTGTTTCCTTTCTTACTTTCTTTGTCAATTTCTTATTTCTTTTCATCAACATATTCACTCTACTCTTCATCTAAAACATTTCAGCACAAACCTTTTTCAGAGATTCTAGATTATCAGGGGTCGAGGAGGACCCAATCTTATTGTATGATGCATTTCTAATCTTTTATTCAAACACAACGGCCTCAAATATCCTTTTCATTAGATCATTCCACATGATTTTAGGAACATCTTTCTTTATGTTATCCCATTTGACTTCTAAGATAATAACATATTGAACAACAACTAAAAGCAATGTTTTCTTGTCTTCTTCTCCAGCTTTATCATAGAATTCAGTTGTGGGTTGGAGCATGTTCTCAAAATTTAACAAAGCATTAAGAGTTGGCTCAAGTTTATACCGGGGGCCAGAACTTACCAGAATATCTTCATCTTTCTGGTCACCAGAAGTCTCATCAACTACCTTAGCCTTCTTTGATTCAGGATTGGTGTGCACATGTACATCAAAATCATGCTCTTCTTCATCTTTAGACAATGACACAATGTTTACTCTTTTAGAACCAACAACTTTTGTAGATGTACCTTCACCAGAGGGTAAACCTCCTCTTTTTCTCCTTACCATCTTTGCTTCAAGATCTTCTTCTTCTTCATCTTGATCATCAGTAACACTAAGATTCTTCTCTCTTGTTTCCTTTTCTTTCTTTCCTCTCTTTGTAGGGGCAACCGAAGGGGTCACTTTCCTCTTCCTAGATCTTGTGGTAGGTCCAGAGGAAACATGACCTTTTCCCTTATCAATAGTATTGGTTTCATTCTTTGTTGCAAGGATTGTGGAGGATTTTGCAGGGGTATTCCTTCTGGATCTCCTAGGACTAGATGATTCTACTTCTAGTTGCACTCCTCTAGCTCTTCCAAGAGCAATTTCCTCATCAATGAAACCAACATCTTTAAGTGGTTTCTCCACTTTCTTCCTAATCTTAGGCTTTTGTTGTTCCATATGAATTTCCATAGATTTTTCAGCATATGTCCCAATTCTAGGTTCATTGGGATCCTTTGGATTCTTTAGCAATATTTGCACATAGCCTTCATCTTCTTCTTCAGTTATATCATATCCAAGAGGCTGAATCTAGATAGTTTGAGGTTCTATAGCTTTAATCATGCATTCATTAGTGGAGACATGAAATATGATATCATTCTTATACTTCTCCATGATTTTTCTTGGAATTCTATCCCTTTCATTCATATTTCTTTTAAATACTGCAAAGAACATTGTCAAAGCATCTTCTTGAGTGTCCAAATTTCCCAGACTGTGTAAATAATCAAAAATTTGATGGCCCACTGGTCTGAATGGCTTCCAGAATACTTCTTCACTTTTTCTCGGAAGCCTCTTCATGAAGTAAAACAATAAGCATATGATCAACAAACCAAACTTAAAAGCATACTTCTTTTCCTTTGTTTTCTTTATGTTCTCTAACAATTGCAATTGAAGAAGCTCGCAAAGATCATAATTTGCACCTTTCATCACCATATCAAAGCCTGTATAGATTGTTGTGACCGAAACAAAATTCTCTCTGTTTGTGAAATATCTCTTATGTCCTATCATGAGAGATGCATACTTTACTGCTAGATTAGTAATTATTTTTGTTGCTAGGGCTCTTTTATCGTATCTGGCTCTTGTAAGTTCTTCTACAACCTCATTATTTACAAATTTCAGAATGGGCATTGTACCTTTGTCCCATAACCAAGTATCAACCCTAATCGCTTCCTTTGTTATAAGATGCAACCGATCAGTCCACATAAATTTTTCATGGATTCTGCTCAGAAATAACTTCACAAATTTGTCATCACAACTAAAATTCAGGAAATTGTTCTAGACGTCCAACCTTTTATCAACCATGTTTGAATATTCAGGTTTTACCCTAAATTCATCGCCAGTAATCTCATCTCGCCAGATGTCAATTAGCTTTACATGATTGTATTCTTCAAATTTTACCCGAATCATCATCCTAGTATCCTCGGTCGGCATTACACCATGTGGAATTGATGAAAATGCACCCATGGGATCATCTTCCAAAACTTTCAAAGAGTACTTTCTATAAGAGGGCCTCATCCTTTCTAATGCTTTCACAACTACCAGGTTTGCCATTTTACAAATTCAAACAAATTATCCAAAATAGAAAGCACAACTGCTCAAAAGATATAAATACCTTTTTTTGTACACAAAACTGTAACTAGGGTTTCCACATCTCGAGCTCCAATTTTCTTCAGGAATGCTCTAAAAGTTCTTCAAATTCTCCAAATGCTCAAATGTATAAAATTCCTTGATCATTTTCTTTATAAAATAACAACTTTCCCTAATTCACATTTATTGTGGCAAACTCCAAAAAGTTGCTAAAAACTCTTTTCTTTAACATAGAAAAACCCTAATTTGCTCCACAAAGAATCATCCCTTCATATTTTCTACTGCTTCCTTTTCGAGAACCTCTGAAAACTCAATCTTTACCTTTCTTCCTTGTGCTAGCCTTTGACACGCCTTTTATTCAAGGGGTTCTTACAATTTTTTGATAAAGCTCCCCCTACAACCTTGTTAGGTCTAGTTATCGAATAAATCATTTGTACTAGATGAGGGCATAGATTCTTCAGTTGTCTTTGGTTCTTCTTTCTTTCTCCAAATCTTTCTCATTTGTTGCTTAATCTCATCTTTGTCAACCTTCTTCATAGATTCATTCTTTTCTACTAGATTGGTTTCCTTTCTCTTCTTACTTCTACAGACTCTTGAAACATGTCCTGATTTGTTGCAATTATAGCAAACAATATTCCTTTGATTAGATTGATTTCCGTTGACTCTTGTTCTGTACTAGTTAGCTTTATGTCCATACTTGTTGTAGGTATAGCAATAGCCATTGAAAGACTGACTCATTCCTCTTACATTAAACTAATTCATCATCATGGTCCAATATTCACTTGCTCTATGTCCAGTTCTTTTACATGCAAAACATTGACCAGAGAAAGGAATAGGGAATTGATTCATCCTACTTTTACATTCAGTTGCCTTGTGACAAAATCTATTGCATGAAAAAAAAGTGCCATTAAAAGAAGGGTACCTTTGCGCATTAGGTTGTCTCACCGGAGGTCTCCTGGTAGAGTTCCTTGAATTTCCTTTCTACTTTCCTTCATTTTGAATCTTCTAAACATTCACAGTCTTAGAACTTTCACCTGCATCATTTCCCAGACCACCTTTATCTTTACTTGGTTTTTGTCCTGCAATTAATTCATCAAGCCTTTCTGAGCTAGATTTGAAATTATTTTCACAGAGTTTCGCCTTCTCCAGATCCTATTTCAGGTTCACAATTTCTTGTTCAAGCTTGGTGCAATCTTCAAACTTGCTTTGTACCAACTTTTTCAAACACTCTTCAATCCTTTTCTTCTCTTCCACTTGAAATTTCAAACCGACAATATCTTCATTAGCCTTTATCAACTAATCAGTCACTTCCTTATGCCTTTCTTTGAACTTTTTCAATTTCTCCTTAAGTTTCTGGACACATTCATTCACTTCTTCAAGGTTCTCCTTTAGATCTCTGTTTTCTCTTTCAACTTTAACAAGATCCTCAAGAGTAGTCCATAGATCTCCCTCAAGCTATTAGGCTTAACTAGAGGAACCAAGCTCTGATACCAATTGTTAAAGATCCAAGATACTGAGAGAGGGGTCGAATCAGTATCTTCTTAATTTTTTTGATTAGATACCATCCAATTATTCAAATGCAAACAATAGCATAAATCAATAAAATCATTAACAAAACATCAGATCAAAGAACACAAGAACACTATTATTTTGATGTGGAAAACCCAAGTGGGAAAAACCATGGTGAGTGTTAGCTCATAATATTATATAACTAGTTATAAAATATTACAAAATGGGTGGCTCACTACCATGACTCACTATCCAGAAACAAAGGCTCATTGCCTACATAATTACAATGATTGAATGGATTTCAGCTAGAAAAATGAATTGAAAAAGTACACCTAATGAGTGCAGATTCAATTTTAGATAAAGCTCAATAAACAGACTTGGCACATTTCATCATGTTCGCACTACTTCACAACTTCGCACAAATCACACACATTTTCTTCAAAAAATGTCTGTTATATATATCCAATCTTTTTGCAAGCATCAATTAGGTTGGCCTAATTAGATGCACTTCATATTTGCCAAAAATACCATCTATCAGCTACAAGCTTAGAAAAAGATAACCCACATGCTTCAACAAGTCAGCATGGACCTAAAATAGGCTACACATATATCCGCATAACAAAACTATTTTCACCTTTACATAATTCACCAAAGAAGTTGGCCAGGAATAGATTTCAAACCAAAAAACAAAAACATTTTGTACAAGCACCGAATACGTGAAATATCGAATGTACGTGCTCCCAACATCTGCAAGCCATTTCCCAAAGCCACAAGCAACAGTGATCATTGGAAAACAAATGTGGATCAAAATACTGGAGGATTAAAGCAAAATACTGGTTCAAATACTAGACTACAATACCAGAGTAACTTTAGTCTTGATCTTGCAGTTGCAACTCATATATCATGGTGACATCAATGACAAACAAAAAGTAACAAAATGAGATTTTCTTCATTTTCCAACACATAAAGGTTCCCCTTAAGAGGTAGCCTTAATCAATCCAGGGATAAAAATATATCTTGAATTTCTCCCCTTAGACAAATGCATCACCTATGCATCTAGTTATAAGGAGGGGAAACAACCCCTAACTTCTATTTGAGACACTCAAATGTATTCTTTGAAATTTCCTTAGTAAAGATGTTTGCAACCTATTCCTTTATAGGCACATACTCCAATCTTACTTCTTGATCCACAACCTTCTCTCTTAAGAAGTGATACTTGATAGATATTTTCTTGGTTCTAGAATGCATCACTAGATTATTTGAAATATTGATGGCATTTGTATTATCACACATAATAGAAATGGGTTCATCATACATCACCTTGATATCCTTCAATGTTTGCTTCATCCACAACATTTGGGTGTAACAGGTTGTTGCAACTATATATTCTACTTCTACTATTGATAAGCAAATCAAGTCCTATTTCTTACTAAACCAAGAGACCAATATGTCTCCCAAAAAATAAAGCTCCATCACTTGTGCTTCTTCTATCATCAACACTCCTAGCCCAATCAACATTAGTATATGCACTTAGAGAAAAATCATCTTTTTGATACCATAGTCCATAGTATAGAGTACTCTTCAAATATCTAAAAATCCTCTTAACAACCTTTACATGAGTTTCTTTTGGATCTACTTGAAACCTTGCAACCAAGTAGACAACTTGCATAATGTCAAGACTTGATAATGTTAAGTATAATAGGCCCCCAATCATATACCTATATAGAGTCTGATCAGCCTTAGATGACTCATCATTTTTTTCAAATGATAACTTGTTACCATGGGAGTATTCATTGGTTTGAAATCTTCCATACCAAACTTCTTCATCATCTCCTTGATATAATTTTCTTGAGAGATAAAGATACCATTATATGAATGCACAATTTGGAGTCCAAGAAAGAGTGTTAACTCACCTATCATAGACATTTCAAATTGTTTTTGCATCTCTTCAATAAACTTCTTACACATTTCATCATTCCCACTGAAGTTTATATCATCAACATACCCAACAACAATTATAATTCTTTCATCCTCAATTTTAATATACAGATTTCTATCTGTGGTACCTTTATTGAAGCTCTGCTAGAGTAGGTACTTTTCCAACCTTGTATACCAAGCCCTAGGGGCTTGTTTTAGACCATACACAACCTTCTTAAGTTTTCATACCATTTTGGATCCTTTGATATCTAAAATCCATTATGATGCTCTATATGCACTGCTTCTAAGTCACCATTCAAGAAAGTAGATTTCACATCCATTTGATACACTTTGAAGTTCTTGTGAGCTGCAAATTCAAGAAACATTCTGATAGTCTCCATTCTTTCCACCAAAGAAAATGTTTCCTCAAAGTCAATTCCTTTCACCTGTGAATAACCTTTGCACACCAACCTTGATTTATTTCTCACAACCTCTCCATATTCATTTAATTTGTTTTTGAACACCCATTTTCTACCTATCACATTATTGTCTACAAGTCTTGGCACCAATTTCCAAGTTTGTTTTTTTCTTTATGTGATTTAGTTCCTCTTCCATTGCATGAATCCATCTGTCATCCTTCATAGCATCAACAAAATTTTTAGGTTCTATTCTTGATAAAAAAAAAGAAAAATTTACCTATTCATTTTCTCTTGTAAATCTCCTTTTGGTCTACACACCTTCATTCTTTTCTCTAATTATTTGATCTTCAGAATGATTCTTTTGAACATACTTGGTAGGATTCTTGGGGACTTTATTCTATTCTTCTACCTTTCCTATAATTTCTTCTTCTTCTTCTTCTTCTTCTGAGCAGATAGGTTCATCAAACCAATAGTTTTCTTGCTCATGTGCATTTTGATGTGACTCTTCATCAACTCTGACATTTTCACTTTCAAAAATATTCCTTAATATTTTACTGTAACACTTGTAAGCTTTTCCCTTAGTTGAGTATCCAAGAAAGATTCCCTCATCAGATCTTGTCAAAATTTCCCAAACCTTCCTCATCCTTTTTGATAAAACATCTACTTCCAAAAATTCTGAAATACTTGATAGTTGATGGTCTTCCATACTAAAGCTCATAAGGATTTTTGGTGCAATCCACCCTTAACTGACCTCTATTAAGAATGTAAACAATAGTATGGACCGCTTCTTTCAAGTATACATCGAGTAACTTGGCTTCATTCAACATAGTTATTTCCATCTCGTGAACTATTATGTTCTTTCTTTCCACTACTCCATTTTGTTGAGGGGTTCTAGTAGTAGATAGACGTCTCTTTATCCCGTGTTCCTCACAAAATTCCTCAAAAAGCATCATAAAAAATAAAATAAAAAAGGTCCTAACTCCATCATCACAATCCACAATAAAATTTTCATCTATAATAAATAAATCTTCATCCTCACCCTTTGACTAAACAAACAACAAACAAAGCAACACCAAAAGCTAGAACTTTCAAGCAAACAATCACAAAGATTTGATCACAAATAGACTAAAACAATGAAAAAGTATTAACTACCTATCTTTTGATAATTCACCAGCAACATCTTGAGATATGCCTTAATGGATTTGTTCCTACGATAGACATGATCAACACTGGATAATA
This sequence comes from Sequoia sempervirens, assembly GCA_007258455.2. Classification (NCBI taxonomy): domain Eukaryota; kingdom Viridiplantae; phylum Streptophyta; class Pinopsida; order Cupressales; family Cupressaceae; genus Sequoia; species Sequoia sempervirens. The sequence goes on from VDFB02000003.1 coordinate 5,453,430, forward strand.
GTCACAAACCAAACAAATATGGTAAGTGATACTGCAACATTTTTTTTATCTTTTTATAGTCTTATCTTTATGATTCATTTTATTGACTCATTCCCAGGATCTCTCAAGGATGTCCATAAGGATTTAGATAAGAAGGAATGGGGGAAATTAAGCATCATTTCAATTTGCTATATGTAAGATGTTTTTGTGATACTACCATGACGAATACTTGCTTTATTGAGTGTATGGAAGTTGTTTTTAAGATAATTTGTGTAGCAATTGCATGTTAGGTATTTCATACCTCTCCGTGTAACTGGTTTGAAAAGTTTTAACACAACCCAACTATATATTTTAAACAAAGTTTTTGTATGTCTAGTATGAGCAAGAATATTCTTTGTATGTCGAGTCGAAGTCCACACAATAGATACAAAGTCACCTTGGTTATTAATACCCTTGTGCATCGTATTTGTTTCTACATAAAAAAGGATTGTTAAAAATACAAAGCCTCCAAGCAAAGCAAAAACAAAACTCATCAAAGACTAACAACATCAAATTTCTATCCATCATCAAGTATATCTTCTAGCTAACATCCATCCTGCATCACAATATCATTAGTACCATATCCATCCCGCATCCACAATGTCGTCAATACATATCATGATGATAATAAAGTAGTGAAAACAACATGTATCATGTATAAGGTGTACATCCATCATATGTACATAATAAAACATCATATGAAATAAAGTACGATCAATCCATCCATCCACATCATATCCATACATCAAAAGAGTACAAAAAACATGTATAAACATACATTATCATACATCGTCATCCATAATCATCACAATAACAGATAATAAAGCCAAATCGAAGCATGTATATCTCATATATATCATCATCACAAATGAGAATGTCATAGTACATCGTTAATGAAATATGTGTGATATCATAATAAAAAAAATACATATATATGAGGCCTTAGCTGGGCCGATGAATATATACAAAATCATGTCTACAATATAAGTCTTTGAACAGTAAACATCATAAAGATCAAATACAAATAAACTGCTGCCTGACTGGAGGAGGACTCTAAGGATCAGGCTGCAGATCAGACTATCTAATAGAATCTCCACTAGACGCAACCTCCATAGCAGTACTAGGCTCACCAAACTGTGCATGTCACTGCGATCTAGGAACAAAGGCACCATACAGGGTCTGATAATATGTAGCCCTCTTTAACAATTGATCTTGCTTAGCATGAAGACTATCATGATCTATCCTTAGGCTATCCCTCTCAGTGGTAATAGGGGTATGTGCAGGATCATTATGGAAAAAACAGGCCCTTAAGTGGCGATAAAATTTAGAAAAATCAGAGTTAGGCAACTCGACGTAAAAATTTGAATAAGTTATCTATATTATTTCAAAAATATGTACGACTAGAATCTATAGAAAATTGAATATAGTTTCTAAAACTACTAGGTTTATTTTAAAAAATAAATCTATTTGGTGAAAATTTGAAATTTCAATGCAATAGCACTTAAATTTCAAGGAAAAAATAAGTAGGTGTCTGTCTGACCACCCTAACCACAATAAAATCATAATATTTTTTTATAAGATTTTAGATATAAGTAGAGGACTCGTGTCCCAATGTGATGCATATTTTTTTATAATTTTTTTCCAAGTAAATAATTAATTATGAATTTTTTATTACAACTTTTAAAAAATATAAAAAATCATTTGTCTAACCACCTTAACTTGGTCAAAACTTCATGAAATTCATTTTTTCCTTTTTTAATCCTATAGTATGCAAAGCATAGAATGTGACACAGATTTTGGATCCAAAAAATGTGATATTGTTTGAAAGCTATAAATGTTTTTCAATCAGCCTATCAATCAAGACTTTAGTCATAATTCAAATAGAAAATGAATAATAATAATTTATTAAATTCAAAGTAAAGCATAATTTATATTGGTGGAAAGCTAAGAATCTCCTTTAAAAACCCTTTTTGTTTCATCAATTTTGGGTAGAAAAAAAGTCGTCAGCCACATACCCTACACATACCCATCATATCACCACTTTTTGGCCCATCATGATCCTGCACATACCCATAGCCTACAACTGTGTCTCAACAACAAGATGACACCCAATCTCAGTGTCTCGCTCACCCCTAAAGTCATCTCTCTCCTATCGAGCGGTGTCCCTCTCCGCTATTAGTATAGCAACCTGAGCCTCCACGACTTGTCGCCACCCTACCTCTACATCTCTCACAATAGTCATTTGTGCTAGTTGTACACCTCTATCCCCAAGTGGTGGAGGAGGACTTGTGACCTATCCCTAATCCTGTTGCATCGGATCACCCTGTGCATCATCATGTTTGGCCCTAGAAAGCTGCTCAACAATGATCTCCTCATGCTACCTCTCCCCATGACGACCAATAATGCCTGCTCTACCCACTACAAGAACATCGATAGGATCTATAAATCTCAATGGAATGCATCATGCCCACCACTGATCAAAATTGAGAGTAGTACCAGGATCTTCTAAACTGACTGGCCAACCCCAATTGAATGGGGCAAGAAATCTAAACTCAACAATGGCAGCATCGCGATCATCTTGTAGACCCCATACACAAATCTCTTTGGTAGTCTGGCCAAAACGAGCCTCATAGGCATCTGGAAAATGACCCTGCCTCTCTCCAAACTGCCTACAAAACCTATCAGGTAGATATCTCTTGAGTAAAGAGCACACACGACCAATGAGCCATCTAAACTATCTACAATATACCAACTGCTCCTAATCGTTCGGCCATGCCTTGCAATCTAGATATGGTCTTCATACAAAACTTGGCATATCATTGAAAATGTGATGCCAGTAGGGAAGCTGTCTAGGCTAGGTATAGTGAAGAAAATCTCCATAATGATAAGAATAGGGATCCATAGTAGTACAATCCAATATACCATCAGGTCGAGCAACTGGGATGTGCTCCCAGGTCCATACATAGAGAAGAGAGACACCAACATAAACATATCTCCCACCACGGTAGGCGACCTCGTGCATATCTTTGTATAGGTGCGCAAGGAGACATGGGACCCATGCATATTTGGTGTCGTGCTCAAACATTTGCTCGGTGCACACACCCTAACCAATGAGAAACTACCAACCTCGCCTATCAAGAAAAACAAGCCCCATAACCAAACTACAAGAGAATAAGGGAAACATGATCAACACTGCCAACAAAATCAGATAGGTCTACCTCTCTCCTGCGAACCTCCAGATGTCTCACACCAAGAATGCAGTGTAAACCACGGGTACCCCATCAAGAAAAATATGTAACAAGCTCTCTATGAATGGGTATATTGAGGATCCTCCACACATCCTCTAGGGTGATGGTGGCCTCCACAAGTAGGTAAATGAAAGGAAGAGGTCTCTGAGTGCCACCTCTCCACAAGAGTAGTCATCATCCCTCTATAGTCTCTGATGGTAGGCATGTAGCAGATATACTGCAACCCGACAACATCTGAAACATCTTGCTCTAGCTCATGAAACCCAATGATCAAATCAACTAGATCATGTAGTCATCGCTCCCTCAACTGGAGCGGATTAAGAACGACCTACAACCATTCAACCCACGATGTTAGGGATTTACTATGAAATCACAAAACAAACCTATGACGATGAACAAATAGACTTAAAAATCTAAAACAGTCAAAAGAGAAATCTTTTTTTCAAAAACGATAATTTTTTTGACAAAAGCAAACAAAATAGGTGAAAGAAAACAATTTTTTGTCAAAAGTGAAAAATAAATGCAATAGCGAAAAAATTCAAAAGCGCAAATGTTTTTCAAAAGCGAACTTTTACCACAAGAGCGAACCAAACGAAAACAAAATGTCAAAAGCACAAAATTCATGTGAGGGAAAAAATAAGATGTGAGAGTTTAGGTCAAAAGCGAACATTTAGAGAAGATGTGAGCGAGAAAATCAAATGTAGCCCATTCGAAAACATCAAAAGCAAGAAAAATGATGTAAAAGCAAAAAATTCTTAAACCTAGTGCTATCAACAACTTGGACTTCAGGCATTAATTACACAAACATGAAAAAGATGAAAATGAAAAATGAAAGGGTACATACCGGGACACCGATGCCTATAGGCCATTCAAACTCGCAAACTGCATCTGTGCGATGTCGGGCTCCTCAAATCCTCACCATAGCTCCTCAAAAATTGACAAAACAAGAAATGTAGAGGCTAGAATTTTCTATAGGCTCAAAGTGCAAATGAGGTAATTTGAACCCTAATTACTTATTTTAACCCCTAAAACCCTAATTTTTTACCTAAGAAGCACTCCTAGGTTGAAATTAGGAGCTCTCAGGAACATCTAAACTATCAGCAAGAGACTTATAGGCTTAATTTTTCATCCTCTACGCATTTGAACTGAAATGAAATAGTGTCGTGATCTTGACCTACAAAGTGAGTTTTTCAGCCAACCTCTCGAGGGGGCAGCCCAGAGTCCTACCATCATTTCACTGACTGCCGAGGCACAGTGGGGCATATTAAATTTTTCAAATCTTGATCTTAACATAAAAATCTTTGAAACAAAGCAATCAATACTTTGTCTTGAAAAGAGGCGCAAAATGTAGACATGTAAAATTGACCTAACACTTATCGCACACCTTAAATGATATTTTTGCATCATCGACATCATTATCATCTAATATCATTGCATTTCACATCAATTGCATCAAAAACCCTAATTTCCTCTATTAATTGAATAATACTACATTATTTAATTAATTCGCTTTTTCATCATTTTCGACAAATTAAATAAATTTCATTTATTTAATAAATTCCTAATCTAACTTTATTCCTCCTAATTAATTAAATAACATCAATTATTTAATTATGTTGCTAATTTACTCTATTCCCCTAAGTCAATTAAATTATTAAAACATAATAGTTTAATTAAATCACTTTCCCTTAAATTTGAATAATTGAATAAATTATTCAAAACATCATCAAAAAGGTCAAATCAAACAAATACAACTTTGTTTACAAAATTCAAACATGATTTGCACGTTCAACTCCAAAAGATTAATTAATTAAATCAATTAATTAATTACACTCACCCACTTTTATGATTGAGAAAATTATGAACCACTGATTGCTCGTTCTAATTAGCTAACTGGCCCATCTATTCTCTGACTGATCCATCTATTTCCTGATAGATCAATCTATTCTTCAATCACACTAATTACGTAATTAATTTGCATTGATTATTCCATCTATTTCCTCTCAACGGTTTTAAATCATTGATCGAGATATTCTACTATGTGATCTCGAGCGTTCATTTCAAAACACAAAATCTATATAACAACCATCTTCTTTCTGAAAAACAATTAGAGTTCATCAACATATTTTTCATAACAAAGTAATGCCAAGATCTTAATTGATATTTTGACAAAGCTTCACACATATCTTCGATCAACACACACACGTTCTTCAAGCTTTTGCACACACAATGGAGGCTTCACATTGATATGTACAACCCAACATCTTTGCAAACACACTCCGAAACGGGATGGTAAAACTATATTGCCTGGATTTCATTGTCATTGTTTTATTTTAATTTCATTCTTGAACTCCTTAATTTTGTAGTTTCATTTTGTGAGTAATGGGCATGAATCATCTTTTTGTTTGTTTAGATTAGTTTCTATTTACTCGATTTGATCTATAACGTCTTCCCGATTTGCCCCTTACACAATAATAATATAAAATTAATCACATTAATCTAGGATCACAAGGACATACTTACACATACATTCTATCAAATACAAAACATAATAAGGATTGCAATTATAATCGCATATCCAAAAAGTATAAGGGTGGGAATAAACCAATATTAAAATATAAGATTAAATATAATTATAACATGATTAAAAAGTTTACATATCTTAAGGAATAAATACAAGGTGAAAAAATACCAAATCAAGAATTCTTAAGGCTTCCAAAATATCTTCAAGAGAGGTATCAATGGGGGATGTTACTTTCCTCCCAAATATGTTAACATCATCAAGTAAAATAAATAACTATGCCTCTCTATGAATCAATTGAGCTATAGAGATAATATCACAAATACATTTCTAACACTGGTAATCTCACAAACAAACTATAGTCTCTATCAATACATTAAAATAATCTACACAATTTTTGTACATCGTTTTCACTCATTATTTAATGCTTAACATAATGGGGATAAGCAAACCAATAGTAATTAAATACACAAGGACACTTGAACACACAACACCAATAGTTAAATGAAAAATTTCACAACTTAGGTAATCATGACCCAAATAAAATGAGAAAGAAATAGGATCAATACAAAGAGTGTCAATTTTTTTAATATAAATAATATTATCATTTACTATTTATTAACACTACTCATTCACATATATTTTATAGTTTCATGAATATTATGAAAATATTAATCCCCATTTTAGTGAAAGATTTGAATAATTTTACTCAACTTTCAAAAAATTACATTTTTAAAAATAAAAAAACATGCTTGTGAACTTATAGAGCATAACTACACACTTTTCACATCATATAGGTTTTTTAAGAAATTATGCTAGAGTGACAATGCTAAATTAAAATTTCAAAAAACAAAGTATACAACAAAATTAAATACAAAATAAACTACTCTAAGATCCTTGCTCAAACCACATCCTATGAAATAGAAACTGTACACTACCTAGTTTGTGTATGTTCAAAGTAGGCCTCCAAGAAAGTAGCGCACGAGTTTAAAATGGAGGAATACCTTTTTCTTCTCAAGTAAGCTCTCAAAAAAAGTTGAAGAAGATCTTACTTTCATCTACACAAGAAAACTAATAATCTTTTCCAAGATCGAATCTCAAAAATTCTTTAGTAGTCCTTAAGAAACGATAAGAAAATTATTTTTTATAATCAATCCTTAAGACACATAGAGGAGGAGAGGGAAATAAAGAAAAAATGCATGTGTGCTTCTAAAAGCCTTCCCTTTTTCCTTTCACTCTAAAAATACTTAAACCCCAATCCCCATTTTTGTCCCATTGATGACTCAACAAGTTATTTCAAAAAATGAATTATAACTTAGATATTTTCCAAAATTTATTTCACTTAACATTTTAATTTTCAAATGCTTTTGCAAAAATACATTTTAAATAACTTAATATAGCAATTTTACTAAAATTAACAAATGCATTTAATTCAAATAATTTTTTTTGGCTTATTATATTTTCTAAATGTATTCACAAGATTAAAATGCATACGGGCTTTTTCAAAAAGGAAAGCAAATAACTAACTCTTCCAAATTAAAAAAAAATGGGAAGTCTTCAAACACTCTAAAATAAAAAAATTTAAAAATCTTTTAAAATGTAAGTGAACTCAATGAAACAAACACATGAAAAGAAAACATAATTTATGAGTTTATCTACAACATAAGGATCCAAAATTATAAATGATTTGGATTAGTTGAAAATAGATAGATAGAAGAACATCCTTTTATTCATAACCTAATAGGATAGGTTAAGCAATGAAACATACCCACAAGTCATTGTTTCACTAACTTAACCATAGGGACTAGGTAAGACAAGAAGATCAAGTGAATCCATGTTGTTCTCCTCCACATCCTTCCATTGATTGAACACCTTTATATTTCCTACACCCTCGAGGAAAACCATCAAATCTAACATTATATATCATTGTTGAAGCAATACACACATAATGTTCGATGAGGACATATAATATAGAAAGGTGCATATCCATCTTGTAGTTACATCATATCATAGTCAAATCAATATAACTTTTAACTTAATCATAGCTCGTCTGGATAGCGGAGTTGGCTTGGGCTGCTGTGGGTTTGCTCCCCATAGGTCTTGGTTCAACCCTCCGCTCTCACAGTTGATCAGTGAGCCTGTATGCAGGCTATGGCATCCACCCATAGGGGGCTAGCTCATCCCAACTCACCCCAGGTACCCAAGGTATGGGCTGCTGGGCCTCTGGGATGAGTCGCGGGGACACCCCTGCTGCATAAAAAAAACAATGACTTAATCATACAAAAATATTAGTAGAAGGAAAAATTTAACACATTGGTGGGAATTCCACATATTAAACATGGTGGGAACACTACTAACCACTATCATGCATGTTTTTTTATGAAAACAAGGTGACGGTTACTTTTATCATACGAAGGTACCATGATTGTGCCAAAGTATAGATAAACTCACATCAATGTACGCATCCTCTTAAGAAAGGATTTCTTAAGAGGAATCAGAAAGAAAAATTTGAAACTAAAGCACTTGAGATTATCGTTAGATAATAATTAATGGTTTATAGGTCACATAAACAATAATTAATTTAATCCATGAGTGAAATATGAAAAAAAGACTAAATTTAGGAAAATGAATTACATAAAGAATCTATCAAGTTATGAAGGGTTATCCATTCATAGTGGATAGAAATGGACTGTCCTAGGGATAAATTGAGAACATTTATCCCTCGGACAATCCATTTATGGACCCAACCCGTGACTTGGGCTTTTGGAAGTTTCATGTTTTGAAAATGATGCTCGTTCTATTTCTTCATTGAGTAGTGATCGTTTCTTTGAGGTCACGACTGACAGTAAAAATAATGATCACTGCCATGGACTTTTGAGGATGATGCGCTAATCTTTGGCTTTTTAAGAGCCCCATGGACTGACCCATTTTCATACCATTCATTCAGGCTTAATAGAAGAAGAAGAATCTCTTGTTCTTCATCTTTCATGAGCTTCTATGACCAAAGTTAGAGTTCTTACCAGTGGCCTCTTCTCCAAGGTCCATTCGTTTCCTCTCCTCTTTTCTTTTCCAATTAAAAAAAAACTAGTTTTGCTTTGGTATACTGTATTTAGGAACATGATTTTCTCTTGTGTTTGTTGCAATATCAATCCATTTTTTAACTGTACCACTTTTTTTGTATTTGGGGTTTGCAGAGCTGGAAATGGTGGGCGGAGAGAAACAGTAGTGGAACCCATTTTCATATGGACCAGTATGAAAACATCTGCTGCAGATTTGTAGTGAAGGTGGCAACAGATCTCTGGAGTGGCTTGTTGTTACTTACAAATTGGCGCCATCCCCTCTGAGCTATGTTTACATCCACATTTTCCTCTTCCCTCGCCCTCATTATCATAATTTCCTCATTTATTCTCATTTCTCTTCTTCCTCCTGCCATGCTCGCCATCTCTATATACATTCAATAGTATCCATCTTTCTTCCTAGAGATCATATCCATCTCATGCCATCTTGATTTTAGATTCCTATACAGGTATCCCTCCTGAGCTTCTTCTACTCAGTAACTCCAATTTGTTTCTAAGAAAATAAAAATATGTTTATATCAACATTTGGCTGCAAATTTGTTATGTAGTTTACTTGTACATCTGTTTAGCTCAAGTGATTTTATAACTTTTCATCAGAAACATTTGGTAAACAAGTTTATTACCTTTTCTTCTTATGTTGTAAACATAGCATACCATCCAGTTCTCTAATAGCATCTGCATTTGATGTTCTTTAATGGAGTTCATTTCTCCTTCTCTGAGTTGTTAATGGTGGTAGCAGTAATACAACTTTATTTGTTCTCTTTTATATAATTTTGCTTCAATTTCGTAGTAATTTTGGAAATAGAAACTATACACTACTACCTAGTTTGGGTATGTTCAAAGTAGGGCTCCAAGAAAGTAGCTCTCACACAAAGTTGAAGAAGATCTTACTTGCACCTACACAAGAAAACTAGTAATTTTTTTCCAGATCTAATCTCAAAAATTCTTTTTTATAATCAACCCTTAAAGACACGTAGAGGAGGAGAGGGAAATAAAGAAAAAAAATACATGTGTTTCTAAAAGCCTCCCCTTTTTACTTTTACTCTAAAAATCCATAAACCCCAATCCCCATTTTTGTTCCATTGATGACTCAACAAGTTATTTCAAAAAATAAATTATAACTTAGATATTTTCCAAATTTTATTTCACTTAACATTTTAATTTTTAAATAGTTTTACAAAAATACATTTTAAATAACTTAATATAATAATTTTACTAAAATCAACTAGTGCATTTAATTCAAACAATTTTGACTTATTACATTTTTCAAATGCATTCACAAGATAAAAGTTCTTACAAGATTTTTCAAAAAGGAAACTAAATAACTAATTCTTCCTAATTAAGAAAATATGATAATTTTTTAAACACTCTAAAATACGAATTTTAAAAATCTTGTAAAATGTAAGTGACTCAACTAAAACAAACACACAAAGAAAACATAATTTATGAGTTTATCTACAACATAAAGATCCAAAATTATAAATGGTTTGGATTAGTTGAAAATAGATAGATAGAAGAATGTCCTTTTATTCATAACCTAATAGGATGGGTTAAGCAATGAAACATACCCACAAGCCATTGTTTCACTAACTTAATCATAGGGAATAGGTAAGATAAGAAGATCGAGTGAATCCATGTTGTTCTCCTCCACATCCTTTCATTCATTGAACACCTTTATATTTCCTACACCCTCAAGGAAATCCATCAAATCTAACATTAGATATCATAGTTGACATTTTAATGGATATCATTAAAATGAAAACATTCACTTATCTAAGTAGCATTCACTTATATCAAGTTCATTTTAATGGATATCATTGTGAGAGAAGGGAATCCTAAATGGAAATGGAAGAGGACATGGGGGTAAGTGCACAAAGATGAGGGGCCAAATATGGGTCTTAACTGGTCACCTTTTTTATGAAATAAGGAAATATTGACCTTGGATGAGAAATTGAGGATAATTGCACTCAAAATTTTAAGACGCAACAAAAACAAGGGTCGTGGTGCAGTCACAGATGGAGGGTCCAGAAATAATTGTCTAACCATGTAGCTTTGAGTCAACACAACAGAAACAACACAAGGAAATGCTCAGTAAACAAAGATCTTTATTGATTCAACAACTTGTCATCTTACAAGCCTCATATGCCTCATATACAAAATAACTAGGGCTCACATGCCTACCACAAGGGCATTCAGATATTACAATTGGCTCAAGGCCTTACTACATTCCACAACCTAGAAGGTTGGATTGAATTGCGAACTATTTCTAATGATTGACTTGATTAACTATTGAACTTCTTTCAAATTATTAAAAAAGATCTTAAATATGAATCTCTAGCTCTAATAATGATCCATGTCGACCTCAAGGATTTACAAACCTCAATGAATGATCAAACGTGTAGGTAGGCCTTAAAACATGAAAGATAATCCCTCGCTAAATGAAACATATTGTGGATCTCCAAGAAATATCCCCTTGGACCCAAAATGCTTGTGTGATGTCCCATTAAGCTTCACACGCTCCAGAGTAGGTCCACACAATGAATTCTAGACTAGGGCGGCCCCAAATGCTCTGACTATGAATTGACAATGAAATTCTAAGAGTGATAACTTTCTACAAACAAATGCAAATCTCTTGAAATTTGGATATGATGTAGATAACCTAGTGTAGATGCTATATCCTACTCCACGAGCCGAGAAATGATAATGCAGTGAAACACAAAATGAACTGTTGAAACTGCTACAAACTGAAATGAAAGAAAATAAATGTTTTTGGTTGATACAAGATTGCTTTACAACCAGGGATGCTCCTGCATTAGACACCCGATGTTGGAAGAAAATTGAGTCCCTCACTTTCCAAGGGCTAAAGGAAAACCAAAGTGGTCCATCTCAACTTGAGAAATCCATGATGAATCCTCCACTGGTCTACCTTTTCACTTTACCAAATATTCCTTGTATTGATTGTTCCTAGTGCTCCTTCCAATTATGGTATCCAAGATCTCCTCAATCTCCTCCTGTGGTTGATGTGGTAATTTCTCTTGCAAATCCACTTCTGTATTACTTCCACTTGATTGTCCTTCATGATCTACTCATAAATGTCTATAATATTGAAAATAGGTGATATACCAAGTGTCTTTGATAACTCCACTTCATATGCATTTCCAGAATAAAAAATCATGAGAATGTTACATGGTCCAAAATTCCTCATCTTCAACTTATTTTGTGTTCCCACTAGAAATATTTCCTTCTTGAGATAAACCATAACATCATCACCAACAACAAATTCCTTATTTCTCCTCTTCTCACTTGCCTTCTCCTTGTACTTACTGTTCATGTCCTCCAAGTGCTTCCAGACTTGACTATGCAATATTTCCATGAATCCTGCATACTCTTCTACATCTAAACTTCTCTTATCCTCCATGTTGATGTATCTTAGCTCTGCAACTCCTCTAGGATGTGTTCCTGTCACAATCTCAAATGGTGTCTTTCTTGTACTCCAGTTTACTGAATTATTTGTATGTAAAATTTTCTTGTGGTAAAACCATATCCCAATTTCTTTCCTTATATCCAACAAAACATCTCAATAAGTTACCCAAACTCATGTTCACTACCTTTTTTTATCCATTTTTTTGTGGGTGATACACTGAACTAAACTTTAGGTATGTATTCATCTTCTTCCACAATGTTTTCCAAAAGTATGCAATGAACTTGGTGTCTTTGTCTGAAACTATATTCTTAGGTAATCCATGCAATCTCACAATCTCCTTGAAAAATAGGTCAACAACATGCACAACATCATTAGTCTTCTTGCAAGCAATGAAATGTGTCATCTTATAAAACTTGTCCACTACTACCATTATAGAATCATGTCCTCTTTGTGTTCTTGGTAATCCCAATATGAAATCCATGCTTATATCTTCCAAAGGTCTCTCTGATACTGTCAAAGGTTTGTACAATCTAGTATTTTGACTACTCCCTTTGGCTACTTGACAAATTTCGTAACTCTAAACATACTTCCTGACATAATTATATATCTATGGCTAAAAATAGTGTTCACTCACCAAAGCTACTACCTTATCTTCTCCAAAGTGTCTTGCTAGTCCTTCACTATGCTTCTTCTTGATCAAATTCTCCCTCATTGAACCCCTTAGAATACACAACTGATTTACCCTAAATAATATATCTTTTTGAATGAAATAATCCAACCATTGGCTCTGGTCTGTCACTGCTGGTTCCTTATAAGCTTGACATGCTTCAAAAAAATCTGGATCATTTGCATACATGTGCTTCAGTTCCTCAAAAGGTAATACTTCTATCTTCATCTTTGTCAACAAATTCCTTCTTTTTCTCAATGCATCTGCAACTTTGTTTGACTTCCCACTCCTATGCTTTAACACAAATGTATAAATGTACAAGAACCCAACACATCTCATATGTCTCTGGTTCAACTTACCTTGACTGTTCAAATAATGCAAATCTTGACGATCAATATACAATACAAACTCAGGCAACAAATAATGTCTCCACTTCTTCAAGGCTTCAATTATGGTATAGAATTCTTGATCATAGATTGAATATCTTCTTTTGGCATCATTAAACTTATCACTAAAATAATCAATGGGTCTCCCTTCTTGAATCAACATTGCTCCTATTGCATTTCCACTAGCATTATAATCAACTTGAAATACTTTGTCAAAATCAGGTAATTCTAACACTGGCTGCTCTGTCACTTTTTGCTTCAACAATTTTTTTGTGTGCTTTAGATTCCCACTTAAAATCCCTCCTATCTCCTCTCATCTTTTTTGTCATAGATGTGCAAATTCTACTAAATATTTTGATAAACTTCTGGTAGAAACTAGCCAATCCATGAAAAAATCTTACCTCTCCAATGTTTACTAGTGTACGCCACTCAAAAATTTCTCTAACCTTCTCAGGGCCCATCTTCAATCCTTCAGTAGGAATAAAAAAACCAAAAATATACCAACTCTATCTTCATAAAGCTACACTTCTTGACATTAATCAACAACTTCTCCTCTCTCAATATTTGCAATACATGTTTGATGTGTCACAATTGTTCTTCTCTGGTCTTATTGAAAATTAGAATATCATTCAAATAAACAATGAAAAACTTACCCAAGAATTTCTTTAGTACCTCATTCATCAATATCATGAAAGTGCTAGGTGCATTAGTCAAAGCATAACTTACCCAAGAATTTCTTCAGTACCTCATTCATCAATATCATGAAAGTTCTAGGTGCATTAGTCAAAGCAAAAGGCATCACTAACCATTCATACAATCCTTCATTAGTATTGAATGTAATATTTCATTCATCTCCTACTCTGATTTTGATTTGATGATATCCACTCTTTAGGTCAATTTTTGTGAAATACTTGGCTCCACTCACATAGTCCATAATGTCATTCATCCTTGGCAATGTAAATCTATAATTGATAGTGATCTCATTAATTGATTTGGAATCTGTACACATTCTCCACTCTCCATATTTCTTTGGTGCAAGTAAAATAGGTACCACACATGGGCTTAAGCTTTCTTCAATCAATCCTTTCTTCAATAGCTCATGTATCTACTAGTTCAATTCTTCATTCTCTGTTGATGTCATCCTATGTGCTGCCTTGTTTGGGAAACTTGCTCCAAATATTAGATCTATGTGATGACTAATGCTCTGAACTGACAATAATTCATCTGGTACATTCTCTAATATGATGTCTCCATGCTCTGTCAATAATTTTGCTACCTCTTCATTCTCTGCAATAGATTTTTCTGCCTTTAGTTTACCACTATTCTTTGGAATCAATGAAAAACATAGGTTCTCATGCCTCAATCCATCTTAAAACTTCCTTGCATCTACAAAATATAGTCTGGAAGTACCACACACTTCCTTTTGTTCCTCTTCTTCCAAAGGTATCAATTTAATTCTCTCTCTATTTTAAGTTACACTATAGGTATTTCTTATTCCATCAAAAATTTCTTTCCTATCATATTTCCATGGTCTTCCTAACAATAAATGGCATGCATCCATATGCATAATATCACACAATACTTCATCATGATATGATCCTATATGAAATTTCACCAAACACTACTCATTCACCAATATATTATGCTCATCTTGAATCCATGTTATCCTATATGGGTTTGGATGTTTCACTCTCTTCAAATTCAACTTGGTTACCATCTCCTCTGAAATTAGATGATTAGTGCTACCACTATCAATGATAAATTTACATACCTTTCCTCCAGATTTACATCTTGTTCTAAAAAAATCTTCCTTTGTGGTGGCTCCTCAATCACTTCTTCATGCATCAAATCTCTCCTCATTATGAATGAATTTCCTTTCTCTAGTTTCCCAACTGAATTAGAGGATCCAATAAGTTCTTCATCCACATAAGCTTCTCTTTTGATATGCTTAGTTTTCTTACTGGTGCTTCCTTGATGGCATTCAAAAGCTTTGTGCCCTTCACCTCCACAGTTGAAATAGGTTACTCTAAATGGTATCTTCTCAGATCTTCCTTCATTTCTCTTATATCCTTCATTGTGGTAAGAATTATGGCCTCCTCTATCACTATGGTAGAAATTTCTATCTTCTCTTCCTCTTCAATATGAATTATAGTCCTTTTCTTCACTATGGCAACACTTTCCATCATTGTTCTGCTCTACATAATGTCCAGATTGTGATATTCTTCTCTAGAATATTCCTCTTGAACTCCTCTATCTTTGTTCAAACTTCTTGTTCAACTTTTCTTCTACCTTCAATGTAAATTGGTATGCTTCAACTGTTGTCATCTTTACTAGGCTCAACTCTTCTTGAATGTTTGTTCTCAGTCCATTGATGTACCTCACAACCTTCTCTTTTCTTGCTTCACTATTCCTATCCCTAATGATTTGTTGCAAGAATGAAGGTGTTGTCATTGATGTCAACTAGTCAATTGGTTATCAACTAGTTGTTTTTGTCATTGATGTCATGAATGTAGGTTATTGATTGTATATGTTGAGGATATTGAGAAAATTATAATGGAGGAAGGTTGTAGATGTTTAGTGGTTGCTCTGGGTTTTTCTCTGAGATTTACTTTTATGTTTGTGTGGTTTAGATATGTTGATCATGGTTGTTAGAAGTTTCTATATCCAAATTTTTGGCTTTTGATTCATTGTACAGTGTGAGTTATGTTCACTAGTTGTGAATTATGGCTTTTTGTGTATCTAGCTGAGGTCTACGAGAAATATTGTTGGTCCAGATTTCTTTTTGGTTAAGTCTTATGACTTGTGGTTCTAGAGTTAAGTTTTTATGATCATGTTGAAGATAATTTTGGTGTCTGGAAGGATTTGATCATGCTAAGGGTTGTGTGTGGTTAATTGTTCAATGTGTTTTACACTGGTTTGGTTGACCTCTTGTTGAACACTACCTTTGATGTTAATAAAGCATGTTGGGACCTAATTGGGTCCTCATGAAGAGTGTGTTTGGGTCACCCTCATTCTAATTCCACCCTAGGATGTTTTTCGCTAAACTAATTTGAATTTAATGATGGATGACCAACTTTGGATATGTTTCAAAGTTGAAGATGGTATAAATATAGATTGAGCGAGTGGTGAAAGCATAGCAAAGAGATAAGTGCAAAGAAATAGAGTAGATAGATGTGAACTAGATGCAAATCAGTGGGTGTATGTGATGCGAGTGTGAAAAATTAGTGTGAAGCCTAAATGCTTAGTTTTTGGATGTAGTGAGTTGAAGGTGGACTCTATCATTCACACAAGTCTACAAGTAGTTGAAATTTTTTTGATGGAATTCTCTGTTACATTGAGATTGTCTTCTCTCTGTAACATATATCTTCTATCTTCTTTGTATCTCTATGGAAATGAGCCCTCTGGGTGGTTAACCCTATTGGACACTGAGTCCTGATCTGAACAACACGTCCTTGTTTTGGAAATGAGCCTTTTTCTTAAGCAGTGATCCTTTGTAATTAGTTTTGATATTCTCTATAGTGTGATTTAATCCTCACTGTGGTTTTTCCTTCATTGGGTTTTCCACGTAAATTTGGTGTTATTGTGTTTGTGTGATGGTTTTTATTTTTTGCACTTGCACTTAATGTTTAATCATTTTAGAAAAGTTAAGAATTGTGATTTATCTAAGTTCTGGTGAATGTTTTAAAGTTTAAATCTGCTACAATTGATTCATCCCCCCTCTCAATTGTCTTGTTCAACATGATCATCTTGTAGAACTCTTCAGTATATTGCTTCATAGATATCTCCATTTTCCTTAGGTTCTATAATCTTTTTAGTAATTCAGGCTCATGATTAGCAAGTATGAATTGATTCTTCAACTTTGTCACCATCATATCCCACTTTATGATTTTATTTTTTCCTCTTATATTTCTATCCAATTGAACTTCTTTCTACCATATAGTAGCATGTCCTTTCAACTTAGTTTTTGAAAATCTCACTCTTTCTGGATGTTCAATTTCTTCATATTCAAAGTATTCTTTCTTATCATTGATCCAATCAATCAATTCCTTGGGATTTAAATTTCTCATGTAATTTTAAATTTCAATTCTAGGTAGCTTATCAATTTTAGAAATAACTTTTGACATCTTCACTTGATTTGAATCTTCTTCTTCTTCTAGGGATTCTTCATTTTGATTCACAACATGATCTAACACATCATCGCTTTTTGTAGTGTCAAAAAATGTTGTCGAGGACATTTTCACACTTTTTTGGGCCCTCCTTTTGAATTTAAGCTTCATGTTTCCTTGATTTAGTGTTGTAATGTGGTTGACACATTCACATTAGGTCGTGGGCCCTTGTGAACTAATGGATTTTAATTATACCTTGCTAAAGTGTTGTGAAGTGTTGTAACACACTTTCATACTTTTCTAAGGTTCTAAACATAATAAACCCCTTTTTAATTAAAAAAAAAATTAATCTTGCCTTATTTCGAAGTGTTGTAAAGTGTTGTAACACACTTTCACACTTTTATAGGATTGTGATTTATAATTAGGCTTTTTGATGCTTTAATTGGCCCTATTTTGTATCCACAAGCCTCATTTAATGCATCTTTTCAAGGATAATCCTGACACCAATCACTACTTAATCATAATTCAAGTGTTTCTGGCATGTGTGGCCCAGATTTAGTGATTTGGGACTCATTTTCCATCTTGGGTGAATGATTCTCATGTGTCCCACCTAGATTTTTGGGTCCCAAACTTGTTTTTACACCTTTCTAAGCACTTTTGATTTTTGGACCCGTACATTATGCCATATGGGACTCATTCGCCATCTTGGGTGAATGAGTCTCATGTGGCCCAAAATTAAAATTAATTCAAATTTCTGGTGGGATTCTATTCTCCTAGATTTGATGTTGGCTTGTAGTATTGTAAATTCGACAATTCTTGCATAATTAAGTATAAATACAAGGTTCTTTCACTCATATTTTTAGGTATCAATTTCACAAGCAATCAAGTGTTCATAAGAGTATTCAATAGCATTCAAGTGTCTTCAAGAGCATATTTTCAAGCATTTTAGAGAAACATTCAAGCATCAATCATCATGTCAATGATTTCATGCATCATATTGTTTTAGAGCTAACAATTGTGGTGTAGGATTTTTTGATTCAAGCAATTGTTTCATTCAAGATCAACATCATTCAAGCAAGAATCAAACTCTACATCCATTGCAGCCATTATAAACATATTTGCAACACCTTATTGCTAGGGTTTGGTGAGTTGCAACATTGTTATTTGATCATTCATCATTCTCCATTCTTATTTGGTTTCATTTCAAGGATTGATTTCCAACAAGGGGTTTGACCAAGGAAAGCCCCTATCCACTAACCCCACACATTTTCCCCTCTCCTTTATATGTGATTTCCAAGTTTAGGTTGCAAATTTCCCAAGGAGCAAGATTGGAGAAAAGTTACGAATTATTCAAAGTTGTCATCAAGCCTTGGAGAACCTTGGAGAAGACTTACAGGTTACAATTTGGAGATTCAAATCTAAAAATCAGTCAAGAAGGACATAGCAGACAAATAATAACATGATCATCTTTTGAAGTTGCATAAAATCCCAATTGGACTGATTGACCACTTTTGGTGAATGAGTCCTAGTTCCAATCAATTTTAAGGACTTTGCAGATTCAGATACCCTTTTGGAAAAAACCTGTTCCTGCATAGTTTTCCATAAACAAGACTGATTCGCCTAGCTTGGTGAATGCATCCCAACTAGCAATAAAAAATAAAATTCCAATGATTTAGACCTCCATTCAACCATCTTCAGTTTTTTATTTCATTTCATTTAGTTTTAGTTTGCATTCAATTAGGGTTTTGTATTATATCTTGCATTTAATTATCTTTTCCAAGTTCAAACTTGGTGGTGAACCCCTCATTAGATCATATTCATCCCCTAGAACAACCCTCTTGCAAGATCTCCTTCACTTTTGCATTGAGATCTCAAGGGTTTGATCTTGAGTGAAAGTTAGTGAAAATTGCCCCTTTTAGGTAAAATTTTCCACCTTTCATTTTCGTGAACCTGCATTTAGAAAATTTCATTTTCTGATTTGGAGTGCATTATCATCCTAGATTTAGCTTGCATTAACATTGCATTAGGACTTGCATTGGTTAACTTGAATTTTAGGGTTTCAAATTTTGCATTAGTGAAAACTCATATAGCTTGTATTTTTGCATCTCATTTTATTGAAAATCATTCAAAAAATTTCATTTACATCTCAGACACAGATCATAAAACATAAAAATCATAAAATTCAATTAAAAATTTATGAAAATTTTGAAAACAATCATCACTAGGACTCATTCGCCACCTTGGGTGAATCGGTCCCTTTGCATATTTTGTATTGCATTTTCTGGAAATTAAAATTCAGTTTTTGAGTTTTTGTTTCTTTTTATTGTCTTTCTGTTTTAGTTTACAGATCTTCTGTTTCACACAATTCATTGCATCTAGTTTAAATTTATTCATCTTGAGCATTGTTTAAATTCAAAATTGCATCTAGAGCATTTCATTTCACATTGTTGCATAGTTTAGAATTTGAAATTTTCATCATGGATATGTGCTTTAGTAAGATTTGGATATCCTTAAAGTCCTTAGTGGATGTGTCAAGTTGTGATTTTGGAAATAACCCTAACGAAATTGAACTAACTCATGCTCCTTCAACTCTTAATACATGTCCCCATGATGTCAACATCATTAGAGAAGAAGATGAAAACATGAATAGGTTCCTAAATGATTGTCTTAACAACCTTGAAGCTAATGCTTCCTTTTAACCATCCATGAAACAACCAACCCACCCCCCCCCCCCTGATATCACATCTTAAGATGTTTGGTTACTTACATCCTGAAATAAAAGTTGAACCTAAGTTCCCTACAATAGGTGAACCTAGCTCCTCTAAACAAGCAAATAATCAACCATTCTATGACAACAAAGTAACAAACACCCCCATCAACCTAGAAGAGACATATGGAAAAGGAATCACGATCTTGAGTAAGCAAGGATGTGATACAACAAGTGAACATAACATTTATCAAGTCCTAGAGCAAATACCAACTAATGAAAACACAAAGGGGTTAGGATATCAAGATCCTCCTTGCAACATACGACTTCCTAAAGAATCCCTGAGGCTTCGTAGTGATGGTACAGTGATCTTAGAGTCTCCTCCTGATATGTATGTCCTTCTTCCTAAGGAACAACCAATGACTCATAAAAATAACAAGGATAAGGATAAGATCATCTCAGGACCTCCTATCGTAATCCCATCTAGAGAAGTTGGTGAATCTAGCAAGCACAAGAGGCCCTACAAGTTGCAAAAATTAAAGTTCCCTTGTCCGCCACCTGAAAGTGAAAGGAAACTGCAATTGCTTCTAAACAAAGAACTCATAACATTACCACCAATGAAAAACAGGCTCATACTATATCCTAAAGATGCAAAAGTTCCTCATAGTTGATACCATAGAACTCTTGGACATAGTACTAATGAGTGTCGTGCATTCAAATTAGTATTGAACAATTTTCACTTTGATGGTAACGATTTCCATCGAGTGATCGCATAACAACCTTTTCCATCCCTTTGTCATGTAATAGTTGTAGAACATTCTATTCTCATTATTACATGACCTTTCCCATCACCTATCTAGGCTCATTCTTATCTTGCACTCGATGGGGGAGAGAAGTAGATAGCCTTGTCCTGGTAATGCATTTGTCATTGTCCCTTAGATTCGTTGTCTACCTTCCCCTTATAAAGACTGAGATTTGGATGCGGATGACCTACTCATAGGTTGATTTTCATGTGCCTTACTAGTCTTTTGCATTCTTGTATTTTCATTTTCTTTTATGTGATTACATGTGTGTAATGTGATCCCCCATGACCTTCTGTTTGATTTTCTCTCTCTTTGTGACATTCCTCTATTTGTACCATCATTCTTCTCTAGGTTGACAATCTTTTATCTTTTCGATCTTTCTCTCTTTTCATTTGTCTTGTGTTTTCCTTTTGGGGATGATGCAAGGCATTGAGACATTTATGTCTCTTCCATGTTGACCCAAAAGTTTTTCTTTTCATTCTCTCTTTTCATTTGTTTTGTGTTTTCCTTTTAGGGATGATGCAAGGTGTTGAGACATTTATGTCTCTTCCATGTTGACTCAAAATTTTTTCTTTAAATTCTCTCTTTTCATTTGTCTTGTGTTTTCCTTTTGGGGATGGTGCAAGGCGTTGAGACATTTGTGTTTCTTCCATGTTGACCCAAAAGGTTTTTGTTGTTTTTCACTCTCTTTGTGCCATTCTTCTAGTTCTATGCGTATTTAGGGAAGATGACAGTTCCAATCTCTCTAAAAATATTGCAGCAAAGAACATACTGACCCCAAATATTCAATAGACCCCTTATGTGTTTGGTGTTTTCATTTTGGGGGAAACCCCTCTCTTTTCTCTTTTCTTTACATGATGTAGCTTTACTTGTAAACATATGACTTGGCACAAGGCTTTCCAAGTAGCTCTCATGTCTTCTTTAATGTTAGAATTTATCATTTTCTACTTTAAAGTAATTTCTCACATCATGGTGTTTAGCAGTTTCTTTAAAGTGGGGGCATACATTGGTATTATTCTTTTGCATTTTTTAGTTTCATGGTTCATGGTGCAGTTTTCTGACTTCATACGATGCATTTTTACTTTGTGGATGACATTGGGTGTGATGTCCCTCAAGAGCATGATCTCTCTTAGCATATTACATTCCTCTTAGTGGCTTGATGTGATGCATTGCATCTCCTAAGATGTGAATATTTTATTCTTTGATTGGTCCTCTCTTGGAGACATTAGGCACAATGTTCCCCAAGTTAAGACCTCACATGAACTAAGAAAAACTCCTTTGAACATCCCTCATTGTTGCATTTATATGACCACCTTGCATAATACAACTTGCATGCCTGTGGATCCATCCTATTTGTTCATCAGCTCAAAGCATACAAATTTTTTCTTGTCTCATGAAGCTCAAAGTTCATTTGTGTGTGGCGGCTTATTAAAGTTATCAGGAGGTATTACTTTGGTATGGTTTGAGCGGGAAGCCCGACTAAGGCATGAATTTCCCCATAGCCACTTGCATGTGTGTGTGAGTGCATACTAGCCATGAGTGTATGTTTCTCACCTTTTTGGAATTCTCACCTAGTAAACAACCTGAAGTTCCATCACATCAAAGTGAGTATGCATTTTTCAGAAAAAACAACCTAGATTTGATCCACATCGTGATGGAAAAATGATCGAAGCTTGATCCGACTCTCTTTTATCTCTTACCTTTTTCTCTTTTTCATCTTTGATAGTGTATGCTTGTGCTTTGTTGTTGCTCTTTATCATTCTCATGTGTGTTCTTTTGTGCCTATGTTGGTTTGTCATGGGATCTTGATCCTGGGGGCTTGATCAACCCTCTTGATCATTATCATCCCATCCTATTGGCATGGGTGCATTTGAACCCCTCTTGATGTGTGTTTGTCTACTTTAGTGTGAGTTTGAAGCAAGTTCATCCTCTCACTAAAGTGGGGGCTAAATGTAGTGTCAAGAAATATCGTCAAGAACATTTTCACACTTTTTTGGGCCTTCCTAAATTTGAGCTTCATGTTTCCTTGATTTAGTGTTGTAATGTGGTTGACACATTCACATTATGTCTTGGGCCCTTGTGAACTAATGGATTTTAATTGTACCTTGCTAAAGTGTTTTGAAGTGTTGTAACACACTTTCATACTTTTCTAAGGTTCTAAACATAATAAACCCCTTTTTAATTAAAATAAACATTAATCTTGCCTTACTTTGAAGTGTTGTAAAGTGTTGTAACACACTTTCAGACTTTTCTAGGCTTTTCATTAATAATTGGGCTTTCTTATGCTTTAAATGGCCTTATTTTGCATCCATAGGCCTCATTTAATGTATCTTTTCGAGGATAATCCTGACACCAATCACTACCCAATCATAATTCAAGTGTGTCTAGTAAGTGTGGACCAGATTTAGTGATATAGGATTCATTCACCCCCTTGGGCGAATGAGTCCCACCTATATTTTTGGGTCCCAAACCTGTTTTTACACCTTTCTAAGCACTTTTGATTTTTGGTCCCATACATTATGCCAGATGGGACTCATTTTCCATCTTGGGTGAATGAGTCCTGTGTGGCCCGAAATTAAAATTAATTCAAATTTCTGGCGAGATTTTATTCTCCTAGGTTAAATGTTGGCTTGTAGTGTTGTAAATTTAGGAATTATCGCATAAATGAGTATAAATAAAAGGTTCTTTCACTCATATTTTCACCTAGCAATTTAACAAGTAATCAAGTGTTCACAAGAGTATTCAAGAGTATTCAAGAGCATTCAAGTGTCTTCAAGAGTATATTTTCAAGCATTTTAGAGCAGCATTCAAGCGTCAATCATCATGTCAAGGATGTCATGCATCATAGTGTTTTAGAGCTAACAATTGTGGTGTAGGATTTTGTGATTCAAACAAGTGTTTTATTCAAGATCAACATCATTCAAGCAAGAATCAAATTCTACATCCATTGCATCTATTATAAGCATATTTACAACACCTTATTGCTATGGTTTGGTTAGTTGCAACATTTTTATTTGATCATTGATCATTATCCATTCTTGTTTGGTTTCATTTCAATGATTGATTTCCAAAAAGGGGTTTGACCAAGGAAAAATCCTTTCCACTAATGCCACAAAATTTTTCCCTCTCCTTTGTGTGTGATTTGTAGGTTTAGGTTTCAAATTTCCCAAGGAGAAAGATTGGAGAAATGGTGCAAATTATTCAAAGTTGTCAAAGCTGTCATCAGGCCCTTGAGAACCTTGGCGAATACTTACAGGTTGCAATTCAGATATTCAGATCCGAAAATCAATTAGGAAGGATAAAATAGACAATGAAGAACAAGATCAACTTTTGAAGTTGTAGAAAATCCCAACTATACTGATTCACCACTTCCAACGAATGAGTCCCAGTTCTAGTCAATTTTTAGGACTTTGCAGATTCAGATACCCTTTTGGCAGAAGCCTGTTCCTACACAATTTTCCAAAAATGGGACTGATTTGCCTAGCTTGGCGAATGAGTCCTAGCTAGTAGTAAAAGTAGAATTTATAGTGATTCAAACCACCATTCAACCATCTTTAGTTTCCTACGTGCACACCTTCCTATCTTCAATTTTTTGTTTCGTTTCATTCACTTTTCTAGGTCATTTATTGTTAGTTTGTATTCAATTAGGGTTTGGTATTGCATCTTTCATTTAATTCATTTCATTATCTTTTCCAAGTTCAAACTTGGTGGTGAACCCCTCATTAGATCATATTCATCCCATAGAACAATCCTCTTGCAAGATATCTTTCACTTTTGTATTGAGATCTCAAGGGTTTGTTCTTGAGTGAAAGTTAGTGAAAATTGCCCCTTTTAGGTACCTACCCTAAAGGTGGGAGAACAACATTTTTCCACCTTTCATTTTGGTGAACCTACATTTAGAACATTTCATTTTCTGATTTGGAGTGCATTATCATCCTAGATTTATCTTGCATTAACATTGCATTAGGACTTGCATTAGTTAACTTGCATTCTAGAGTTTCAAATTTTGCATTAGTGAAAGCTCATATAGCTTTCATTTTTGCATCTCATTTTATATAAAATCATTCAAAAAATTTAATTTACATCTTAGAAATAGATCATAAAACATAAAAAGCATAAAATTCAATTAAAAATTTATGAAAATTTTGAAAAAAATCATCACTAGGACTCATTCACCACCTTGGGTCAATCAGACCCTTTGCATATTTTGTATTGCATTTTCTGGCATTTAAAATTCAGTTTCTAAGTTTTTGTTTGTTATTATTGTCTTTCTATTTTAGTTTACAGATCTTCTATTTCACTCAATTCATTGCATCTAGTTTAAATTCATTCATCTTGAGCATTGTTTAAATTCAAAATTGCATCTAGAGCATTTGATTTCACATTGTTGCATAGCTTAGATTTTGAAATTTGCATCATGGATATGTGCTTTAGTAAGATTTGGATGTCCTTAAAGTCCTTAGTGGATGTGTCAAGTTGTGCTTTTGGAAATGACCCTAACAAAATTGAACTAACTCATGCTCCTTCAACTCCTACTGCATGTCCTTCTCATGATGTCAACATCATTAGAGAAGATGATGACAACATGAATAGGTTCCTAAATGACCATCTTAACAACCTTGAAGCTAATGCATCCTTTTACCCATCCATGAAACAAACAAATCCCCCTGATATGACCTCTTGAGATGTTTGGTTACTTACATCCTGAAACAAAAGTTGAACCTAAGTTCCCTACAATAGGTGAATCTAGTTACTCTAAACAAGCAAATACTCAACCATTCTATGCCAACAAAGTAACAAACACCATCATCAACCTAGAAGAGACATATGGAAAATGATTCATGATCTTGAGTAAGGATGTGATACAACAAGTGAACATAACATTCATCAAGTACTAGAGAAAATAATCAAACTAATGAAAACACAAAGGGGTTAGGATATCAAGATGCTCCTCACAACATACAACCTCCTAAAGAATATGTCAGGTTTTGTAGTGATGGTATGGTGATCTTAGACTCTCCTCCCGATATGAATGTACTTCTTACTAAGGAACAACGAGTGACTCATAACAATAACAAGGATAAGGATAAGATCATCTCAGGACCTCCTTCTGTAATCCCATCTAGAGAAGTTGGTGAATCTATCAAGCATAGGAGGCCCTACAAGTTGCAAAAACTAAAGTTCCCTTGTCTTCCACCTGAAAGTGAAAGGAAACTACAATTGCTTCTGAACAAAGAACTCATAACATTACCACCAATGAAAAATAGGTTCATACTGTATCCTAAATATGCAAAAGTTCCACATTTTTGATACCATAGAACTCTTGGACATAGTACTAATGAGTGTCATGCATTCAAATTAGTATTGACCAATTTTCACTTTGATGGCAACAATTTCCATCAAGTGATCGCATAACAACCTTTTCCATCCCTTTGTCATGTAATAGTTGTAGAGCATTCTATTCTCATTATTACATGACCTTTCCCATCACCTATCTTGTCTCATTCTTATCTTGCACTCAGTGGGGGAAAGAACTAGATAGCCTTGTCCTATTAATGCATTTTTTTGTTATCCCTTAGATCCGTTGTCTACCTTCCACTTATAAATACTAAGACTAGGAGGCAAATGACCTGCTCATAGGTTGATTTGAATGTTCCTTACTAGTCTTTTGCATCCTTTCATTTTGATTTTCTTTTGTGTGATTGCATGTGCGTAATATGATCCCCCATGATGTTTTGTTTGATGTTCTATCTCTCTTTGTTAAATTCCTCTATTTGTACCTTCATTCTTCTCTATGTCGTGAATCATTTATCTCTTCAATTTTTTTCTCTTTTCATTTGTCTTGTTTTTTCCTTTTGCAGATGACGCAAGGCGTTGAGACATTTATGTCTCTTCCATGTTGACCCAAAAGTTTTTCTTTTCATTCTCTCTTTTCATTTGTCTTGTGTTTTCATTTTGGGGATGACGCAAGGTGTTGAGACATTTATGTATCTTCCATGTTGACCCAAAAGTTTTTCTTTTCATTCTCTCTTTTCATTTTTCTTGTGTTTTCCTTATGGGGATGATGCAAGGCATCGAGACATTCGTGTTTCTTCCATGTTGACCCAAAAGGTTTTTCTTTTTTTTCGCTCTCTTTGTGTCATTCTTCCAGTTCTATGTGTATTTGGGGAATGGTGACAGTTTCGAGCTCTCTAAAAATATTATAGAAACAAACATACTGATCCCAAATCCATAGATCCCTTATGTGTTTGATGTTTTCATTTTTGGGGCAACCCCTCTTTTTTCTATTTTGTTTACATGATGTAGCTTTATTGGGAAACATATGGCTTGGCATAGGGATTTCCAAGTTAGCTCTCATGTATTCTTTATTGTTAGAATTTATCATTTGCCACTTTAAAGTAATTTTTCATAGCATGGTGTTTAGCAATTGCATTAAAGTGGGGGCATACATTGGCATTATTCTTTTGCATTTTTCAGTTTCATGGTTCACAGTTTAGTTTTTTGACTTCATACGATGCATTTTCCTTTGTGGATGGCATTGGATGTGATGTCCCTCAAGAGCGTGATCTCTCTTAGCATATTACATTCCTCTTAGTGGCTTGATGTGATGCATTGAATCCCCTAAGTTGTGAATGTTTTATTCTTTTATTGCTCCTCTCTTGGAGACATTAGACACAATGTTCCCCAAGTTAATACCTCACATGAACTAAGCAAAACTCCTTTGAACATCCCTCATTGTTGCATTTATATGGCCACCTTACATAATACAGCTTGCATTCTTGTGGAGCCATCCTATTTGTTCATGAGCTCCAAGCATAGAAATTTTTTCTTGTCTCATGAAGCTCGTAGTTCATTTTTGTGTGGCGCCTTATTAAAGTTATCATGAGGTATAACTTTGGTATGGTTTGAGTGGGAAGCCTAACCAAGGCATGAATTTTCCCATAGCCACTTGTGTGTGTGTGAGTGCATACCAACCATGAGTCTATGTTTCTCACCTTTTTGGACTTATCACCCCATGGACAACCTGAAGTTTTGTTGCCTTAGAGTGAGTATTCATTTTTTTTAAAAATAGCCTAGATCTGATCCACATCGTGATGGACAAATGGTCAAAGCTTGATCCAAATCTCTTTTATCTTTTAACTTTTTCTATTTTTCATCTTTGGCACTGTATTCTTGTGCTTTGTTGTTGCTATTTATCATTCTCATGTGTGTTCTTTTGTGCCTATGTTGGTTTGTCATGGGTTCTTAATCCTAGGGGCTTGATTACCTCTCTTGATCATTTTCATCCCATCCTACTAGCATTGGTGCATTTGAACCCCTCTTGATGTGTGTTTGTCTACTTTAGTGTGAGTTTGAAGCAAGTTCATCCTCTCAATAAAGTGGGGGATAAATGTATTATTGAAAAATGTTGTCGGGGACATTTTCACACTTGTTTGGGCCCTCCTTATGAATTTGAGCTTCATGTTGCCTTGATTTAGTGTTGTAATGTGGTTGACACATTCACATTAGGTCTTGGGCCCTTGTGAACTAACACATTTTAATTGTACCTTGATAAAGTGTTGTGAAGTGTTGTAACACACTTTCATACTTTTCTAAGGTTCTAAACATAATAAACCCCTTTTTAATTAAAATAAACATTAATATTGCCTTATTTCAAAGTGTTCTAAAGTGTTGTAACACACTTTCACACTTTTCTAGACTTTTTATTAATAATTAGGCTTTCTGACACTTTAATTGGCCTTATTTTGCATCCAAAAGCCTCATTTAATGCATCTTTTAGAGGATAATATTGAAACCAATCACTACCCAATCATAATTCAGGTGTTTCTTGTATAAATGAGTATAAATACAAGGTTCTTTCACCCATATTTTCACCTAGAAAATTAACAAGCAATCAAATGTTCACAAGAGTATTCAAGAGCATTCAAGTGTCTTCAAGAGCATATTTTCAAGTATTTTAGAGCAGCATTCAAGTATCAATCATCATGTCAAGGATTTCATGCATCATATTGTTTTAGTGCTAAAAATTGTGGTGTAGGATTTTTTGATTCAAGATCAATATCATTCAAGCAAGAATCAAAGTCTACATCTATTGCAGCCATTACAAACATATCTGCAACACCTTATTGCTAGGGTTTGGTGAGTTGCAACATTGTTGTTTGATCCTTCATCATTCTCCATTCTTATTTGGTTTCATTTCAAGGATTGATTTCCACCAAGGGGTTTGACCAAGGGAAACTCATTTCCACTAATGCCACAAATTTTTTTCCTCTCCTTTGTTTGTGATTTGTAGGTTTAGGTTGCAAATTTCCCAAGGAGAAAGATTGGAGAAAAGGTGCAAATTATTCAAAGTTGTCAAAGTTGTCATCAAGCCTTGGAGAACCTTGGAGAAGACTTACAGGTTGCAATTCAGAGATTTAGATTCATAAATTAGTCAGGAAGGATAAAGTAGATAATGAAGAACATGATCAACTTTTGAAGTTACAGAAAATCCCAACTAGACTGATTCGCCACTTTCGACGAATCAGTCCTAGTTTTAGTCAAGTTTTAGGACTTTGCATATTCAGATACCCTTTTGGCATAAACCTGTTCCAGCACAGTTTTCTAGAAACAAGACTGTAGACACGTAAAATATACTGATTAACATTGTGCATCGATCGACTTACTAACATCGTTTCTTCCTGAATCATCCCTCGGTCTAACCATTTAATCAAATTCCCTTATCTGATTAAATTCATCAATATTCATCTCTTAATTAAATAAATCATTTTATCTAATCAAGTCATCTCTCTTGTTAATTAAATCAATCTATCTGATCTAATTATCCCTATTTAATTAAATAATCAATTTATTTGATTAAATCTCTAAAGTCTGTCCATTAAATTAAATAAATTAAAACCTTATTTGATTTAATCTAATACCATCCCTTTTAATTAAATAAATCAAAATCCTTATTTAATTAGCCTCTTATCATATTCCTCTCTTATTTGATTTAAATAAATCCATAAATTTGAGTCAAATAATGTCACATCATCTAGTCTCCTGTTAAATTAATTAACCCTTGATTAATTTAACCTCATCTCATGTCACATCCTCTAGATAATGCAAGTTGCACATGAAAATAGATTTAATTCATTTATTAAATCTCTATTTTCTTCACAAGGCATCTTTTGGAATATTCTCTCAATTTGAATTCAAAAATTTCAAGTCAACATGTACATCCAACAAGGCATTTAAAATCTCTTACATGTCCTTTGCCTTGAGCCAAGTGGCATTTAATGCTTTCTTTCTTCCCCCCTTTCAAGTCATTTCAACAAATTTGAAATTCAAATATTTGCATTTATTGGCACAAACCCCAAATCTTGCACATCCTTCATCCATTCATAGCTTGGCAAGTGGCATCATATCATTGGATGAATGTTAGTCCCACATTGCTCAAATTTGGACATTCATCCATCTTGGAATTCTATAAATAAAGAGCTCATATCCTCATTTGATCATCCACAATTTGAGTAAACTTACTCTACTCAAATTCATCCACAAACATTGCAAAGTTATTATGCTAAAATATTTAGCCATTTCCATCCATCATTGAATTCTTAGCTATTTTTTTTGCAGATTTGGCTTGGAGTTCTTATCTTTCATCAAAGTGGATCAATATCATCTTCAGCATATCAATATTTCATCATAGGAATTGGGAAAGGGCCAATTTTCACATCAAATTGGCACCAATTCCCCCATGGGATCATGAGTTTGCACATCTAATTAGGATTTAATCTTTGTTTTATTTATTTCATTGTGTTCTTTGTTATTTTCATTCCTAGTTTGAGGTTGTAAATGGATTTCATGGGGAATCCTTGTTTTAGCTTGCAATTCCTTGTTTAACTTGTTTACTCATGTTGTTTTGTAGGTATGAGGAAAAGGGTTCGCACATTTGGCGCTAGAAGGAGGGCTTGATATCATTATTTCTAACATTTTCTTGAAATTTCCGCGTTTTTCTTCACACACAGGAAATTTCAACATGGGCTCGTCAGCGTCGTTGTTTTGGCACTGCGGGCTCGTCCGCGTCACTATATGGCATTGCTTGAAACAAAAACTACGCCGCTGGACTCGTCTTGCCAAGATTTTTGAATTTTAAACTCCATTGCTGGACTCGCCAACCTGTAGACAATTTCAAAAAATATTAAACAGTGACGCTGGACACAAACTATGACACTGTGTGAAAATTGCGACGCAATTGAGCTCTCTGTCCCGACACAGAGCGCCGCTGACTGGTAAGCGACAATGTGAGGGCACCGCTGGGAGAACAAACTGTGATGCCTTCACGCGTTGCTATGCTAGGAGATAGTAAAAGGGAAAAATTTATTTTTTAGCATGTTCTTTTGATTTATGATTAATTTATGTTCTGTTTTCTGGTTTTCAACTTCTGTATTTTCCAGAATCTGACTGGTTTTTCTCACTTGTAGGTTAGAAATAGAAGACAAAGGAAGGAAGGAGCATGAGAAGGATATTTCGTTCAATCAAAGTGTTTTTAAACACTTTAGTGTTTATTTAACACTTCTTTAAGAAATTGTTATCTTCTCCTTCTTAGGACACTAGTTT
Source organism: Sequoia sempervirens (assembly GCA_007258455.2). Taxonomy (NCBI): domain Eukaryota; kingdom Viridiplantae; phylum Streptophyta; class Pinopsida; order Cupressales; family Cupressaceae; genus Sequoia; species Sequoia sempervirens. Next base: position 5,484,989 of record VDFB02000003.1, read on the forward strand.
TAGTTTGGGCTTAAAAGAACCTTTTCCATTTCTTGTAAAGGCTAAAACGAATTTTAGGATCACAACTTACTAGATTTTGTTTCTTGGATTAACAAATTGACCAAATGTCTTTCACTTGTGATTTGGTGCTCTAAAACGAACTCACATTTTGCTTTGGGAATCTAAAAAGAACAAGTGTAGCTTTATTTTTCGTGAGAGCTTACTTAGACTAAAGCCATTGAAAAAGGACGTATGCGCTTCTCTCGTGCTTTATAGCGATCTTGAGAATCAAAAGGCCTTTTTCATGACTTTGGGTTAATACAAAGCAATCACCTCCACACTTCGATTTGGGCTTAAAATTGAACAACATATTGTGTGAGTGTGAGTGGGGGCTTTGTTGCGTACATTCTCTCTCCTTGTTGCCAACAAGGATTGATCGAGTTACGAATATTGTTCCTCATTCGCTTTTGTTTATCCTAGAGGGCTTGCCTTGGGGAAAAAGTACTCTCCCAAGGGAACGACTCAATCGGTAACACTCTAAAGCCAAGAGTATTTCTAGCCGGGATATAAATGTGGATATTGGATGAAACGCCAATATCACGCAGTTGATTCTGACAAGATGGATCCAAAATGGGAATCTTGCCGTATGGGTCAATCTCCATGAATGGAAAGTCCTTATTAAAACCCATGTGCTAGAATTTTCCAAAATCCTTTAATCTATTTATTGGTGCAAGAATGGTCGTTCTGAAGCCGCCCCACACTTTCACGGTCTTCTAGTAGAAATGGAAAGCATGTCATGGGAGTTTCATGGGTGTTGATGCTTGGCTTCCCTGTATAAGTGAGTGTCATGGAGGGGAGCCAGTGGGGTCAAGCATCTAACCATTCACTAGAGATAAGCGTAGCTGGACTTGTCCAAGTGGGAATCTGACAAATATTGTCTTACACATCCATAGGATTGTACTTATTCTTGGCTTACAAAATGCATTGCTTGATCGAAAACATCTCAAAAACAAACACTTAACATCATCCAAATTTCAAACCCTTTTTGAGGACAAATACAATTGACTCAATCCATATGTTATTGCTTTCCCTTGGGATTCACATCCTTAGAGGTTTCTAAACATTGGATTATATCTCAATTTGTCTTCTTAAGTAAACAATAGGAAACCCTTGCCTTAAGTTAATTGAATTTCCACATAACATATCTTGTGGGGTTTGAAGAAATTAAGACATTGGACATCTTAGTTTGAAAACTTAATTGAAGAAAGTGTTTTTGGTAAAATAAATTCATTAAGCAAAGCTAAGAAAAATGAACTTTCATATGTGTTGAAGACTCATAATCCCAAAGCTAAAATCATTGGTTGGAAATCCGAAAATGAATGTTCAAATGAAATCATTTCTTGGTTACAAAGGTCATTAGGAAGCATTTGCATGCTCTTCAATACCTAGGTCTAGGCAAAAAAGGTATACCTTTTAGGTTCATCATAGGATCAAAACATATCAAAATCTTTTTCATCCATCCTCCAAAACATCAAAAAAAACATCATCTCACAAATCACCTTTTGGAAAATATTGAAATCATCCTTAAATACTAGGCTTTGTGGCAAAATAAAAATCATCAAAATCATTGAGACTAAAATCCTTGAAAACATTTATCAAAACACCTTTGGCTAGGCATGTGTAGATGCATCCTTTTGCATATACTTAGTCAAAGTTATCAAAATCATCTTGTCTAGCTTAGTGTATGTAGATGAATCCTTCTTCATATGCTTAGTGAAACAATCATCTTGTTTGAATAGGTGTGGGTAGATGCATCCTTCTCCTCACACATATTCAAATCATCATCCTTTGAACAAAGCTATCCCTTAGATCATCATCCAACATCTTAGGGTCTTTTTGTTCAAAATCCTAATCAAAATTAAAATCAAAATCAAGGACAAAATCTCAAATCCAAAATCCAAAATCAAAATCGGCAAGTCCTAAAAATCCTAGTATCTCATTCAAGATTTATCAAAAGCCAAAACATCCATATCATCCATCCCTAACATCATCATCATATCATCCCCTTTGATCCTCAAGGCATCCTAAAAAAATTATACTTTGGGACATAAAATAAAGATCAATTCAAAGAATCAAGAGATTCATCTCCCATATTCTCAAAAAGTGATCCTTGTTTTATGGTTCTAACTAGATCTCAACACAAGAAGAGTATGGAAGCCAACAAAGAAACACCCACTTCAAGCGATCTTAGCTAAAAAAACGCATAAATGAATCCAACTGAATCAAGCAATCCATTGACCCTTTCATCATCACAAAATCCGCAAGAAGAAAACCAAGGAGAAGACCTTACCTTTGGAATGTCTCGCGAAGAAATGACTGAAATGCTTCAAAATCCTGAAAATCATAAAATCATCAACATCATGATGAGGCTCAACCCTTTGTTATACATGATTGAACTAGCAAAACAAGGGGCCAAACTGCCTTCGGATTTTGACATGAGTATCATAGTGGAGACATCATTTCCTCCAATCTCATCCACCATTCCCATCTCATCTACACCTCCATCCCAAAACGTCACGCAAAACATTCCACAAATCACAACATCGTTTGCTCCAACCCAACCCAATGTTAATAAGGGAAGTGCATTTCTCAATGCACTTCAAACACACCCCCTTGTTAATAATCAAAATGTGGATGCAAACACCACATTGGAACAAAACATACCCGAAAACCCATTACATAAAAATGTTCCTCTCACATTCCATCATGATCCATCATCATCATTTTTTCACGCAACACCTCAAACCCCTCTTATCACAAATTCACAAGAAGAGGGAGATATGTTCGGACCAAGGGGCATAGTTGACACCACAACATTCTTGCAAGGGCTCACACCTCTTACATTTCCACCTCTTCCACCATTTCCATTATCATCCACATCACTCCTTGGTTTAGGGATTCCCCCTCTACCAAGTATCAATCAAAACAATATCCCAACCATCAATCAAAGCATTACACCGAACGCCCAAAATTTTTCGTTGATATCACAACAAACGACAAACACACAAGCAATTGCAACATCATCAAACACCCCTTTAGTATCGCAAAACATGGTCTCTCAAGGACCAATCACATCAACAGCACCATCCATCATGCAATACACCAACACCACCTTCACAAACGCCATTCCAAATCCACCAACACCTCCACCACCACCAACTTTCACCACATCAAGCCAATATGACGCAACATTGCAAGCTACTTTTGAAAGAGGATACCAACAAGTTCAAAAACAAAAAGCCGTACAACAAGCCACTCAAGCTGCACAGGCTGCCCAAGCTGTACAAGCCGCATTACAAGTGCAACAAGCCCAAGCTTTACTGCAACAACAACAACAACAAGCTACTCAAGCTGCCCAAGTCGCGCAAGCATTGCAAGCACAAAAGGCCACTCAAGCACAACTTCTATTTCAACAACAAGCAGCACAAGTCGCACAAGCGCAAGCTCAATATCAAGCACAACAAACACAAGCACAAGCACAACTTCTTGCACAAGTAGTGCAAGTGCAAGCATATCAACAAGGATTAAAGCAATATCAAGAGCAACAAGAAGCAGTAGAATTGGCAGCCCAACAACAAGCATTGTGGGAACAATAGCAAGCACAACAACAAGCGTTGTTGGAACAACAACAAGTGCAACAACAAGCACAAATCTTAGCGCAGCGACAACAAGATCAACAACAAGAATTGTTCATACAAAAGCAAGTGGAAGCCTACTTTGCCTGCCAGAACATACAGATACCATCGAACAATGCACCGACCAACGATTGAAACACCCCAAAACACTTTCATCCCACCCCCTGATCTGCAAAATGATGTGACGACACAACTCAAGTTGCTCTCGCAACAAGTGCTCGACCTTCAATTAGGGAAAACAACTAAGACACCAAGCAACTTGTGTCCCTATCCATTTGATAGGAGCCTAGAGATGAAACCATTCCCCAAGGGATTTGAGATCCCTAAATTTGACAAATATCGAGGGATGGGAAACCCTGAAGATCACATCAAGGAATTCTAGGTTCATTGCATGGAAGTCACATATGACGATACTTATCTAATGCGGCTATTTCCTAGAAGCTTGGAAGGCCCTGCTATAGAATGGTTCTCTTGCTTACCTTTAGGCATTAGAACATTCCAAGAAATTAGGGACGCATTTATTAGGAACTATGCATGTAACATTGCAATGGATGTTAGTCTCGAAGAACTATACACTCTAAAACAAGGAAAGAATGAATCTTTTGCTTCATTCCTTCAACGATGGCGATCCAAGGCCAATCAGAGCAAGTGGACCATGCCAGAAGAACAACAAGTTTGCACCATCATAGCCAACCTTGAAGGCTGCTTGGCATTTCATCTCAAGGTTCATGGCATCACCACATATGATCAACCGATTCCCAAGGTCCTTAGCATCGAAAGAGCCCTTGTGACCCAACTTGCAGAATCATCATACCATGAATAGCAAAACAACCGCCCACCATCCAATTACAACGACAAACCTCGCACATGGGCAAGGAACAAAAACGTTACTAATGATGGTGTCATCGATGCGAAGGTGGTCATTAGTGCCCCACACCAACGTACACCCACACCGAAAATCCAATCACAACACCAAAACACTCATCACACAACATACCAACCCAACAACAATCCAACCATCAATAACCTCAATGATCAAAGAGGACCATGCCAACGCAAAATTTATCCAAAATGAAAATACACCATTTTGGGGGAACCACTTGAGGATATAATGAAAGAGTTGATCAATGAAAAACTCATCAAACCTCCTACATTCAAGAATTACCAAGAAATCGATGTCAAACCTCCTTGGTATAACAAGAATCAACTTTGCGAATTTAAAAAAATCAAAGGCCACACCACAAACAGTTGCATGAGACTAAAAAATATCATCCAAGATCTCATTGATAAGAAAATTATAAACATGGAACAACCTATAGGAAATCGGGATCTTAAGATCTATACGAATCCGATGCCAAACCATGGCAACAAAGGGAATAAAAATGATAAAGGGAAAGGTAATGTAAATCATGTCTATGAATCCGTCATTGCCTCACTAAATGAATACTGCATGGTCATCACCATCAAGGGCGCCCATGCCGAAGAATGTGGAGTCACCACAAGAGGCGACAAAGTCACCATCGCAGGATCATCCCAACCAAATAGAGTCCCTACATCTAGATCCGTTTCTAATGGCTATAATGTCCTAGACCAACTTAAGAGAATTCCAGCACACATCTCCATCATGGAGTTGTTAAAAATATCGTCAACCCATAAGAAGATCCTTGAGGAAGCATTAGCCTCATCCACTATCCCCACAGATCTCGATGCGGAGCAATTCCAAGCTATGGTCGGAAATATCATAACGCCTAATCTCCTTACATTCTCTGACCAAGATTTCCCTGCCCAACCATCTCACAACCATGCACTTCACTTGGAAGCCATTGTGAACAAGAGAAAAATCAAAAGGGTCTTGGTGGATGGAGGTGCAGGTTTGAACATCTGTTCTCTCAGCCTCATCAAGCAGTTGAAAATATCAGAAGATTCCATCGACAAAGGAAAGGGCATCACGATAAGAGCATATGATGACCAAGAAAGAGTGTCTCAGGGCAAGATTAAACTCCCTATTCAAGTAGGGCCAATGCTCATGGAAACCACTTGTCAGGTCTTGGACCTTGACTTGCCATATAATATCCTCCTGGGACGCCCATGGATCCATGCGATGAAAGTTGTAGCATCAACATTCCACCAATGTGTGAAATTTACACATAATGTACAAGAGATTACCGTCCATGGAGATCCTGAACCATTTTCATATTGCAAAAATCTTGAGGCAAAGTATTACAAAATCCCCCAAGTGCCAAAAAATGATGAGGGCCCATCCACACCATATGTCGACCCCGCCACTCTCGTGTCCACTTCTGTGACAGAGACACCCGCCATTCCCACCATTCCCACCATCTCCGACATCAAGCTCATCATCTAAGAGGATGGTTGTGGAAGGTACAAGCTCCCTAACAATGCTTTTGTAATAGGAGAGTTACTTCAATCTCCTAGATCACGCAGACGTCCACAAGAAAATCAAGCTTCCACATTACAAACGTATCCTGAAGACTATCTCGAATTCACAAGTTGGGGAGACCTTGGTCAAGAGGTTATTGAAGTAGATCCATCTCACATGTTGTATCAAGATGAAATACCAACACCTGAATTACCAATGGATGAGACAAGCAAGGGCCTACAAATGATGCTCGCAATGGGCTATGATAGAAATCAAAGACTGGGACAAAATGACAATGGGCCCATAATACCTATCATGTCGGAGACGCGACCCATAACAAATCTTGGCCTTGGATGTACCCCTTCGAGTATAACCATACGTGGCCGAAGTCCTCTGGTTAGAACGGTTAACATTTCTCCTCAGCCAATACTAGCACAAGTACGCTCACCAATATCCATAGATAGGAACATACATAACTTTATAACTGAGCCCTATATTAGTAGCGATGACGAGGATACCATGACCAATCTACCTAGGTTATTTGAGGACACCACCCTGTGTATGATTAGCACCGTCTCCTTTGAACCAGACCAACAAAATCATGAGATCCATTTAGTATATCCCCAACTAATCGACTATGACCAACGAGGACCACCAATTCTTGATACATTAAAAAATGATGAGGTGCTGTTAGAATTCATGGGATTGAGGGATAACATTCCAGATGGGGATCACAAGGCAGGGTTTATAATGGAGTTGGACACACATGCCTATTACGGGAAAACGATTGAATCCTTCAGTCGCAAAAGTGAGAAACTAAGAATCATATCCAAGTCCTTGAGTGAAAACCACATTGTGGCACTCTCAGACAAGACAAAAGTAAAAATAAAGGACGTATCCAACGGTGAAAACCTCTCTGAGGCGCATGAGGATGAAGGATTCAATCTTCCTCTAAGAGCTATCCATCAGGAAAAGGCAGCAGTCTTGGCCGAAAAATGCAATCCTGTCAACCTAGGAACAGAGGAGACCCCGCATATCACATTTTATGTGAAATCACTATTAACAGAAGAGCAAGAACTCCTCGCATCATTTTTAAAGGAAAGACAAATAAACTTCGCATGGAGTTACGCTGACATGCCAGGGCTTGATCCAGAGATAGTGGTTCATCATTTAGCAGTGTATCCAGAAGCAAAACCGGTCAAAAAAAGCTTCAAAAAATGCATCCTCAAATAGCCTTATTGGTCAAAATGGAGCTCAAAAAGTTGTTAGATGAAGGATTTATCTGACCAATTGATTATCCAAAATGGGTGTCAAATTTGGTACCTGTTTCAAAACCTGACGGAGCCATAAATTTTTTTACAGATTTCATAGATTTGAACAAGGCATGTCCCAAGGATGATTTCCCGCTTCCCAACATCGACATGATAGTAGACATGACAACAAGACACGAGATGCTATCACTAATGGATGGATTTTCAGGATACAACCAGATCATGATAGCAAAAGAAGATCAACATAAGATGACTTTCACTTGTTCATGGGGGACCTACTGTTGGAACATGATGCCATTCGGCCTAAAGAATGCAGGAGCAACCTATCAAAGGGCCATGACATTAATATTCCATGACATGATCCATAAAATAGTCGAAGACTATGTCGACGACATCCTAGAAAAATCAAGAAAGAGACAAGATCATATAGCAACCCTAAGCACTATCTTTGACAAAATGGAGGAATACAAAGTCAAACTAAATCCCAAGAAGTGTGTCTTTGGCATACAATCAGGTAAATTGCTAGGATACATAGTCTCCATGAGGGGTATCAAGGTGGATCTGGAAAAAGTGAAAGCAATCCTCAAGATGGAAGCACCAAGCACATTAAAACAATTGAGAGGTCTCCAAGGCAGACTTCAATCCATCCGATGATTCATAGCACAACTAGCAGACAAGCAGAACCCATACTCTCACCTACTCCACAAGGGGGTGACGTACAAATGGGATACAAAGTGCGAAGAGGCATTTAACAAAATCAAGGAATATCTACTAACACCACTAGTTTTAATGCCACCCATCCCAAAGAAACCATTGATCTTATATGTGTCAGCAACAGCAGCAACCCTTGGAGCTCTCCTAGCTCAGCATGATGAAAATGGAACAGAGAGGGCCATCTACTACATCAGTAGGACAATGGTCGATCATGAGCTAAATTACTCATTCATCGAGAAAGCTTGCCTCGCAGTAGTGTTTGCATCCCAAAAATTCAGACATTACATGTTGGCACACAAGATAAAGCTCATTGTGAAAATTGACCCCCTCAAGTATCTCCTATCAAAGGAAATGCTCACAGGAAGAATGGAAAAATGGGTAATGATATTATCAGAGTATGACATCGATTATGTAGAGAGGAAAGTAATCAAGGGACAGGTTATTGCAGATCAACTAGGAGAAGCACCCATTTATTTTGAGAACCCTCTTGTCTCATAATTCTCAGATGAATCCATTTTTAACCTCAACGTAACTGACCATTGGAAACTATACTTCGATGGTTCATACACACAACATGGATCAAGAGCTGGTGTCTTCTTCATCACCCCACAAGGGGATTGCATACCAAATTCATACAAATTGGCATTTCCTTGCACCAACAACATAGCAGAATATGAGGCTTTGACTATAGGCCTCAAGATAGTAGTGCAATGGAACATCATAGCTCTCAAGGTGTATGAAGACTCTCATTTGATCATAAATTAGGTCAATAATGAATATTAGACTAAGGATGATAAGCTCACTCCATACAAGAAATTGGTGGAGACTCTAAAGGAATCCTTCAATGACATAACATTCAAGCAGATTCCAAGAACCAACAACAGAGCAGCCGACGCCATGGCTACAATTGGGTCCCTATTAGATCTCAAGGGTTTGTTCTTGAGTGAAAGTTAGTGAAAATTGCCCCTTTTAGTTACCTATCCTAAAGGCGGGAGAGAAACAATTTTCCACCTTTCATTTTGGTGAACCTGCATTTAGAACATTTCATTTTCTATTTGGAGTGCATTATCATCCTAGATTTAGCTTGCATTAACATTGCATTAGGACTTTCATTAGTTAACTTGCATTCCAGGGTTTCAAATTTTGTAGTAGTGAAAGTTCATATAGCTTGAATTTTTGCATCTCATTTTACTGAAAATCATTCAAAAATCTACATTTACATCACAGGCACAAATCAAAAAACATAAAAAGAATAAAATTCAATTAATTTTTTTGAAAATTTTGAGAAAAATCATCACTGGGACTGATTCGCCACCTTGGGCGAATTAGTCCCATTGCATATTCTGCATTGCATTTTTTGGCATTTACAATTCAATTTTTGAGTTCCTATTTTTTGTTATTGTCTTTCTATTTCAGTTTACAAATCTTCTATTTCACTCAATTCATTGCATCTAGTTTAAATTCATTCATCTTGAGCATTGTTTAAATTCAAAATTGCATCTAGAGCATTTCATTTCACATTGTTGCATAACTTAGAATCTGAAATTTGCATCATGGATATGTGCTTTAGTAAGATTTGGATGTCCTTAAAGTCCTTAGTGGATGTGTCAAGTTGTGCTTTTGGAAATTACCCTAACAAAATTGAACTAACTCATGCTCCTTCAACTCCTATTGCATGTCCTCATGATGTCGACATCATTGTGGAAGATGATGACAACATGAATAGGTTCCTAAATGACCATCTTAACAACCTTGAAGCTAATGGATTCTTTTACCCATCCATGAAACAAACAAATCCCCCTGATACCACCTCTTGAGATGTTTGGTTAATTACATTTTGAAACAAAATTTGAATCTATGTTCCCTACAATAGGTAAACCTAGTTCCTCTAAACAAGCAAAACTCAACCATTCTATGACACGAAAGTAACAAACACCCCCATCAACCTAAAAGAGACATGGAAAAGGATTCACGATCTTGAGTAAGCAAGGATAAGGATAAGATCATCTCAGGACCTCCTTCCCTAATCCCATCTAGAGAAGTTTGTGAATCTAGCAAGCATAGGAGGCCCTACAAGTTGCAAAAACTAAAGTTCCCTTGTTTTCCACCTGAAAGTGAAAGGAAACTACAATTGCTTCTGAACAAAGAACTCATAACATTACCACCAATGAAAAATAGACTCATACTATATCCTAAAGATGCAAAAGTTCCACATTGTTGATACCATAGAACTCTTGGACATAGTACTAATGAGTGTTGTGCATTCAAATTAGTATTGACCAATTTTCACTTTGATGGCAACGATTTCCTTCGAGTGATTGCATAACAACCTTTTCCATCCCTTTGTCATGTAATAGTTGTAGAACATTCTATTCTCATTATTACATGACCTTTCCCATCACCTATCTTGTCTCATTCTTATCTTGCACTTAGTGGGGGCAAGAAGTAGATAGCCTTGCCCTAGTAATGCATTTTTCATTATCCCTTAGATTCATTGTCTACCTTCCGCTTATAAAGACTGAGACTAGGAGGTGGATGACCTGCTCATAGGTTGACTCGCATGTGCCTTACTAGTCTTTTGCATCCTTGAATTTTCATTTTCTTTTGTGTGATTGCATGTACGTAATGTGTTCCCCATGATGTTTTTTTTTATGTTCTCTCTCTCCTTATGACATTCCTCTATTTGTACCTTCATTCTTCTCTATGTCATCAATCTTTTATCTTTTCGATTTTTCTCTCTTTTCATTTGGCTTGTGTTTTACTTTTGGGGATGATGCAAGGCGTTGGGACATTTTTGTCTCTTCCATGTTGACCCAAAAAAATTTCTTTTCATTCTCTCTTTTCATTTGTCATGTGTTTTCATTTTGGGGATGGTGCAAGGTGTTGATACATTTATGTCTCTTCCATGTTGACCCAAAAAAAATTCTTTTCATTTGTCTTATGTTTTCCTTTTGGGGATGATGCAAGGCATCAATACATTAGTGTTTCTCCATGTTGACCCAAAAGTTTTTTCTTTTTTTTCACTCTCTTTGTTTTATTCTTCTAGATCTATGTGTATTTGGGGAATGATGACAGTTCTGAGCTCTCTAAAAATATCACAGCAAAAAACATACTAACCCTAAATCCAAAGATCACTTATGTGTTTGATGTTTTCATTTTGGGGGCAACCCCTCTCTTTTCTCTTTTCTTTACACGATGTAGCTTTACTTGGAAACATATGGCTTGGAATAGGGATTTTAAAGTTATCCCTCATGTCTTCTATATTGTTAGCATTTATCATTTTCTACTTTAAAGTAATTTCTCACAGCATGGTGTTTAGCAATTTCTTTAAAGTGGGCACATACATTGGCATTATTCTTTTGCATTTTTCAGTTTCATGGTTCATGGTGCAATTTTTTGACTTCATACAACACGTTTTCACTTTGTGGATGAGATTGGATGTGATGTCCCTCAAGAGCATGATCTCTGTTAGCATATTGCATTCCTCTCAGTGGCTTGATGCAATGCACTGCATCCCCTAAGTTGTGAATCTTTTATTCTTTTATTGGTCCTCTCTTGGAAACAATAGGCACAATGTTCCCCAAGTTAAGACCTTGCATGAACTAAGAAAAAATCCTTTGAACATCCCTCATTGTTGCATTTATATGGCCACCTTGCATAATACAACTTGCATGCTTGTGGAGCCATCCTATTTGTTCATGAGCTCGAAGCATACAAATTTTTTCTCTTCTCATGAAGCTTGAAATTCATTTTTTTGTGGCACCTTAGTAAATTTATCAAGAGGTATAACTTTGGTATGGTTTGAATAGGAAGCCTAACCGAGGCATGAATTTATCCATTGCCACTTGCGTGTGTGTGTGAGTACATACTAGCCATGAGTGTATGTTTCTCACCTTTTTGGACTTCTCACCCGGTGGAAAGTCTGAAGTTCTTTCACCTTAGAGTGAGTATGTGTTTTTCGGACAAACAACCTAGATCTAATCCACATCGTGATGGACAAACGATCGAAGCTTGATATGAATCTCTTTTATCTTTTTCCTTTTTCTATTTTTCATCTTTGATAGTGTATGCTTGTGCTTTGTTGTTGCTCTTTATCATTCTCATGCGTGTTCTTTTGTGCCTTTGTTGGTTTGTCATGTGATCTTGATCTTGGGGGCTTGATCAGCCCTCTTGATCCTTGTCATCCCATCCTATTGGAATGGGTGCATTTAAACCCCTCTTGATGTGTGTTTGTCTACTTTAGTGTGAGTTTGAAGCAAGTTCATCCTCTCAATAAAGTGGGGGCTAAATGTTGTTGGGGACATTTTCACACTTGTTTGGGCTCTCCTTCTGAATTTGAGCTTCACGTTCCCTTGATTTACTGTTGTAATGTGGTTGACACATTCACATTAGGTCTTGGGACCTTGTGAACTAATTGATTTTAATTGTACCTTTCTAAAGTGTTGTGAAGTGTTGTAACACACTTTCATACTTTTCTAAGGTTCTAAACATAATAAACCCCTTTTTAATTAAAATAAACATTAATCTTGCCTTATTTTGAAGTGTTGTAAACTGGTGTAACACACTTTCAGAATTTTATAGGCTTGTCATTAATAATTAGGCTTTCTTATGCTTTAATTGGCCCTATTTTGCATCCACAAGCCTCATTTAATACAACTTCTTGAGGATAATCCTGACACCAATCACTACCCAATCATAATTAAGGTGTTTATGGCTTGTGTGGCCCAGATTTAGTTATTTGGGACCCATTCACCACCTTCGGTGAATGAGTCCCACCTATATTTTTGGGTCCCAAACCTATTTTTACACCTTTCTAAGCACTTTTATTTTTGGTCCCATACATTATGCCAAATGGGACTCATTCTCCATCTTGGGCGAATGAGTCTCATGTGGCCCAAAATTAAAATTAATTCAGATTTATGGTGGGATTTTATTCTCCTAGATATGATATCAGTTTATAGTGTTGTAAATTCGGGAATTCTTGCATAATTGAGTATAAATACAAGGTTCTTTCACTCATATTTTCACCTAGCATTTTAACAAGAAATCAAGTGTTCACAAGATTATTCAAGAGAATTCAAGTGTCTTCAAGAGCATATTTTCAAGCATTTTAGAGCAGCATTCAAGCATCAATCATCATGTCAAGGATTTCATGCATCATATTGTTTTAGTGCTAAAAATTGTGGTGTAGGATTTTGTGATTCAAGCAAGTGTTTCATTCAAGATCAACATCATTCAAGTAAGAATCAAAATCTACATCCATTGCAACCATTATAAACATATTTGGAACACCTTATTGCTAGGGTTTGGTGAGTTGCAACATTGTTATTTGATCATTCATCATTCTCCATTATTATTTGGTTTCATTTCAAGGATTGATTTCCAACAAGGGGTTTGACTAAGGAAAACCCCTATCCACTAACCCCACAACATTTTTCCTTCTCCTTTGTGTGTGATTTTTAGGTTTAGGTTGCATATTTCCCAAGGAGCAAGATTGGAGAAAAGTTACAAATTATTAAAAGTTTTCAAAGTTGTCTTCAAGCCTTGTAGAACTATGGAGAAGACTTATAGGATGCAATTCGGAGATTCAGATCCAAAAATTAGTTAGGAAGGACAGAGTATACAAAGAAGAATAGGATCAACTTTTGAAGTTGTAGAAAATACCAAGTGGAATGATTCGCCACTTCTAGTAAATGATTCCCAATTCTAGTCAATTTATAGGACTTTATAGATTCAGAGACCCTTTTGGTAGAAACCTATTCCTACACAGTTTTCCAAAAATAGGTCTGCTTTTCCCGTCTTGCAAATGAGTCCCAGTTAGTAGTAAAAGCAAAATTTCTAGTGATTCAGACCTTCATTCAACCATCTTCAATTTCATAGGTACGCACCTTCTTGTCTTTAGTTTTTTGTTTCATTTCATTCACTTTTTAGGTCATTTAGTGTTAGTTTGCATTCAATTAGGTTTGGTATTGCATCTAGCATTTCATTATCTTTTCCAAGTTCAAACTTGGTGGTGAACTCCTCATTAGATCATATTCAACCCTTAGAACAACCGTCTTGTAAGATCTCTTTCACTTTTGCATTGAGATCTCAAGGGTTTGTTCTTGAGTGAAAGTTAGTGAAAATTTGCCCTTTTAGGTACCTAAACCCTAAAGGTGGGAGAGAAATTTTTTTCTACCTTTCACTTTCATCCTCATGTCTAGGGTTTAAACCTTTCCTTCTATCTTCTTCTACAACTTCTAATCTGACTCGCATCATCTCTAACATATCATCCATTCTTCTAGCGACATTCGTCATAGCAAGAACTCTCCCTAGTGGCATATCTCTCCTTGGATTCAGTGCAACTGCCTCAATTCGATGATCTAGCTACAAGGGTTTCAACTACCTCATAATCGACAATCGATTTAAAACACATGTAGTTTTCCTCAGGTCATAAATCTGTTCACCACAAGGAATTTCTTCAGGACTTGAAAACTCACTTTGATACCACTTGGTGTGGTCATGGATGGAGGGTCCAAAAATAATTATCCAGCTGTTCAACTTATAGTTAACACAACAAAATCAACACAAGGAAATGCTCAGTAAACAAAGATCTTTATTGATTCAACAACTTGTAGTCTTACATGCCTCATATGCCTCATATATGGAATAACTAGGGATCAAAGTCCTATTGCAAGAGCATTCAAATATTACAATTGGCCCAAGGCCTTGTTCCATTCCACAACCTAGAAGGTTTGATTGAATTGCAAACTATTTCTAATGATTGACTTGATTAACAACTGAACTCATTTCAAATGATTACAAATTAGCTTAAATATAAATCTCATACTCCGATAATGATTTGCATTAGCCTCAAGGATTTACAAACCCCAAATAATGACCAAATGTGTAGGTTGGCCTTAAAACATGAAAGATAATCCCTCACGAAATGATACGTATTGTGGATCTCCAATAAAGATCCCCTTGGACCCAAAATGATTGTATTATGTCCCATTAAGCTCTACATGCTCTGAAATAGGTCCTCATAATGAATTCTATACCACGTTAGCCCCAAATTCTTTGACTGTGAATTAATAGTGAAATTTTTAGAGTGATAACTTTATGCAAACAAATGCAAATCTCTTGAAATCTGGATATGATGTAGATAACCTCATGTAGATTCTATATTATGCTCTGCAAGATGAGAAATGATAATGAGGTGAAATGAAAAATGAACTACTGAAACTACTATAGACTGAAATGAAAGAAAATAAATATTTTTGGTTGATATAGGATTGCTTTATAACCAGGGATGCTCCTGCATCAGGTTGTAATGCTCATATTCTACTTTTTAAACTACTTTTTTTTTAAATGGTAGAGATTAAGGGGTTCAAAAAAGGGAGCCACAAAAATTGGTGTTGTTTTTGTAAGAAAAAAACATAACATGGCATCTATTGTGGCCCCTTAAAAGCTTAATTGTTTTTAAGTATTTTTAAAATCGCTTAAGTGAGAAATTAACTAACAACATGTAGTTTATGCCCAATTTTTTTGATAATTTTTTTAATTAATATATGATTTTTTACTAATTTTGAAAGTGGACACATCTTGAAAATAGAAATTTGGTCGTTCTACCCCTATAATTTTTTAAAACTAATCATTTCTTTTTTAATATGTGTATAATGGAGTCTAGTTTATAAAAATGTAATTTATTTGAAATTTCAATGAACAGTTAAAAAATAAAGTAAAAGATACTACACATTGGTTTTTGAAAAAAAACAGACACAAAAACAAAATAAATTAAAGATGAAAGCTTTAACATAGTCAAAATGTGAAAAAAATACATCATTAAATAGCTAAGAGAGAGCTTAACATTACCTAGGTGTTTGATTTACTCAACCTTGAAACAAATGCAAACCTGATGGTTAGCACGAACAAGATAATGTAAAACCTTGTAGAATATGCAAAAACATGTTTTTGGACATTGGAAAGGCACTCCAAGCCTTTGGGTTAGAAATACAAAGCAAATCCAAGCCAAAGGCTTAGGGATTCCCAAAGCAAGGCATAACACGAGAGTGATATGTCATAGTTTTGACACAATGTGAGCATGTTATAACATGCTCATGTTATGCCTTGCTTTATGTTTTTACATGTTTTTGTATAAATATGTGTTTTGTGTAAGCATGTTTATATTTCACATAATGCGAGTGTGATATAACACGCTCACATTATGGATCACTTTATGTTTTTTTTTATGTTTGTATACATGTATGTTTTATGTATGTATGTTTGTATATATATGTTTGTATGTATGTGTGTATGTATGTATGTATGTTTGTGTGTTTGAATGCATGTATGTTTGTATGTGTGAATGTATGTGGTGCAGGAGCACCTTTCACAATTTTTGGCTTGTTGGTGCAATTTTGAAGTCTTGTTTGGTTTTGTCATAGTTTGATGTAAATAAGGTCTATTAGACCAATTTTTGATGTAATCAAAGTCATATAGGGTCTTATAGGTGTTATGTCAAAAAAAATTCAATAGTAATGCAAAAGTTGTAAAAGTTGCTTTAGCAACTAAGTCATTTTTGAAAGGTGGTTGAAGGTGAAAGGTCACCCCTTTCAAAATTCAGTTGGGGACCATTGGTTTTTGAAGAAACGTGTTTAAAAGGCCTAAAGAATCTTTGAGGGAGGACTGTTGAAGGAGTTTTTGGTGAATAAACAACTATTGCTCTGTTTTGGTGTGAATTTTCTGAGTTTTCTTGTATTTCCAGATTCTGTACGGCCCCATACATCAACATAATGGTGTAAAAATAATGTGATGTGTTGCGGCTTTGAGTTAGCTTTCTTTTGAATCCAATTTGGTTACTTTTCATTTAGTTTTGAGTGAGAAAAAATGATTTTTTTGTAAGTTATCTGTAAAAGGAGGGTTTCTAGGGTTTTGAAGAAAATCATGTGAAAGTAGGCCATTCCACCATAGGAAATTTATGAAACTTGGTGGAATGGGCCTTATAGGAGTGATTTTTCTATTTTTAGTAGTTGTAGAGCAGGGTGATGGTGTTTGTGTTGATTTTGCACGTGCCCTAGTCTAACATCTCAATGTCCTAGGCTTAGATTTGATATGATTTGATTAGGATAGTAGAAATTTGTGAAGGATTGTTGTAACAGGTTGATGAATCTGACCCTATGTGACCAGGGGAACATGTTGGTGATGGGTTTTGGAGTTTTTAAGGTCAATTGAGAATACTTCCTTTGTAAAAGTGGTCTATTTAGGCCTAAATCCAATGTTGCAGGATAGTTTTGATCATTTTGTTCCAAAATAACCTATTGGACCAGTCTGATATGTTGAAGAGCATGGAAATGGGTGCTTGAAAGTGTGGAGTTTCAGTCCCTTAATGACCTTCTCTAAAAGATATAAAAATATAAGTGAGTGTAGTGACCTACAAGCAAGTAGGCCAGTTTGTGAAGAAACCAACCCTTGGAAGGGTTTGCAGACTTGGATACCAACTAAGTTTGATTTGTGTAAACATAAATCACCTTTCTCTACATCAGTATGCTTGTATGTATGTATAAATGCATGTATGTATGTATGTATGTATTGTATGAATGTATGTATGTATATATGTATGTATGCATGTATGAATGTATGTGTGTATGTATGAATGTATGTTTAGGGTTGAGGGTATAGGGTTAAGTTTGTAGGGTATAGGGGTCAGGGTTTATGATATTTGGTATAGAGTTGAGGGTTAGGGTTTAGGGTTAAGGGTTTATAGTTGAGGGTATAAAGTTAAGTGTATAGGCTATAGGGATTAGGTTTAAGGATATTGGGTATAAGGCTTAGGGTATGGGTTGAGGGTATATGACATAGGGTTAAGGGTTGAGAGTTTAAATTTTAAGGTTAAAGTATAGGGTTGAGGGAAAATGTTCAAGGTTTACGTTATAAGGTTGAGGGTACAAAGTATAGGGATGAGGGTTGAGGGTGTAGGGTTTAGGGTATAGGGTATATGGTTGAGGGTTGATGGATTTAGGCTTAATTATAGGGTTGAGAGTATAGGGTCAAGGGTTGAGGGTTTACAAATGAGGGATAATGTTTAACTTGTTGAGTGTATAAGATTAAGTGCGTTAGGTATAGGGATTATGGTTGAGGATATTGGGTTTAGGGTTTAGGCTATGGGTTGTGGGAATAAGGAATAGGTTTAAAGGTTGAGACTATATGGTTTAAGTTTTAAGTATAGGGTTGAGGGACAATGTTCAAGGTTTAGGCTATAAGGTTGAGGGTATATGGTATGGGGATGAGGGTTGAGGGTGTAGGGTTGAGGGTTTAAGGCAAGGGATTATGGTTTAGAATATCGGGTATAGGGTTGAAGGATTAAGGGTATAAGGAATAGGATGAAGGGTTGAGAGTGTATGGTTTAGGGTTTAAGTATAGTCTTGAGGGTATAGGGTGTAGAGACGAGGGTTGAGGTTGTAGGGTTTAGGGTTTAAGGTATAGGGTTGAGGGTTGAGGGATTAAGGCTTAAGTATAGGTTTGAGGGTATAGGGTATATAGTTGAGGGTATACAGTTGAGGGATAATGTTTAGGGTTGAGTGTCTAAGGTTAAGTGTATAGGGTATAGGGATTAGGGTTTAAGATATTGGGTATAGGGTTTAGAGTTTGGGTTGAGGGTACAAGGCATAAGGTGAAGGGTTGAGAGTGTATGGTTTAGGGTTTAAGTATAGGGTTGGGAGACAATATTCATGGTTTAGGGTATAAGGGTGATGGTATAGGGTATATGGATGATGGTTTATGTTGTAGGGTTTATGGTTTAAGGTATAGGGTTGAGGGTTGAGGGATTAGGGCTTAAGTATTGGGTTGATGGTATAGGGTATATATTAAGGGTAAAAGGCATAGGGTGAAGGGTTGAGAGTGTATGGTTTAGGGTATAAGTATATTGTTGAGGGACAATGTTAAGGGTTTAGGGTATAAGGTTGAGGGTATAGGGTATAGGGATGAGGTTTTAGGGTGTAGGGCTTAGAGTTTAAGGTATAGGGTATGGATTCGAGGGTTGAGGGTTGAGGGTTGAAGGATTGAGGGCTTAAGTATTGGATTGAGGGTATATGGTATAGGTTTGAGGGATTGAGGGTATAAGGCATAGGGTTGAGGGTATAGGGTATAGGATTGAGGGTTGAGGGATTAAGGGTATAAGGCAAAGGGTGAAGGGGTGAGGGTATAGTGTATAGGGATTATGGTTGAGGTTGTAGGGTTTAGGTTTTAAGGTATAAGGTTTAGGGTTGAGGGATTAGGGCTTAATTATTGGGTTGAGGGTATAGGGTATAGTATTAAGTGTTGAGGGTATAAGGCATATGGTGAAGATATAGGGTATGTGGTATAGTGTTAACTATTTGTATAGGAGTGAATTTGTACCCCCTATGCAAATTCCCCTTTTACACCCTTCACCTTAGAAAAATCAAATCCAACCATGTAATTCCATGCACTCATTCTGAACTTCATCCACTTAGCGCTTGTTTTTAGTGTCGATGGGGGAATTTCTATTGAGGACGCATGTGTGGAACATGGACATTTGTGCGATGCGTTGTTGTCTTGATAGGATTCCTACCTCTAGAATCTGTAGAGGCATTACATTCTCCATTGGTGATGAAACATAACACCCCTGTGCTCTCTTGTCGACCTTTGAACAACTCTTTCCCTCCTAATTGACCTTCAAATGTCTATCTTTCACATTCTTGATGGTCTCTACACACTCATTGGATCTTACTTCACATTCTTGCTCCATATTCTTGCAAATTCAAGCTGAAAGCTACATTATCAACTCCAACAATCACAACATTCTTCACATCTACCACAAAAGCTGCAACTTGGTGTCTTGCGAGACTGATTTTGACATCATTGTGGCCACGTCAACTTTTCCACAGTTGTAGACTTGCATTTGTCTCTCATTGGCCTTGAGTGCCTTTGGTTGAGGGTGGTATTACTTCCATACTATCACTTTGATGTTGGATTTGAGTAGCATAGTGTTTCTCATAGCGTTCAATATTTTACTTTCCAACATATTTTATTTATCGCATTTCTACTCCTTCATCTATCTAGCTATCCATGGAGGTGGAAACATCAAAGTGGGGGTTTAATTGTAAAAAGCCCCAAAATAGCCCCAAAATTTTCTTCACTCTTTCATGTGTAGGTACTTGTTTGTGTGGAGCTTGTTGGTGAATTGAACATTTTGTGAGTTAAATCTTCACCACCTTTGTTCTTATCACTTTTGTACTATCTTTTTGGTTATTTTGGTTATTCTATCATTTATCATTTCAGTTACCACTTTAAGCCTCAGTACTTAAGTTGTCAGTAGGTATTTTGTTATTTTGACTGTCCTTTTCCACTATATATCCATACGTACACCAATGCACTTGTGAGACTCCAACATGCTACACTGTCATCCTTGTTCTGCATTGATGTCCTCTAGCAAAGAGCTATCTGAGGTATAGTTCAAATTCTAGAAACCTACTCACTTAGTCCAAACTTAACTCTCAGTTTAGTAGAGTGGTAGAAGTACTGAGAGTGATCTTAATTCTATATCCCTAGCATCAAAAAATTGTCTAACTTGAGGTAGATTAGGGCAGCCTTCTTCTCTCAACTCTTTGTGATTTGGAGCCTTGCTGTGGTTTGTCCCCCTCCTCTACATTTTGGTGAACTCGACATGAACCATTTTGGTTTCGTTTGGTAGCGTTGAAAGACCCTTTCCTCATATCCTAGGAGTATTGTGGGTGTGAGTGTTGTGAGGAACCTAGCCTTGCAACCCAACCTATGACCCCTAGTGTCGTAGCTAGAAGGTTCCCCAAGAATTTCGAAATGAAACCTTGAGTGGGTCATTCTCTAGTTGTGAAACCCTTGGGGGCTTCTATGAAAGTCCTATTTAGTGTACGTAGAAATGACCTCCTTACATCTATCCATCCCATCTGCATAACCTACGAGTGGATTTCCTACCATAACTTTCACCTCGTAGGATTTTCTGATGAACTCCAACAGAGAACCATCTCCCTTATAGATCCCCACATGTATCAATGGAAACACCGTAATGGGTGTTTTCATTGACCCTACATATCAGGTGAATGTCATTACAGAGATCATGTTAATACATTTCTTACAAAGGATAGATATGATAAATCTAGGAGCACTATTCGTACACATGATGGTGAGATTTCCATTCCTCCCATCGATTGCATCACATTGTTAGTCCTAGTTGGGCCTAGAACCATAAATGCACTCTTTGACATCATCTCAAGGTTTGAACTCTTCAGGGTAAAGTTGGGAATCCCCTATTTGGTTGCTATGAATGCAGTTCCCTCAGTAGTCAATAAGTGCCTAAAGTTTTCCCATGAGGGTTCGGTGCATGTAGTCCATGACACTAGTTATAGACCATCGATTGCACGTGGGGGCTACTCACTAGGTCACTTGTAGCCTGCCCCTGTAGGTATGCTTCCTTATAGGACAAACCTCTTGTACCATACTTATGTGAAGTATAAGAGGGGGCATAATGCCTAAGGTGAGGTACCCTCCTTCTCCCTATGCCATTTTGCATAGAGATTGCATGAAGGTGGAACGTGAGGATGCATTGTCTTGAAAAAGGGAAGAAGAGAAGTGTACCCAGGACTCTTCTTCTTCTTCTTTTTTTGTCCCACCTGTTGCTTCCTCTCGCATTACAGTGACACCATTGAATTTTGTTCCTAGGTGTTTTCTAGAGAGCTCGATGGTGCCCACTTGGCGAAAGCCGAAGCGTTCGACATTTGAACTTCCCATCTTACCCATGGTGCCTTGGCCCATTTTGTATGGTAAGGGGAAGGATCCTCATGGAGCATCCTCTATGTCTCAGCCTCTGCAACCTCCTACTACTCTTACCTCTAAGGAAGTGAATGGGAAGAGGCCCACCACTAAGGCATTGGGGTTTTCTCCCCCCATTGTCATTCCATCGTCCTATCTAGCTCTCCCTCTTGTTCCCATTCAGGAGTCCATCCCTCTACCAAAAATGGTTGTGATGGATACTCCAATGGTTGAACAAGAGTCTTCCATCCCTTCTCAAGTTGCAAACTTTGGCACCCAGAGCCATAGAAATCGCCTTGCACGTGAGTGCAATTTTCAGAGGAAGGCTCTGGCCGATAAATAGATCGCCTTGCAAAAGAAGGAAGAGGAGTCAATAACTCTTGCTTTGGTGTCTTCTACTATGTCTTATTCCATCCTCTCTTCTTCAATTTCTTCAGCCTCAATCTTACTTTTGGCTCCCCCTACGAGCACGAATGATCCTTGCCTGAAAAGGGTGCACATATTCATTGCTCCTTCGATTGAGCCTCCCCTTCTAATGTCCCTTCTAGACATCTCGTTGTTCTCAAAAATCATGGACATACTGAATGCTTTAGTAGTGTATGTTGTGGTTTTATCCTCTTCCTCCATGCCCTCTACCTTATTTGCGGGGATCTTGCATCCCCCAATGAAGCAGAAGATGAAGGATAACCCTACTAGCAATGGGGGTCGGAATAAGGGCTCACCTTCTTTAGAGGGTGGTTTTTCATTGGCTTGTGTTGTCCTAGTAATGGAGGAAGCCCCGACATCCCCAGAGTTCATCACTGGTCACAAATCATTCGGTGAACGTAGTAGTGGATCTCAGACACTACCTCCCCCATCCACTAAGTTGATGCATGGCACTCCTGTAAAGTGCATGCTCAACTTTTTCGATGAGGTCTTGGCCCTATCGACAATTTTTGTGAAGTTTATGATGTTCATCCCATAGGAACTGAGTGGAGAAGACTTCAAGGGGCCCTCTTCCTTGGCTCTTGTTGTGAGAGAGTTGGATGGTACCCCCTTGATATTCTCCCCTTGCAGGCTCGTCTTCCCTCCCCTTACAATGATCTAGATTGGGATAACGACGACCTCTTGGTTGATGAGGACTAGGGGGCACCTCTTCTTTACCTGTAGATTAGATTGTGTGTGTGTGTTTTGTTGTGTTCCCTTGTGCTTGTCTTATATTTTCCTGGCTGACCCTTCTCACCCTCATAGGTGCTTGGATATAGGAGTGTTTTTGTGTCGTAAAAATTCTTCTATTTGTCACATCATTCTTCTCTTTTTCATGTATTTATTTTTGACAATTGGGGACAATGCAAAGTGTTGGAGGCATTTAGGCCTCCCTTCCATGTTTACCCAAATTTTTATTTGCATTTTTCCTTCAAGTGCCTTCTTCACATGGTCTAATATAGTAGGGGGTTGATGACAAT
Organism: Sequoia sempervirens; assembly: GCA_007258455.2. Classification (NCBI taxonomy): domain Eukaryota; kingdom Viridiplantae; phylum Streptophyta; class Pinopsida; order Cupressales; family Cupressaceae; genus Sequoia; species Sequoia sempervirens. Next base: position 5,508,258 of record VDFB02000003.1, read on the forward strand.
TTATTCATATACTATTATATCTATTTATCTATATTTATGAGTAGCTATGACCTCGAAATATCATATCACCCCTGTCTCTTATTCGTTATGGTATTGTATGTCCTCTCTTTGCATATTTCTCTCTTCTTTGCTTATTTGTGATGTTGTGGTGCTCATGTGTTGTCCCTCTCATGTGCGACAACATGACCACAGTTACATCTTTCCATGTTCTGTGAGCCACAACATCACTTTTTTATTCATGCTTTTCTCTCCTTAGGATGGCACACACCTTTGTGTTCGACACACACCATCCTAAGGGGGGGCTATCATATCACCTCAATTTTTAGAAAATGTATTTGGTGGCCAACGAATATTTTCTTGAATATCTTTTATCTTTATCTTTTTACAATATTTTTCAAAAATTGCATTCCTCAACAAGGACCCCTAGTGGAATACTTTTCCTTCATCACAGGTTCGCAAAGAAAGAATTTGAAAAAAAATTCCTCTAAGGAGGGAGCACCTTCTCTTGTGGGTGAAGTTCTAACCTTCACCTTGCGAGGGGGATTTCTTCCTTTCGAATTCCTTGGTGAAGTGAAATATTTCAAAAGGATTCCTTGATGTTGAATTGATTTACGAAAAATACTCTTGTACTTTCAAATAGAGTGTCCCTTGAGTGGACCCCTTTTTCTTTTGAAGGGTTCCCGAGGGACCCCTTTGAAAGCTTTTCCTTCAATTTTCAACTATCTGCGTGACTGTCTACTTGTTTTCCTACGTGGATTTTTGATATATAACATGTTTTGTTTGTGGATTAAAATGTTGCTTTACAGGTGCGCCTGTGAAACCACTTTCCAATCTGACTCTGTGGAGTCCCCTCACATCAGACCTCCTTCAGGAGAGAGTACTTGGGGGCACCTTCTTTGTAGGTCTAAGGACCTATTAAGCGCATACATCTTGTGAGATTTTTCCACTGTTAGTCTGCGAGCCTTCAATGCACTTTGTTCAATCCTCCTTAGGAGAGAGTACCTATGGAGCCATTTTCTTGCCCTGCACTTTCTAGCATGCTAGATTGCAGTTTTCTTCCTTGAAGGTTTAGGTATATTTTCTTAGAACTATTTTGACCTACTTTACTGAACACTCATTGTCACACATGTTCGCTAAAGTGGGGGAAAAAGTATAGGAGTGAATTTTCACCCCCTTTGTAAATTCCCCTTTTACACCCTTCACCTTAGAAAAATCAAATTTGACCATGTAATTCTACATTCTCATTCGGAACTTCATCAACTTGGTGCTTGTTTTTAGTGTTAATGGGGGAATTTCTATCAAGGATGCATGTGTGACACGTGGACATCTGTGTGGAGCGCTTCCATCTTGACAGGATTGCTACCTCGATAATTTGTAGAGGCATTATGTTCTCCATTGGCAATGAAATGTAACACCCCTGCGCCTTCCTTCCGACCTTTGAATGACTCTTTCTCTCCTAATTGACCTTCAAATATCTATCTTTCACACTCTTGATGGTCTCTACACACTCATTGGATCTTGCTTAACACTCTTCACATTCTTGCTCCATATTCTTGAAAATTCAAGCTACTAGCTGCATTATCAACTCCTTCAACAATCACAACATTCTTCACATTTACCACAAAAGCTGCAACTTGGTGTCTTGCAAGACTTCTTTTGGTGTTGTTGCAGCCACGTCAACTTTTCCATAAATGCAGACTTGCATTCCTCTCTCATTGGCCTTGAGTGCCTTTGGTAGAGGGTGGTATTGCTTTCTTACTATCACTTTGTTGTTGGATTTGAGTAGCATAGTGTTTCTCGTAGTATTCAGTATTTTACTTTCCATCATATTTTCTTTATTGCATTTCTACTTCTTTATCTATCTGGCTATCTATGGAGGTGGAAACACCAAAGCAGGTGTTTTGACTATGACAAGCCCCGAAATAGCCCCAACATTTTCCTTTCTCTTTTGTGTGTAGGTACTTGTTCGTGTGGAGCTTGCTAGAAAACTGGACTTTTTGTGAGTTAAATCTTCACCACCTTTGTTCTTGTCACTTATGTACTATCTTTCTCGTTATTTTGGTTATTATGTCATTTATCATTTTTTCTATCACTTTAAACCTCAATACTTAAGCTATCAGTAGGTCTTTTGTTATTTTGACTGTCCTTTTCTACTTTCTATCCATACGGACACCAACACACTTGTGAGATGCTATGGCACCACATTTTCATCCATGCTCTACACTGTTATCCTCTGGTAGAGAGCTATCTGAGGTATAGTTCAAACTATAGAAGCCTACTAACTTAGTCCAAAGTTAACTCTTGAGTTAGCAGAGTGGTAAAAGTACTAAAGTATTGAGAGTGCTCTTCATTCTCTATCCCTAGTGTAATCAAGGCTAAAATTATCAAGGTTAGGAAATAAATCATATGAATCAAACCCTAATAAACAATGAAGTACAAATAAGCATAAAGAAATAAAACATAAAGCAATATCACCATGAAATCTTCATGCCATCATTGATTCACCTTCATTTCACTTCTCCATTTTTCTTAATAAGATAATTTCCCTTAGATTTGTGAGTATGCAAATAGATCTAATGACAATGACAAAGAAAAATATTGAAGATTCTAATTGACTATAGATGCATTTGAATTGATGTTGATAGACTTGATAGCAAGATAGCATAAGATCACATAAGCTTGTGTAGGTCACTAGATTCCTTATAGATTGTCCAAGATGTCTAAGATGAAGAAATGAAAATGATAGAGGTCTTTTATAGGAAAGACAATTTTGAATGAAGGGCTAAGATTGAATGTCAATTATCAATGGCCAAGAATGAAAGATGAGGTATGAAATAGGGTTAGGACTAAATTATAAGGATTGGCGGTCAAGGTTAAATTATAAATAATTTAATCAAGGGTGAAGGTTAATTGAGACATGGATAGATAAGGATCAACATGGATAAAGAGGAAAAAGGAAATTAAATAATAAAACATATTTAATTTAGGTGGCCAATGAATAATTAAATAATTAAAAATAATTATTTAATTATAGAGGAATGTGACAAAGAGGACCTTTTGAATTAAACAATGCTTTAATTCAAAATTCAAGAGAGTGGACCAAATTAAATAAATAAAATTTATTTAATTTTAGAAAGAAAGGGACTTAATTAGTGATATAATTAAATAAATAAATTTATTTAATTAATCAAGGAGGAATAAATATAGAAATGAATTAATTAAATAATTAAAATTATTTCATTATCAAAGAAAAAAGAGGAAATGATGGAGAATTTAGAAGTCACGGGCCTAGGACAATTTTTAGTGTCTACACCTAGCATCAAACACTTGTCCAACTTGAGGTAGATTAGGGCAGCCTTCTGCTCTCGGCTCTCCATTACCTGGAGCCTTGGTGTGGTTGGTTCCCCTCCTCTACAGTGTTGAGGATATATGGTATATTGTTAAGTGTCAAGGGTATAGGGTATAGGGTATAATGTTAAGTGTTGATGGTATAGGGTATAGGGATGAGGGTTGAGGGTGTAGGGTTGAGGGTTGAGGGATTAGGGATTAAGTATATGGTTGAGGGTATAGGGTATAGGGTTGAGGGTTAAGGTTGTAGGGTTTAGGATTTAAGGTATAGAGTTGAGGGTTGAGGGATTAAGTATAGGGTATAGGGTATAGGGTTGAGGGATAATGTTTAGGGTTGAGTGTCTAAGGTTAAGTTTATAGGGTATAGGGATTAGGGTTTAAGATATTGGGTATAGGGTTTAGGGTTTGGATTGAGGGTATAAGGCATAGGGTGAATGGTTGAGAGTGTATGGTTTATGGTTTAAGTATAGGGTTGAGGGACAATATTCATGGTTTAGAGTGAGGGTATAGGGTATAGGGATGAGGGTTAATGTTGTAGGGTTTAGGGTTTAAGGTATAGGGTTGATTATTTAGGGATTAGGGCTTAAGTATAAGGTTGAGGGATTAAGGGCATAAGCCATAGGGTGAAGGGTTGAGAGTGTATGGTTTAGGGTTTAAGTATAGTATTGTGGGTATAGGGTATAAGGATGAGGGCTGAGGTTGTAGGGTTTAGGGTTTAAGGTATAGGGTTGAGGGTTGAGGGATAAGGGCTTAAGTATAGGGTTGAGGGTGTAGGGTATAGGGTAAAGGGTTGAGGGTTTACAATAGACAAATAATGTTAAGAGTTGAGTGTCTAAGGTTAAGTGTATAGGGTATAGGGATTAGGGTTTAAGATAATGTATGAGTTTAGGGTATAAGGCATAAGATGAAGGGTTGAGAGGGTATGGTTTAGGGTTTAAGAATAGGGATGAGGGACAATATTTAGGGTTTAGGGTATAAGGGTGAGGGTATAGGGTATAGGTATGAGGGTAGATGTTGTAGGGTTTAGGGTTTAAGGTATAGGGTTGAGGGTTGAGGTATTGGGGATTACATATTGGGTTGAGGGTATAGGGTATAGGTTTTAGGGATTGAGGGTATAAGGCATAGAGTGAAGGGTTGAGAGTGTATGGTTTAGGGTTTAAGTATAGTGTTGAGGGACAATGTTAAGGTTTTAGGGTATAGGTTGAGTGTATAATGCATAGGGATGAGGGTTGAGGGTGTAGGGTTTAGGGTTTAAGGTATAGGGTTGAGGGTTGAGGGATTAGGGATTAAGTATAGGGTTGAGGGTATAGGGTATAGGATTGAGGATTGAGGGTTTACAGTTGAGGGATAATGTTTAGGGTTGAGTATCTAAGGTTAAGTTTATAGGGTATAGGGATTAGGTTTTAAGATATTGGGTATAGGTTTTAGGGTATGGATTGAAGGTATAAGGCATAGGTTGAAGGGTTGAGAGTGTATGGTTTATGGTTTAAGTATAGAGTTGAGGAACAATATTTAGGGTTTAAGGTATAAAGGTGAGGGTAAAGGGTATAGGGATGAGGGTTGATGTTGTAGGGTTTAGGGTTTAAGATATAGGGTTTAGGGCATAGGGTATAGGGCTTAAGTATTGGATTGAGTCTATAGGGTATAGGGTTGAGGGATTGAGGGTATAAGGCATAGGGTAAAGGGTTGAGTGTATAGAGTATAGGGATGAGGGTTGAGGTTGTATGGTTTAGGATTTAAGGTATAGGGTTTAGGGTTGAGGTATTAGGGTTTAAGTATAGGGTTGAGGGTATAGGGTATGGGGTATAGGGTTGAGGGTTGAGGGTATAGGGTATAGGGCTGAGGGATTGAGGGTATAATGCATAAGGTGAAGGGTTGAGGGATTAAGGGTATAAGGCATAGGGTTGAGGGTATAGGGTATAGGGTTGAGTGTTGATGGATTGAGGGTATAAGGCATAGGGTGAAGGGTTGATGGTATAGCGTATATGAATGAGGGTTGAGGTTGTAGGGTTTAAGGTTTAGGTTTTAAGGTACAGGGTTGAGGGATTAGGGCTTAAGTATTGGGTTGAGGGTATAGGGTATAGTGTTGGGTGTTGAGGTTGTAAAGTTTAGGATTTAAGGTATAAGGTGAGGGTTGAGGGTATAGGGTATATGGTATATGGATGAGGGTTGAGGGATTGAGTGCTTGAAGGTATAGGGTATAGGGTTGAGGGATTGAGGGTATAGGGTATAATGTTGATTGTTGAGGGTATAAGGCATAGGGTATAGGGTATAATGTTAAGTGTTGATGGTATAAGGTATAGTGTTAAGTGTTGAGAGTATATGTTATATTTATGAGGGTTGAAGTTGTAGGTTTTAGGGTTAAATGTATAGGGTGAGGGTTGAGGGATTAGGGCTGAAGTATAGGGTTGAGGGTAGATGGTAGAGGGTAGAGGATTGAGACTTGAGGGATTGAGGGCTTAAGTAACGGGTTAAGGGTATAGGGTATAGGGTTGAGGGATTGATGGTGTAAGGCATAGGGTGAAGGGTTGAGGGATTAAGGGTATAATGCATAGGGTTGAGGGTATAGGGTATAGGGTATAGGGTTGAGGGTTGAGGGTTGAGGGTTGAGGGATGAGGGTATACGGTATACGGTATAGGGATGAGGGTTGAGGTTGTAGGGTTTAGGGATGAAGTTTGAGGTTGTAGGGTTTAGGATTTAAGTTATAGGGTTTAGGGTATGGGTTAAGTTATAGGGTATCGTGTTAAGTGTTGAGGGTATAGGGTATAGTGTTAAGGTATAGGGTATAGTGTTTAGGGTTTAGGGTTTAAGGTATAGGGTATAGGGTTGAGGGTTAATGTATAGGCTTGAGCGTATAGGGAATTATGGTGAAACTTCTTATCACACACAAAATGAGACATGCATAACACTTACATGATGTCATAATTGATTGAAGAAATGTCTCATAGATGTACCTCAACCCAACCCTTATAGACACATGATGATAGTCAGAAAACCTTTACAAAATCAACTTTTAAAAAACATGAGTGCACTTGAAAAAGTTGAAATTTTGTTGTTTAGAGAAATCCAAAACATGCTTGCATTATAATGCAAGTGCATTTTGGCTTGCTCTAAAAATGGTAAAAAAAACATGACACCCGTGATCCAGGCCCACATGCTCTATTATTCTCTTGCTTCTGCACATTATCTGACAAAAAAATCCTTTTTCATGTTATTGGGAAAATCACATGTAGTTTTTACACATTCCACCACATTTGCACCACCTTTTTTTGGTTTTCCAACTTAGGAAGGAAGAAATAACAAAGTTTTTACATCAAATTTGATTATATGAACTCAAATTTTCATGTTTTTAGTGTTAGACTGTTAATTATGATTTTATTGTTATAATTTCGTATTATAGATCAATTAATTCTATATTTTTTAGTAATTATATTAGAGTTATATAGAATTGGACGTTGAAAAGGAATCAACTTCACGAAAAGCTCAAATTCTTGAGGAGTTTGATGTAAGAAGAAAAAAAAACTACACATAATTGGGTAGTTTCTCAAATCGAATCTCAGATTTTAAGGTATGTCAAGTCTTTATACATGTGCTTTACATGTTTCTTCATCCTCTTATGTTTCTTTATCTTTTCTTATCATAAATTCTTAATATAATACTTTGATTTTGTTATCATGTTGATTTTGGCATTAGATTTTGCTAAGTATTTAGAATTATGAGTGCTCAACATACATAGCCTTAATCAAATGTAGTAGATTTTTCTAAGGGATTAGATTAGATTTTGTTAATATAATCAAATGCACCATATTAATCATCTTTATCTTTATAGTACTCAACATACCCTTAGAAGATAAATTTTCATCCTTGCTTATTGAGAGGGCATTTCACATTCAAATGAAACAAATTTAGACATTAGAAACTCAATGTATATTATATTTTATTATATTTTAACTCTATATATAACTCATTGAGAAAATATATTGTTGGTTAGTGTGCCAAAATTACCACATCAAATTGCTTCTCTCTTGTCAAATTGAATATGTGATGTAATCCCAAATTCAATTTGCAAGGAGCATAGAGTCCTTATTAGGATATCTCAACATTACATAAATTTTGCATGGTGTCATTCTTGCATGTGTCATGGGGGTCACATTGATTCCAACTCAAGTTCCTTATGTTTCATGATTCTATCTACATAAAATTTGTATAATGCCATGCTTGCATATGTTGTGTCACACTAGCTCCAATTCCATGATGCATTATATTCTATACCACGTTTATATGGTGTCATGTGTGCACATGTTGGGCCACACAAGTACTAACTCATTGATTGCCTTATGTCTCATGATTCCATCTATATCAACTTTATAAGGTGGTCATGCATACACATTGTGGGAGCCACACTAGTTCCAAATGCATGACTCCGATACGTGTCATAATCCCTTCTATACCACTTACCATGTGTACACTTTGTAGGTACTACACTATTTACAACTACAAAATTCCTCATACACCATGACACACATCACATCAAATATCACATTGTATTACAAGTTTCATTATGACTGCCATAACCTTGTTAAGATAGGCTTTAACTTCATTAGGTATTTCAAAACTATCTTAGGATAGTCATAGATTCATTGGGACTGTCATAACTTCATTATGGAAGTCATAATGAATATATGGCATCCATAGCTTCATGGGACTACCATAACTTCATTATGGTAGTCCTAATGAATCTATGACAATCACAACTTCATTGGGAGTATCATAAGTCCATTGGGACAATCCTAATGAATGTAGGACATCCATAGGCTCATTATGAATGTTAAGTCATTACAAGTTGTCCCTTCTCATGCTCTTTGCTGCCCTCTTCATGCACAAACTTGAGAATCAATAAAAATTTCCTTAGTTTTATATTCCTTCCTACCCCTCCTCATGCCCTTTGCTGCCCTCTTCATGCACAAACTTGAGAATCAATAAAAAAATTCTTAGTTTCAAATTCCTTTCTGCCCCTCCTCATGTCCTTTGTTGCCCTAGATTCATGTACTTTGTTTCCCCTCCTCATGCCTCTTTTGGATTGTCAGATATTGTGTGTATAACAATTTCATGACTAATTTTAGATTTGTGTAAGATATTTCTTTACTCTATAGTACTATGGTGGAACTAATCTTTATATATTTTTCATTTTATAGATACAAGTCTTCATCATGCTGAGGAAATGATCAAGGATTCCTCTAACACAAGACGAACAAGAAGATAAGAATGCAAAGAAAAGAGAACAAATGGGGCAACTTCATAAAAAGAGTAAATTGAACAATAGAAGAAGACATGCCAATTGAAGAGGAATATGAACCATCAATGAGAGATATGGTATTGGTGGTACAAAGGGAATGAATGCAAAACCTTCATACAATGAGAGATTTGAATCCCATAGTTGGAGATACATTATCCACCACAAGTCAAGATGGAGGGACACCATCCACCACATCTCAAACTAAAAGTACATCATCACTCACTTGTGAAGATGGAGGTACTCCATCTTTCCCATCTCAACTTCAAGGTACATCATCTATTCCATTTTCGATCGAAGGCATTCCATCTATCCCATATTATTAGTACTTGTTGTAGGCAATACTATTGCATTGAGTTTTGTTTTTCTTAGTTAATTACTTATTAATAAGTTAGCTTTCAACCAATCAAAAACAATAATTTTTTTTGAAAAAAATTAAAATTTAATTTTTTAAAGTGAACTTGCAAAATATTTAATTTTATAAATTATAAAAATTATTTTTTGTGAATATGATTGACTAAGAAGTTTTGTGTGTTATTGACAGATTTTTAAGGAAAAGTTAAAATGAACTATTATTTTTCCTATTTTTGAGGAACTATTATTTTTCCTATATTTAAGAAACAAAATTTACTATATTTATATTTTAGACCGAAACAAACTAATTTTTAAAATCCACCGTTCACTTTTTTGAAAAGGCGTGCCATACGAATGAAAACTTGCTCGCCATTCGATTTTCCCGTCTGCTTTTTCACGCGGTGCGGATTTTGTTCACTCATGTCATCCGCTACTTTTCACGGGTAGATTTGGCAATATAATACAAATGCAATTTTTTTTTACGCACATTTAATTATTTATTTTATTCAACTCAATACTCATGGAATTCTTCTCTCTCAAAAATATGTCCTTTTTTTTCTCATGGAGTTCCTTAGTTATATTTTACATTTTGTACTTATAATTTTATATTTATTTAAATCATAAATTTTTAATTCAAAATTTAATACTAATATATTATCTATTGTGATGATTTATAATATATATTTCTAAAATATATTATATTATATTATTTATAATTATTAATAGTATACATTATTTATATTAAAATTATATTTAATTAATAATTATATTATATAAGCATATTTTATATATCATAGCAATTCAAAATTATAATATTAATATTATATTATTAGAAAATACCATATATAATAATTATAGTTATTTTATTCTATTCACTGAATAAATTTTTTACATATAATATATTTATTATAATATATGTTAATTATATTATATATTATAGAAATTAAAAATTATACTATTAATATTGTATATTATAAAATAACATATATAATAATTGTATTTATTTTATTATATTTATTAAATAAAAACATTTACATATAATTTATGTGTAATCTTTATTTATGCTATTTACTTGTATAATATATGTCTTATATTTATTATTATAATTTATATATTATATTTTATTAAATAAAAAATGCAATTATTAATTATAATATATATTTTTACACATACTATAATATTTAAATTAAATTAACTTTCATCAAATTTAATAATTTATTTTTTTGAGAGAGATATTATACCATCCACTAAAGTTCAAATTAAATTTTGAAATTGAATTTGTTATTCAAATTAAATATATTTATTTATTATTATATATCATATTTTAATTTAACATAATATAATTATTGAATATAGTTTAAAAATATTTTTATATAATAAAATTATATATTTATATTGACTATGTCATATATATTTAATTTTAATATTATTGAATTTTATATAATATAATTCAAATAAAATTATTAATTATTAATATTTGTTGATCATGTTTTCCACACAATAACAGCCAGTTAGAATATGATATCCTATCTCTCTTGAAAGGTAAATCTCTATCGGCAAGCCTCAAGAGATAACCCCAAGGTCTCTAATGTCAGGTCTTGACAGTGCATAAACAACTCAGTAACGAAATGTGAAAATGTTGGTAATCACAATGGGACCTTACTACAAGCAAAATACTGAATCGATTCTATCAGATTTGACAAACTGGTGATACTTCAATCCTAGATTTAACCCAATAATCAAAGAAATAGAAAAAGAATCAGGGTTTCAAAGAGAGTTCTAAACCTAACATTAAAACTAAGATTAACAATTAAAGTAACCAACACTCGAAATGGACCAATCCTTCAAAACCGATCTCTGCCTAACCAAGATAAATCTACAATCTCACAGAAAATAGTGCAATCTTCCGAGGTGTTAAGATTTTCAAATCATGAACATTCGTTCAACAACCCTTTTTGCAGTTGAAATGAACAAATCCTCACAATCGAACTAAGCATATGGAATATGAAGTCCAGGCTAGCTTTGCAAAGCAACTAACAATCAGTTGGTTGCGAAAAGTATGGACTGAAGGATTGCTGCAACATTCAAGTATTAAATCACAAACATTATTGAACCCAAAACTAATCTAAACATGAACCTTCTCAAAGCAATTTTAAAGATAGAATAAAAAGAACCATGCAAAACAAAAGAAACAAGTATGGCACCAAATCACAATGTCATTTCTTGTATTCAAATTGTTCACTGTAGCAACAATTCTAGCTTTCTGTTACAATATTTGCTTGAGGGAAACTACCTGCTAACTTACTCTACTTCTAACTAGCTCTGCTCTATATTCTGGTTACAAATTCTAGCCTTCTAACTATTTCTAACCCTTTACAAATGAGGCGACATGCCCAATATATAGAAATCCCCATAAAACTGTCAGTCAGGCAAGGGTTCTGCAGCAATAACTCGGCACAACCACCCGACCAAGAGAGTCTCACGGACGGTCAAATAAGCATTGAATGCATGTCCTGTCCAAGTCGGCCTAAGATCCACAATATAGTTCAGACTGATGCACGGGAAGATAATAGGGGAAGCACAAATTGTGCCACAGCCTATCATTAGCTCCCTTCCTTATTATCTCTGTTCCGATCTATCTCTTCATGTACTTTCAAGAACGCCCCATCCAAGTCGGCTACTGGTGGTAGGGGCAGAACCCTAAGTCATCTTTCGATGGACACAATCTCGTCCCTTGAGTGTTTGACCGACTTATCCCAATCTGCCTTATACGCCAAATGCTTATCAATGACTGCAAGGTAGGTGGCCGCATCATCCAGCTGGTGCTCAGACACAAAATCATCATTACTTGGTGCATAAACGTCCTGCCACCATTCTCTCAACTGCTCCAGACTCAAATGCTTGGGTGCGATCTTCCTTCTTCCCGTCATTATCTTGAAGAACAACCATTGTAGACACCAGCTAGGGTGTCATTAATGTGTCTTCTCTATTTGTAATTCTTTTTCAATACTTTCTGCCTGATTTGCAATACCTCAAACCACTCCCGTGGTTCGGCAGCTCCAGAAGAAGGAAGAATCCCATCACTCACCAACCTGTCCCAGGTGTACTCCATAATAGTCTTGGTTTTCTGTAGCAGGAGGTTGGTGTCTTCTTTATCTTGTGCCATTACCTGCCTCAACCATTCAGTGGTCCTTGTAGCATCCTTTCCAATCAACAGGATTTCCTTAATAGCTTCATCACCTTTTACTTGCACCCCTTTCAACCAATTCACAGTGGCAACAGTGGAGGCTTTCATCTTTTCTAGCTTGGTGATGGTCTCCTGAGGTAGAGGATTTGTAGCAGAGGAAGAAGGATTAATGAACTGCAGTGGCTTCATTAATTCCTCCAAGCACTTCCTGATATTTTCATTTTCTCTCTTAAGCTCCTGCTTGGTCTTCATTTCCCTTCTCAATCGATCCACAACAACTGCATTGGAGACCTCATAGTCCTCAATATCCTGCTCAATTGATGTAGGCCCAAGATTAAAAGTTTGTATATTATAATCATTTCCAGCCACATCGTTTCTATCCTTGTCTAGAGCAGCGGTGGCGATGTGAACAACTTTGTTATGCGCCTCATCCCTTTCAACCCTTGAGATCACCCTAACCTTCTTCTTACCTTTATCTTTTCCAATCTTGGCTAGTAGTGCATCCCAGTTCGGTGGACTATCCTCCACTACTACCTGTTTTCTCTTTATTTCTTTCTCTAGCCAATTAGGGACAGTAGAATCCAATTGCACCCCGCTCTGCCCCATTTCCTCTTCCTGCTGATCCTCAGGTACCTCCTCACTCAAACTCTGTTTCTCAGGGGTCTCATCCATTCCACTTTCCTTCCCCTTAGCATGCTCCTCTTCATGTGTCGGTGAGAGAACCTTTACTTCCTCCACCTCCCTCGGAGGATATTTAACTTCTTTAGTTCTGATAGGGGAATCTGCATATGCAACCGTGGGGGACTGCATTATCTTCTCAATTTTTTCCTCTGCACTATGAAGATCACCTTCATGAAATTATTCACCTTCAGTCTCTGGATGACCCTCAATATCCCTTGACTCACCTGGTTTTCTTTGAGCTTCATGAGCGGGAGAGATGCCATCCAACTGCCCCTCATGAGAAACCACCGGAGGAAGGTCAGCCTTAGGCACATTATCCCTGGGAGAAGGAGTCCTAGACCTCCTTGCATATACCTTTGCTTTCTCCTTTGAACTTTCTACATTCACCACTGGCGGGAAAGTTACCTCTTTTGCAACCTTGGAGCTTGCCTTCTCTGATAATTTTACAATTCTTCTTCTCTTCAGCACAAGGGCACCAGCCTCAGGATTTTGTTTTTCAATCTCTTTCGGTTCAGACCTCTTAGTCCTTGTTCTCTTTTTGTCCATTGGCTTCCTTTGTTTTTCTATCTCTTGGACTTCTGTTTCTTGAACACTTTTACTCTTGACCTTGGATGGGGAGTCCAACTTACCTTTACCCTTAGGATCTTGCTGCCCCGTGGACTCCTCAGACGTAGAATGGGAATCTAAGTCTCCCATCAGGTTGTACGTGCATTTTACTCCTTTATTTTCCAACTCCCACATAGTGTGTTTGAGCCACATCTTGGTAACCTTGAGAACTGGATCCATCAGTTGCCTCAGTTCTATTTGCTCCTCCTCTAACCAGTCCACATCACCAATCGGCCTATCTTTTATTGCCTCATAGGCATGATCCTGAACTAAGTTCCCATCATCCTCCAATTGATCAGGCACTACCCTCACATTATACAATCGGACTGCATCCACTGGAAGCCGAGAGCATTTCTTCTTTCTGACCTCATATTCATCACCACAATTGGTCTAGTAGTCCTCTAAATTAACCTTATGGCCATATTCTCTATTGGCCCTCTTTTGAGCTTCTCTTGTGATGTCAAATCTAGATCTCTTGGAGTGGAATGACAAGCCAAGAGTACTCATTTCCTCTTCTGAAGCCTGGGAAAAACCAATGGAAGGGAAAACCTCTCCAGTGCCAATCCTTAGTGGGAAATCTCCACCAAATCCAGTCTTATTTTTGTCCTTCTTGACAGTGGCATCAAAATAACAAATCTATCTTGTGACTTCCAACAATATGATGTGGTTAGTGGGATACCTTGGAAGTTTGTATGGGGCTTTCTGGCAGCCATCAATCTAAATGTAGGAGAAGGTTGGGAATTGAATAAACCAAGCTCCATATTTCTTGATGAGCTCCTTTGCTTGATCTGAAATTCTGACATGCTCTGCTTCCTGAAGCATTCTGGTAATATGCATGGTAAATGCATCATTTTCCCTCTTGTAGTCTGAGCTTCCTAAATGCAACTGAGGGAAAACTTCATAAATGATATCCTATCCGAAAATTCCTTTTGTTTCCAATCCTCTGTAGGGATGGAACTAGCAAGTGCATAGACCAAATATGAGGTCATTGTGAAGGTCTTTGTCTGCAACACATTGGACAATTGTTTATGAATTACTTGGCTAATGACCCCTACCCAATGGTAGTTAGTCTTCTCTTGTTCCATCCTCACAATTGCATGGCACATCCAATTCTCAAATGTACCAACACTCTTCAATCCAAGCACCCTGCTAAGAAAGGTGATGGCATCATAGTACTCCTTGAATTTAGCTTTGAACAACTGCTTTGGCAATTTAGAGTAGTGAGACTTGGGCTTCTCCAGCCAGGAATTGATTAGCTGTTGTGACTTCATAGTCTGGTCATCGTAGAACTCTTGAGCTGTCTCAATGGTGAATCCCACCAGATGAGACCGGTTTGGCATATCAAAGGTTTGGGCAATGGAGACCGGGTTGAGATTTGCAACAACTCTCCCTTGAGGACCAATTATCCTCTGTGTATTACTGGCATAGTGCCTTGCACACTCTAGGACTAGCTCATAACATTGCACTGTAGAAGGGAAACCGGCTACATGGGACAAGCCTAATTCCATCATTCTTCTAGTCACCAAAGGAGGATCCTTGGTTGCCATCCTTGCTTTAAATTCCTCATAGTCCCAGAGGCCAACATTTGTATCAGTGACTTCTGACCAGAAAGAAGTGATCTTACTCTCAGGGACCTTGCTCTTAATGTCTAGCTTAATCCTCTCTGCATCGGATAATGAGGAACCAACTGCGGCTTTGCTTGATTCAGCCTACACTCAACATGAAAAACACAGTAAAAACCACAGGAAGGGAATGTTAATTCATCAGAACACCGTTAGAATGCATCTCTTGCAACCAAAGTGCCATTAAATTTCATATGAAATGATCCCACAAATTTTGGGTTTCGGGGCCATCCACGGAATTTGAGCCAGAGAGGAATTTCGGGAAATTCCCGACTGATCGGATTCCAACGAAATAACCTGGATACGCCTACTTAATCATTAAACTTGATCATTTTTCATCAATAAATCACATGAGAAATCCAAATATGACATGAAATAATCATCAAATGCATCACAAATTATAAACGAATCCAATTATTTTTTGTTCCTTTATATTTCATCAAATTTTAGGGAAATCCGTGAGGGACGAATTTCTGCGAAGAACGGGCCAAAGAGGATACTTCAGAAAATCAGGGAAACAACAGATTTCGGGGAAATCCAGACTCAACGGAAATCCGTGGAATCTGAAAAATTTTGAACCAATGGAGATTCTCGGAACGCATGTTTCGGTAGGAGTCAATCATCTCGCTGAGAAGTCTTGGCGAAATCATCTTGTCTCACCGACCATCAAAGTTTAAGTAATTATTTCGGCCAGACTAAAGTTTATCTATATGATGTCTCTGTGAACTTACAGAGTCTTGCCGAACATTAATGGGGAACATCTCAAAGTGACCAGTGGGTAGTCAGGGTAAGGTCTCAGTGACTTCTTTTGGTCTCGCCGACTAGCAATAGAACATGAGAGACCTTCAGTGTGAGAAAGATACAGTCACAACAAACATATGGACTTGGGAGGACTTTCGGTGAAGCATTTGAGTTCGGCTAGAGGTCCCAGTGACTACGTTATGTCTTGCTGATGAAGAGTTCCATCGGCATAACCTCTTGTCGATATTAAGAAGTCACCCCGACAGAAGATCAGGGCTCGCCAAGAGAAAAGTTTCGCTATGAAGTCTTGGTGATCATTAGGAGTCCTGCCGAAAGCAAAGATTTTGGCAAGAGTAGGGAGCTCGCAGTAAGGTCTCAGCGAAGCATGAATGTCTGCCCGACATAAAGTAACTTGAAAAGAGTAGGATATGCTCGACGAAAGGTCTTGCCAAAAGGGGGAGGTCTCAGTGAACATACAGAAGATCGGTAAGACGAAAGGAGCCCGCTATGAGCTCTTGGAGATGAGGTTTGTCTTGCCGATAGAAAGACTTCGGCGTGAGACTTACAGCGTCTGGGTGACCAAATGCAAACCCATGAAGGGCTTTAGCGTGACACAGAAAGATCTACATGACATCTCACTGACCTCGAAGGGTTACAACGACTAAAAGAACAGAGCTCGATGAAAGCAAAAGTACTCGGTGGGAGGTCTCGACAAAAGCAAGGGTCTCGCCGACTGATATGCATACAAGATTTCACTGGTGTAAAAATAATAGTGTCACGGTGATTCAACATGAACCTAGGAAGACCACTTCAGTGAACCTCAAGATGCTCGATATGATATCTCAGCGATCTCGAATGGTCACAACGAAGGGAATCCAGAAGGGATGGAGAGTCTTGATTTCATCCAGACACTGAACCAACTATGGATTTTGAAAAGTTTAACTTAGGGCAAGTCAGGGACGGACCTTTCATGAATTTTCTTTGCATTATAGGTCAATCTTAAGACAAAATCACTTGATATGGCACTGCCCTAGGTCCGAAACCCTATTCATCCGCCATTAGCACATAGTCAAGCTCAGAATTTAATTGTTTCCACTGTTGAGTCATCACTAGGGTTTACTAATTACTCTCAGGCAGGATTCATTAAAATGCAGATAGACACATGAACTCAAAACTCGCCTGGGAGATGACAAAGGATGCAATACTGAACAACCCTAGCACAAAATAAGCAAATACACAGGGATTCAAATCCCACAAGTTCTCACAATACCAACGTGCCATTCATAATTCAATTCAAAGCAGAGCAATCAGACACATACCATTATAAAGTGGGAATTGATCTTAGAAGCAGCAAACACGAAGCTCAATAGGGTCTATGACGAACATAGGTGATAATGCCCAAGAAATCACCACCAAATGAGACCAATTCAAACCCAAACACCCAAATCAAAGCCAAAAGCTCAAAGAAAAAACTCTAGGATGCGGCTCTCGACTCAGACAATGGAAAAAGTGATCATAATGGCACAAAAGATCTCAGAAATCAAGTAAAATCTAGCCTTCAAAGCATGTACGAAGCCATTAATGCAGTCGATAAGACAACCAAAGAAGGAATTCAAGAATCCAACAACAGGGCAGAATCTGGGGAAATATGGCCCACGCGGAAATCCGCAAAGACCAAGAATTCTTGAGCAACAAGATCCAACCGGAATCCAAGCAAGATCCGGGAAAATCAGACTAGGGTGGAAAGTCTCGAATAAGGGAAAAAGCCCAAAATTCATCCAGAACTTAATATTTTCAAGGGATAACTTGGGGGAAACACTTAGGCATTGAAAATAAACAATTTAAGCACATGCTTAGGTAAGACAAAACCTCAAAAAGAAAGGGCCAAAACACTAAAACCAAAGCGAAAGAGGGTCCCTGCTTCCAGCGGGGCGTGTGTGCGAAAAACTGCACAACAATATTAATCTATAATTAAAATACTATAAAGGCAAGTACTAGCCACTACGTGACACTTGTTTAAATATTGATGAAATTAATGATGTTGAGGAAAATTTACCTTTGAGAATACCTCCTAGAATTTTGTGTAGAAAGCTCAAGTTTTTTATTGATATTGATGAGAATATTTTGTAGCCGATGGATGATAATATTCGAAAATGTACTTGTAGAAGATATGCTAATAAGATTTGGATATTGTTCTATGAAAAATTAAATGAAACCACAAGATGTCAACTATTTTTTGAAATGATGATAAATCTAAAGTATAGGTCCATTATAAAGATTCTTGGGCTGAGAACATCAGAAGCTTCAAGTGACAAATCTATTGTGAAGAATCTAATGAGTGCATTTGATATTTTGGGTATCACCTCACGCACCAAAGATAGTAATGTCACATGATGTGTCATTAAATAACCAATAGTAATTAATCAAATGAAGAAAGATTGTCTCATTAGGAAAAGTGAAGCATTGAGAATAAATAGAAAAAACTTTATTGAGAGCCATTGGAAGGTGCCAAATAATTAAGGACAATGATGATAATGAATTATGGGAATTCTCGGGGAGGGGTGATCCCACAATACTAGTTTACAATTTTTGGCCAAATTGGACACTAAATTGATTTTTTGTAACTAAATCTTCACTTTCGGGCACCTATAGTGGCTAAACCGTGAGGAATTTGAAGATGATGCAAACTAGTGATTTGTGACATTTTGTCTGTAGATTCTAAATATATTCTTTTCAAAAAATTTGGAATCAAATTGCACTTCTTTTTTCATCTCCTTCGAAAACTAGTTTTCTTCAGTAAACATCATTTTTAAGGAGTGACGCTCACTGTATAACACAACTTTTTTTCCATGAAGGATAATTTTTTTTTTTTTGAATTTATATTTGTAACTACAATATCTAGTGTTTCCAATTGGTTTCATAGTGTTTTATTGAATATTTTTTCTTTAATCAAGTTTTGAAGTCAAACCAATTACAATTCAGACATAGGCGAATTGTATAACACAAGTTTTTTTGTATGTATCGAAATTCAATTTTTTTTTTGTTGGATCAAGGAATTCAATATTTGGTGCACTCATATATTTTTATTTATTTTTGATAATATTCTATATAATAATTAAATTAAATTTATTTAAAATTATACTTTTTGGGAAGCTTATAATAAAGACTACATACTTACAAAAAATAAAATTTAAATGAATTCATTTGATCCCCCAAAAGGTAAATCAAAAGTGGTTTTTTATCAACATTTTGATAGGTGTAAAGGAGACTTTGTTATAAGTATGGTTTAAAACTAGAGGGGTTCTATCTAAAGAGGTTTGATCTAAGGTAGTTTGATCAAACCCTCTTCAATTGGAATGCTTTAAATGGAATTTTTTAAGGCTTAAAGATCATTATAATTTCTAAAAATATGTGATTTCATCAAAAATCAGAATCCCCTAGAAATTGTAAATCAGCTTTGTGGGATCACTCAGAGAATACCATGAAAAGATAAACTAATTGTTGAAGCATTGATATCCCTAATTGAAGACTTTTGAAAGAATAACACAAGGGTATCTTCAAATCAAATAGATGTGGTAAGAAGGAGAATTGGTATTCAAAACCGTGAGCCACATCCAAAACATTTTTTGATAAATTTCTAGAGATGTATCCTCAAATTAAAATTTGTCAAAAGATTTTTTGAAATGCTAAATCCTTTCTATGTCAAAATAAATCACACATGCACTACTTGTTGTAGAGTACATATCAATTTTTCTAACCATTTTGATGTTTATTGATGTATATGTTTAGGTTTTCATTCTAACAATATTTTGTAAGACTATGGCATGCATGTCCCACCTACATGAAGGACTCGGGTGATCCCAAAAAGCTTGTTTAAAATTTCTAGAAGATTATGATTTTTGCTAAAATCACATATTTTTAGAAAATATAATGATTTAAGCCTTAAAAAGTTTCATTTAAAGCATTCCAATTGAAGAGGGTTTGATCAAACTACCTTAAATCAAACCCCCTTGGATAGAACCCCTCTAGTTTTAAACCATACCTATAATGGAGTCTCCTTTACACCTATCAAAATGTTGATAAAAACCACTTTTGATTTACCTTTTGGGGATCAAATGAATTCATTTAAAATTTTTTTGTAAGTATGTAGTCCTTATTATAAGCTTCCCAAAAAGTATTTCAAATAAATTTAATTTTATTATATTTATTTTATTTCTTGTGAATGTAGGTTTTCAAAAATCAAGCTCTTGTTACACTGTGGAAAAATTAAAAAGAAATTAAAAATATGAGTGCACTAGATATTGAAGTCCTTGATAAAAAATAAAATAAAATTCGATACATAAAAAAATTATGTATACGGTTTGCCTATGTCTAAATTGTAATTGGTTTGACTTTCAAAACTTAATTAAGGAAAAAATATTCAATAAACCAATTGGAAGCACTAGATATCAAAGTTACAAATCTAAATTTGAAAAAAAAAGAATTTTGTCCTTCAGGGAAAAAAATTTATGTGTTATATAGTGAGCGTCACTCCTTAAAAATGGTGTTTACTAAAAAAAATAGTTTTCGAAGGAGATGGAAAAAGAAGTGCAATATGATTCCAAAATTTTGGAAAAAAATATATTTAGAATCTATAGACAAAATGTCACAAATCACTAGTTTGCATCATCTTCAAATTCCTCATGGTTTAGTCGCTATAGGTTCCCGAAAGTGAAGATTTAGTTAGAAAAAATTAGTTCAGTGTCCAATTTGGCCAAAAATTGTAAACTAGTATTGTGGGATCATCAATTCAAGAGATTTCATATCAACATTTTTATGTGAAAGAGAGGAAGGTAAATTATTCTATAAGAAATTATGCTTGGATGACACATTTCAGCATTGTGGTGGCTTGCAACGTATGCTAATATGTGAACATATGGAAAGTACACATGTGGTTGAAAATTAATTAGTAGAATTTAGAAAGTATAAGATAGTGGAATACAATACAAAAGATGGTAAAGAACAAAAAAGGTGTGATTTGGTTATTTAAAAGATTCTAGTGTATTAGTTTATGTCTATATTTTGTGATAGTATAGTGTATGAGTATGCAAGGCATACCCATAGAGCTCGATGGTTGGACTTGCAATTCAAGTTATGCAATGACACATTTACACTTGGTAGCATTATTTTAGTCATCGACTTTGCAGAGAACTATAGTCTATAGCCACAACGTGCGGTGCAATCACAATGTTACAACTCCACATAGGTTTCTATATTTGTGCACATAACATTCATTCATGCTAGTGATAGTATAGAGGATGATATAAAGATCATAAGGGAGTATCATTTTTATATTAGTGATGATCACACACAATCTATAGAGTTTGTGCAAGGTTTCTTTCAGGTATTCTATAATGGTTTGGATAGAAGGGGCATATCATTCCATCAACATATCATATATGGTCAAATAATTGTGCATCATAATTCAAGAACTTGTGGATGTTCTATTGGTTGAGTACGATACATAATATTACATGTGTTCAACATATGTGGAAACTTTGTGAGGTCGGGTATGGAAAGGGGGAGTGTGATGGTGTAGGAGCATGTTCAAAAGAGCCATAACATGAGAAGAGTTAAAGTATAAATATAATGCAAAGTTGATAGATGTGAAATCAATTGTCGAGTGGTGTAATGCTTTGATGGGTCCAAGTAATGAAGGTAAGTCTTCAGTTCGTAGATTTTTTTGGTTGATAGATGATACTGACATTGCAAATTATAAGGATTGTTGTACATTGATAGGATCAAGTAAGCTACACTATTTTAGAAGCTCTAATGCAGGTTCATGGAGTATCCATACAAGGAAGATGGCATGCTCTTGTTCTTCATGTATAGTTCAAGCTTGGAATGAGTGTGAATCAAAGGAGTGGGTTGATGAATGGTGGTTAAGATGTCTAAGTCCACTTGACACGTATCAACTCTTGACGACACTGCAAATGATACAAATGGAATCCTCAATTGAATTTGATCACATATTAGATCTAGTTCAACTAGGTAATATATCTACTTGCATAGTTTTCAAAATTCTTAATGTTATCTCACTTTGTAGTATTTTTGTAATGTTGACTAAATTCATCTAATTTGATGCACATATCAATGTAGGGCATGTTTATGCAGTT
Source organism: Sequoia sempervirens (assembly GCA_007258455.2). NCBI lineage: Eukaryota > Viridiplantae > Streptophyta > Pinopsida > Cupressales > Cupressaceae > Sequoia > Sequoia sempervirens. Next base: position 5,530,246 of record VDFB02000003.1, read on the forward strand.
AATGCAGATGAAGAAAATAAAGAGGGAACATATTATTACTTGTGTTGTTGTGTCAAGGCCAAAAATAAATTGGCGGCCCCAGTTACAGATGGAGAAAACACCGAATACCATACAAGCTCGATGGTTGTTACTGGAACATGGATTAGAAGGTACCTAGTTAAGAATTATCTAGTTTGGTTGTTTTAGGAATTTGACACACATCAAAAGATTCTTCATTACTCAAACTTTGTTGTGGCATCCAATGTTCATTTGATCAAATATGGGGGTAGACCTTTGAAAAAGAACTTGTGGAAGGTGTGTGTCTAACCATGAGGCAATGCTTGACACAATAAAGAGTATAGAATACCCAGATGGTTTGTTGGATTAATTTGTAAGTATGTACATTAAATTTGTAAATCCATGTTATTGACTACTTTTTTTGAGGGATTATTTTGTAGATTTAACACAATCCATATGTTTCATTTTTGACATTAATCATGAATAAAATATAAAACTATTTATGTTTCTATGTTTTCAATATTTCTTTTGATATTAATGTATTGCAGTTGATAGTTAGACCTTTCGCTGTCACATTTCAACTTTACTTATGTTATGGTTCCAAATTTTATATGGCATAGGAAGGACTTATTGCCCCTCTTTAACTTAAAGTTTCTCATTTTCTTGCTATTTCATTTTTACACATATACAATGAATAGAGGGCAGATTATATGCATATTTATGGTAGGTCTATTTAAAATAGTACATAGTGGAATTTTTTGTGATAAAAATTACATTCATTGTCTTTTGTTGTGTTTCACTATCAAGTCAAAATGAGACCAAAATAAATTGTCAATACCCCTATTGAAACTCTTCATACAATTCAATTTGGAAAATATAGTAGAAGGGTTACAATGATGGAGATAAATTTCATGACAATGAGATAACCAACAAGACATAAAGAAAAATATGACCTACACATGCCACTATACAACCAAAAGGTCAATATAATAGAGTAGGGCATCATAAGGAGGGAATTAGTAGTAGATTTATGAGGAGAAAAGTATTAAGGTTTGAATGATAGTTATGAGAGGGAAGTTATATTATAGTTCAAAATGAAAATCTTAAAGATAAATACATTTCCTAAAGAGAAAAATGATTTTCATAATACACCTCTCCAATTATCTTTCCTTCACTCTTGCATTCCTTGAAATAGAAAGGGATATGTATAGGATATTGGAGATTATAGACATTGTGTCAATATAGATTTGAATGCACCCTCTATCTCTAGGATGACTATTATTTCTAGGTGCTTGATATGATTTGACTTTTATTGTGCTTGCACTATGCTTGAAAATTGAGTATTCATTATCACTATGGCTCATTGTATGGACTGTCCTCATGAATGGTTCTAACAAAGTTGATCAATAGTAGTAGCACCCAATGCTTGGGAATGACTATGTCTCCTTGTGTAATGATAGACCCCGTTTTGTTGCCCCTTAAGATGCTTTTGTGTATGCAGTGTAAAGTTGCAAGGTGGCATATTTTTTTCTTCTGTTCATCATGCGATCAAACTACATCAACAGTTCCAACACATCCATAGGGGTAGGTTTATGCCATGGAAGGTCTTGTTTCACACCCCAACATGATGGAATTGTACATGCTACATTGCACTGACGATTTCTCTTAAGAGACCAAAGTGAGAAAAAAGTAAAAAACTTTGACAAGCTCTTTCTCAAAAACCATATTTTTTGTTCTATTTGTCATACAACCAAATCGATAGTTCCAACACATCTATATGGGTAGATTTACAATATTCAAGGTTTTTTTTCACACCCTAACATGTCAGAATGTTCTAAGCTACATTGCACCAACGATTTCTCTTAAGAGACCAAAGTGTGAAAGGGTAGAAAAATTTGACAAGTTGTTACTCGAAAACCATGGCACTTAGAAAAGTTATGTCTAAAGGTACAAGATCACCTAGGGTCCTTCTACAATAACCTCTCTTATTTTTTCATAGCTCCAATCCATTTGCTCGTGGTGGTAAGTTTTCAATTGATGGAAAAAGCGTCAGATGCATGTAGTGTAAAGTTGCAAGGTGGTGTAGTTTTTTTTCTATTCATCGTGTGGCCAACCCAATAGTTCTAACACATTTGGATGGGTACATTTATGCTAGGAAAGGTCTTGTTTCATACCCTAGCATGTTGGATTGTTCCATACTACATTGCATTGGCGATTTCTCTTACGAGACCAAAGTGTGAAAGGGTAGAAAAATTTGACAAGCTATTACACAAAATTTGTGACACTTAAAAAAATTCCATCTAAAGGTACATGATCATGTGGGGTCCCTCTACAATAACCTCTCTCAGTTTTTCATATCTCCAATCCATTTTCCTATGGTGACATGCTTTCAATTGATGGAAAAGTGTCAAATGCATGTAGTGTAAAGTTGTAAGGTGGTGTAATTTTCATTCTTTTCATCATGTGACCAAATTTATAGCTCCAAAACATCTAGATGGGTAATTTTATGATAGGAAAGGTCCTATTTTTCAGCCAAACATGCTGAAACATTTTAGGCTACATTGCATCGATGATTTCTCTTAAGAGACCAAAGTGTGAAAGGACAACAAAATTTGATGAGATGTTACTTAGAAATCATGGCACTTAGAAACATTATGTCTGAAGGTAAAATATCATGTAGCATCCCTCTATAATAACCTCTCTCATTTTTTCATATCTTTAATCCATTTGTTTGTGGTGACAAGTTTTTAGTTGATGGAAAAAGTTTCAAATGCATGCAATGTAAAGTTGCAAGGTGTTATTTTTTTTTCTACTCATTGTGTGACCAAATTGAAAATTCCAACATATTCGGATGTGTAGGTTTATGCTAGGCAGGGTCCTGTTTCACACCTCAGCATGCTAGAATGTTCTAGGCTACATTGTACTGGCAATATATCGTAAGAGACCCAAGTGCGAAAGGGTAGCAAACTTTGACGAGCTATTACTTGAAAACCGTGGCACTTAGATTTTTTTTTTTAAGGTACATGGTGACATAGGGTCCCTCTACAATAAACTCTCTTATTTTTTCATATCATCAATTCATTTTCCCGTGATGACAAGTTTTCAATTGATGGAAAAAGCATAAAATGCATGTAGTGTAAGGTTGCAAGGTGTTGTAATTTTCACTATGTTCATCGTGAAACCAAAATGATAGTTCCAACATATCTAGGTGGGTAGCTTTATGCTAGGAAAGGGTTTTTTTTGCACCCCAACATGCCAAAACGTTTCGGGCTACATTGCATCAACAATTTCTCTTAAGAGACCAAAGTGTGAAAGGGAGGCAAACTTTGACGAGTTGTTAATCAGAAACCGTGGAAATTAGAAACATTATATTTGAAGGTCTAGGGTCATGTAGGGTCCCTCTATAATAACCTCTCAGTTTTTCATATCTCCAATGCATTTTTTCATGGTAATAAGTTTTCAGTTGATGGAAAAAGTGTCAAATGCATGCAGTGTAAAGTTGCAAGGTGTTGTGATTTTCATTTTGTTCATTGTGTGACCAAACTGATAGTTCAAACACATCCGAGTGGGTAGGTTTATGCTAGGAAAGGTCCTATTTTTCACCCCAGTATGCCATAATATTCTGGGCGACATTGCACCATCAATTTCCCTTAAGAGACCAAAGTGTGAAAGGGAAACAAACTTTGACTAGCTATTAATTAGAAATTGTGTCACTTAGAAACATTTCATCTAAAGGTAAAAGGTCACATATGGTACCTCTACAATAACCTCTCCCATTTTTTCATATCTCCAATCCATTTGCCCATGGTGACAAGTTTTTAGTTGATGAAAAAAGCATCAGATGCATGCAATGTAAAGTTGCAAGGTGTTGTAATTTTTTTTTTGTTTGTCGTGTGACCATACTGATAGTTCCAACACATTAGGTTGGGTAGTTTTATGCTAGGAAAGGTCCTATTTTCCACCCCAGCATGTCAGAACGTTTCAGGCTTCATTACATTGACTATTTCTCTTAAGAGACCAAAGTGCAAAAGGGAAACAAACTTTGATGAGTTGTTACTTAGAAACCATGGTACTTAAAAACATTTTGTCTAAAGGTACAAGGTCATGTATGGTCCCTAAATAATAAAAACACTCAATTTTTCATATCTCCAATTCATTTTCCCGTGGTGACAAGTTTTCAGTTGATGGAAAAAGTGTCAGTTACATTCAAAAGAAAGTTGTAAGATAGCCTAATTTTTGTTATGTTTGTCATGCGACCAAACCAACAGTTCGAACATGTCAGGTTGGGTGGTTTTATGTTAGGAAAGGTATTGTTTTGCACCCAACACACTAGATTGTTCTAGGCTACATTATACTGACGCTTTGTCTTAAGATCCCTAAGTGCCAAAAAGTGGAAAACTTTGACGAGCTATTACTTGAAATTGTGGCTCTTAGAAACATTCTATCTAAAGGTATAAGTTCATGTACAAGTAGTTCCACAGTGGCAAAAATATTTTTGATGTTTCAAAAAGTGTTAGTTACATTTAGTAAAAAGTTGCCGAGATGCATTGTTTACATTCTTCATGTCCTAGGGGTAAACCAACAATTCAAAAACATTGGGGTGGCTATAGAATAAGTCCACTTTAATATTTTTGGTCAACGTAGGTGTCTTTATAATCTTATGATTGAATGATCTGCACTAAAGAAGGTAGTATCCTCTATTGATTGAACTCAATGTAGTCATTAATGTTTTGGTCAATATAGGAATACATTTTTTTGAGATGAAGGAAATTGTGGGAATGAAGAATACGTCTATAAATTTGAAGTAGTGATTGGCCAACTAGAGGATAGGTACTTGAATGAATGGGTATTTGAATATTCTTGAATACAATTATTGGAAGTGTAGTGTAGATTATTTATACTTTGTCTTGAATAAAACTTGATTCCATAACTATATACCAAAAATATGTCATGCAAGACCACAAACACATACTGGTGTATGAAAGATAATAATTAACCAACAAATATAGGTGAAATGAGTGTGAAATAAGTCATGAAGCATGGAATACACTTGGATTTTAAATATTTGAAGTAAACCATCTACAAATATCCATTGAAGATTCTCATTCTATGATGGAAGCAACATATTACTATCAAAAACTTGAAATCTAAAATTATAATCCTTAATTAACTCTTTTTCCTTTTGTTTTCATTACATGCTTGAGAGATAAACATCTTAGCATTTTTTGAAGCACTTCATTTATTTCAAGGAAACAATATAGGAACATTTTTGTAAGAATGGATTGGAATAAAATTTTAATCATTTATAGTTATGTCAAATAATTATTTATTTATTTAAATAATCATTTATAATGCAAATGTGTACACCATCAATAAAAAAATATGTATTAATCAAATAACCATTTAGGCATACATCAATATATGTCAATATAAGTATAACATATATACAAAATAGCTATATAGGATTACAAGAATTCCATATGGGCATACAATGTCACGTATATGCAATACAAAATGTATTTCCAAAAATGCCATATAGGCATACAACAAAGGATCCTAATAAATAGGCATTTCCTTCCAAGTGAAGAAAATAGATCACAAGTGGCCTTTGATCATCGGGGGAATGTAGATGTGTATGATGGTGGTCTACTTTGAATTTGAGGGCTAGACCTCCTATTTAATTCCATGGAGCCACACCTATTACAATAAAAGGTATGACATTAATATATAAGAATTACATTATATAAAATGAAATATTTAATAAAATAATCACTTTCACCTCCAAATGATCCCTCTCCTCATCCACAACAACAACATGCTCATTTTGTGATGTTGTAAAGCCCTATAGAAACCATCTAGATAGAAATTAAACTACAAATCAATAATCATTTAGTTTTTCAAAAATAGACAACTAAAACAACAAATGTAATTTGAAATTTACTAATCTACCTCATACCCCTATCAAAGGCATTGAGATCTCTATTGTTGTAGCGAAACCATGCTCCATTGTCCTATCAATATCAGGAGGAGTCTCTGCTTGCATGATCTGAAAATAAAACAACATTATTTAATTACCAAAACTAGAAGAGTGATGCAGGTCATGACTTATAATGTATGGCATAATCAACAAAATTTTGGGTATTTATTGGACTATGTATTGCTTCATAGTTTAATAGGTGGTTATTGAACTATTTTTTTCCTTGGGATATGTTAATGCATCCAATTATATTTCAAATATTGTTTTATGATCCTTAAGGGAGACATTATCTTGAAGTCCCATGAAGGTAATGATAGAATCATCATTATGGAGGATGTGAAATAGTGTGTGATTTTCTTGATCTAAGGTGATGAATTTAGGAGATAGATATTAAGGTTAGTCACGGGGTCAATGAAATGATTGGTGATAGGGGTGATGAGATTAAGAAAAGGATTAATTATGGGGTTGATGGAAGGATTGGTGATGGGGATGTTAGAAAAATTATTTATGGGGGTGACAGGTTCAATGAAAGGATTTACAGTAGAAAGTTCCTTGGTGGAATAATGATATGGAATCATTAGTTGTTAGGAAAGTTTAACCTATTGTTCATAGGTGTAGAATTCTTATTATTCTTATCAAGAAGATTATATTTGATGCCTTGGAATCTTTGGTTTGAATAAATACAAATGTATTTGAGTAATAATTATTTGTGAATGGTAAATACTCTAACTTGATATTTCATGATCTTCCACATACTATTTGTGATGATATTCCACATAGGATATTTATTATTTTATAGTGACAAAAAACCAAAAGGAAACAAGAAGGTGAAGTATTGTGATTTCTATACTAGTGACGAGTTTGTGTTGATAGTCCTAGGAACAATTAGGAATAGGGAAGGAAGATTTGAAGATACTAAGATCTAAGACCAGATCAACATAGAAGAGAATAATGAAAATGGAAAAAGGAGAAACAATGTATAGTGGTATGAATGATAAGATCCATGTAAGAAACAAAAGAAATTTAAATCATGATAATTGTCTTTATAAGACACTGTACAATAGACATGAATCATTTAAAGGACAAGCATTTCTAGAACACTAAAGAAAAATGTTCATAAAGTGACCAAATGAATGGTTTAAAGAGAGACAAAATAGGATAATACAATATGATGACAAGGCCCCTATAAAATCCCTACATGAACAACATGGTGAACACAAGGTTGATAGAAGAGAGAAATATTTCCTAGAGAACCAACAATACAAAATATAATGCACAAGAGCCTTATTGGGTAGTTTCTAAGTTGGTAGGAATAAGTTGATAGAGGAAGAGGTTGTTATAATCGCATCTTGCATAGTAAGGGGTCTCATGAATGACAAAGAATGGTTGTAATAATAGAAGGATAGATGATAGATCAATGTGATAGGAGAAATGATAGAGTATCCTATCCTCTTGACTATGGACATAGTATCCTCATATTAGTAAGAATCTTCATGAGTATCAATTCAATGTCAAGGTTTTGCATGTTTCATGAGGACAATTTCAAAGTAAAGGACAATCACAAGATGATAGTGTTGGGGATAATCATATCATGCAAGAAAAGGACAATATCATGATTACATAAAGAAGTCATGCAAAACTTTGTTGATGTGAAGTGTAAATAACTTTTGAAGTGGGGATAAGATTTATCAAAATAATATAAAGCATGATAGTGAGATGCATGAAAAGAAGCAATAATGAGAACTATCAACTAAGAAAAAAATGATGTAATGATAGTGAGAAATGAGGGGGTTGTGGTCCTAAGATCTTGATAACAATTCACACCTATAAAGAAACTTCATAATTTTCATAAAACCTCAACATTCTATTCATATTCATGGGTGAATCACAAAGAAGATATACCTAAGAAATGGAGTGAGATATCTTCATGATAGTGGACAATGTAATATTCACATAGGCAGAGTAATGATCACAACGAGAAATGATGAATAAAGGACAAAAAATAAACAATAAAGGATATAGCATAAATAAAGAATTGTAATAGGACAGTTACATAAGACTGAATATGATAGTCTACAATCACAAGATGTAATAGGATAGTCACATGCATTTCAATACCAAAGAATGCTTCAAGGGATAATTGTGGAAGATGATTTTTATGAGGAGACACTTCATATGTTTTCAACCAAGATAGCTCAAGGTAAAGAGTGCATGATATTCATAAATGCTGTGATAGTCACATAAAATCCAATGCTACAAGATAGTCTCATAGGAGACACAACAAATATAGTACAATGGTATAAGAGGAGCATGCATAGTTTATTATTAAAGGATAATTTAGAGTGGTAGTGGCCTTTTAATGATCATATTCATAGAGGATAGTACTTGTGAAGGGATAGAAAGAGGGAATATATTTCTAAATTATAAGTGGATAGTACGTTGTCTATGGAGTAGATATGATTGAAGATAATTTATATTAGATGACAGTATATTGTCAAGAAAGAAAGAGAGCAGTCCTCTATGATGTCAAGCACCTCAAAGGTATAAATGAAAGTATAAAACCATAACATGAATGCAATAAAATAGTCGTCATGATAATTATAGTGAACAAAATACAAGGGTAGTAATAAGATAAATATCTCAAGCAACATTCATGAGCCCAATAATGAGAAGAGAGATGGTATGCTACAAGCTAGTGATGCCACTAGCCTATATTTTTGGAGGTCAACAACATGAACAAATGAAATCCATAAATTATGAAGTGCATAACAACCTGAAATAAAATTAATTAAAAAGTACAAAGCATACTTACAAACTATCTAGAACCTTCAAGTCATTAAACATTATTCAATTACCAAATATATATTTTTTTAAATAAAAAATAATCTATCTTACCTGAGTGAAACTTTGATGACCACCTCCACTACTAGGTGTTGTTGTAAAAGGTCCAAGATTAACCTATTCAACATCCAAAATGAGATACAAGAATACCATTCATATAACATTTAGCTATTCACATGTAATATTTATAATTCTTTAGTAGTTACATACCTCTATAGTAGATGTGGTCATGTAATAGGGAGGTGGAGGACCACTAAAAACACAGTGAACACTATGACCCTAAAATTTCATTATAATCATTCAAATAATTTAGTTAATCTTGCACTTCAAAAATGAAATTTAATAAATTAAATTAAATGAAATTTCTAACACTTACCTAACTATCAAGGTTGAATGTGTCATTCAGGAGGGAATCTATCATCACCATCTCATCAACTACAAATGTACCCTAGGCACCTACATCTCGACTATCCTTAGGATCATAAATACAGAGTGACCCATAAGCTTGACATATATGAGGTGGAGCTCTACTCCTCGAGAACTCACCCGATTCACCCTTTTCTAGAGGACTGGTATGTTGTATGAGGCTTTGGGTGAGGGGGCTAATTGACTGCAATGTATCCACCCCAACACTCTCCTTCACAATAGAAGGGATAGCCACATGCTCATACGATGGTTTAGTGAGTGGTCATCTCGCTAGCTACTGTGTGTCAATACGTGCCCCCACTTTGTCCTGTGCAGAGCTCCCACCTCTACCCTGGAAGTCCCACATGTCAAAATAGTTTAGGATTTTGTCAAGGAAAAACTCACAGTAGAGATTCCTTAAAAAATATTGTGGAACCTCATTGTTGTTGCATGGAGGATGGTCAAAAACCATCTACCACCTTTTCCAAAAAATGTCATTTATCCCTTGGTGGTTGCACTAATGGATAAGGAACCTCTTGCTTGAAGGATGTAAATGTTGATTCATTTTAGGGTTCGTGAATAGTGCACACAAGTCAATTTTTGTAATTTTTTCATCTTTAACTTATTTATATGATAATTCATCTGTATAAAATTGTCTAAACTCTCGTCTCTTGTCCAACCAATTAGTTACTTGATTGCTAATTGAATCTACATGTGATATTATAGATTCAAGTGATTGATCAAGTGTGGTTATATGCAAGGTTGTGCCTACATGATCTCTCAAGCTTGCAATTAACTCTTCAATTTGATTTTTTTTATTTTCAATTTTACCCATTAAAATTTCTTAAGTTCCTTGAGCATGATGAGGAATTGTTGGAGGTGTTTTTTGAGGTTATTCTTCAGGAGGGATTTTACCATGAGGTGAATTAGGATTTTGATGAGAATTTTGAGGAGGATTTGGAGGTGCATTATCATTTCCTAAAAATTAAATAAATTTACATAAAAAAACAAATTAAATCTACCTATTTAATACCAAATTCACACAAAAAATAGAAACTATTTACTCCTTTAACCTCCTTGATGTCGTGGTGACATTTTCATGAAGATTTGATGAAGAAATCAAGTTGTTTTGACCTTCCAAAAGTATGAGCATGTTATGCAGTGTCATGCCCCCAAATTTACCAACTTAAAATAAACACAAATATAAAAAAATTAGCAACTACTAAGGCAATTGAAATTCTAAAGTTAAATTAAAATTGATGACATAGTATTTACAATATCATTTCATCATTTTAACAACCCAACATGATTTCACTCTATCAACTATAAAACCTATCCTAGTTTTAGTCCAAATAGTTTAGGGAACGTTTTCTACTACATTTCGTACTTCTAGAGTAGCAATTAGGAACATACCATTACATAGTTTCAAAATTAATTATTGAGAAATTTAACCCAATAAAAAAACTATGTTAAAAATTAGAACCCTCACCTAACCTATATGTTCAAAATGCAATTAAAAGATAATTTTATATACCATTATAACATAAATGACTAAGTATTTCCATTATCCTAACTTACACTATAGGTGCATTAAACTAAATTTAGATTTAACAATTCCTAGTTGAACTATTAAATTATTGAACTACAACCATCATTTTCCAACTTTCCTAACTACAATCCATCTTTTCAAAATAATAGCAAAAAAAACATATTATGGCTTAGTTAAAAGGTAACGTTTGAAAATGATAAGTAAACTATTGCAATTATAGAGCTTTCACATACATGAGAGTAAGGTCAAAAAAATTTAAAGGATGAATTTCTCATTCTTATAATATCAATAATGAATGTAAGAATGACTTAAGCTTGGACCCAAAACTAAGTGAGGATCGAGGGAAGTTAAGACTCAAGTTTTAGCTACTCATCTAGAAGTTGAGAGGTCCTTCAATTCCTATCAAGACTTTGGCTTACTCAAAGAGGGAAAATTTCCCACTCCAATTTAATGGCTACTGAATTCATTATCTATTTAGAGAATTAACCTAAATATTAAACTCTTAATTAATTTCTTTTTATCATTGAAACCCTACACTTGAAGGTGAAGTGATAAATCTGAATTGCTAAATTGAAGTTCCCTTTACCATTATTATCTTAAACTTGAACCATAGGTTTCTAAATCATCCACCGTTTCTTAGTCATTGTCACCATACCCTATATTATGTATAGATCCTAATGTTAACGTAAGGCTTCCTAGAGAACAAATATTAAATAACCACATACTTATAAGGTTAGACCCTCATGAACATAAATTGGATATTTATTGATTAACTTCTTTAGAGTGAGAATTTAACCTTATTCAAATGCTTCTTTGTTTTATCACTAACTGCAAATTTCCTTACATCATTTGGGTTAAGTTGCTAACTTAATGGTTCCTCAATTATAAATAATATAATTAAATGCAGAATTGTCTTCCTTAGTCCATGAGTCGAGCCTTAGAACTTGTCTCACTAGCCTATATTCTCGTTTTAACCTCTTATTATTGCTTGTTATCAATTTTTTTTTTTTTTTGGTTAATCATACAAAGGTCATGCTCCTTATTAATGTGAAGACTTTTCACATACTAAATTTTTATTTGAACCTAACCTTGGAGATTACACTCTAAACTTTGACAAAGAGTAACTGAATTAAGAAAAGCAATGAACTACCACCCTTGATGCCCCATTCCTAAACTTAGTGTGGATGATTTTAGAATTCAGAGGCCCCCTTAAATAAACTTTGAATCTAATCTCTAGGAAAGGGTGAATCTTGCGGACTGGTTAAGAATTAAAAGTCATTGGGTTCCTATGGATCAAACTATGGTGAGAAACTTTCTGGTTTATGCTTGCAACATCATTTTCGTGTTCTATGTTTGACCCCCCTTTTAAGCTTTTCAAGCAAGCATGAAGGACACTTCTGCATCGAGGTTTTAATGCAAGTCTATAGCCAAAGTGTAGTGGTGGTAAGGATGGGTCGACACCACCTGTGAGGGTGGTGACCCTTAATCATGGGATGTGGATTTGTTTTAAAGCAACTTGAGTTGGATATGCTTTAAATCACTTTAAAGCAACTCGAGTTAGATATGCTTTAAAACAATTCGAGTTGGATTTTTAGCAACAACAGGATTCTTATTCTTTAATAGATTGTTTTCAAGTTTGTGAGGATAAGATAAATCCAAGAGTGATTTTACGTGTAATTAAAGCCAAAGAAAGCAAGGAAAAATTCTTTCCTTCCACGCTAAGTAAAGCAGCTAGGCTCTATAAATATAAGATTGTTGTAGTAAACTCATATTGTATTTTTGAAAGAAAAGGTTGTTGTTAGGCTGAATAGAAGATCCAACATTTACAGGTTTTTCCCCACATTGGGGTTTCCTGGGTATATTTGTGTTATTTTCTATTTGTGATTGGCTTCATGGTATTTTTGCTTCCACAGTTATTAGTTGTTAATTAACCTAGTTGTGTTAATTGTTATAAATCAGATTTCTTTCTGTGAATTTATTGTGCAATTAATCTATTGCTGGGTTATAGAAATTAACATGGTATCAGAGCACTAAACTTTGAATACGAAGCCAAGATTTGTGACGCAGATTTCAAGAAAAGAAAAAAATTCGTCTCCAGTTCTTTTGTAGCTATGGCAACTAGTGTTCGATACGAGGATAGGCTTGAGGGTGTGTCTAACTTCTTGCAGTGGAAGGTTCGGATTACATCTGTTCTCAAGGAGAACAGGTTGTGGATCTATGCTAGTACAAAAGTGACACCACCAAAAAATGATCCTATTGCCTTAGATTTGCATGAAGTCAAAGAGGCCAAAGCTCAGAGGATTATCCTAGATGGAGTAAGAGATCATTTAATTCCTCATTTATTGGGGAAAGACACCACCAAGGAGATGTGGGATACGCTCACAAAACTTTATAAGAGCGACTATCAGAGTCGTAAGATGATGCTCAAGGACAAATTGCATAATACAAAGATGTCCAAAGGTGAGAGTGTGACCTCTTACTTGTCCAAGCTGACACAAGTTAGGGATGAGCTTGCTGCTGTTTGAGAGATGATTAATGAAGATGAGTTGGTGCGTATAGCCTTGAATGGTTTTTCAAAGCACTGGGAAGTGTTTGTCAAGTGTGTTGTCGGTAGAGATCGGCTACCTGATTGGGCAAGAATTTGGGATGATTTTGTTCAAGAGGAGATCCATGAAGGTGCTCATCGGGGAGATCAGACGAAGAAGGGTCAAGATGAAGAAAATCTTGCTCTTGCAAGCAAGGGTAAGAAGAAGTCCAATAAAGAGCAATCAGAAGGTTCTTCTTCCAAGAGTGGGAAGAAGAAATATCTGAGCAAGATTAAATGTTTTTGCTGCCATCAGATGGGTCACTATGCCAGTCAATGTCCAAATAAGAAAAATAAGGACAAGCAGAAGAAGCATTTTGCTGCTACAGTAGAGGTGGATGAGTTTGCATCATGATTTGAGAATGAGTTTTCACTCATTACCTGTCTCTCAAGTTCAATTGCCAATAGGGTATGGTATATTGACAGCGGGGCTTCTCGCCACATGATAGGAGTCAAAGAATGTTTCACCAAGTTGGAGGAGAAGAAGTTGGATTTCTATATTGAGCTTGGAGACAATGCCAAGTACTATGCAATATGTATTGGCACCGTCAAGTTTCAGAGGGAGTTTGGAAAACCTTTGTTGGTGGAGGATGTGGTGTATGTCCCTGGCATGACAAAGAATTTAATCTTAGTTTCTGCTTTGGAAGACAGGGGTTACATCATGACCTTTGAGAGGGGAAAAGTCTATATTCGTCCCAAAGATTCCAAGGTTGCAAAAGTGATTGGAGTCAGACATGGCAGCTTGTTTCGGTTATAGTTTGAGCCAACACATGCGTTGGCTAGTAGTTGTAAAGGGATAGGAGAATTGTGGCATAGGAGGATGGCTTACCTTCACCATGGAGCACTTAATATTCTTAAGGAAATAGTGACAGGGATGCCTGAGATGAAGACAAAAAAGCATGAGGTGTGCAATGGTTGTGCTCTTGGGAAATATGCCAAGACCAGTTTTCCAAGCAGTGACACTAGATCCGAAGGGATTTTGGATCTTGTACATTCAGATGTGTGTGGGCCCATGTCAACAACAACCTTGAATGGATATGAGTATTATGTTACCTTCATTGATGTTTTCTCTAGGAAGATGTGGATATATTTCATGAAGAATAAAGATGAGGTCTTCAGTATGTTCAAAGAGTTTAAGGCTCTTGTGGAGAACCAAACTAGGAAGAAGATCAAGATACTGAGGTCTAATAATGGAGGCGAGTATTCCTCAAATGCCTTCAAATATTTTTGTTCTCAGGAAGGTATCAAGAAAGAGTTGACAGTTCTGTACAACCCTCAATAGAATGGGGTTGCTGAATGGAAGAAAAGGGCTATAGTTGGAGCAGCCAAGGCCATGCTTCATGATTGGCATCTTCCTTGGTTCTTATGGGTAGAATCTTGCAATACAACTGTGTATTTGCAGAATAGGAGCCCTCACAAAGTGTTGGGAAAGTTGACTCCAGAAGAGGCGTTCTCTGGTAAGAAACCAGACTTGGGGCACATTCGCATCTTTGGATGCCTTGTGTATTGTCACATTCCTGTTGAGAAGAGAACCAAGTTGGAACCTACTGCAGAGAAGGGTATCCTTGTTGGGTACAGTGAAACTTCTAAGGCTTATCGGGTTTACATTCCTACTCTTAGGAAAATAGTGGTTCACAGAGATGTGAAGTTTGAGGAAGAGAGGGCTCTTCAGAAGTCAAGCAACTTGATGAATGAGGAGGAACAGTCACCCATGGTTGAGGTAGCAAAAATTTGTCCAACTTCAATCACGCAAGTTGGAGAGCAGAGTAAGTAGGCCGAGCAAGATGATTAGACAGAGGAACAAATAATTCCTCGGCCTCAGATTCCTATTACTGAGAAGAGGAGAAACAGGGCAGCTGAGCAGACATTGAGAGAAGCTCAAGAATATGTAGGTGATCCTCAAGATTCAGTCAGACAAAGAAGGGCTCCCAGACGTTATTCTGAGTATGTGGCACTTA
Organism: Sequoia sempervirens; assembly: GCA_007258455.2. Taxonomy (NCBI): domain Eukaryota; kingdom Viridiplantae; phylum Streptophyta; class Pinopsida; order Cupressales; family Cupressaceae; genus Sequoia; species Sequoia sempervirens. The sequence continues at coordinate 5,545,557 of VDFB02000003.1, forward strand.
TGAGTGAATTAATTGAAGTAGAGCCTTCTAGCTTTCAAGAGGCGTCCAAACACCAAGTATGGAGGGATGCCATGGTGGAAGAGTATTCTTCCATCATGAAGAAGAGTGTGTGGGAGGTAGTACCATGACCAAAAGATAAGTTTATGGTGGGCTCAAGATGGTTGTATAAGATTAAGCATGCTACAGATGGTAGTGTGGAAATGTTCAAAGCCTGGTTTGTGGCTAAGGGGTTTTATCAGAAGGAAGGAGTCGACTATGATGAGACTTTCACTCCAGTAGCCAGGTACTCTTCCATAAGAGCTATCATTTCTATAGCAGCACAAATGGGTTGGAGGATTCACCAGATGGATGTAAAAATGGCCTTCCTCAACAGAGTGATTAAGGAAGAGATTTAAATAGAGCAACTAGAAGGATTTGAAGCGCATGAGAGGGATTCTCATGTATGCAGGTTGAAAAGAGCACTATATGGACTCAAGCAGGCTCCCAGGGCATGGTATTCACGTATCGATAGTTACTTGCAGAGTGTGGGATTCATCAAGAGTGAGGCGAATCCGAACCTGTACTATATTTAGGTGAAGGGTAAACTTCTCATATTGTTGTTATATGTTGATGACCTCTTTCTCACAGGGTCAAAGGAGCTCATAGCACACTACAAGCAGGATCTTGCAGGAGAGTTTGAGATGAAGGACTTGGGGTTGATGCATTACTTTCTGGGATTGGAGTTGTGGCAGAAAGAGGGAGATATTTTCCTTGGACAAGGGAAGTACTTAATTGATATCTTGAAGCGATTCAGGATGGAAAACTGTAAGCCTATGTCAATGCCACTTGTGACCAATTGGAAGAATATTGATGCTTCTAGATCAGAGGTAGTGGACCCAAATTTATACAGACAGTTGATAGGCTCTCTTATGTATCTGGTCAACACCAAGTCAGACATTTGTTCTGCAGTGAACTCACTTAGTCACTTTATGGTGGAACCTAAACGTGTACACTAGATAGCTGTGAAGCATGTTTTGAGATATCTCTAAGGCACAATTGATTATGGGCTGAAGTATGTTCAGTAGGATGGAGTGAAGCTCAAGGGTTTTATCGATGCAGATTGGGCAGGCAGTAAAACTGATCGGAAGAGCACTTCAGGGTGCAGTTTTAGTTTGGGATCAAGAGCAGTCTCTTGGTACAGTAGGAAACAGAAGTCAGTTGCACTGAGTTTTGCAGAGGCCGAGTATATGGCAGCTAGTATGGCTACATGTGAAGCTATCTAGCTTCATAAACTTCTAGCTGGGCTCTTTGATCAGGAGCTGGATCCTATAGTCATTTACTATGATAATCAGAGTTGTATCAAACTCTCTGAGAATCCAGTGTTTTATGACAAGTCAAAGAACATTGAGATCAAGTACCACTTCATCAGAGATTGTGTGGAGAAGGGGATAGTGAAGCTCCATTACATTCCTATGGATGAACAAATAGTAGATATCCTGACGAAGGCCTTGATGAAGAGCAAGTTTGAATTCTTTAGGGACAAGTTGGGTGTGGTACATAACACCTTCCTCGCTAAGAGGGAGTGTTGATTTTTGTAGCTCAAAAGGTGGGATGTGGATTTGTTTTAAAGCAACTTGAGTTGGATATTCTTTAAATCACTTTAAAGCAACTCGAGTTAGATATGCTTTAAAACAATTCGAGTTGGATTTTTAGCAACAATAGGATTTTTATTCTTTAATAGATTGTTTTCGAGTTTGTGAGGATAAGATAAATCCAAGAGTGATTTTATGTGTAATTAAAGCCAAAGAAAGCAAGGAAATATTCTTTCCTTGCACGCTAAGTAAAGCAGCTAGGCTCTATAAATATAAGATTGTTGTAGCAAACTCATATTGTATTTTCGAAAGAAAAGGTTGTTGTTAGGTTGAATAGAAGATCCAACATTTGCAAGTTTTTCCCCGCATTGGGGTTTCCTGGGTATATCTGTGTTATTGTCTATTTGTGATTGGCTTCATGGTATTTTTGCTTCCACTGTTATTAGTTGTTAATTAACCCAGTTGTGTTAATTGTTATAAATCAGATTTCTTTCTATGAATTTATTGTGCAATTAATCTATTGCTGGGTTATAGAAATTAACAAATCGCCCCAACTAGACCATCCCATTCCCTGGAGCAAAAATAGATTATTGGGGATAATTTCAACTACGTGAGGTTTACAGAACAACAAGAAACTTCAGAATACCTTGAGTGTTTTTTATGATAGTCAACTTGAGTGAATAATTCTTCTAGGTTTCTCTAGAATTATAATTTATTCCCAAATCATTTTTTTACTCTTTTCTTCTTACATTTGTTTCTAAAAACACAATAAATTAGTGTACCTTTCCTTAATGGTTCCTACTTAACATTCAAGCCCCAAATATTGTACTACAACATGGTTTCATAGACATTTGAAATGATGCCTACTTTTCAAGTTTAAATTACAAAATAGATTAATAAAATTTAACTAAGTAATGTTATGGTTTGATGGCTATCTGTAGTATACACATCTCTTCTAATTCCTATGCATATTTTACTTTTCTGACTCTATGCCATCGTCAGGTTATTATTATTATTTTTTATTTTGCAATTAAGATTTAATAACAACAAATTGAAATCCTACAATATTGAGCTACTAAAACAATTTCCCATTTATCACTCCCTTTATAGGATCCTAGATTTATGAAATTATCCTTACAAACTAAACACAAGATAAATGTGCAAGTACATTGCAGATTTTTCATGACACATGAAATCCCTTCTTTACAAAATTTGAACCACAATTCTACCCAAGTGTCCTAGAACTTGAAATGCAAAGTAAAAAGGCCACACAAGAATACATTTTCTTACTTCTCACAATACTTCTTACTACTTTTACATTGCAAAGAGAAAAAAGATGTTCCAATGCAATCTATAGAAAATTCCTCTCATTTAAATACAAGGACATGTATGCAAGAAATGAGAAATAGAATACATAGAAATGATCTATTTACATGATTCTTTATTTTTCTTTATTACTTTGTTTACATTGGAACTGAGGAACAAATTTTCTTCTAAAACCTCTCTTTTGATTTACAGGTAGACAATAAATAGTACAAATTTTTATATCCCAAAATTGTAAATGAATATTAAACTCACATGATCAATTAATTCATATTTTTTTCCTAATCTACTTGCAAGAGTAAAACTTGAATCCATAAAGAAGATTCAATAACCAAGATAACTTGTTTTTCATAACATGAAATTTTAAATAAATATTTCATTTGTACTTTCTTCAAAGAACATGGGTTTATGAAAATAAACCACTACAAACTTCATGCAATTCTCTTTCCAACCAAATATAATTTAATTTGCAAATGCAAGATGAATTTTCATAGGTACATAAAAATTTCTTTATGAATTCATATTACAACTATTTTCTAGGAACTTTAGATTTAAAATAGGAATTGCAAGCCAAATAAAAATTCCCTTTTTGTTCTCAACAAAATAATTCCCTTCCTCCACAATGACTTGTACTTTTTCAAGAATCCACATGAACCTAAAAACAAAGCAAGAAAAGAAAAAACACGAACTGATGGGCTCTCCTCACATCTATAGGGTTGATAAACAACCCACACCCGAGCAAGGGTAACCACTTAGCCACAACACAACTTACAATACAACATAAAAACACATATAATACATAGTGCACATACATCAAAGAATACAAATACAAGTCTACCACACCAGTTTTCCCAAGGGAAACCACAAAGGGGGAGTAGGGGCTCAACTGAAAGGGGTATATAATGGAATATCTGGATCAGAACTCCACATAACAACAACACATAAAACTCCACACAAGCACCACAATTCCACTACACCAACCACCATATCACACAATACCAACACCCCTTATTCCTCCACTCAAAATTATGCAAAACACAAAGGGGATGCTCACATCCCATGAATTAAAAAGGGTACTCATACCCCAATAATGACTATTACCTAAGGGGGATACTCATATCCCAACAAGGAAGCCCCTCAGTGTGGGAGCTGCACCCACTTAATAACCCTACACATGGAGGACCAAAAGCTCCTCTAAACAAAGGGGGTCAAATCCCATAGAAATTTACACAACACAACAACACATTATGATAAAGAGAGCATGGAAATCACACATGAAAACTTCTACAAAAAATTTCATAACAAATTCACATATGAATATGCATACAAAAACAAGAGAGATGAATACCTCAAAGAGAAATGATCCCAACAATTGATGAATCTTGTTTCCTCCTCCAAGATCTCCTCCTCCTCTCTAAAATATCCTCAAAACAAAGAAACCCAAAATGCAAAGAGAGAAAATAGCATGGGAACCCTCTACTCTCCATAAGGAGGGAGTTATAAAGGGAAGAAGTATCTTCCTCCCAACTAACTCAACCACCAAAACCATTTCCCCATCATTTCCACTTTTGCAAAGGGGACATAAAAATGGTCCTGAGCACTTTAAAAAAAGACACAAATGATAAAAAAATATTCTAACCATTATACCTAAGGCATAGGCTATTCCACAAACATAAAATATACCTTAATTTTTCTTAAATGTATTCTAAAATTCCATTTTAAATTACGAGGCCAAAATTTACACAAGACAAAACAAAAAAATCTAACACCACATAATACCAACTTGAAATCCTTCTAACTTAACATCAAGGCCTATGGACCAAGAACTAGGACGAACATAATATAGACTTGAGACAAAAGGTGGCTAAGTGGATGCACTCAATCCATTGGTATTAGAACTCTTGCACACTCAACAAAATGTGTCAGTACGATAGGAATATGTATATATAGGTACATAGTCAAAAAGAATTCATGACTTAATATATTGACATAATTGAATAACCTACATAAAGCATCTTATATATCCCATCATGATAAAGTGAATTAATAAAAAATCACATCAAAATTATCATAACATACTAAAACATGACATTCATCAACATCACATATGGAATATAATAGTGCATCCTTATCATCATCATAAATAGCATGAGTATCAAAATGAAATATGCTAGGTACATCATCCAATATAAGAAAAAAAAGAAGGTGCAATTAGGGGGGTCTTTCACCCCCCCTAGGGTTAGGCTTCCTCCTGGAAGTATTCAAAGAGATAAGGATAAAGTATCTTCATAAGTGAAGCATCCTATTAGGTGGAAAAGACCTCATCATATCTATCCCATTGGACCCTGACTTGGTCCAAATCTCATCCTCAGAGCACCAAGGTCAACCATCATAGCAAACAAATTGGTTCCATGGGCAACTGTCTATCCTCCACCTATAAACCATCCTAGTCCAATATGTGAGAAGTATCATGAATATATCTCTGCAAAATAGAAATGTGAAAAACATCATGCAAACGAGACAAGCTAGGTGACAGTGCTAGATGGTAAGTAATAGGACCCACATACTCCAACACCTCAAACAATCCTACAAATGGGAGGCTAACTTAGATCCTTTTCTATAATAGATTGGGCTCTTATATGGTTGCAGCTTCAAGAAAACCCTATCACCAACTGAGAAACTCTGATAAACCCTCTTCGCATCTACATAATTCTTCTATTTATCTTGCGCTTCTTGAAACCACTACCTAATCAATGCCACTTGTTGTTCCATTTCTTGGATCAACTCAAGACCAATCACAACCCTATCCTCAATGCAATCCCAACTAGAAGGAGTCCAGAAAGTTCTACTGTACAAACCCTGGTATGGAGAAATACCCAAAGAACTATGGAAACTATTGTTATATGCAAATTCCACTAAGTGAAAATATTCTTCCCATTTGGATTGATGATCCATACATCCACAACATATCCTCTAATATTTGATTAACCCTTTCCATTTGGCCATTTGTCTCTGGATGGTAGGTAGTGCTAAAGTTAAGTTACATACCCAAAGCTTGCTGCAAAGACCTACAAAAGGTCGATGTAAACAGTGGATCTCTATCTGAAATGATTTTCCTAGGCACACCATGAAGTCTAACTACGTCATTCAAGAATACCTATGCCACTACTAGTGTTGCATAAGTAGTCCTGTCTGGAGAGAAGTGTGCCACCTTGGTCAATTTATCAACTATTACCATGATAGCATTATGTCACCTAAATGAAAGAGGTAACATCACAATGAAATCCATAGAAACCACATCCCATTTCCACTCAGGGATCTTGTGTGGATATAACAAACCCATTGGATGCTAATGTTCTACCTTAATCCTCTAGTACTTGGCTACAAATTTTTCTATATCTCAACGCATCCCAGACCAATGGTAGAGCTATCTAAGATCGACATGCATCTTCTTAACACTTGTATGAGCTATGTATGGTGACCTATGAGCCTCTACCAAGATCACTGATTAGAGGTTACCCACTAAAGGTACATATATTTTCCCTTGATGACACAACAACCCATCCTGATCCAAAGAATACCTCACATACTTACCTTCCAAGGGATTTTGAGAACTCAACCATTGTTTAACCTCATAATACTATTCATCTTGGGGTATAAATTACAAAATATGGGCCCTCAAATCTGAACACAAGGATAAGGACATCAATTCATGCCTTCGCCTACTTAGAGCATCAACAATAACATAATGGACATCAAAATCATACTTGCATAGAAATTCCATCCACCTTCTCTTGTGTGCATTCAAATTAGGCTACGTAAATATGTACTGGAGGCTACGATGATCGATATGCAAATAAAAATGATCACCCAAAAGGAAATTCCTCCATCGGTTTAATGCATGAACTACTGCTACAAGTTCCAAATCATGAGTGGGGTAATTAAGCTCATGGATTTTAATCTTCTAAGACTCATATGCTATCACTTTTCCTTCTTGCATAAGAACAACCCCTATTCCATCTAATGAAGCATCTATGCAAATTGTAAACTCCAAGGTCGGATTAGGAACGACTAAAATAGGTGCACTAGTGAGACGCTCCTTAAGGGTCCAGAAGGCTTGCTCACATTGTTTTGTCCATATGAAATTTTTCCCTTTTCATTGAAGAGAAGTGATGGGATGAGAAATCTTGGAGAATCCTTCCACAAAGCATCGGTAATAGCCTTTGAGTCCCATGAAACTTCACACTTCTGACACATTAGTTGGGGCTGACTATTCTACTATTTCTTTAACCTTGGATGAATCAATAGATATACCTTCCCCAAAAGTGATGTGCCCCAAATACTAAATCTATTTTTGAAAAAAATGAACATTTTGCTAAGTTAGCATATAACTGATATTTCCTCAAACATTGCAAGACATGACAAACGTTATCTTCATTCTCTTCCCCATTCCTCGAATAGATCAATATGTTGTCTAAAAAGATAAAAAAAAAGCAACCCAATAAGGTTCTAAAAGCACTGTTCATCAGGCTCATGAATATTGTTGGGGCATTGGTTAACCCAAAGGGTACAACCATGAACTCATAGTGCTCATAACACGTCTTGAAAGCAATTTTGTGGATGTTCGCTTCAATAATCCTTAGCTGGTGATACCTCAATTTGAGATCAATCTTGGAAAAGACCTTGGCTCCCTTAATCTGATCAAATAAGTCATCAATTCTTGGTAGAGGATAATGATTTTTTATTGTCAACTTATTCAATTTCCTATAGTCAATGAATAATTTGAGGGAACAGCCAGTATTCCATGGTGTGATGGTTTATAGGTGGCATTGTTGTTCTTGCCACCAAGGTTCAAACCCCGTTGGGGTGGTATTGTTGAATGGTTGTATCTGGTTCATAGCTCCGGTCAAAAGCGTTTACCCCTTGAATTAAAAAATAATTTGAGGGAACCATCCTTCTTCTTCAAAAAAATTATTGGAGCACCCCATGGAGATACACTTGGACATATGTGGTGCTTTTCTAGTAACTATTCCAATTTAACTTAAGCGCATTAAGTTCTTGTCTAGTCATCCTATATGGAGTCCTTGATACAGGGTGGGATCCAAGAACTAAGTCAATATGGAAGTCAACTTCATGTTTAGGGGGAAATCCTAGCAATTCTATTTGAAAAACATCAAAAAAATCCTTAAGAATGGGATGATCATCTAAGGATACCTCTTTCATGCCTTCAAATTCTTCTGACTTGTCACTAATGGTGATAGCAAACAACTAATATCCTTTCCTCATGTAATGCTTAAGTTGCATAGCTAAACTCATTCTAAGTGAAATTGGCTTACCCAAATCATCCAGACACTCAACCTTTTTGTTTTTACAATCAATCTTTGCTTGATGAGAGTTGAGCTAGTCCATTCCCAAAACAACATCATAAGATCCCAAAAGGATAACTCTAAGATCAACTAATGTTTCAAAAGAACCAGTATCCAAAAGGCACCCTTTAACCAAGGAATCAACAAACACCTTGTCACTTGAGGCTAACTCTACTTCCCATCGGTCCTCCTGTCTAATTGCCACCAACCTGATTTTCTCCACCAAGGAAGGAGAAATAAAAGAATATCTACCTCCTGAATCTATCAAAATACTTGTAGAAATACTCTCTATCATACTTGCTATGTCAATTATCGTGGCCAGATGATCAACTTGTCAATTATCCACTGCAACAAACACCCAGCGAGATTTACCCAACTGTAGGATTTGATGTACCTTTGTTCTGGCTAACTCCAAAACCTTGCGGGAAATTCCTAGCCAAATGACCTACCCCACCACAAACGTAACAAGGGACCCTTGTGTTAAATTGCACTGTGGGGGCTTTGCTAGATTGGGAAGTATCTGGCCTGTTGGAACCACTTTGTCCTCCTCTGAAAGAATTCTGAGTGTAGTGAGTAGAGGAAGGTCCTACACCTTATGGATGGTGATCCCTTCTAGGCCCTTGAGTATGCTATGGCCTATTTTGGCCCCCTTGCTAACCTTGATTTGATCTATTCCTCAGACCATATTGTTGTTGTTGGGGCCTTTTATTTACTAAATTTGGTCTAAGTCCACCTCTTTGGGGCAAGGGAGGCCCACGAAAGCCTTGTTCTGGTTGGTTTTTATTTTAGTTTCTAAATCACTCTCGGGCCTCCTGATTTTTCCCATGCACTTCCTCTTCTATTAAGGTTTTCTCCACTGCAAATTTTAAGTTTTCCGGTTCTACCATCCTTACAGGCCCTGAGATGCTTGGATTTAGTCATCTAACAAAATGATTGACCATTAAATTCTTATCCCAAATGTAGTCCACATATTGAATCAACTCTAGAAATTTTCTTTCATATTGACTAACTATAAGGCATTTATGTTGTAGGTCATGGAACTCATCTATCCTCTTCTACCTATAGTGCTCTGAAATATAGTGTTCCTTGAAATGCTCAAAAAAGACTTCTCAAGTTAGAGTGTCTAAAACCAAGTGGTGTTTTCGCTCTTCTTGCCTCCACCAAGTAGAGGCATTACCCCTTAGTTGAAGAATTGCAAAGTGTGCCTTAACATTGCTACCATAAGTGCTCAACCCAAAGCATCTTTCTAAGTTAAGTAGCCAAGATTTTTCCTCACTTCTGATGGTGGATCCTAAAAAATTGGACAGTTTGAGTCGCAACAGATCTCTAATTTGTTCTCCTATATCCCGATGTCCCCTTGGCCTATACCCCACCTCCTAATAGGGTGACTCACTTTGAAGAGGTGATATATGTACTAATTCTTCCATTTCCTCAACCTGAACTTCTGGAATATGGTGAAGACCTATACTTTGCTCATGACGGGTTGACCCTTGGTCCCTATCCTCTTAGGACAACTGACACCCTTGCTGAGCTGGGGGAAATATTTCCTCAATCACCCCCACCAAGTTTTGTAGAGCCTTAATAATTTGGGGGCCTATCTCAGGCTAAGACTGACGTTGGCTTCCTTCAGATTGATGGGATCCAGAACGTGCTCCACCCGAAGCGTTGGCTTGGGGGCGGGGCCTTCTGGTTGGTCTAGTGACATGAGCCATCTACAAAAGGTGAGAATGAAAGTTCAATTTGAAATTCTAACATGTGGACCAAGGTTCCTAGTGTTGAAACCCTGCTCTGATACCAAGTGTCATGCCCCCAAATTTACCAACTTAAAATAAACACAACTATCAATTTTTTTTAGCAACTACTACTAAGCCAATTGAAATTCTAAAGTTAAAGTGAATCGATGACATACTGTTTACAATATCATTTCACCATTTTAACTACCCAACATGATTTCGCTCTATCCATTGTATTTCATACTTCTAGAGTAGCAATTAGGAACATACCATTACATAGTTTCAAAATTAATTATTGAGAAATTTAACCCAATAAAAAAACTATGTTAAAAATTAGAACCCTCACCTAACCTATACGTTCAAAATGCAATTAAAAGATAATTTTATACACCATTATAATGTAAATTTGACTAAGTATTTCCATTATCCTAACTTTCACTATAGGTGCATTAAAAGAAAGTTAGATTTAACAATTCCCAATTGAACTATTAAATTATTAAACTACAACCATCATTTTCCAACTTTCCTAACTACAATCTTTCTTTTCAAAATAATAGCAAAAGAAACATATTATGGTTTAGTTAAAAGGTAACGTTTGAAAATGATAAGAAAAATATTGCCATTATAAAGATTCCACATACATGAGATTAAGGTCAAAAAATTATAAAGGATGACTTTCTCATTCTTATAATATCAATAGTGAATGTAAGCATAACTTAAACTTGGACCCAAAATTAAGTGAGGATCGATGGAAACTAAGACTTGAGTTTTAGCTACTCATCCAGAAGTTGAGAGGTCCTTCAATTCCTATCAAGACTTTGGCTTACTCAAAGAGAGAAAATGTCCCAATCCAATTTAATGGCTACTAAATTCTTTATCTATTTAGAGAAGTAACCTAAATATTAAACTCTTAATTAATTTCTTTTTATCATTGAAACCCTACACTTGAAGGTGAAATAAATCTAGATTACTAAATAGAAGTTCCCTTTACCATTATTATCTTAAACTTGAACTATAGGTTTCTAAATCATCCACCTTTACTTAGTCTATGTCACCATACCCTATATTATGTATAGATCCTAATGTTAATGCAAGGCTTCCTAGAGAACAAATATTAAGTAACCACATACTTATAAGGTTAACCCCTCATGAACATAAATTGGATATTTATTTATTAACTTCTTTAGAATAAGCATTTAACATTATTCTCGAATGCTTCTTTGATTTATCACTAACTAAAAATTTCCTTACATTATTCGGGTTAAGTTGCTGACTTAATGGTTCCTTGATTATAAATAATCTAATTAAATGTAGAATTGTGTTCCTTAGTCGATGAGTCGAGCCTTAGAACTTGTCTCACTAGCCTATTTTCTTGTTTTAACCTCTTATTATTATTTCTTATCAACTTTGAATTTATTTATTTTTAATCATACAAAGGTCGTGCTCCTTATCAACGTGGAGACTTTTCACATACTAAATTTTTATTTGAACCTAACCTTGGAGATTACACTCTAAAATCTGACTAAGAGTAACTGAATTAAGAAAAGAAACAAACTACCACCCTTGACACCCCCATTCCTAAACTAGTATAAAGGATTTAAGGTTTCAGAGGCCTCCTTAAATTGGCTTTGAATGTAATCTCTAGGCAAGGGTGACTCCTATGGACTAGTTAAGACTTAAAAGTTGTTGGGTTCCTATGGATCATTTTTCGCGTTCTACATTTGAACCCCCTTCTACATCGAGGTTTTTATGCAAGTCTACGACCAAAGTCCAGTGGTGGTAAGGATGGGTCGATATCGCCTGTGAGGGTGGTGACCCTTAATCGCCCCAACCAAACTAACCCATTCCTTGGAGGAGAAATATATTATTAGTGAGAAGTGCAACTACGTGAGGTTTACAACACAACAAGAAACTTCATAATACCTTGAGTGTGGTTTATGACAATCAAACTGAGTGAATAATTCTTCTAGGTTTCTCTAGAATTATAATTTATTCCTAGATCATTGTTTTCTCTTTTATTCTTACATTTGTTTCTAAAAACACAATAAATTAGCATACCTTTCCTTCAGGGTTCCTAATTAACATTCAAGCCCCAAATATTATACTATAGCATGGTTTTGCAAAAAAATGAAGTGATTCCTACTTTATAGGTTTAAATTACAAAATAGATTAATAAAATTTATTGAGTAAAGTTATGGTTTGATGGCTATCTATAGTATACAAAACTCTTATAATTCCTATGCAAATTTTAACTTTCCGACTCTATGCCACTGTAAGGTTATTATTATTATTATTTATTTTGAAATTAAGATTTAATAACAACAAATTGAAATCCTACAATATTGAACTGCTAAAATAATTTCCCATTTGTCTCTTCCTTTATAGGATCCCAGACTTATAAAATTATCATTAGACTAAACACAAGATAAATGTGGAAGTGCATTGCAAATTTTTCATGACACATGAAAACCCTTCTTTACAAAATTTGAACCACTATTCTACCCAAGATTCCTAAGACTTGAAATGAAAAGTAAAAGGGCCACACAAGAACACATTTTCTTCTTCTCACAATACTTCTTACTACTTTTACATTCCAAAGAGAGAAAAGATATTCCAATGCAATCTAAAGAAGCTTCCTCTCATTTAAATACAAGGAAATGTATGAAAGAATTGAGAAATAGAATACATAGCGATGATATATTTACATGATTCTTTCCTTTTCTTTATTACTCTATTTACGTTGGAGCTAAGGAACAAATTTGCTTCTAAAACCTCTCTTTTGCTTTATAGGTAGACGATAAGTAGTACAGATTTTTATATCTCAAAATTGTAAGAAAATATTAAACTCACATGATCAATTACTTCATAATTTTTCTCCAATCTACTTGCGGGGGTAAAACTTGAATCCATAAAGAAGATTCAATAACCAAGATAACTTGTTTGTCATAATATAAAATTTTAAATAAATATTTCATTTGTACTTTCTTCAAAGAACATGGGTTTATGAAAATAAACCACTACAAACTTCATGCAATTCTCTTTCCAAATGAATACAATTTAATTTGCAAATACAAGATGAATTTTCATAGGTACATAAAACTTTCTTTATGAATTCATATTACAAATATTTTCAAGGGACTTTAGATTTAAAATAGGAATTGCAAGCCAAATAAAAATTCCCTTTTTGTTCTCAACAAAATAATTCCCTTCCTTCGCAATGACTTGTACTTTTTCAAGACTCCACATGAACCTGAAAACAAAGCAAGAAAAGAAAAAACACATGACACCGATGGGCTCTCCTCCCATCTATAGGGTTGATAAACAACCCACCCCCGAGCAAGGGTAACCACTTAGCCACAACACAACTTACAATACAACATAAAAACCACATATAATACATAGTTCACATACATCAAAGAATACAAATACAAGTCTAATACATTGGTTTTACCAAGGGAAATCGCAAAGGGGGAGTAGGGGATCAACCAAAAGGGGTATATAATGGAATATCTAGATCAGAACTCCACATAACAACACCACATAAAACTCCACACAAGCACCACAATACAACTACACCAACCACCATATCACACAATACCAACACCCCTTAATCCTCCACTCAAAAGTATGCACAACACAAAGGGGATGCTCACATCCCATGAATTAAAAAGGGTACTCATACCCCAATAATGGCCATTACCTAAGTGGGATACTCATATCCCAACAAGGAAGCCCCTAAATGTAGGAGACTCACCCAGTCAATACCCCTACACTTGGAGGACCAAAAGCTCCTCTAAATAGAGGGGGTCAACTCCTGTAGAAAGTTACACAACACAACAACACATTATGATAAAGAGAGCATGAAAATCACACATGAAAACCTCTATAAAAAACTTCATAAAAAATTCACATATGATATGCATACAAAAACAAGAGAGATGAATACCTAAAGAGCAATGATCCCAACAATGGATGAATCTTCTTTCCTCCTCCAATATCTCCTCCTCCTCTCCAAAATCTCCTCAAATTTAAAAGTCTTCTAAAATTCCTTTTTTAAATTATGAGGCCAAAATTTACACAACACACAACAAAAAAATCCAACACCACATAATACCAACATGAAATCCTTCTATCTTAACATCAAGGCCTATGGAACAAGAAATAGGACAAACATAATATAGACAAGATGAAAGGTGGCTAAGTGGATGCCCTCAATCCATCAATATTAGAATTCCTGCACACTCAAAAAAATGTGTTAGTACAATGGGAATATGTATATACAGGTACATAGTAAAAAAGAATACATGAATTAATATATTGAAATAATCGAAAAACCTACATAAAGCATCTTATATATCCCATCATGATAGAGTGAATTAATCAAAAATCACATCAAAATTATCATAATGTACTAAAACATGACATTCATCAACATCACATCTAGAAAGTAATAGTGTGTCCTCATCATCATCATAAATAGCATGAGTATAAAAATGAAAAGTGCTAGGTACTATTGGAAACACAAGGGTAGACAACTGAGAGGGGGGGTGAATCAGTTGTCCCTAAAATTATAATTATTAAACTTATTCTTAGATATGATAAATAAGCATGAAAGCATAAACCATCAACACATCAAAAACACACATAACACCAAGATTTTTTACATGGAAACCCTGTTAGGGGATAAACCATGGTGGAGGTTATTCCACAAGATTATACCTTGCTAAAAGTATAAAGAAGAAAATGGGGAATGCACATGCATTCAGGCACACTGCCTAGAGCTCAATGCTCAAATACAACAAGGCTTACTGCCCAAGGGAAAACACACTGTCTTATAGAAACATTCAGATTACATCTGCAAGATTTTGAACTGAGAAAATAGCATCTGCTAATGCCTGATTACAGTTCCAGTTAAGCACATAAACTCTGCTCACTCTTCTTCACACTCCTTCACACTCTGCCTCTACCTTCGAAAGATTAGAAAATTATTCACGCACAACACTCACACATCACTCACACACACACCTTCAAATGGAATAAACAATCAAACATATATATCCACAACTAGAAATAACATCATCTACATGTCAGCTTCAACAAGATATAAAATATGTTCAAACTGTCAGCCCAAAACATAAATAATTATCAATGAGAATCAACCAATGTTAGCCACAACATAGTGAAGACCCAAAACAACATCCTTGAACATGAAACACCTTAAAAAATTATTCTTCGAAGATCCACAACATGCTACAATCACTAGTCGGCCATGAACATGCAAAAGAAAATCACTAATTGCGAGCACAACGATCAATGCAAATCAACAACATAGATATAGAATGATCTAGAAACATCCATAAGCATCATGAATCACCAGAGAAGCATCCACAACAATTCAAGTTACTAGAATCACATCATCTTCTTTCAGGAACACCAACTGAAGCAACAAAATAACTGTCAAAAAATAGATACTCATAACTCGATCAAATCTTCATGCGGATATCTGAAACTTAACATGGATAAACTAGATATAATTGAAAAAAAACCATTTAATCCACAACCTATGATCATCAATATACTGAGCTAGCCAACATACAAAACTTCACTACATCATTGACATCTTGCAACTTATTTTATTACAATTTTCTCAATTCCTCGACATATACAACCTTAAAGACATTAATGCCAATAGTGTTGACATCAATGAAAACCACATATAAGAAACATCAAAAAATCTCTCCTTTTGGCATTGATGGCAGCACATGATGTGAAAAAAACCATCAACACAACTTTCTCTTAGCACTTTCTCCCCCTTAGGTTTTGACTCTTTTCTCCTCAACTCTTTCACATGACTCTTCTCCCCACCAAGTTTTTCACATGACTCTTCTCCCCCTTTGACATCAATGAAAAAGATACATATCAAGAAACATACCACAATATGACAAAGATAATGTGCATCTTTCTCCACACAAGCTCTGATACCAATTGATGGCAACACAAGGGAAGACAACTGAGAGGGGGGGTGAATCAGTTGTCCCTAAAATTATAATTATTAAACTTATTCTTAGATATGATAAATAAGCATGAAAGCATAAACCATCAACACATCAAAAACACACATAACACCAAGATTTTTTACATGGAAATCCTGTTAGGGGAAAAACCACGGTAGAGGTTAGTCCACAAGATTATACCCTGCTAAAAGTATAAAGAAGAAAATGGTGAATGCACATGCATTCAGGCACACTACCTAGAGCTCAATGCTCAAATACAACAAGGCTTACTACCCAAAGGAAGACACACTATCTTACAGAAACATTCGGATTACATCCGCAAGATTTTGAATTGAGAAAATAGCATCTACTAATGCTTGATTACAGTTCCGGTTAAGCACACAAACTTTGCTCACTCTTCTTCACACTTCTTCACACTCTGCCTCTACCTTCGAAAGATTAGAACATTATTCGTGCACAACACTCACACATCACACACACACACACCTTCAAATGGAATAAACAATCGAACATATACATCTGCAACTAGAAATAACATCATCTACACGTCGGCTTCAATAAGATATAAAACATGTTCAAACTGTCGGCCCAAAACATAAATAATTATCAATACGAATCAACCAATGTCGGACACAACATAGTGAAGACCCAAAAAAAAATCCTCGAACATGAAACTCCTTAAACAATGATTCCTCAAAGATCCACAACATGCTACAATCACTTAGTCAGCCATGAACATGAAAAACATGAACACGCAAAAGAAAATCACCAATCGCGAGCACAACGATCAATGTAGATCAACAAAATAGATAGAGGACAATCTATAAACATCCACAAGCATCATGAATCCCAAGAGAAGCATCTGCAACAATTCAAGTTACTAGAATCACATCATCTTCTTTTAGGAACACCAACTTAAGCAACAAAATAACTATCAAAACACAAATAATCATAACTCGATCAAATCTTCATGCAGATCTCTGAAACTTAACGTGGATAAACTAGATATACTCGAAAAAAAACCCTTTAATCCACAACCACTAATCATCAATATACTGAGCTAGCCAACATACAAAACTTCACTACATCACTAACATCTTGCAACTTATTTTATTACAATTTTCTCAATATCCTCGACATATACAGCCTTAAAGACATTAATTCCAATAGTGTTGACATCAATGACAACCACATATTAGAAAAATCCAATAGGTACATCATACAATATAAGAAAAAAAAGAAAGGACAAGTAGGGGGCTCTCACATGAAGTTTTTGCAAGTCACAGAGGAGGTATTTGCAATTGTTGGAAAAAAATGACATGAGATTTTTTTTTTTTTTTTGTTTAAATAGCATATAACACACTCATGTTATAATGAAAGCATGTTATAGGATTTTAGTGACTAAGCCTGAGGCTCAGTAACTCCAAGCCATAACGTGAGAATGTTATAACATGCTTGTGTTTTATCTTTTTCAAAAATTGAAAGTGGGTGGCCAATTTCTAGCTCCCCATCTTTCTGCACCACCCATGGGCAAGAAATTGAAAACAATATGTGGTGTTATGTAATGCCTCAATCGAAGCACACAAAAAAAATTGATCAAACATTTGTTTTGAAACACAACAATCACAATACCAAAGACATGACATCAACACATCATACTTGTACAAAGATGTGCACACAAGTGTTGCATGAACCACAACAATACAAGAACAAACACAACAAGATGAAATTACCATTACCTAATCAAGGTGGAAACAACAAAATACTAACCACTCATTCACGATACATCCACCTCGAAGAACAAGAGAAAGAGAAGGAACATCTCCAACATGATGATCAATTACAACACACAATCACGTTATATCACAACACGACTCTACAATAGGATGAGGGAATCATCAACCTACAATCCACATCTAGACTCACTTAACTAGGAAAAAAAAGGACAAACCTTCACCAAATTATTTCAAATTAGGAGATACAAACTCTCCACTAACTAGAATGACCACAAGTCACTTCCAAACAAACCACATGCTTCCCAAGATGTCTCGTCGCAATGTGGCATCACACAAATAGAAATTTAATACAAAAAAAACCTCAATACCTATGAGGAATGTTGAGGAAACTAAAAATACCAACCATTAAGGTTTACAAAATTCCCAAGACTTTATGAGACTAGGTGCATAATCTACCTAATCCTCAATTTTCCAATCGGGAAACTTCAAAAGAGTGCACACAAAATGATGAAAGAGAACTCACAAGTCCTCAATTAAGACACTTAAGGAAAAGTTAAAAAAATAATTAGACACCTAGGACCTTGAAGAACAACCTTTCTTACATGGTTTACCCATCCAAGGTCTCAAAATAGAGAGGAACTAACAAGCCCTAAAAGAGAGAAAACTTGACTAGGTTTTTTAAGGACATAGTCGATAAAAATGGTCATCACGGGAAAACTATAGGACATAAAAATTATCCAACAAGTTAAATAGGCTTAGAAAACCATTTTCTAACTCTAGTTAAGAGGATTTATATATTTTTTTGTATGGGAACGAGGCTGCCTCAACACAGTATTAGGCCACCTAACCAGAGATAATTAACTTTTAGCCTGTCATCCCTCATAAGCAAGTCACCCCACTATCAACCAAGTTTCCCCAGTATGATACTAGGCCAGCCCACTAATGACAAGGATGGAACAACAGACTTATAAACATTCTAAAAGAGTTTGGGAACTCTTGAGCTGACCAAGCCGCCCTAGTATAGCACTAGGCCACCCAAACTCACTAGGAGACACCTAAGTTCATTTTAAACCCAAAATAGATGTTCCTAAGTTAATTTTAATCATCCAAGGCATGTATACGACATTATAAATTTACAATTGTGTCTGATACCAATATCAAAACACATAATTAAAGCTAAAACCCTACGAATTATAAATGATTATAATTCATCTCAAAAGAGAGATTCATCTACAAATTATGTTACAATTACACTATAAATACATATGGAGAGGACTCAAATATCCTTCTAGTTCCAAATTACATGAAATCGAACTATCTACAAGAAAAATAATGAAGAAAGAAAAGATATTGGCATTTGTTTGCTCCTCAAACCTTTGAACCCTAATGGTGGTTTCCACACCACCCTACTATGTGAAACCAACAAGGTTCACTCCAATTGTGCTAAGAGATTCCACAAGGACCAATCACAATCACACAAGAAACATGGGAGAATCCTTACACACACACCAAACATGATGCATACACATCACACATGTAACACAAAATCAAAAAACACCACATAATGATTCAATACATAACCCATTGACATGAACACAATGGCATAATTGAGTACTCTCATTGGGAACAATCACCAATAGAGTATGAAGAGTCCTCATTGGCCTAATAACCAATGACATAACAAGAACTCACATTGGGAACATCCACCAATGGAGGAAAACACAAGGCACCAAAACATCAAATGTGGCATGAAAACCAATGCAATAATTTGATTCAATGGAAAATTTAAACATAATCTCAAATTATCCAAAAAGAGAATTCATGAAAGAGACTTCAAATACCCCAATCCAAATCATCTAAATTACATTAAAATTCAAAATTTCTAAGTTTTATTAAATACCATAAACTAGCAATTTACCCAATTCACCATTAAAATAGCTTGAAAATGATTTTTTTTCAAAAAATCTCAAAATTCAAAGAACGAAAGATACCCTTTGGGTCTAAATATGCATAGAAACCAATTTACACTATCAATTTAAAATTTTGGGCATTTCTAAAAAAAATTGGCATTATAACAACATATTTTGGGAAAAAATAAAAATAAAATGAATACAATTAATCTACCAATTAATTTCTCATTTTAAACCAATGAAAATACATTTCCTACTTCATTAATCACATAAAAACCATCCAAAAACAATTTCTAAATGAAATGGAGAAGAAGTGAGGAGTTTACCTCAAATTTTAATAAAATTTGAAATGCAAGAAACTCCACACATATCGCGATGAAGAGTGAATCCATTCCCATGCACAAGCACTCACCCATTCCTAATCCATTGCTTCAAACATCACTCAATTTGACTCACAATTTCCCTCCGAATTAAAAAAAAAAGAGAGGGGAGGGTTTTTTCCTTTACAATTTTTTTCAAGATAACAAAAGAAAACCCTTTTTTCCTATTTCAACCCTTTTTCCTTTTCAAAATAGAATAATAAAAATATATTTTATTTTCCAAATAATTACAATAAATCCTTGATTCACCCAAGCCCAATTATCACATTTAAATACAATTCAATTTGCTATTCCACATTTAATTTATGATTTAAGTATATATAAGGCATATTTCACATTACTTGCATAAATAAAGATTCAAATCAAATAAAATTAATATTTAACTAATTTTTCCATAATTTCATTTGAAACTCTCACCAATAACCCCAAGTCCCAAAAATCAATTAAATTCATTTCCCAATATTATTCAACCTATAATTCCACTATTAAATCCATATAAGCATTTAATTGAATTAAATTGTAGAAGTAGGAAATTTGACAAAACATCAACCACGCATCCACGTGACATTCATATAGAAGGTTAAGATATTCAAAATCATACCAATGGAAATATCTAGGTTAACATAGGTAAAATAACAAGGGTCTCACACTCGGATTGAGTATGACGAGTAAGGAAAAAAAAAAAATAGCCAATGTGACATCGAGCCTTATAACCATCGTTGGGGTATACTCAAACCCATGGAGCTAGGTGGACAAATACCTAGTATTTGTAACCACTCAATACACATGTCAAGCATACCTACTCCATACATATAAATAGTTGAAGCATCACATAAATAGCCCATGGTGTACAACATCATATCCATCATTTCATTTCATTTAAATGATAAATTGCATGATATCATTTAATTAGAATATCTAAATTAATACCTATATATTCATGAGCTAAAGCATACTTATTATCACCCAGGTAAGCCCATATCATGCACACATCCCAAGAACACCTCTAAATTTAAATAAATCCATCCCATTTCAAGGGAATTTGAATCAAATCACACACACACTTCAGTGTCACTTACATCAAGCATAACAATTAAATAGCTATATAGGAGACAAAGAAATAGGACATAGAATAATAATATCAAAACATGATCATCTAACATCTGATCATCTAAAATAAGGGGATTGAAGGATAATTTGCAAAATATTTCAAAAGGTTCAGCCTCAAATATTTTGATTGACAGAATTGTTGATCTTGAATGTTCGTTCACTAACTTCAAGTCCCTTTGTGAGCAGCGTTTGGTTGGTTTAGAAGCCAAGGAATTGGATACCAATGTGGATATCAAGAAAATTCTTCATGCCTGTCACATTTCAGTGAAGAATAGTGCGGACTCGTTGGAAGTCTTGTTTCACAAGATCAGTGAGCTTAGAGAGGACCAATTGTATTTTTCTGAGTTAATGGAGAAGGAACAATTGACCAAAGGTAAAGGGAAAAAAGGTGCAAAGGATGATGGTAAAGGCCTTGCTACTAGAGGGATGGTTGACTGGAAGAATTCATTTGAAGTTGAGAAAAAAGAATTGTTGGACATGATTGGGATGCATAGGAACCAGGAACTTGAGGTGGCCAACACCTTAAGTAGTATGAAGTAGTGTCCTATTGTCTCTTTTTTATTTTCTTTTCTGCTACTGGGTCTCGGTTTCTTTCCTGTTATTTTGTTGCTTTTTTGCTTATGGTTGTTGTTGATAGTTTAGTATTTTATCTTTGGAGCAACATTTTGTAACTTCTGGTGTTTTGGGTTTTAGGTTGTTGCTAATATTTTAACTTAGCATCTTTTGAGCAACATTTTGTACCTTAAGTTGTAAAGGGTTTTGGGTCCCTTCAAAACCTTTTTTTCCCTTATAATCAAAACATCTGATCATCTAACATTTGTAAGAGGGGTTTTTCTATTCCTAATAGATGCGTGTTGTGTGAGTGTGATGTAGAAAGTTCTTTTCATATCTTCCTTGGTTGTAGTTTTTCCTCCATCATTTGGAGTAGGTCCCTTTCTTTTTGGAACCTTAACTTGGTTTTTCCTGACTTATTGTGAAGTTTTATTGAGTAGTGACACTTTACTTCACATAATCCTTCTCTTCGATTGCTTTGGTCCCTCATGGCCCCCCACATTGCCTAGGGCTTATGGAAATAAAGAAATAACACAGTCTTTAGAGATGCTAAACTAAAAGAGGATATTTTTTTCCTTAAACTCTAGAGAGCTATCGCTGAGAAATTTTCTATCCAGGTTTTAGACTCTCCTCGGGGCACTCCAGCTAATTCCTTGATTGGATATTATCTTTTGGTTGTTACAAATTGGAGGCTAATCACTCAATTGTCTTGTTCTATCAAACCCAAAAATAGTGCTAGATTGAATACTACTTGGAAGCACCCTCCTCTAGGGTGGGTCAAAGTTAACTTTGATAGGTAATCTGAGGGGAACCTTGGGCTTGTAGGTTGTGGGGAGGTGTTGAGAAATGAATATGGAAAGTTTTTATTCGTGGTGGCACTCCCATTGGGAAACCAGACTAATCATCATGTTGAGGCTGAAGCTGCTTACACTAGCGTCAAAGTTGCACTAGATAAGGGTGTTGCTAAAGTGTGGGTTGAGGGTGATTCTCTCAACATTGTCAATTGTTTGAATGGTATGGAAAATACTACCTAGATGATTGAGCCTATTATTAATGATTCTATAATGATGTTGAAATATTTTGAAGAGACTCGTGTATCTCATACTTATAGGGAAGGTAATTTCCTAGTTGATTTCTTTACAAGCAATGTTGTCAGCCTTAATAATTTCAAGTCGTGGGAAGAGTACTCTTCCCTTCTCAAGAGGGTTAAGCTTTTATTACGAGATGATAGCTAGATTTGGGTTTTTGATATGGGGTGATTAGTTAATAATATATCCCTCACATATCACACATTTTATGGGTGGTGTTTGGCCTAACCTTGTGTTCATTTGCATTTCCAGAAGTGTTGTTGGGCTCTGGTTTTTGCTAGTGTTTGGCATTGCCGAAGTGGGTGGGGATAGGACCAAGCTTGAACCCATCTCATGTGATAAGTAAAAGAACAAATGTAGAGTTTGGTGGATTCTCACATGGAAATTTCATGCCTTATTTGGAGAGGCTTCATGGTTTTGATCATGAAGCCTCTAAGAAATTTATTCATTGTTGGAATGATGGATGCTTGAGATGGGCATGATTAAATTAAACATTACTAAAGATTGTATTGTCTTCATTACTAGCTTGCCAACAGAGGGGCACAAATTATACAAAGAGAGGAAGAGTAATGAAGATTCCATTGATCAATTTCTTAAGGGAAATGAGAAAGATGACTTGATAAAGTTTCCATCTTGGGGCTATGACTATCTCTCGATTAAGTGCATTTGGCCTGATGTGGCAGAAGTTTTAATGTTGTATGTAACCCTTGATGGTCGGTTTACTGCTATTCTAAGGAATCATTTTACTTTGCTCAATCATTTTAGACATGATTTGCATGTTTATTTTTTGTTTTTCCTTCTTTCTCCCCTAGAGGTTTTGATCTATTCCCACCTCAAGAATCATAGAAATTTTGTGATCCATGAAGGGCTCATCTTGCTCATTATGGAGCATGTGAGAGCTAAAACCTCGACCAATTCTGTTAATGGAAAAGAGAAGGCCATTAGTGATGATTCATTTTCTACTGGTTTAGACTCTAATGACGATGGGGATGATGATTGGAAGGTAGAAATGATAACACTATGGAGACATCCTCATCCCCAATCAAATCTCCTAAAAAAATAAAGAAGGGTACTTTGAAGAAGAAGGGCCCTGCCAAGAAATTGGTTAGTCATGGGATGGATTCTAGTGAGTCCCTGTCTGATAGGGATGTTTCTGAGTATAATTTGGGTGGGCCTCTTCAGGGGGCTTAAAAAAAAAGGTGGAATCATGTGTTTCAAGCCATGAAGATTCTGGGAAAGAGGAGGAGGTGCATTCAATCCAATTATAGGACTATGTGGATGTGGGGCTTTAGAGGAGGGATTCTAAGAGGCTGAATAAGTTACATAGGGTGGTGTCAAAAGGGGGTGGGGAGAATGAGCATGCCACCTCCTACTCGAAAGTCACCTCCTCAGCAAGTCAACATTGAGGGTGATACGGTTTTTATGGATACAGAGGATAAGAAGGTGGTGAGGGTGGTTGTGGGTGATGCAGAGCAAGGTGGATAACTTCAACACAACCTCAACTAAGCAATCTTTGCAATTCTAGAATATTACTTGGTGGGTTTTTGCTCACAAGCCCTCAATCTGCTAATAGTCCTTCCTAATTGGTTTTTCAATTACAACTTCCCATGCAAACCTCATACCCAAACTATAAAAGTAATTTTGAATACCTTTTTTTTCCTTTATCAAAATATCCAAAATTTGGATGGGATTGTTTTGGAACACTAGGGTCAAATTTTG
This sequence comes from Sequoia sempervirens, assembly GCA_007258455.2. NCBI lineage: Eukaryota > Viridiplantae > Streptophyta > Pinopsida > Cupressales > Cupressaceae > Sequoia > Sequoia sempervirens. The sequence goes on from VDFB02000003.1 coordinate 5,570,059, forward strand.
ACTATTCTACTTCTTTAAGCCTTGAATGTGAGGCAACACATTGATTTTTTTGGCCATAAATTTATATACAAACATTATATCCAAAATGTAAACATAGTTCTAGATACCCATTTGGGCTTTATACAACATAATTCAAAACCAAGGTGGGTTACTTTGTGCAGAACCCTTGAAAAATTTACTTTTCTTCTGCTAATTGGCTCTAAAGCATAAAGAAATCCAACCTAGGGTATCACCAAAACACGTGCAAACCTTCTCCTTAGATCTCACAACTTTAAAGAAACAAAAAAAAACCTATTTACAGCCATTCCACCAAGTTTCATGAGGTTTCATCAGTGGAATGGTGAGATGTTCATTTTTTCTTCCTTCAAGGCACTAAACCTGGGGTTTTCAACCAGTCCGAGGTAAATTGGATCTAAAACACTCAAATCTTGATGAAATTAAATGGGACAAAGTGAAATAGAAAGTAGACTCAATTCTCCATCAAATCCACTTGGTTTTAGATCATGAACCATCTGTACAAGGCCATACCAAACTCTGAAACAACAATTTAATGTTCATAAATGTAGAAACAAGGATGTCTTTTATTGATTTCACTTCAAAAATGTCACACCCAATCATGTTCAGATCATGAAAATTCCATATAGTACCATACCACATCAAATAATAATGTTGCAACATTCAAATGTTTAGAAAACAAATGAATTTTTATTTCTTAAACTTCAAAATTGTAACCACCAACCTTGGTTTCGACCTCCCCAAGGCTATTTAAACATGTACAAACCATTTACAATTTATTTTCAAACTACAACCCTTCTAATTCCTTCATTTACACCATGCAACTCTTCAAATTCCATAATTTGCAACATTTTAGACAATATTAACAACTTTTACAACATATAACAACTTTTACATTTTGACAACTTGACCACACCTATCCTCCTAAGACCTCATCTAGACTCTTAAAAACATAAAGATGATCCAAAAGGACCTTATTACATAAGAGAGACACAAAACCAAAACAATGACAAAACCAAAATCTCATGGGTGCTCTTACACCAGTGGGTGAGAATCCAACCCTGAACAAGCCAAAAAGTGTTAACTCATTGTCTGAGGATTTCTCCTACCTGGATATGATAATACTATTATGCTTGAGTTGCTGGATATGGCTAGGGTAGGCACCACTTGTACCTTCAAATTGGCCAAATGGGTGATGAAGGAGTTCAACAAGGTGAAAATTAAAATCAAAGGTTTGAAGGAGAATCAGGCTTCTCAGCCAAAAGGGTTGTCCACAAATTTGCTCATTAAAAGGATAGTGGGCCTTGAATGATCATTTTTTTGATTTCAAAGCTCAATGTGAAATTCATCTTGGGATGCTAGAGGGAAAGATAATGGAAACCAATGAGGATATTAGAAAACTCTTGCAAATTAGCCATAGTTCTGTTAAGAATAGTCTAGATTCTCTCAAGGTGCTCTTTGCCAAAATTAGCCAGCTTCTAGAGGATCAAATGTATTTTGCTGAGTTGTATGAGAAGGATTAGAATTCCAAGGGGAAGGGAAAGAAGAATGCTAAAAATGAGGCTAGAGGCCCATGCACAAGAACTAGGGGTAGTCTTAGGAAGTCTTTTGAAGAAGAAAAATAGGAATTGATGGAAATGGTTAACTTGCACTACAATCAGGAAATCTGAAGTAACTCTCTTGTTTGTGGTCTATTTTCTTTTTTTTTTCTACTTTGTTGATGTTGGTTGGCTATTTTTTGGATGTTGGTGGCTACTGGTGCTTTTATTGTTCTTTTCCTTTTACAACAACATCTTGATGTAACTTGATGTAAAGGCTTTTGGGTCCCTTCAAAACCTATTTTTCCCATATAATCAAAACATTTGATCATTTATGATATAATTTTCCACCTAACATCATATGCTAGGAATAGGTAGGCACTACATCCTCCCCCACTAGAAATTGAATTACTGATGTAGGGTAGGGATATCCAAACTCAAAACAACCATAAAGAAGTTCTTACAAATCCCTTTGTTCATCAAAATGTGGGTTTTCCTTCATAAACCCTTGTTTTCCCTTGTAGCCTTTCAAAAATGCATTTTTTGGCATAACTTCTCAACCAAACCTGATCTCCCAAAAAGAAAAATTGTTTCAGATACCCTTTTTTCCATTACTAAACATATCTCAAAACTAGGGTAGGGTTCTTTGTACAATATTCCTCTAAAATTGACTATCCCCTTGTTGCAATTAGGCCTAATTGGCAACTAGGCTTGGTAGTAGTAGGGTATTTGTGTTCTAGGGTATAAACCTCCATTCCAATGCTTCAACCACATCCCGTAGAGCCTCAAACTACTTCTTCCACCACTTGGATCATTCCCCAATTGCAAAATAGAAAATTTGTTTCTCTCACTAGGGCTTCTATGGTTGATACATGAAGATATCAACATCTTTAGTGTTCCTCCATACATGCAAACCCCATCTCCTGCATCTACAACCTAGGCACATCAAAAAAAACATCAACTTCATCCATTCCACCAATTTTTAGAATATTTAACTGGGTGGAATGGAGTTTACCACATTTTATTTGTTCATTGGTTACCCTAACTAGGGTTTCAACCAGTCTACAGAAAAATGATCACAACTCACTCAAAAAAAAGTGAAATCACATACAACCACCACCAAATGAAATTATATTTAGTATATCAACCATAATTGAATTTAGAACATTCCTGGACCATGCAAAATCATACAATTCAGTGTAGCAACAAATTACGTTTAGAAAATGTAAAAAACAAAGCTTGTATTGATTCAATCTTTCAAAATGTTGTCCACCCAACTTTCCTTCAACAACACAAGGAATTTTACACATCTTCCAATATGTTTCCAATGGTTTATAACCATATTTTAAATTACAAACTAACTAAACACCATTATGAGCACTTTTGACAAAAAGATGCAAAAGTTTCTTTTACAACAACATTTGGGCATCTTTGACAATTTCTTACATCTAGAACCTAACTCACCCTTAATGAATCAAAACTTACTCAAACACATATGAAATGGTCTTAGAAGACCTTATTACATTCAAACAACTCTAAAAAAACAAAAGATCAACTACTGATCCTCCTTTGAGGCATGGAAACCCATGGGTTCCCCTACACCACTTACTCCTAGAATTCATGAAGGTAAATATGATCACACACCATATAATAATTTTTTCCTTTTTCTGACCTCAAGGAATCACACATCACCCAACAAATAATCAATATTACACATAGTTCACCATTGACTAAGATAGAGGGAAAACATAATAACTGATTTACTTAGAACCATTATCAATTTCCAAAATAAACCTTACTCATTAGATCTTAACTTGAAACAAGATAGTACAATCATTTCACATGGATACAATAATCCACTTTTCCAAAGCATGATTAAAATTAACAATAGCTCATATGCAACTATACCCAAGTAAAACATCCATTTCCACACACATTATACCATCCACATCACAAGGTAATCACACACAAAGAACATATAGGTCATGGAGACAAAATGGTCTCAAAAGCAACCAAAATCTATGCCAAAATAAATCATATGGAATTATGGTGTTAGGGCTACACGCACCTAGTGATCCCTTCCATACATGTCCACAAGTGACCTATGTCTTGTTTGTGTAAGGGTTTTAACCTCCAAGAGATAATCACACACACTATGGAGGTAGTGTCTCATGGCTATCAACATAATACACACATATCCCCATCCTCAAGTTTCCCTATATTTTCTTCCTTGTATACACCCAACCAAGGTCATTCTCCTTGGACCTGGTGAGGAATTGCATTACAACACAAGACCAACACTTGAAAATAGAAGAGATCCTATTTTAGCCACCATAGAAGTATAAAACCAAAGAAAGAATTTCCAATTCAACAATAAGATAAATAAATGTACACAATTTCAACACTAAACCAATCATAACTACAAGAGTTACATGAAAATCAACTTCAAAAATAGTAGCTAAACTATTACAATCAAGATAAAATAATAACTTTTGGCCCACACAAGCAAGGTAAAAGTCACCAATAATCGAAATAAAGTTTTTAGTCATCAAAATTTCACATCACATCACTATGCTACTAGAGACAAGCCACTAAATAAGGAAGGAGGGAAGTCACATTGTGACTATCAACATAGTCCTTCATGTGTGTTTGTGGCATGAATACACAAATTCCCACATGGAATGATAATGTTCCTAGTGGAAAAGGTATTCCTAGAACACATCCCCCTTGTGTGCATAATTGTGGCATGCACACTACAAATCTCTACATGACATGTCCATATTCCAAGTGGAAAACACACACAAGGATGTATACCACATGGTAATGTGCCTTGTAGAGAAGAAACATGTAAGCCACACCCTGTATGGTGACGTGCCTCATATATTAGACAAGAGCAAGACACTCATCAATGCTAGAGGTATACATGGAAAGACACACTCATATACTTATCAAACAAAACCTATCATAGGAAACATGTGGCCCTCTCTACAAGTTTGCAAGTGTCCCCACACCACTTAGCTCCAAATAAGAATAACATATATAAAATGTACCTTCATGTATATATACATGGAATCGTGTCCTTAAGCCCAACTCGCTACCATCAATAACACACCATCATCACCTACACTATGTCAGAACATTAGTATGGTGTGGAATCATATCCCTAGGCACCATGTGTAAACATGGGTAGATATAGAAATCATCACAACATGGCATACTCAATCTCCAATGTTAGAACAGGATATACATAAAATAATGAGGTAAGAGAAAACCGGTCATTGGTAACTAGTACCACTACTGATTTCACCATCAAGAACAATGAGGAATTGACTAACATTATGAACCACTTAATGGTCCATACATAGGGGAAGTATGTGGTTCATCCTTCTTAGAAAGGTTGTGGGTGGAAAAATTGCTCCATGCCAATGTCACAACACATTACCATAGCCTTCATAAGTGTACCATGGCTCTACTTGATTGCACACATGTTGAATTATCAACCACCCTTGGGTGGGATCTCAATAAGGTGACAAACAAGCAAACACAAAAATCATGATTCCACCATAATTTTAGCCAAATGCATCACCCATGGATGGGTACCTAGTACCACAATCCCATGAATACATAAATCACATACAAAATATCAACAATACACATCATATTCACCATTACATAGTATTCACATCCACAAAGAATACAAAATAAATTCATTTCCAATTTCATCTTTTAATGCAACAAAACCATTTCCTTTCACATAATTAAACCATAATTCTATAAATTTTCAATAATTTACCCCCAACATTTTCTATGATTACTCTTTCCAAGGTACAAATAAAATTTAACCATACCTTCATAATTTTAAACATCATCATAGACACACTTATGGAATACATTATCTTTTAAATCAAAATCCCATTGAAATTTCAACAAGGTATCATAAGTCTACTTTCTTAACAATAAAATTTAGTAGCTATTGGAACATATCAAAAGGATTTTTAGTTAAGGGAGTTAAGTATTTACCCAATTTTCTACAATGCTTTTGTAAAATATTCTATTCTACAAAGTGGCATACACAATCATGATAAAATATTTTCTCAAACAAGGATATTCAATGCTCAACACATGCCAAGTAAAACATAGTCTAGTTTATTAACACCACAAGTACAACATTCTTCTCACACAAAATTCACTTAGGCATGCACTTAATAGTTTGCATCTTCAAATTAGGATATAAGGAGTTAACATTTATATGACCTTCTATCAATAATAATGCAATTGGAGACCTTAAGTCTCACCAATGTAATGCTACTACAATGCACAGGTCATTCTACATTTTGTGCATACCATGCAATGAAATAACTTAGATTTGGGAATTAACAATGCAAGGTTTTCTAATGCATTCATTTCCTTACAACAATTATTATTTAATTACTATGCACCTGATCCCACTATTCCATTTTATCTCTAAAATTTACTTAATGTTATTTAATACCATACACTAGTTCAAGCATACATCCTAGAGTAGGAATACAATTTGTGGACCTAAGTCTTTCACCCCAAAGATTTATTCTAATCCATATTTCCTTCATAATTACAAGAAAAATTTACATAAAACATGCATTCAATTGAATCCAAGGCACCATGCACTATTAGGAAGCACTTCAATTATCCACACATATGAAAAGAATTGCATTTTCAATTCACCACAAGGTACATAGAGAAAGAGCTCATTATACAATCATAGTTTCATCTTTAATTTTTCTATCCCATTTAAGGCATACAATCATGAGATTACTTAAGAAATCATTACCACTTCACTACTATTTTCCCACATCAAGTATATGAACACAGTATAATTTATTTCATAATTAAATACATCATTCACATGAGAGTACAAAATACTCAGTCAAATCTAACAACATAATTATCCCTTTTTAATTACCATTTTCATAATCACAGTTATCAAAGAATTGTGAAAGCAACTCAGGACCTCATAAGGCCATTTCAACCATAAAGCTCAATAAGGTGATAAACAAAAAAAGGGAAATTCACACACCCACCACTTCTTAACCAATCAAAGGTCTTTTAACCCTCTAGCTCATATAGCTCAAACAACCAAGCAAGGGCACATTAGGCAGCACACATGTTACTCGCAACCCACAAACACACCAAGGCCCCAAACATGCCAACATACAATAAGAAGGCACAAGAGAGTAGTCACTCTCAACTCCAGGAGACTCTCCACCAAGGTTTTCACTCCAATCCTATTGAATATGGAAAGGACTAGAAGGAATCCTTCTTCCACAAACACAAGTCATGGGTTGGTAAACACAACCCTTCTACAACACCATGGTAAGGCATAAGGAAATAATTCCAATGACCATGTTGTAAAAATAAGTACTTGAGAATACACACATCAAGCACACCAACACCACATAGGAAACAACACTAACCAGAGGTCAAAGTGCTAAAACATAGGCTCTAATATAAAATGTAATTCCCCACCTGAAGCACAAGGAAAAACATGATTGAATAACTTTTTTTTGAAACACAACAATCACAACACCAAAGATACACCATCAACACATCGTAACTATATAATGATGTGCACACAAGTGTCACATGAACCAAAATGAAAAAATAATGACCATAAAAATATGACATAACCATTGAATAAGAAAGGTGGAAATAAAAAAATACTAACCACTCATGGGATACATCCACCATGAAGGACAAGAGAGAGAGAGAAGGGTTGATTACAACCCACGATCAAGTTCTCTCACAACATGAATATAGAATAGGATGAGGGAATCATAAACATACAATCCACATCTAGACTCACTTAACCAGACAAAACAAGTACAAAACTTCACAAAAGGATTTCAAACCAAGAGATACAAATTCTCCACTAACTGGAATGACCATAGGTCACTTCCAAACAAACTGAATGCTTCCCAAGATGTCCCATCACAATGTGGCATCACACAAATAGAAGGATACTATAACACAACCCTTAATAACTATGAGGAATATGGATGACACTAACAATACAAACCAATAAGTTTTATTTAACCTTCCCAAGACTTCACAAGACTAGGTGCATAATCTCCCTAACCCTCCATTTTCCAACTGGAAAACTTTAGAAGAGTTCATGCAAAATGATGTAGGAGAAGCCACAAGTCCTCAAATTATACATGTAATGACAAGTTACAAACATAATTAGACCCCTATGACCATTATTAACAACTTTTGTTTACATGGTTTACCCATCCGAGGTCCTGAAATAAAGAGGAACTACTAAAAGAGAGAAAACTTGACTAGGTTTTTTGAGGACCTACTATTTGAAAATGATTGTCATAGGAAAAAATATAGGAAATAAAAATTATCCAACAAGGGATATAGGCTTAGAAAACCTTTGCTAACCTAATTTAATATTATTTACATTTTATTTTTTTGTATGGGAATGAGGTCACCCCAACATAGTACCAAGCTTCCCAACTAGAGATAGGAAATTTTCTACTTATCATCCCTCATAACCAAGACACCTTACTATCAACCAAGCTTCCCAGGTATGATGATAGGTCACCCCACTAATGATAAGGCTTCCCTAACCAACTTAGAAACATTCAGGAAGAGTTTGGGAACTCCTAAGTTGACTAGGCCACCCCAATACAACACCAATCCACCCAAACTCATTAGGAGACACCTAAGTTCATTTTAAACCCAGAAAAAATGTTCCTATGTTAATTTTAATCATCCAAGTCATAAATAAAATATTATACATTTAAAATCATGTCTAGTTCCAACACCAAAACATATAATTAATGATATAACCCTAACAATTACAAATGATTACAATTCATCTCAAAAGAGATGTTCATCTACAAATTATGTTACAATTAAACTATAAATACATATGGAGAGGACTCAAATTTACTTCCAACATAAAATTACATGAAATATAACTATCTACAAGAAAAATAATGAATAAAGAAGAAGATATTGGTTTCGCTTTTCTCCTTGAACCTATGAACCCCAACGTTTTTTTTTGCACCACCTTACCACATGAAACCAACAAGGTTCACTCCCACCATGCTAGGAGATTCCACAAGGTCCAATAACACTCACACAAGACACATGGGATAAGGCTTACACACACACCAAACATGATGTTGTTAAGAAGTTGTTGAGATGACTTAGCATTATTGTCATTGATGTCAAAACCTGGAATACGAATGGTTGTGCTCTGGATGATATACATAAATTATCTATCCTATCAAGTGTTATGATTATATGTAGTGTGGATGTTATCCTTGATCTGGATGTGGCAGTACTTCTTTTTGGGACATTCGTGGAAGTCAGTTAATGCAAAATAATAAAGAATAATCTTTTGATGTTGGTTGTTGTGCTCAAAAGCTTATTCTAGGTATCCTTGCTATCCAGACATTCATGTAACATGTTACAAGTTTTGGTATGTATAATTGTGCTTCTTCGGTTGGTACCAAAATTGATGGATAATCAAGATTTGGTCTTGGTTATGGCATTCCCATCGGCTCCAGAATATATTTCATGTAATTCAAAGTTTGCTATCTTTTGGTAATTATGTTATCTTATATATGAACTATTTATGGGTCCCTTAGTAACATGATAAGAAGATATTTATGTGTGACCTACCTTTTGGGTTTGGTGCTAGCGTGCCAAGCCTTATTGAATATTTCAATATTTTTCTTCAAGCCGACATGTTTTTCATAAGGTATTTCAAGGTTATTCTTTAAGCTGACATGCATTGCTAGGTTGACTTACTTTGTTCTATGGGTACATATATATATATATAGAAAATATCTTTGGTTTGAGAGAAGAAGTATGGTGTGTGTGAGTAGATAAAAGGGTGTGAGGGATTATGTGATAAGAAAGTTGAAGGAAGTGTCAGGAAGAAGTAATCTGCTTTATAGAGGTTGTGGGAGGAAGGTGTGTAGAAGATTCTCGACCAGATCTACTGCATACATATATTGTGCTCTTAATTGGAACTAAATTCATGCATATGTAGATGTAGCTTTATCAATTCATTTTTGTTAGTGATACTATTTTGTAATCAGATGTATTAATCGGGTAGTGAGGCTTACTTGTAGTGAGCAATTTGGCAGTGAGCCTTTGTAAAAATCACCTTAAACGATGTTCTATAATTAAGAATTAGCATTCTCCATGGTTTTCCCCTTCTTGGGTTTCTGCATAAATTCTGGAGTTCATTGTGCATGGTGTTGTTATGTGCTTTCATGTTCATATCTATTTGATTATTATCTGATTGATATACGCTTGCTCCAGATTAATTAAAGTTAAGAAAATTGTTTTAGGATACCTGATTCACCCCCCTCTTAGTTATCTGGATTGTTCAACAATTGGTATCAGATCTTGGTCCCTTGGAGATAGAGCTTAACCGCTTGAGGGAGATCTTGGTAGCTTGAAGAAAATGGCAGGAGATTATTACTTTGAGGAAGAACTAAAGATAATGTTAGATGATATGGAAAGCATGGAATCTAAAAATAGAGAATTGAAAGAAAACCTCAAGGAGGCAAATGCTTGTATCTCAAAGCTAAGGGAGAAAATAAGGAAATTCAAAGCAAGACACAAAGAGGTCAGCCAAGAATTAAAGGAGTCAAAGGAAAGTGTTGTGGATCTTAAAGATACCATCAAACAAAAAATGGAAGAATGGAAGAAGACTGAAGAAAATCTCAAAGATACCATCAAACATAAATCAGAAGAAAATGAGAAGTTAGATCAAGAGTTAAGAAGGTTGAAATCAAAAGTAAGAGTATGTGAAAGTAGCATAATTATGGATCAACTCTTGTCCCTATAGAAATTTCACAAGGATAAGGGAGGACTTGGCTTCTTAGGTGAAAGCTCAAATCAGAACATTAAGGGTGAAGACAAAGAAATTGAAGCTAAAGAGAGATTAGTTGTTACAAGCAAGGTCTAGAACTCTAGAACATCTACAAAAAGACCTTTGGTCAGGCAACCAAATGCTAAAAGGTACTTATCATTTAATGGCTATTGTTTTCTATGCAAAACTTTTGGACATAAGGTTGTAGAGTGTAGAAGCAAGAAGGAACCGAGTATTCAATGCTTTAACTGTCACAAGTTTGGTCACAAATAAATTCATTACAAAAATGAATTATCTAATCTGGCTAGAAGGAATGGAATGAATAATCTCTTTCATGGTTACTGCTACCTATGCCATGGTTATGGTCACAGAGCTAATCAATATAGATCTAGGATTCACTCAATTACGTTAGGACAAAGATGTTACAAGTGTAGTAAACTTGGACATTATGCTAACACATGCAGATATGTTGCTCTGGAAAAGCTTGAAAACAAAAAGAAGATTCCAGAATTAGATGAATCTAAGAAAAATACCATCATGGTTTGGAAGAAAAAGGAAATGAGTGTGGGGAGCTATTTTGTGGTACCGGATCTTGGTACATTCCCTACCAAAATTTGAGCCAAACTACCTTCACTCAGGGGGAGTTTTGCAATGCATACCCTATCGGTTCCCCCTCTCTAAAGTAATATTGATGTGTTTTTGGCACGACTAAGTTCAATCCAGTTGATGATGTATGATGAAGCTTAATCCACCTGATTGAAAAGTGAAGTACTATTGCTGGTATCATCGATGTAAGTTTTTGGTAGTAAAATCATCGTGAGCAATTAAGGATAAAAGGTGGAGTTTCAAATCATTTCTCATAGTTTGCAAAGAAGGATAAGAGGTTTCGAAAAGATTGAAGAAGCTAAGCACAATAATGGAATCCATGTTGATTGATAATGAATTCAATGGTAGTATTCCGCTAAGGTTGAAGGGAGTAGAGTTGGATGAATTTGGTCATTAGAAGATGAAGGAAATGGAACTAGGGTTGAAGACTGATGAATTGCAGAATGTAAGTGCCCTGGGTATGGATTTATGGGGAGAATTCCCTTGGATTGCTGACAAAGAGTCTATCTTGTTCCTATTGAGTCGATTCAAGGATAGCAACATTGTTTTAGACAAACCTTATCCAATCACAAAGGAAGCCATTGAAGCTATTCCTAGATTGTGTAGTGTTGGTGACCTCCTTGGGAAGAAAACGGTGAAATACAGAGATGTGGAGGAACTTACTCGTATCGATAAAGACCCCCGAGCTCTACTAATAAATACTATTGCCGATCTTGTAGTAAAGTATGTGGTATCACTTATAAAATATATTTTAGAAATCGTGAAGGTTCTACATTGGCTATTGCTGCGTGTCTTGCACATAAGATGGTGATGGAAAATAAACAGTTTGATCTGTGTACCCTAATAATGGAAAACCTAATTGAGAATGTTAGAATGTCTTTGGTTGAGAGTTATCCCTTCCGGTTTGGGTCTCTACTCATATGTTTAGTATTTTACTTTCTAAGTTCGCTACCAAAAAAGTAGAATGTTAAGTGGAAGTCTGGCATCCCTGTCAGAAAGCAAGTTAAATAGATATTTGGAATGTATGGAAGATAAAGCAAGTGGATACAAAGTATATTTCTCATCCTTGCAGATGAATCTGTGCTCCGGTGTGATAGTGTCTAGTGATGTGCCTATCAGTGAGTTTGAGGAGGGTTCCTCCTCCGATAAGAAGGATTTAGAAGTGATCATTGGTGGTTCCTCTCCAGAACCTAAAAGGAGGAAAATTAACACAAAGGCTTTCATCGATATCTCAGAAGAGAAGGAGAAGGAAGAAAATTCTTTGCCTAGATCTAACTCTTTTGATCTAGATGAAGTTCATTCAGTGTTGGATGAAGGTGATATGAAAAAGATTGGTGAAATGTGGTATGCCTGCTCTCCAGTTAGTAGGCTTAGAATTGAAGATTCCTTAGTTTATTATTTGCTCAAAAAGGGTACTACTGTTTTAGTTGTTTCTGACTCGTTATTGGATGATCTGGTAGAAGTTGTCGAAGAAAGATTATTGCGAGAAGGATCTAAAGGTCATAAGATCCAAGTTATGATTGAGAGAAGGTGTGTCAAAGCCAAAAAAAAATTATCCAAGCACATTGGTGAGACAAGAGAATGCATTAAGGAGATGTATGACATCTATAGGTATTGTCTCCAATGGCCTACTACTGTTGATAATTTTAGAAGAAAAATTGAAGCTATTGAATCTGAAATGAATGATATTGGAAAGTGTTTTGACTTCTTCAAAGATAAAGATGGAAAAAAAAGAATAAGAGTTGGAGAGTTGCAAACTAGTTATTGTCTATTCAGAGACAAAGGGAAGATTTGGTTATAACTTTCTAGTTGGTCAAATAAATTATTGAGGTCCAGTTGGATCATCTCTCTGGGATACTTTCTAATGCAGAGGATTGTGAACGACAATGCCTCTCTTCGGATTGGTCATCTTCATTTATGTTGTTCTCTACTAGACAATATGTGTGCCATAATGGTTTCTATTGTACAAGCTTGGAAGAGGATTCTTCCAACTATGAGAGAAAGGTACAAGAAATTTTTTCATGTGAAAAGTTTTATTTTTACTTGATCTCTTGAATGTTCTTATTTGGCCCTTTGTCTTTGATGACAAAAATTGGGAGAAAAATGAAGAGAAAAACAAAAACAAAAAGAGGAATTCAATTGCTTGACAAAGGGGGAGCGCTTGGAGTTTTGTTTTTGTAGTATTTGTGTTTTTGAGTTTTTGCTATTTTTCCATCAATGCTAAAGGGGGAGATTGTTGAGAAGTTTTTGAGATGACTTAGCATTGTTTTCATTGATTTCAAAACTTGGGATCTAGAAGGTTTTGCTCTGGATGATATACAAAAATGATCTATCCTATAGAGTGCTATGATGGTACATAGTGTGGATGTTATCCTTGATCTGGATGTGGCAGTACTTCTGTCTGGGACATTTGTGGAAGTCAGTTAATGTAGAATAATGAAGACTAATCTTTTGATGTTGGTTGTTGTGCTCAAAATCTTATTCCAGGTATCCTTGCTATCTAGACATTCATGTAACATGTTACAAGTTTTGGTATGTCTAATTGTGATTCTCCGATTGGTACCAAAATTGATGGATAATCAAGATTTGGTCTTGGTTGTGGCATTCCCATCAGCTCTAAAATATATTTCATGTAATTTAAAGTTTTCTATCTTTGGTAATTATGCTATCTTATATATGACCTATTTATGGGACCCTTGGTAACATGATAAGAAGATATTTATGTGCGACCTATCTTTTGGGTTTGGTGCTAGTGTGCCAAGCCTTATTGAATATTTCAAGATTGTTCTTCAAGATGACATGTTTTGCATAAGGTATTTCAAGGTTGTTCTTCAAGATGAAATGCATTGCTAGGCAGACTTACTTTGTTCTACAGGTACATATATATATATATATATATATAGAAAATCTCTTTGGTTTGAGAGAAGAAGTATGGTGTGTGCAAGCAGATAAAAGGGTGCAAAGGATTATGTGATAATAAAGCTGAAGGAAAGTGTCAAGAAGAATTAATCTGCTTTATAGAGGTTGTCGGAGGAAGGTGCACAAAATATTCTTGACCAGATTTGTTGTAGACAGATATTATGCTCTTAACCGGAATTGAATTCATGCATATGTAGATGCAGCTCCATCAATTCATTTTTGTCAGTGAGACTATTTTTTATTAGATGTATTAATCGGGTAGTGAGCCCACCGGTAGTGAGCCTTTGTAAAAATAACCTTAACTGGTGTCACCTTAACGAGTGTTCTATAATTGAGAATTATCATTTTGCATGGTTTTTCCCTTCTTGGGTTTCCACATAAATTTTGGTGTTCATTGTGCATGGTGTTGTTATGTGCTTTCATGTTCATATCTGTTTGATTATTATCTGATTGATATACGCTTGCTCTAGATTAATTAAACTTAATAAAATTATTTTAGGATAACTGATTCACCCCCCCTCTCAATTATCCAGATTGTTCAATAGATGCATACATGTCACATACGCAAGATCAAACAACACCACATAATGATTCAATACATAAACCATTGGTATGAACACAATGGCATAATCAAGTACTCTCATTAGGAAAAAGCATCAATAGATTATGAAAATGAGTCCTTATTGGCCTAATCACTAATGGCATAGAAATCGGTCACATTGGGCACACCAACCAATAGAGGAAAACACAAGGTACCAAAATATCTAATGTGGCACAAAAAACCAATGCAATAATTTGACTCAATGGAAAATTTAAAAATAATGTCAAATGATCCAAAATGAGAATTCATGAAGGAGTCTTCAAATCCCCCAATCCTAATCATTCAAAATTATCTTAAAAATTCAGATTTTCTAAGTTTTGGGTAAGTGCAAAAAGATGGGGGCCAAAAAGGGGGCTTAAGTGGCCACTTTTTTTTTTTTTCTGAAATCAGGAAATACTGACCTTGGAAATGAAATTGAGGATAGTTACACTCAAAATTTTGAGATGCAACAAAAAAAAGGATTGTAGTGCTTTGAGTCTACTTTCTAAACTACTAATTTATTTTGAAAATGGTTGAGATTAAGGGGTTCAAAAGAGGGATGCACAGAAATTGGTGTTGTTTTTATCAGAAAAACATAACATAGCAACTTTTGTGCATACCTAGCATGGTGAATTTTTTTTTAGTATTTTTAAAATCACTTCGGTGAGAAATTAGCTAACAGTATGTAGTTGACGCATATTTTTTTGATAAATTTTTAATGAATATTTGTTTTTTTACTAATTTTCAAAGTGGACAATTCCTGAAAAATAGAATTTTGGTTGTGCTACCCCTACAAATTTTGGAAACTAATTGAAATTATTATTATTATTATTATTATTATTTTAAATTTTTAGAATGGAGTCTAGTTTCTAAAAATGTAATTTATTTGAAATTTTGATGAATGGTCAATTTATAATGAAAAAAACACCAAACAATACTTTTTTCCAAAAAAGAGACACAAAAAAAAAGAAATTATAGATGAAAGGCTTAACATTGTCAAAAAGTGAAAAAAATTACATCGTTGGATAGCTAAGAGAGAGCCTAACATTACCCAGATGTTCGATTTGTTCGACACTGAAACACATGCAATCCTGATGGTGAGCACGAACTTGATTATGTGAAATATTGTAGAATTTTCAAAAACACATCTCTGGTCATTGGGAAGGCCCTCCCAGCCTTTGGGTTGGTATTCCAAGGAAAATACCAAGCCTAAGGCTTGGGGATTTCCAAATCAAGATATAACATGAGTGTGTTATAACATGCTCGCATTATATCTTAGTTTTGACATGGTTTTTTCTATTTTTGTGGGACATGTCTAGTAGAACATAACGCGAGTGTGGTATAACACATTTGTGTTATGTCTTGCTCTATTTTAAATGCTACTCTATTGAATGTATGTTTATATATTTGTATTTTTTTATGTACATGTATGCTTGTATGTCATGTATGTATGTATGCATGCTTGTATCTATGTATGTATGCATGTATGTATGTATGTAGAACTGTATGTACATATGTATTATTCTTGCATTTATGTAAGTATGTATGCATTTATGTATGTCTTTAGAGGGAGGGAGAATTTTAAGAGAGAGAGAGAGAGAGAGTTGTCTAGGTAGGGTGGGAGGGAGAGAGGGAGGGAGAGACCTAGGAGAGAGAGAGAGTTTTGAGAGAGGGAGAGGGGGTGGAAGGGAGAGTCTAAGAGAGAGGGAGTGGGAGAGAAGGGGTTGGAGTGATAGGGACTTAGCTAGGTAGGGTGGGATGGATAGAGGGAGAGAGAGAGAGAGAGGGGGGGTGGAAGAGAGAATTGAGAGAGAGGGGGGAGAGAGAGAGGGAGAGAGAGAGGGGGAGAGATAGAGAGGGAGAGAAAGAGAGAGTTATGTAGGTAGGGTGCCAAGGGGAGAGACGTGAGAGTTTGATGGGGTGTGAGAGGGAGAGACTTGCGAGATAGGTAGTGAGAGGGAGTGTGAGAGAAAGGGAGTGGGAGAGAGAGGGAGTGTGAGAGTGAGACCTAAGAGAAGGAGAGGGTGTGGGAGGGAGTGACCTGAGAGAGGGGGAGATAGATGGGGGTGGAGTGAGAGGGACTTATCTAGGTAGGGTGGGAGGGATATATAGAGAGAGGGGGGAGAGAGAGAGTTACCTAGGTAGGGTTCCAGAGGGAGAGACCTAAGAGAGAGAGGGGCTGGGAGGGGGAGAGAGGGAGTGATGGAGAGACAATGGGAGAGAGATATAGATAGATATATAGAGGGAGAAAGAGAGAGTGGTAGGGATTGATTGAGTGAGAGGTACATAGAAAGAGGGAGAGGTTATATAGAGACAATTAGAGAGGGTAGGAGAGAGGGAGGGAGAGATAGGTGATATGTATAGATAGAGAGAAAGGATAATGGTTGAGGGTATAGAGTTGAAGGATTAGGGTGGACCTATAGGGTTGATGGTTTAGGGTATAGGGTTGAGGGTAGAGGGTATTGGGTTGAGGGTAGAGGGTAAAAGGTTTAAGGTTTTAGGGTTAAAGGGTTTAGGATTTAGGGCTTAGGGTTGAGGGTAGAGGGATTAGGGTATAGGTTTTAGGGTATATGGTTGAAGGATTAGGTTGAGGTTCAATGTAAAGGGTAGAGGTATAGGGGTTGAGGGTTTAGGGTTTTAGGGTTGAGGTTGAGGGATTAAGGGTTGAGGTTTAATTTATAGAATTAGAGGTTTAAGAGTTGAGGAGTAGAGGATTAGGGAGTATAGGGTTGAGGATTAGGTTTGAGGGTTGAGGGATTAGGGTTTAGGAGGTTGAGGTAGGGTTGAGGTTTAGGGGATTAGGGTAGGAGTACTTTTCTTGGGTTTAAGGGTTTAGGGATTAGGGTTGAGGGTAGAGGTATTGGGTTGAGGGTTTAATGGTTTAGGGTTTAAGGGCTAAGGGTTGAGGGTTGAGGGTTGAGGGTTTAGGGTTTAGGGTTGAGTGTTTAAGGGTTGAGGGTTTAGGGTTGATGGATTAGGGTAGTGAGGGAGGGATGAATGAAGGGGGAAGTGAGATAGAGAGGAGAGAAGAGGAGGGAGGGACAAAGGTATATGAGGGTTGAGGATCCAATGTATATGGTAGAGGGTTGAGAATTGAGGGTATAGGGTTGAGGATCTATAGGGTTGATGGTTTAGGGTATTAGGTTGAGGGTATAGGGTTGAGGGATTAGTGTTGAGGGTACATATGATTGAATGATTATGGTTGAGGGTCCAATGTATAGGGTAGAGGGTTTAGGGTTTGAGGGTTGAGGATTGAGGGATTAAGGGTTGAGGGTTGAGAATTGAGGGTTGAGGGTTTAATGTATAGGGTAGAGGGTAGAGGGTTTAAGGGTTGAGGGTTGAGGATTTAAGGTTGATGGTAGAGGATTAAGGGAATAGGGTTGGTGGATTATGGTTGAGGGTCCATTGTATAGGGTAGATGGTATAGGGGTTGATGGGTTAGGGTTTAAGGGTTGAAGCTTGAGGGATTAAGGGTTGAGGGTTGAGGGATTAAGGTAGAGAGTTTACTTGGGTTTAAGGGTTGAGGGATTAGGATTGATGGATTAGGGTTGAGGGTAGAGGGTTTAAGGTTTAAGGGTTTAAGGGTTGAGGGTTAAGGGTTTAGGGTTTAAGGTTGAGTGTTCAAGGGTTTAAGGGTTGAGGGTATACAATTTAGGGATTAGGGTATAGATGGAGGGATTGATGGAGGGAGAGCTGGATGGATAAGTGAGATAGAGACAAGGAGAGAAAATGAGGGAGGGGAAAATATATATGAGGGTTGAGGATCCAATGTATAGGGTAGAGGGTTGATAATTGAGGGTATAGGGTCAAGAAACTATAGGGTTGATGGTTTAGGGTATCGAGTTATGGGTATAGGGTTGATGGTTTAGGGTATCGAGTTATGGGTATAGGGTTGAGGGATGAGGGTAGAAGGTTTAAGGGTTTAGGGTTGAGGGTAGAGGGTTCAGGGTTTAGGGTATAGGTTTGAGGGTACATGGTTGAAGGATTAGGGTTGAGGGATTAAGGGTTGAGGGTTGAGAATTGAGGGTTGAGGGTTTAATGTATAGGGTATAGGGTAGAGGGTAGAGGGTTTAAAGGTTGAGGGTTCAAGGATTAGGGTTTATGGTAGAGGGTTGAGGGTATAGGGTTGAGGGATTAGGGTTGAGGGCCTATTGTATAGGGTAGAGGATATAGGAGTTGAGGGATTAGGGTTTAAGAGTTGAGTGTTGAGGGTAGAGGGTAGAGGGTTTAATGGTAGAGGGATTAAAGGTTGAGGGTTGAGGATTAGGGTAGAGAGTTTACTTGGATTTAAGGGTTTAGGGTTGAGGGTTGAGGGTTTAGGGTTTAGTGTTTAAGGGTTGAGGGTTTAGGGTTGAGTGATTAGTGTAGAGAGGGAGGGATGGATGGATGGATGGAGAGATGGAGGGAGAAGTGAGATAGAGAGAAGGATAGAAGATGAGGGAGGGATAAAGATATAGGAGGGTTGAGGATCCAAATGTATAGGGTAGAGGGTTGATAATTGAGGGTATAGGGTTGAGGACCTATAGGGTTGATGGTTTAGGGTATTGGGTTGAGGGTATAGGGTTGAGTGTACATATGGTTGAAGGATTAGGGTTGAGGGTCCAATGTATATGGTATAGGGTATCATGATTGATAGTTTAGGATTTGAGGGTTGAGGATTGAGGGATTAAGGGTTGAGTGTTGAGAATTGAGGGTTTAGGGTTTAATGTATAGGGTATAGGGTAGAGGTCAGAGGGTAGAGGGTTTAAGATTTTAGTGTTTAAGGGTTGAGCGTTGAGGGTTTAAGGTTGATGGTAGAGGATTGAGGGTATAGGGTTGAGGGATTAGGGTTGGGAATCCAATGCATAGGGTAGAGGGTATAGGGGTTGATGGATTAGGGTTGAGGGTAGAGGGTGGAGGGTAGAGGGTTTAAGGGTTGAGGGTTGAGGGTTTAAGGTTGAGTTTTCAAGGGTTTAAGGGTTGAGGGTATACGGTTGAGGGTTTAGGGTAGAGAGGGAGGGATGGATGGAGGGAGAGATGGAGGGATAAGTGAGATAGAGAGAAGGAGAGAAGAGGAGGGACAAAGATATATGAGGCTTGAGGATCCAATGTACAGGGTAGAGGGTTTAAGGTTTAGGGTATATGTTTTAGGGTATGTGGTTGAAGGATTAGGGTTGAGGGTCCAATGTATAGGGTAGAGGGTATAGGGGTTGAGGGTTGAGGGATTAAGGGTTGAGGGTTGAGAATTGAGGGTTGAGGGTTTAATTTATAGGGTAGAGGGTAGAGGGGAATTTAGGGTTTAAGGGTTGAGGGTTTAGGGTTTAGAGTTTAGGGTAGAGGGTTGAGGGTATAGGATTGAGGGATTATGGTTAAGGGTCTATTGTATAGGGTAGAGGGTATAGGGGTTGATGGATTAGGGTTTAAGGGTTGAGGGTTGAGGATAGAGGGTAGAGGGTTGATGGTTTAAGGGTAGAGGGATTAAGGATTGAGGGTTGAGGGATTAGGGTAGAGAGTTTACTTTGGTTTAAGGGTTTAAGGGTTGAGGGATTAGGGTTGAAGGTAGAGGGTATTAGGTATTGGGTTGAGCGTAGAGGGTAGAGGGTTTAAGGGTTGAGGATTGAGGGTTTAGGGTTTAGGTTTCAAGGGTTTAAGGTTTGAGGGTATATGGGTTAGGGATTAGGGTAGAGAGGGAGGGATGGAGGGAGGGAGAAATGGAGGGATAAGTGAGATAGAGAGAAGGAAAGAAGAGTTGGGAGTGTAGAGATATATGAGGATTGAGGATCCAATGTATAGGGTAGAGGGTTGATAATTGAGGGTATAGGGTTGAGGACGTATAGGGTTGATGGTTTAGGGTATAGGGTTGAGGGTTGAGGGTTTTGCGTTGAGGGTAGAGGGTTTAGGGTTTAGGGTAAAGGTTTGAGGGTACATGGTTGAAGGATTAAGGTTGAGGGTCCAATATATAGGGTAGAGGGTATAGGGGTATATGGCTGAGGGTTGAGAATTGAGGATTGAGGGTTTAATGTATAGGGTAGATGGTAGAGGGTAAAGGGTTTAAGGGTTGAGGGTTTAGGGTTTAGGGTTTAGGGTAGATGGTTGAGGCTATAAGGTTGAGGGATTATGGTTGAGGGTCTATTGTATAGGGTAGAGGGTCTAGGGGTTGAGGGATTAGGGTTTAAGGGTTGAGGTTTGAGGTTTTAGGGTTGAGGGTTGAGGGTTTAGGGTTTAGGGTAGAGGGTAGAGGGTATAGGGTTGATGGATTAGGGTTGAGGGTCCATTGTATAGGGTAGAGGGTATAGGGGTTGAGGGATTAGGGTTTAAGGGTTTAGGGTAGAGGTTAGAGGGTTTAAGGGTTTAGGGTTTAAGGGATGAGGGTTGAGGGTATAGGGTTGAGGGTAGAGGGTAGAATGTTTAAGGGTTTAGGGTTGGGGGTAGAGGTTTTAGGGTGTAGGTTTGAGGGTTTAGGGTAGAGGGTAGAGGGTAGAGGCTTTAAGGGTTTATGGTTTAAGGGTTGAGGGTATAGGGTTGAGGGATGAGGGTTGATGGTATAGGGTAGAAGGTTTAATGGTTTAGATTTGATGGTTTAGGGTTGAGGGTAGAGGGTTTAGGGTGTAGGTTTGAGGGTAATATGTATAGGGTAGAGGCTATAGGGGTATAGGGTTGAGGGATTAGGGTGTAGGGTCTATTGTATAGGGTAGAGGGTATAAGGGTTGAGGTATTAGGGTTTAAGGGTTGAGGGTTGAGGGTTGAGGGTTGAGGGTTGAGCATTTAGGGTTTAAGGGTTGAGGGTTAGGGGTTTAGGGTTGAGGGTTGAGGGTATAGAGTTTAGGGATTAGGGTTAAGGTCCATTGTATAGGGTAGATGGTATAGGGGTTGAGGGATTATGGTTTAAGGGTTTAGGGTTTAGGGTAGAGGGTAGAGGGTAGAGGGTTGAGGGTTTGAGGGTTGAGGGTTGAGGGTTGAGGGTTGAGGGTTGAGGGTTGAGGGATTAGGTTTGAGGGTCCATTGTATAGGGTAGAGGGTATAGGGGTTGAGGGATTAGGGTTTAAGGGTTAATGGTAGAGGGTAGAGGGTAGAGGGTTTGGGGTAGATGGTAGAGGGTTTAAGGGTTTAGGGTTTAGGGTAGAGGGTAGAGGGTAGAGGGTTTAAGGGTTTAGGGTTTAAGGGCTAAGGTTTGAGGGTTTAGGGTATTGGGTTGAGTGGAATAGAGGGTAGAGAGAGTGAGTGAGTGGGATGGAGGGTACAATGTTTAAGGGTTTAAGGGTAGAGGGAGGGTAGAGAGAGAGATAGAAGGAGTGAGTGAGTGAGAGAGAGACTTGAGAGAGGGAGAATCTTGGGAGAGAGAGAGAGAGGGAGGGTGTGGGAGAGAGATAGAGGGTAGAGGGTTTAAGGGTTAAGGGTAGAGGGGAGAGAGATAGGAGTGAGTGAGTGAGAGAGATAGACTTGAGAGAGGGAGAGGGGGTAGGAGGGAGAGACTTGAGAGAGAGAGGGGGGGAGGGAGTGGGAGAGAGATAGAGGGTAGAGGGTAGAGATTTTAAGGGTTTAAGGGTAGAGGGTAGAGGATAGAGAGAAAGAGAAAATAAACCTATATAAAAGTAACTTTCTCATAACACGAGCGCGTTTTGAAGTAGTAGAGATATGGTCATTATTTTAACAAGAAATAACACGCTCTTGTTATAATGTGAGAGCATTTTTTCTTGCTCTAAAAATGGTAAAAAATTCAATATACCTGTGATATCAAGGCCCACATTCTACATATTCTCCTAGTTTTGTGCGTGTTTTGACAAAAAAAAGATTTTTGATGATTTTGTGAAGTGTGCATGCATGTTTTTCACATTCCACCACCTTTGCATGAAATAGAATAGTTTTCATGTTGAAAGGCATATAATATCAATTCAAGTCTGAATTCCATTCAAGAGTGATATACAATTAAATTTTGGAGGGGAACAAGCTTTTGAAAAAGTCAAATTGCTGAGGAGTTTCAAGAAAGAAGAAGCAAAGGCTACATAATTGGGTAGAACTCCTCCATTTGAAACTCTGGGTTTTTAGGTAGGTGAAGTCTTTACACATTTTCTTTCATTCTATTTTGGCTTGCTTTGATTTTTGTTATTTTTCATTTCCATGTTGATCATTGTTTGTTTGTCATTATAACCTTAGCCTGTTAATGCACATTTTAAATTACACAATTCTTTACACTTGCCAATTACATTTTTAAACCACATCTCTTTGAGGCATTTTTTTAAACAATTGACTTACCTTGTGTATTCTTCCATGTTCTGTATACACATATATATGACATAAGTTATAAGGAAGTAAAATAATACATCATTTCTTAATCCTTTACTATGGATGTGCATACCACTCTCCAAAGCTTTCATTTTGGTATAGGCATGGGGAATGTTAGAAAATGTAGTTGAATTTGGTTTTACACCTACAATTTGCATATGCTTGAAATTTTCTAAATCCTTTTCAATACATCTATATTGTGCATATCCTGCAATCATTCTAGTCCATGAGTCCACATATCTCATTGAGGTATTTTGTCAAACAGTTATACCAAGTAGCCAATTGCCTTGTCTATGCTACCAAATTTTCCATACATGTCTACCAAAGCATTTTATCAAATAACATAGACAAGGAAATCAACTGTTTGAAGAAATTCCTCAAATAAATGGGGTCTCATGGTGATGTGCATTTTATCAACCAACTGATGACATTGTCTATGCTACCAGATTTTCCATACATGTCTCTACAAAATTGGAATATACTCCTCCCACATTGATAGATATTTGAATCTATTTTGGTTTTCATCTCCATTTCTAAATTTACCTCATCACTAAACTTACCTCATCACTTATGTTGTGATATATTTTAAATGTTTCCTTGATTAGTCTACCTACAAGGGATTCTAACCATTCTCTCCACTGTTTCAAGACTCTTTATTCAAGGCTAAGTTAGCAGCATAGGGAAAGGTGCAATCTATCTTGCAATCATGGCATGCCACAAGAAAATGTGATAGGATTGATAAGGTAGGGGAAACATGAGAAAATAACTCATAGAAATGGTGTCTCACCGTGAGACCCCATTTCTATGAGGTATTTTCTCACGCTGCCCCAACCATGTCAACCCTACCGAATTGGCAAGCTAGTGAGGTCACTAGCTTGCCAATGCGATAGGGTTGACAAGGTAGGGGAAGTGTATGCCTCATATAAATGGGATAATGTGTTATGAAATGATTTCAAGATAGGCTCAAAATGGAAGCATGGACAAGGCATTTGAATTGTTTGATAATAATGTTTTCGTAGAAATGTATGCAAAATGTGGTAGCATTGACAGGCTAGTGAGCTCACTGCTTGCAAATGCAGTAGAGTTGACAAGGTAGGGGCAGCGTATGCCTCATATAAATGGGGTAATGTGGCATGCCATGACTGCAAGATAGGATCAAAATGGAAGCATGTACAAGGAATTTGAATTGTTTGACAATAATGTTTTTGTAGAAATGTATGCAAAATGTGGTAGCATTGATAGGCTGGTGAGCTCACCAGCTTGCCAATGCGGTAGGGTTGACAAGGTAGGGGAAAAGTATGCCTCATAGAAATGGGGTCTCATAGTTATGTACATCATCATGAGACCCCATTTCTATGAGGCATATGTTGCCCCTACCTTGTCAACCCTACCGCATTAGAAGGCTAGGTCACTAGCTTGCCAATGCGGTAGGGTTGACAAGGTAGGGCCAGTGTATGCCTCATAGAAATGGGGTCTCATGGTGATGTACATGTTGGATTTGATGTTGTTGTCATTCATTGTTGCAAAATATGGTAATCAAGCAAAAAGGTGTGATTTGGTTATTCAGAAGATTCCAGTGTATCAATTTATGTCCATGTTTTGTGACAATATAGTGTATGAGTATGCAAGGCATACCCATAGAGCCTGATGGTTGGACACACAATTCAAGCTATGAAAGGACACCTTTCCATTTGGAAACATAGTTTTAGTGGTTGAATTTGCAAAGAACTACACTCTATAGCCAAAACATGAGGTGTAGTCACAATGCTACAACTCCACACAGGTTTAGATATTTGTGCACATAGCATTCATTCATGCAACTGATAGTATAAAGGACCAAAGGAAGGTATTGAGGGAGTATCACTTTTATATTAGTGATGATCACACACATTCTCTAGAGTTCATGCAAGGTTGCTTCCAAATGTTCTATATGATTTGGCTCAGAGGGGCATAACATACGATCGGCATATATATGGTCAGATAACTGTGCAACATAGTTCAAGAACTCGTGCATGTTCTATTGGTTGTGCAGGATGCATATCATTATAGGTGTTCAACATATGTGGAACTTTTATGAGGTTGGGCATAGAAAGGGGGAGCATGATGGTGCAGGAGCATGTGTGAAAAGAGCATTAGCACAAGAAGAGTTAAAGTATAAAGACAATGAAAAATTTTCAGATGCAAAATCAATCGTCGAGTGGCGTAATGCTTTGATGGGTCCAGGTAATGAAGGTACATCTTCATTTTGTATATTTTCTAGTTGATGGATGATGCTAACATTGCACCATATGAGGATTTTTGTACACTAACATGATCGAGTGAGCTGCACTCTTTCCTTAGCTCAAATGTAGGTTCATAGAGTATCAATACATGAAAGATGGCATGCTTTTGTTCTTCATGTGCAATGAAAGCCTGGGATGATTGTGAGTCAAAGGAGTGGGTTGAGAAATGGTCGTTAAGTTATCTTAGCCCACTTCACATGTATCATCCTTCGACGACATTGGAACTAACACAGATGGATTCATCGGTTGACTTTGACCACATATCAAATCTAGTTCAACAAGGTAAATATCTACTTGCTTAGTTTTTGAAATTTTTATTGGTATCATGAGCACCTATGATGTAGACATTATAAGAGCATCTTGAATTTCAATTTATTCTATTCATGAGAGGTGTTGTGTGCAATAGGTATCTTGGAACTCCCAATGAAGATGTATGACCAAGAGTGACTAAGTTGAGAGACTGGCATGCCTATCCTCAATGAAAGCATCAAGATTTATGCCTTGCTATTCCCGAGTTGGAACCAAATGGTGTGTATTTGTTGTCTGTAAGTTCCTTCCATATATTTTCATTTCATTTCCATTTTGGATGCTCTTTCTTTTTCTTCTTTTACTTTTCCTATTTGTAAGTAAACTATTAAAAATTGATTGGTGTCTCCTTGCAAAAAAAATTGATTGATGAGCCATCCAAGAGAATCTCAGCCATAAAAGCAATACAACATCCTTATTTGGATGATCTTGACAAATCTCAATTTTGATTTGAAGCCATTATAAAAGAGAATGTGAAGCTTAGTGAGGGAATCTCAAGTTATTCATTTGAAGTTAGCTTCATCATGAGCACCTATGATGTAGACATTATAACAGGATCTCAAATGTATGAGTGACATTGTAAAAGATCTGTGAGAACAAAGTACCTAAGGCATTGTGCCTACAAGTACAAGCACTTGGGTTTCAAAAAAATGTATGAAGTATTTAGACAATTGTAGCACAAACAAAAGAATTAAGACAACCAAATAAATTTCATTTTATTGTAAACATCAAATTATTAATATAGTGAGTGTAATAACCATTGATGGTTACTAATCATTCTTCTTCTTTTATTCTCTCCCTATTATAACTAGCACCAATTAAATAACTTATTATAAAAGCATCATTTATTAAAAAAAATCAACCTAATGATTATATATCAATATCAATATAGCATACAGTCTACTCAAATAAACATTTGTAATGATATTTACTCAAAATTTGAAATTTATTGCTGCCATCAAACATTTGTAATTTATGCAACATAATCCCTTAACAGTCCAAATTCAAAAAGGGAAACAATATTTGACGACCTGTTACTTGGATATCATGTTAGTTACATGCATTCCATTTAAGGAATTGAGATCATGTAGGGCACCTCTAAAATAACCTCTCCCAGTTTTTGTTATCTCAGAGTCATTTTTCCATGGTGTCTAGTTTTGACTTGATGGAAAAAGTGTCAATTGCAAGTAGTGTAAAGTTGCAAAGTAGTGCAACTTTTGTTTTGCAACTCATGTGACTAAACAAACTATTTAAACGCATCCAGATGGGTACGTTTATGCGAGGCATGGTCCTCTTTCACACCCAAACACACTCAATCACTCTGAGCTACGTTCAACTGACTCGATCCCTTAAGAGTCCAAAGTGCAAAAGGGAAACAATCTTTGATGGGATATTACTCAAAAATTGTGACACTTACAAAATCTGTGTCTAAGCCTACAAGATTGCATTGGGCCCCTCTACAATAACCTCTCTCTTTTTTTGTTATCTCAGAGTCATTTTCCTGTGGTGTCCAGTTTTTACTTGATGAAAAAAGTGTCAAATGCAAGTTGTGTAAAGTTGCAAAGTGGTGCAAATTTTGTTCTGCAACTCATGTGACCAAATGGAATGTTCCAATGCATCTGGATGGCTACGTTTACGCTAAGAATGGTCCTATTTCACACTCAAACATGCTAAATCGCTCCAAACTACATTCAACCGACTCGATTCCTTAAGGGTCCAAAGTGCAAAAGGGTAGCAATCTTTGACAGGCTATTACTTGGAAACCATGATGCTTACAAACTCTTTGTCTAAGCCTACAAGATAATGTTGGATGCCTCTACAATAACCTCTCAGTTTTTGTTATCTCAGAGTCGTTTTCCCATGGTGTACAGTTTTCACTTGATGGAAAAAGTGTCAAATGCAAGCTGTGTAAAATTGCAAAGTGGTGCAACTTTCATTCTACAACTCGTGTGACCAAATTGACTATTCCAATTTGTCTAGATGGGTATGTTTATTCTAGGCATGGTCCTCTTTTGTACCCAAACATGTCGAATCACTCTAAGCTACGTTCAACCGGGTCCAAAGTGCAAAAGGGCATCAATCTTTGACGGGATATTACTCAAAAACCATGATGCATAGGAACTCTCCATCTAAGTCTACAAGACCACGTTGGGCCCCTCTATAATAACCTCTCTCAGTTTTTTCTATCTCGGGGTCATTTTCTCGTGGTGTCCACTTTTCACTTAATGGAAAAAGTGTCAAATGCGAGCTGTGTAAAGTTGCAAAGTGGTGCAACTTTCATTCTGCAACTTGTGTGACCAAACAAATAGTTCCAATGCATCCATATGGGTACATTTATGCTAGGCATGGTCCTATTTCATACCCAAACACACCGAATCACTCTAAGCTACATTCAATCAACTTGATCCCTTAAGGGTCCAATGTGCAAAAGGGAAACAATCTTTGACAAGCTATTACTCAAAAATCATGACGCTTACAAACTCCCTGTTTAAGCCTATGGGATTTTTTTGGGCCCCTCTAAAATAACCTATCTTAGGTTTTTTTTATCTCGGGGTTTTTTTCCTGTGGCGTCCATTTTTCACTTGATGGAAAAAGTGTCAAATGCAAGCAGTGTAAAGTTGCAAAGTGGTGCAAATTTCATTCTCCAACTCATGTGACCAAAAAAATTGTTCCAACACATTTTAATGGGTAAGTTTACGCTAGGCATGATCCTCTTTCGCACCCAAACATACTGAATCACTCGAGCTATGTTCAACTGGCTCGATCCCTTAAGGGTCCAAAGTGAAAAAGGGAAACAATATTTGATAGGCTATTAATTAGAAACTGTGATGCTTAAAAACTCATTTTCTGATCCTACGGAATCACGTTGGGCCCCTCTACAATAACCTCTCTTAGTTTTTTTTATCTTAGAGTCGTCAACCTGTGGTGTCCAGTTTTCACTTGATGGAAAAGGTGTCAAATGCAAGTAGTGTAAAGTTGCAAAGTGGTGCAACTTTTGTTCTATAACTCATGTGACCAAACAAACTATTCCAATCCATCTTGATGGGTACATTTATTCTAGGAATAGTACTCTTTCACACCCAAACATGTCGAATCACTCCAAGCCATGTTCAATCGGCTGGATCCCTTAAGGGTCCAAAGTGCAAAATGGCTACAATGTTTGACGAGCTATTACTCAAAAATCGTGAAGCTTACAAACTCTATATTTGAGCCTATGAGATTGCGTTGGGATCCTCTACAATAAACTCTATCAATTTTTGTTATCTCAGAGTCATCTTCTCATGGTGTCCAATTTTCACTTGATGGAAAAAGTGTCAAATGCAAGAAGTGTAAAGTTGTAAAATGGTGCAACTTTCATTTTGTAACTCGTGTGACCAAATGAACTATTCCAATGTGTCATAATAGGTATGTTTATGCTAGGCATGGTCCTCTTTCACACCCAAACACACCAAATCACTCTGAGCTATGTTCAACTGGCTTGATCCCTTATGATGGCATGCAAAACAATCGAAAAGAGAAACATTCATATGATAATTGAGAAGTTTGAGTTTTCCACACAAAAAACATATGATCATCCTCAAGTATAGCAAGCAAAAGAAATTTTTAATTATCCTCCTTTCCCTTACAACAATATACAACCAATTGTAAATGTGTACAATGGTGGAACTTGGAAACAATTTATTTTTCCTCAATTAACAACTTTGGTTGTGAAACATTTTTTCATTTTCATTTGAAATGATTTTCTATACTTTAAAATTGGAGTCTAAGATAAACAAGTGATGCTCTCACATACATTTATTATTTGGTGTGATAAATAAAGTTTTTCACCCTTGAGTCCATTTCTTATTTGTATTATAAATTATAAAGCTTTCTCCCAAGTCCATTTCCTATATAAGAAATAATATTGTAAAAAATTGACATATACATCTTTCAACGTGTTTATATGGTGATGGATCAAGAACATAACAATTCATTATGTACTGTGAAGGTTATGCTATGAAAATGTTTAAAGACTATTCAAGATAAATGTTTGTATGATAATGTGTCAAGAAGTTAACTACTCATCATCTACTATGAATATTGTCTTGCAAGTGTTGTGAATATTATGTATCATTTGCTTAATTGAGTTGTTCTAATCAAAAAATTAAATATATTGAATTTTTTTATGAAACATCTCATGGAATACCAATTGAAATGTTTTTTTTTCTTTTAGATAAAGAATTTTATGGAACTCTTTGAATTAAACTGAATTGAGATATGTAAGAACCAAGGAGAATTAAGAAATATATTGCTCAAGGATCTTAAATAAGCCTTCTCTCCCGTTGCAATTTTGGGTGAATTATTGCTTTCAAAGTATTAGGAATGCTTTGCCTATTTTCTAGTTGGTAGTTGCCATTCTAGAAGGCTCATCTCTTAATACATATTATACTCATTCTTAATCAATTATCAAGGTAATAATCAGTGCATTTATTTAAAGTTAATCTTTTCTTTTCAATTTTTGCAATTTTGTAATTTGTAACTCTACTAGTATTCCTAGAAATATTTAAGTTATTTAGCATCAAATAATAAAGTTGTTTAGCATCAATCAATAAATATTCAAGACAAACCATGAAGGACAACAATGATCAATGCTAGGGCTAACCAATTAATAATTATACATGTGAATAAGTTAAGCATACATGTCAATAAAGGAAGCTCAAGTACTCAAAAACATGCAAGCCTTGAAGTATACACATGAATACATAGTATACATAAATTAATACGAAGTATATGCATGCATACAAGGTATACACATGAAAACATGTAAGTCACAAAGTATACATTGGAATACACGTAAGTCACAAAGTGTAAACATAAGTTGTAAAGTATACACTTGAATACACGTAACTCATATCTATTGAACCATGGATTTATAATGCAAATATGGACACCATCGATAAAAAAAAATTGTATTAACCAAATAGCCATGTAGGCATACATCAATATATGTTGATATAAGTATAAAATATATACAAAATAGCCATATAGGCTTACAAGAATTCCATATAGGCATACAATGTCAAATATATCCAATACAAAATATGTACAAAAATGCCATATGGGCATACAACAAAGGGCTCTAAAATCAAAAGTCATTGCATTGCATCCTCTCGAAATAAATTCTTTCCCTTTTCTTGTTAGCTGGATGGTGATAGGTCTATCACTCATTTATTCTGAGGGCGACGAGTGCTTCTCCTAGGGCTTAGTTCCTGGTCAAGCTTTATCTGTTACAATAAGAAGTAAAGACATTAATATATAGAAATTACATTATAAAAAATGATATATTTAACAAAATAATCACTTACTGCCAGTAGACAATATCTCTCCTCGAGGAAAATATTCGCATGCCCATGCTATGGCATGCTAAAGCCTTGTAGAAACCATCCAAAGAGAAATTAAACTAAGAATCAATAATGGTTTGATTTTTCACTGACTAAAAACTATAACAATAAATGTAAATTGAAATTTAGTAATCTGCCTCATACCTCATCCTTGAGAGCCATTGAGGAGTCTATAGTAGATGAAACACCGGTATCCATTTCCCTATGAACATTCAGAGGTGTATCCACTTCCAACATTTGAAAATCAAACAAAAAATTATTTAATCACGAAAACTACAATAGTGATCCACATCATGGCTTATAATGTATGAGATAATGAACAAAATTTTGAGTACTTATTAAACTATATATTTCTAACTATCATGCTTACTATTTTCCCTATCCATAGCTTGTTCGAAAGCACCTATTTTTAGGATTTTACCCATATCAGCAAGGTGGTGAACCTTTTGATAAAATGCTTTCGTAAGCATGTATGATAACTGTGGTAGCATAGAGAAGGCAGTGAACTGCTTGAAAAAATGCCTCAAAGAAATGGGGTCTCATGGTGATGGAATGCCATTACAAACAAATGTGTCATGGAATTCCATCACCATAAGACCACATTTCTTTGAGGAATTTTTTCAAACCGTTCATTGCCTTCTCTATGGTATTATGCTGGGATGGGGTTGATGGTATAGTGTGGTCTTGGTTATGAGATGGAGGGTGATCATGACATGAAGAGGGAGGGGTGGGGACATGAACACAAATTCCTTAGAGAAATGTGGTCTCATGGTGATGGAATGGAATTCCATCACCATGAGACCACATTTCTTCAAGAAATTTTTTCATACTACTCACTTCCTTGGCTATGATATTGCTTACTATTATGCTTTGATACATTTTTTCAAAGCATCCATAGTTTGTTGGAAAACACCTACTTTAGGTTTTTAGCCATAGCAGCAAGGAAGTGAGTATTTTGATAAAATGCTTTTGTACACATGTATGGTAAATGTGGTAGCATAAAAAAGGTGGTGAGTTGTTTGAAAAAATGCCTCAAAGAAATGTGGTCTCATGGTGATGGAAAACATTCCATCACCATGAGACCGCATTTCTTCGAGGCATTTTTTCAAACTACTCACTGCCTTGTCTATGTTATTGCTTACTATTATTCTTTGATATGTTTTTTCCAAGCATCCATAGTTTGTTGGAAAGCACCTTTTTTAGGATTTTAGCCATAGCAGGAAGGAAATGAACTGTTTTATAAAATTCTTTGGTAGACATGTATGGAAAATGTGGTAGCATAGAAAAGGTGGTGAGCTGTTTGAAAAAATGCCTCAAAGAAATTGGGTCTCATGGTGATGGACATCACCATGAGACCACATTTCTTTGAGGCATTTTTTGAAATAACTCATTGCATTGTCTATGCTATTGTTTACTATTATTCTTTCATATATTTCTTCCAGGCATCCATAACATAGACAAGGCAGTGAATTGTTTGAAAAGATGCCTCAATAAAAAAGTGGTTTCATGGAATGCCATGACAAGAAAATACAATTGGAAGTTGCTCCTACTTATTACTTATGATATGTGAAGTAATTGCATCACTGCTTATGTTGACTTTCTAAGTTCAACTATAGTGTAGTTGAAATTTTGTCATCTATCAACATCTAGTTATTAGTTATGGAATGTGAAGTAATGCTTTGAGTTTGAAATATTTGCAATGCAATGTAATTAATGATATGAATACAAACTACACAAATCTATTAAGTACAATTCATTAGTTAAACTCTTTATTTTATTACCTACGTGTAGGCTTGTCTAAATCCACTAGCACTAGGAGGTGTTCCCATGAAACCTCTAATATTAGCCTATTCAACATCCAAAATCAGATATTAGAATACCTTTCATATAATAATGCTATTAACATGTAATAAATTTATAATTGTTTACTAGTTACATACCTCAGTGGTAGATGCAGTAGAGTAATAAGTAGGTGTAGGGCTGGTGTATCTAAATTAGTTAATCTTGCATTTCAAAATTGAAATTTAATAAATTAAATTCAATGAACATGCTAACATTTACCTCAGTATCAATGCCATAAGCCTCATTCAAAATGTTAGCTTCTCTTGCCATCTCCATAGTTGCAGATGTATCTTGTGTAGCAGCCTCCTAAGTGTCGGTGGGGTCATATAAACAAGTTGCCCCGCAAGCCTGACACAAATGGTATTGAAGCCCACCACTCAAAGAATCCCCTAGATGGAGCTGTAGTATAGACTTGGCATGCTGAATGACACTTTGGGTCAAAGAGCTGATGGCCTGCAAAGTGTCTACCTTGACACCCTCCTTTGCAATGGAAGGGATAACAATGTGCTCATGAGGCGGCCTAGCGAGAGATCGTCTTGCTTGCCACCTATGATCCTATTGTGCACTAGGTCTATCTTGAGCCGACCCCCCACCTCTATCCTGGAAGTCCCTCATATCAAAATAATTTAGGATTTTGTTTAGGATGAACTCATAGTATAGTTTCCTCAAGAAATATTGTGGGACTTCGCAATTGTTGCATGGTGGGTAATCAAAAACCATGTACCACCTATCCCAAAAAAATTTCCTAATCTATTGGTGGTGGAAAAAATGGATAAGAAACCTCTTCACATTGAGGCTAAGATTTTGATTTGTGTGTGGGTCGATGAATAATGAGCACAAATCTAATTTTGTAATTTCTAGATCTTTTACATCTTTATATGATAATTTATCCCAGTAAAAATTCCTAGTTGCCTGCCACCTATCTTGCCAACCACTTAATTATTTGTTGATTGCATCTACATGTTTTAACATTTATTTAAGTGAATTTGCAAGTGTTTTTCTTTCCATGGTTGAACCGTTTGGATCATTCAACCTCATGATTAACTCCTTAATTTTTTTATTATTATTTTCAATTCCACTCATTAAATTTTGTTGAGTGCTAGGAGGATGTTGAGGGATTGGTGGAGGAGATTGTTGTTGTGGTTGTTGAACTTGAGGATTTTGTTCATGTTGTTGTTCTGGTTGTTGAGGATTTTCAAAAGGGTTTTGAAGAGGGTTTCTAGGATCATTATCATCTCCTACAAATTCAACAAATGAATATAAAAAACAACCTAAAACTAACAAAAAACAACAAAAAACAAACAATCCTTACCTCTTCGACCTCCCCATTGATGTGGTGGAATCTTGGTGATGAAATAGCAAAAAATTGATGAAAAAAATGCAAGATTGACTCCTCCCAGAATACAAGTGTGCAACAAAAGGGATTTTGGCCATGGGAAGCAGAAAAAAAAGTCACAACACAAATGAGCTCGATTTCCTTTTTTTTTGTTTTAATGGCTCATAAGGCGAGCACGTTATTCCGTGCTTGCATTATAACATGAGCATGGAATAGGCTTGGTGTGGCTAAGCCTTAGGCTCAGAAAACCAAGCCATAATGTGAGCGCATTATAATTTGCTCGCGTTATGAGCTATCAAAACTTTTTTTTAAATTTGGCCACAATTTGGGCCCCCATCTTCTTGCACCTGCCCTTTTATTAAATGCCAAAAACTAGGAATTTACCTAATTCACCATTATAATAGCTTGAAAATGAACATTTTTCAAAAATATCAAAATTCAAAAATTGAAAGATACCCTTTGGGTCTAAATATGCCCAACACCCAATTTACACTATCAATTTCAATCTGGGCATTTCTTACAAAAAATGGTGGGAAAATTTCAAAAATAAATGAATATAATTAATCTACCAATTAATTTCTCATTTTAAACCAATGAAAAAAATTCCTACTTCATTAATCACATACAAACCATCCAAAAACAATTTCCAAATGAAATGGAGAAGAAATGTGGAGCTTACCTCAAATTTTAACAAAATTTGAAATGCAAGAAACTCCACACATACCATGAGGAAGAGTGAATTGATTCCCATGCACAAGCACATGCCCATTCCTAACCCATTGCTTCAAAACTCACTCAATTTTCCTCGCAATTTCCCTCCTGATCAGAAACACAAGAATTTGGAAGAGGAGAGGGTTTTTGCCTTCATAATTTTTTTCAAGAAAATAATAGATAACAAAAGAAACCCCTTTTTTCCTATTTCAAACCTTTTTCCTTTTCAAAATAAAATAATAAAAACATATTTTCTTTTCCAAATAATTGCATTAAATCCCTGATTTCACCCAATCCCAATTAACACATTTAAATATAATCCAATTTTCTATTCCACACTTAATTTAAAATTTAAGTATATATAAGGCATATTTCACATTACTTGTGAAAATAAAGATTCAATTCAAATTAACTTAATATCGCATTTTTTCATTTATCCATTTGAAACCCCCACTAATAACCACAAGTCTCAAAAATCAATTAAATTTATTTCCTAATATCATTCAACCTATAATTCCACTATTAAATCCATATAAGCATTTAATTGAACTAAATTGTAGAAATGGGAAATTTAACAAAACATCAACCACTCATCCATGAGACATCTATAAAGAGGTTTACGATATCCAAAATCATACCAATGGTGGTATTTGGGTCAACACAAGTAAAATAACAAGGGTCTCACACTCAGATCGAGTGTACGACTAGTAAGGAAAAAAATAAATGGAAAATGTGACATCTCCTTGTAACCACCATCAAGGTATACTTAGACCTATGAAGCCAAGTGGAGAAATACCTAGTACCTATAACCACTCAACACAATGCCAAGCGTATTTGCTCCATAAATATAAATAGTTGAAGCATCACATAAATACCCCAAGGTGTACAACATTATATCCATCATAAATGATTACATTTAAATGATAAATTTAATGATATCATTTAATTATAATATCTATATTAATGCATATATTCATGAACCAAAGCATAATAATAATCACTTGGGAAAGCCTACATCATGCACACATCCCAAGAACACCTCCAAATTTAAATAAATCCATCCCCTTTCAAGGGAATTGGCATCAAATCACACATGCACTTCAATGCCACTTACATCAAGCATAACAATAAAATAGGCACAGGAGACAAATAATAATGACATAGAATAATAATATCAAACATGAAAATCTAACATCCGAGCATATATGAAATATAATTTTCCCACTAATATCATATGCTAGAAATAGGTAGGAACTACATGTTATCTAGGGGCATGGGTAAATCACCACTAGTTATAGTCTTAGTGTGGTTATTATCCTTCCTATACAGTATCAATTGTATAGGAGGATAAGTGTAGGATAAGGGATAAAGTGAGATCATGGCAAACAAAAATATTGTATTCTTTAGTTTGGTAATTGACTATAAATAATTATAAATGTGTAAAGAGGTAATTATAATAGAAAGAATGGAATATAACACACATAAATGGAATTCATATTTAGACACATTATAAATTCACAATAAATTAAGGAAAGAAAAGAAAGAGAGAGAGGGAGAGTGAGCAACGGATTTATGGATGGTGGGATCAAGATAAAACTTATCGGGATTATTAGAAAGAAAAGTGGGGAGTCAAAGAATATAGTTTTGAGCCCAAAGTATGCTCTATGTGGTGTATTTATACCCCAGACTTAGTAGAAGTAGAGGGATAAGGGGTTAATGTAGAATGTAGGATAGACATGTTAATATAATGACACATAAATAGAAATTAAGTATCCTTCACATCATATTATAACATCCAAAACTTCATATATTCATATAGATTTCATATACAAGATCTTACATATACTTCTTGTACATAGTTCTTACTTTTTCTCTTATCTTTCCTATTCAAATATTACTTTTTCTTACTTCCTTATACTTTTTTCCTCTCTAATCCTCCTCAGTTACATATTATGCTTCCTTATACATATATACCTAATGGGAAATGTCCCTTACAATATATGATTTTCCTAAGAGGTTCATCTCCATCCACAAGCTCCACAACCTCCTTGCGATGGTTTACAGTAGGATCTATTACTCTGCTCTATTCACTATATATTTATTGCTAGCATCATCCCCTTTTAAACTTTTTCTTATCATCAAGACAACTTTATATCAGTTGGTTAAAAGGATGAATTTGTAAATATCCTTACGATGTGAATAATTATTGTCCCATTGTATTTTGGCTTGGTAAAGAAGTTGGTTCTAAATACTAATTTGTATGAGTAATCACTCTTCTTTTGGTAGTGTTGTGGGGATCTAGATTTGTTGAGCCAATTTTTGTGCCTCTTTTAGTAAACCTATTACATGTGCTAGCCTTAAGCTAACAATCCTACTGATTCATTGGAATTTATGCCTTGTTTTATCTTGTTGGTCATGTAGCTATTGAAACTATGTATGTAGTGTTTCCATGTGTGCTCTTGTTTGTACATCTATATCTAGCATTGCATCATTAGATGTAGCCACTTGAAGGATATGTAGCTCAATCTAGTCCATCCATCTCTTAATTTGTGTTGTAATTGTAGGCCATTGGAGGAATTATTGGTATAGTGTATTGATCACTTTTTATATTATTTAGGGTGTTGAAATGTGCCTTTAGTGTTGAGTGAGTGGTGGTACATTTCTTTCTCTCCTCATCCATTTTAGCTTTTTATAACTTCATCATGCTGATTTTTTGTATGGTTATTTGTAGCTATGTATATTTCATCACCCCATCTACAAAAAAATTAATTTGTGTTGCAAGAGGTTGGGAAGGGTCTCTTTTTACTTGAGGGAACTTATTTTGTATATCCTTGATTATATCTTCTAATTGTTTTGCACTATCCACATTTTCTTTAGAATGTCATCCCTATCTATTTGATGGAAAATATCACTTATTCAGAACTTTTATAGAGGGAAAATATTGGCTATATTAACCTAGGATCCAACCAAAGGTGGTTAGAGTAGTTGTGGAGTGGCTACCGGTTGAATTTATTTTTGTTTTTACAGAAAATAATTTATTGACTACATTGGGAAAGTGGTTATAGAGGATGACAATAGAGAAGGATAATGGACCTATTGACTAATGGATAGATTCATCTTTGCAAAATGGTAAGATGAGGCTTCATATGTTTCTTCTTCCTCATAAATTTCCTTGTAGGCCTACTTTGTAGTTTCCTTGATTTTATCTTTATTTTTTTGTGATCCTTGATTTCCCCAACATTAATTTGTCCATTCTCTTCTTTGATCAAAGTTCCCTCACCTATATTTTAACTAATTTATCTTTTTAAAGTTTTTGTGGCCAAGGAGACAATCTCTATAATAATTTCTTCTTTCATTTTTGCATCTTCTTAATCTCTCATCTCTATTTTCATATTGCCATAGCTAGAGCTAGCAGGAATTGGTCCATTAGGGCTTCTAGTGTTGTGTTGGAAGCAACCATATATTCGATAATGACCACTTCAATGATAGCTCTGTTTAGGCCCCTCATTTCTTCATTATCTTTAAGGTTTGTCCAAAAATAAATTTTCTAAACAACCCATTCTATAACATTTCCTCATTCATAAATTTTTTTGGTTGTTGGTCTTTGGATTGCTCTACGTCTTAATTTGTTTCTTTTGATGGGGAAGCATCTCATTGCGCATTTTGATTTTTCCTTTATTTTTTCCACACTCATTTGAAGGAGTAATTTAGATGCTTCTTTTTGTGATGATTCCATCTATGGTGGCATGGTAGTTAATTTATGTTTTAACCTACCTTTTCTTCCTTCTAAGTGTGTAGATGTGGTCGAGGGTGTTCTCATATGAAGTATTCTAGACCTGTATGGAGTAGATGTGTTTTTCTCTTCTGGTTCTACTTTTACTAGGCCCCATTTCCCCCTTAGCTTCTTTTTTTTTCTCCATATGGATTATCCTCTTCTTTATTTTTTTACCAAGTTATCCATGAATTCTTGGTAAGTTGTGCACTTCTCTGCATTGAGGTATTTTGGTAGCTAAATAAAATTTATTGCATATAAGTCAATTTTTGCATCTATGACTTC
Organism: Sequoia sempervirens; assembly: GCA_007258455.2. Taxonomy (NCBI): domain Eukaryota; kingdom Viridiplantae; phylum Streptophyta; class Pinopsida; order Cupressales; family Cupressaceae; genus Sequoia; species Sequoia sempervirens. The sequence goes on from VDFB02000003.1 coordinate 5,608,772, forward strand.
ATATGGTAACTTGGGTATCTAGGATATTCTTGGTTCTATCACCTCAATCAAAGTATAATCCTTATCCACAAAAAAAACTATATCTTCTATATCTTTGTGAACTACATCATTGGTTTTGAATTCCTTGTTCTATATTTTTTTATGGAGGGATTTGAATAAACCCCAATATGTGGCCATATAAGAGGTGAAATTTTTAAAATGATTAATGTGGTCCTTTATTTGTGTTTCTATCAATCTAGTGGTATCCCATATTATTCTTGCAAACATTGAAAATGTATTCATAAACTAGAATGTTATATTGATGATTAGGGTGCTATACCTAAACTGATAGTGGGACTACTTTGTGCACTCTAGGTTCTTCATTTGTTCTTGGTAGAGTACCTCACAAATATCAACATCCTTCCCCTCCAAAATCATTTTATAGGCCATGTGTATTGATGTTGTGGTAGCTATTTTTTCTCTATTTGTGTAATATACCTTATATGTGATGCCCATGGTGGCATATCACTTAGTTGGATCAATAATCTTTGAAACATCTAAAATTTAAGCATCATATGTTGTACATGTGATCTTTGTGACTTTTGAGTTATTAATTTATTTTTTAGGTGGAACCTCTCCTTTTTATATATCCTGGCCACTTCTTGAATGGATTCCTTAGTGATTCTATACGGTTTTCTAGGTACATACTCATCATGGATCCAACTTAAGATAATCTAGACCCACCCTTCCTCCTTTATGAAGTCTGATAACACCTTCCAGAGTCTAAATTTTTCTCCTGTATCTATATGTATTGTGGAAGATATCTTTGTGTGGTTGGTTGTAGTAGGTTTAGTCATAGGGTTTCAAATTATGTGTGATATATTTTAGTTAGAGGGGCATGAATATAATTTTAGTTGTTTTTTGTGTAGATGACATTGATCAAAACTTTTGAGGAGACCCCATCAAGATCTACCTACATTGAAATTTGTGTGCTTAGGATGGGGTTTTTGGGAGATATCCACAAGAGTGGGTGCAACAATTTTTCTATAGACAAGAAATTTACAGTGGGGGATTTTCACTCACTAGGGTTTGTGCTAAAGAGTATGATCATGTAGGAACAACTAGTATTTGCATAGTGAGTTTAGTGAGGATTTAATTATATATTTATAACATTTTCCTAAGTGGGAACATTAAATATTGTATCTGTTTAGTCATCTTCTTGCATCTATTTATCCATTGATTTTTCCTACAAATCTTTTTTTTGGTGGGTAAGGTTATGGTATCTTAATATAACTATGATATATTGATACAAGGTGGTCAATACTTTTATCTCAAAATATTGTAGTAAGGTACTCTATCAATACTCTTTATGATAATTTTGGGTGACTTGTTAGTTTGAGGAAATAGGTTTCCAAACTCAAACTTGTAAATCATAAGTTTAATTATAGCATCCTCTCTTTTTGCATGATGGTGAAGGATTTCATGGTTGTGTCGTATTCCTATTTTCCACTTATATGTTGTTTTGATGCTTTTTCTTTGAGTTATTCCCTTCAGGGTTAGTGTATGAAGAGGTATTATGCCACTACGAAAGGTTAGTGTGTGACTTCCTTCTTGAATGAGGCACATTTATTTTTATTTTTTGACAACAATAGCCAAGTTATTTATTTGTATACCTTATGATCTTTCCAGTATATCTAAATCTTTATCTATGGTATGTTGTGGTACCTTTTTGTTTGTTTCTATATCATATATATACTCTTTGAAACCTATAGGCTTTTCGGGAGGTTAAAATTCATGTGCCTCTTGCATCCATGCATTTAGAACATCTTCATTGTTTATGCTACATTCTTTACTGTCTGTTGATGATGATTTTACTCACAACAACAGGGCAAATAAATTCTTCACAGATAAACCATAAAGATCCTATCCTTCTTGAAAGATATGGAACAAAGACAACCTAAAAGGGGATTCTTCTTTAATAGGGAAAAGATTGGCTTTAGTTCAATCCCAAGTCTTCGATAATCAGGTCTTGATTGTACTAGGTTCGCTCTCAGGTATAATGTGATATTGTTGTTAATCTAAAAGGGAATATGGTTGCCTTTGGTTTCATTAAGGATCATAAGTGTTTTACACAAGATGTCCAATTCATTCATAACATCATGAAATCAAAAGATTTGAAATACTATTTCATGAACATCAACAATTTATTTGCTATCACTTAAGTAGATTTAGCATTAAGCATTCAAAAATTCTATAGGAAATGAAATATTTTCAACAAAATTTCCATCCATTCATTTATTTTTGGAACATTTTCAAAGAATTTAAACATCTATTCTAAAATAAAGCATAAAAATATTGAAAATTAAAATTTTCTCCTAGTTACTCTTCATGCATGCCCCAAAGAATTAACTAAAATAGAGCAAATCACTTTATACTTCACCAGATTGCTTCACAAATACATATAAAATGGTGCGAGCTTTTAAAGAGAGGGGTTTTAGTTTGGACACTGAGTAGGTTTTGTATGCACCCTTAAGTGGTGCAACATACAGTCTTGTTCGACTGAACTAACAAATCCAACTACAAAAGATTCATGAGATAGGTAGCTATCCAATTGGCTCTGATATTAATCAATGTCTACGTGCATACAATTTTTTATGTCAGAATGATTAAGGAAACATGAAAAAAGAACAAAACTCAATGAATTTTTAGCTCTTTCAACATCCAAAAATTGTGAACTTAAAATGAAAATAAAGCAGTAAATGACCTTTTATAGGAACAAGGCCTCAAGAGTTCAAAATTAAAGTCTATCCAAAGAATCAAAAATAACAAATTAAAATGTAGCATGTGGCACATGCCAACTGTCATTAGAATATTCCAAATGAAGTCAAAGATTTGACTTCATCAACAACAACACTTTTCACTTTGTACCCCAACTCACAAAACTTCACATAAATCAAAGTTATCACCACTCTTCAAAATAAGAGACAGGTAACATCTACCGGGACTGAGAACAACCTGAAAAACTCAAAACTTAAAAAAATATCTTTATAACTCCTCCGGTATCTGGTGTCCGGTTCTTTCTTTCATCATTCAGGACTTGGGCTCCAAGATCTTTTCTTTTCTTTTCTTTAACTGATATTCTTGGAAAGCATGCAACACTTGATGCATATGTCCTTTTGAAATCCCTTGCACTTCCTTCCACGTGAGATTGATTCTAGTGTATTCTTCAAATACCTGGAGTACAATATAATTCCTCTGCACCTTTTTTGTCTCATATCTAGCTATAGTGTTCTTGCATTGTAAAATCTCATCAATGAGCTCTTGAGTGAGTAGTTGAACAAGGTCTTTGTTTATTCTCTCAATCCATTCTTTGAATGCTTTAGCTTCTTTACCATCCTATCCTAGCATTTGGGGATCACAACCTTGATGTGCTAACATTTCAATAAAGTCGTGATCTTGATCAAGCACTTTTATACATTCCACGATGACATTATCAAATACTTCAACACACTGTATTAGCATGTCACCTTCCCATTTCAAATATTTTTTCCACTTTTCAAACAACATAGTTTCTTGCTTTGAAATTATATTTCCTTGTATTAATTCTTGAACATCCATTTGTATGAGAATTCCAATATTTTTCCTTTCATCATTAACTTGTTCCTAGCAAATTCTACATTCATTTTCAAAACTTTTGGATTTTTCTAACCTGCAGTATGCTTCCTTATACTTCCCTATTGCATCTGAAATAGATTCTTCTCCCTATCTCATCCAGTATTCAATCCATTCTTCAAATACATTCATGTTATGGTGAACTGTTGCAATTGCACCCACCTACTCTTGTGAAATCAATACTAGATGTTGGGGCAATTCAACCTATGCTTGACAAGATAGGGTTAGAGATTTTATAAAATGTTCTAAGGTAGCAAGCCATTATTTCAATTCTCTTTTCTTATTTTTTATACTTTTGTACTCTGACAACAATGGCATCTAGGTCCACCTATATCTCCTCCAACTCTTGCCTCCAAGACGAGTGTCCAAGATTAATACTTGTTATCTTATACTCCTTAGGAATTATTTCATGTCTATTTTTATCAGCTGTGGGAGTAGCTATATGGAAGATTCTGTCACCATCTGCATTTCTCTGTATGACATTTTTTTCTCTAGCTCTGCACCTAGGTTTAGGAGTATCTACTTCCTATATGAAACTATTAAGATCTAGAGGCAATACTTCTACTTCCATTGGGGAAGCTAATTCCCTGATCAACCAATCAGGTGCATCTTCATTGTGCTCTTCCTTTGCAACATTAATTTGTTTCTAGTTTCCACTTGATTCAAGAACCTCTTTTCTTACTTCTTTAGTCTTATCTGCCATGCCCTCTAACATAGGAATTTCCTCAACAATTTTTGGCATAAATTCGGGATTACTAGGATTTGGCACTATCTCTTCTGTTTGGATACTTACATTTTCCTTTCTATCCAAATGTTCAACATTATTTTCTTGGACGTTACTTTCTTCATTCTCTGCTACACTAAGATTTTCTTCATTTCTGACTTCATCACCTAAAACCTGTGTAGCTTCACCTTTCTCAATTTCAATTTCAACTTCAACTTGGCCTTCTTCTATTTTTGTAAAGACCTGTGATTGTTCATTATCATTTATAACATTCCAAAGCAAAGGCTAGGAGTCAAAAGTGTCTTCAATATTAATTTCATCAATAAGATCTTGCTCTAGAGTCTCCCCTGTTTCTATCACAAGTATATCAGGATTCCCCGCTTCTGAAGTGAGTGTTCCTTTTATAAATTCTTCTTCTTCAACATTTATAGGAGTGGATCCTGTATCCAAAATATCTTCTATCACTGGTTGTACCATGGGTTTATCTTTATATTTATTTTATTTTACTTTCTCCCACATGGCACTCCATTTATCCACCTATTCTTTAATTTTGGCTTCATCGGCCTCATAAATCTCCTCCAAAACCACAGGAGTTACTCCCAATGCTTGTTTCATACTATCCATGTCAATAGAAGGAAGAGAAGTAAATAGTGTTGTAGCACTTTGAGATGCAGGCCTAGTCTATGTGCCAACAGTTTCTGTTACTCCAGCCTCTTCTTCAATAACCGGTTTGACCTTTGGTTTTACTGTAGAGGAAGATGCACCTTTGGGTCTTACTTTTGACTTATCCTTGCTTGATTCTACATCTTTCTGCTTATCAGATGGCTTTATTGGAACTTCTTATTTTGAAGCTTTGAGGGTTCTTTCTTCAATCCTTATACCAGGAGCAGCTTTACTAGTTTTCATTCTCTTCTTAGTAGGCTCTCCACTCTCAAATGTAGTTTCATCTCTTTATTTTCTCCTTTTATCCTATAAGAATGTGGGTTCAATTCTTCTTTCTCTTAAAGCTTTACAAAAATCATTTATCCAATGTTGAGTGTATAGCAGAGCAGATCTGGTGAACTCATCAATTGACGTCATATCTTCACCTTCATAATCTGGGTTTGGGATGGGTTCATCATACACTCTGTCTTCATTATAGGATTTGTTTAACACTTTTCCATCATCTTCTTCCAACTGATTTGGGATATCATGGATCATGAGAATCTGAGCAGATTTTAAAGAAAATATTTGATACTTTCTTACTCTTACTACATGCTCATCTTCACAATTAAGCCAATAATATTCTAGGTGTTGGAGATGAGCATGGTAACTAGCTATATTCTTGGCAATATTCCCATCAGGGTCATAGTATATTCTTTGAAGTGGAAAATATTCAAAATTATATGTTCTTAATTCTTCTTCACACAAGTCGGACACTCTAATTGCATTGCACTTATAATTTCCTATCACAATAGGGAACTTGAAAGAGGAATTCTTGTGAGAATGACTATAAAGATCCTGAGTCGGTTTCAACTATCTCACCAATTCTAATAAAATAATTTTGTCTTTTGGATACCTGGACAACATGAAAGGATGTTCATCAAACCCTTCCATCCTAATGTAGGAGTAAGTGGGGAACTGAATATACCAGCCTCCCATTGGTTTGATAACATTTTGTGCCTCCAAGGACAATCTTTTGGTTTTATCACCTTCCATCATTCTGACCAGTTTCATGGAGAAAAAATCATTAACTTTCCTATAACTCTCTTTGTAATCATGGATAGTGATATGGGGTAAATGAGCATATATCAAACTGTTTCTAGCTTCCCTACCCAGCGTACTAATATTTTTCAACCCTTGTTTGCTTGCCCTCATGGTGTAGACACCTAAAAATGACCTAGGCCTGCAAGCTTCATTTTTACCACTTTCATCCTAGCATAATTATGACATTTAATTATGTCCTTGGTCCACATTCGACTATTGATTAAATAATTCATAATTATTTAATTAATTCACGTCCTTTTAGTCTTCATGATTATTAAATAAATAAATTTTATTTATTTATTAAATACGTCATTAATTGTCTAAGTCTTCCCTTAATTAAATAAATTTCTTAATTTATTTAATTACCCTTCGTCATATATTTCTTCCGATTATTAAATAAATGAATTACATTTATTTATTTAATATGTCACTAATTGTCTTAATTAAATAAATTGATTAATTTATTTAATTAATTAGTCTTATCTGCTAAATTAAATAATTAAATTTAATTATTTAATTGTCAAAATTAATATTCCTCTCATTTTAAATAAATGAAATTATTTAAAATGTCATCACAATCTTAACTTAGTTCACTTTGGTAAATAATTGGAAAATCAATTATTTATTATTTCACAAAATCCATAATTTGAATTAACTCAATTCAAAATGGAAACTAATCTTCTAAAAATCAAGTAATCAGGTAGATTCTTGATTTTTCAAATATGATCTCTAGTTCAAATCTTATCTTCTTGATTTTTTGAATCTCACAAATCAGGCAGTCTTTATCTTCTTGATTTTCGAAAATCTTTATTTTCTAATTAATTTCCTCATTTATTCTCCATCGTCGATCCAATTATCTGAGATTTTATCTTGACCGTTCGATTAATGATTTTTCCCTAACCCTAATTAGGGATTATCAGATTTAATCTGGGCCTCTCATTTTAGGTCTTAGACAGAAGTCAATCTCACCCGTCCATTCAAAATGACATTTTCTATAAAATGTCATTTTCCTCTCACTTTTCGATTACGCACAGACACATTACATTTTAGGCATTTGCACACTTAGATTTCTTATTGCAATTATTATTTGTATTTGATCAAGTCTTAGCATGCATAGACATTGGCAATCATAGTCATAGGCATAGGAATTTAGATATGGCATAAATCCTTCAAAGCTTGGTGTAGGACTTAGACATTTGTAGATTGCTCGCACAACGAATCTGAGGGCAAAGCTTTATCCAGCAAGTAAGAAGGTACTATCAAGGTGAATCATGGAAACTCATGTGAATCAAAGGTATAATTGTTCTTATTTTTAGTTTTCATTGTTCTTGATAGATCTTTGGGTTTATTTTATATTATTTATTGATTGATGAATCTAATCCAAAAATAAATCCATAGTTACACATGGAATAGGAGTAAATCGCATATGAAGACATATAGAAAAATTTGGTCTTGGGAAATGTTGTTATCTATTCATGTAATTTGTCACTAATAAACTTTCCCCAATGCATTTGTATGGGATTTTCAATCATTCTAGATATTATTATGATAATCTAGGGTTTGAAATTGCTAGCATCTCGTAGACCAATTATCCTACTCAACAAAGATATAATATCTTGAATCTCTTGGTTGAACATAAACCATTGAATTACCTTTTTCTCTGGTGTAATTGGCTCTTGGCACCATTGGGTACTCATAATTTCTCTATTGCATGCTTCAACATTCTGATATGTTTTGGCCTTTGCCTTCATGTCAACATTATACATCTGGGTGAAGCAAGGAAGCCCAAATTTGTATGTAATTCCTTTCTGTGAGAGGTTTGCATAGATTCTCCCCTCCTTTTCAACAACTCTTTTATCTGGGTTATAATAATTCATGCATTGCATAACCAATTCAGCTGGCCTCCATTGCTGCAGAAACCGTCCTATTGAAAATAATCCATTTGCTATAACATTTCTAGTACATTGAGAAGAATTTTCCTGTAGTACCCGAGCATGAATTTCAACATCAAAATTTCATCCCATATGAGTGTTTTTAACTACCACATTGATTGGTATAGCTTTTGAATTGCAATATTTAAATTCATCTTCTGCCTTTGCGTCAGAAATACTCATTTTCGCTGGTGTGCTCTACAATTTTCAAATGTCTGTCTTGTGTGCTAGTTAGGGTTATATTTAACCAAATTTATTACAAATTATACAACTTTCAATTCACCCTTTGGCTAAATTCAAATCAAAGAATGAACAATGTTTCAATTTCTAAAGGGAAATGCCATCTTTTTGAGATTTTTCATGAATGAAAATAATTAACAAAAAATCATTTATTTAAAACATACCTGGTTCTGGTTGATAGGGATAATACTCACATAATGAAACTCCAAAACCCTCAGTAGATGTGTTCTCAGTTTCTCAAAATTTACCTCTCCTTGTGTGCCAGAATTATCTGGTTCCTATAATGTCCTTTGCAATTTTGTGACTTGACACGAAGTAGAGTGTTACAAAAGCAACTACATGCTTAAGGTGGTTCCAAGTACATGGGAGTAGTTCAACACCTTCATTAATTACTTGTTATAATGCATTAATTCCTTGAATAAAGGTGCAATCATTACAATTTAGGGTTTAAATTACGAACGCCTAGATTTTTGCTTGGGCTCGCCACTAGAGGAGAAAGACGACGTGATGATCATACATGGCACTCATGTGTCACGTTGATCCTCTTTTGAGCTTCAAAGAAAAATAGAACAAAAGAAAAGATCGAGAACTGGGTTCAAGAGAGATTAGAACATTTGAAAATAGAACCTTCGATTTCTGATTTCCAAATAAAAGAAACTACCGGACTCCAATACAAGGAAAGAAAGAAGGTATCACCGAGATGAACACTTCCAGTGGATGACCTACTAGTTGGAGCTAGGACCAACTAAAGATACAATTCACTTTGAAGCAACCGCACGACTTTGGGATTCTAGTTTCGGGTAATATATTAAACTTCGTGATAAGACTGAAACACCAAATCTGAGAAAGAACAAAGACCAAGAAAAATTGAAAATGAGACCATAAACTGACCAAAGCACAAAATGATGCCAAAGAAAATGAAAGTGAAAGGGAAAATGAAAAAAAAAGGGGGTCCACATTTTTCCAAAGAGCAAAATGGGGTGTGTTTTGAGACCACACAACAACTAGCAACCAACAAAACTAAACAACATAATAGAAATTCAATTCTGGATCTAACATTAGTGTACCAACTTTTTTTAGTCTTCTAATTATAAATCATTGGATCCTTATTCTGAAATTCAAATTTCACTTTGGCTAGCATGCAAGATTAAGTATTACTGAGCTCATGTGTGTGCAATTGGTTATTTCTGCTACAATAACTTAGAAATAACAATTATTTGAATTAACCTACATAATATGACAATTCCTTTTAAGCCAACCAGGGATAGAGCCTTGCTGCCAGTCAAGTGTCCATAGCCCCGACAAGGTTATCTCAATAATTCCCCCAAACATAGCTCTACTGTCAGTCAGGCGTCTATAGCCTCGGTATAGTTATTTGGATAGCCTAAAGAGTTGTTTTTTTATAGATATTGCAATAATAGCTCATTTTTATCTTTTGATATTTCAATGATAGCTCATTTTTCAACTTGTAGGAAATGAAGCCCACTGTTAGGTTGGGAATTACAGTGGTAGCAAAGGTAGTCTTTTGATTTTTCAGTCAATGCAAATAACTGCTATCCCAAATTTTAGTAGAATGATTTAAATGTGTGCATTTGTAGCTCAACATCAATTGAATGATTCATGCTAACCAGTGTATAAAGAATAGAACAATTCTCAAAAAAATTATAAATAAAGGACTATCTCCGGTTAGGAAACAGATCAAATTTTTAGAATTGATGTTCTATTAACTTTCTCACCTTCAAATGTTGAAGATCATTGTAAAATCCAATGATGCTACACCCCCCAAAACAACAAGACAAAAGCAACAAAAGAGTATTTACAAAAAAAACAAAACTAATCTACAAAAAAAAAACTATTTACCTATGACTAGAAATAATGCTTTAGGAACTGCACATTGATAGGCAATGGGATATCTTCACCAGTCAAAGAATTCAATCTATAAGTACTATCACCTAAGGTTTTAGAAACTTAATATGGTCCTATCCACAACTTATCAAACTTACCATGTTCACCTTTTTGTTCATGGGCTTTATTCCAATATAGGACCAAGTTAGCTATTCTAAAAGTCTTCAATCTAGCCCTTTTATCAAACCATCTTTTTACCATGGAATGATGCTTGGTAAAATGATCTATAGCTTGTGTACACTTTTAATATAAATACATTAATTGTAATAACTGAGTTTCAGTTTGATCATCCAATCCGATATATTCATGTGTGAACTACCAAGTAGGGATTTTGAAATTTATTGGTAGTATAGGATCTACCCTGGATAAACTAAATAATAAGGAGAATTCCCTAACACGGCTTTCATCCTAGTGCGATCTACCCATAGGTAAAATTTTAGCAAAGAATTCCATTCCCTAGGATTATTATCAATCAATTTATTAATTATATCCAGTAGATTTTTATTTGATGATTCGACTAATCCATTTCCCTACGGATAATAGTTAGATGAGAATTTTAATGTTATACCATATTCAAATTCCCAATTTGAGAATTTTAATGAAGAAAAGGCAGGGCCATTATCACATACTAGTGCATATGGTACTCCAAACCTGGTGATGAGATTCTCTTCCAAGAATTTGATTACTACTTCCATAGTGCATTGTTTGCTAGGACATGCCTTTGTCCATCTTGTGTAGTAATTTGTAGCAGTTAGTATAAATCTATGGCCTATAGATGATGGAGGATTGATATTTCCAATAAAATATAGTCCCCATTGTGAGAAGGGATGCATTTCCATCACTAGCTGCAGTGGTTGAGCATTGAATCTTCCTTTGTCTGATGCAGTTTGACATACTTAGCAATATTTCACATGTTCGTATATATCTTTGAAAATTGTCGGCTAGTAGTAACCAAACCTCAAAATGAAGTGTGTGGTAGCTAAAGGTGCTCCATGAGCCGTTCCAAATTTATCATTTAGTTCCTGCAACACTTTGTTCACTTCTATTCTATTCAAGAATATTAAATAGATTCCTTCACAGTTTCTTTTGAATAGAGCTCCTCCTTTGATCATATAAATTTATGATTTTATCTTAAGAGATCTTCTTTGATTCCTTTGCATGCGATCTGGGAAAGTATGGCTGACCAAATAATTCCATATATCTAAATATTAGTCTTCTTGGTCTTTTACATCCAAGTATATTGTTGACTTGAAATTTGTGGATCTATTTCTACAATAAATCTAACCAAAGCTTGTCCCTTGACCAATTTCATGGGTATGATTTCTAGATCAAATTCCTATAGGATAGTAACCCATTTGGCTCTCTTCTCTCTTAGTTCACTCTGTGTTAACAACAACTTGACTAGAGAATCTGGAACAATAGCTTTGACTATACTCCCGAGGATGTAATGTCTAAATTTGTGTACTACTTTGACCAAAGAAAAGGATTTTTTTCAACATCTTTATATCTTAGCTCCGCTTCTTTGAAGGGAGCACTCATAAAAGAAATTAGTTTCTCTTCTTTATTCTCACCCTTTTGTGTTAGTACTACTACACAAGTATGGCCAAAAGAAAAAGAGTAAATATAAAAAGGTTTAACGTAATCTAGACTTATCAATACCGAAGCTTCTATGATTGTAGTCTTTATATTTTTGAAGGCGATCTTAGCTTCATTTGTCCACTCTATCTTGGCATCTTTCTTTAACATATCATTGAGTGGTTTCACTATTTTAGTGAATTCGGTGATAAATTTATTAACAAAATTAATCTTACCAAAATATGATTTCAATTCTAATTTCTTGCTTCCCAGGGGCCATAGTTTTAGCAATGAACTCAATCTATCTGGTTTTATCGAAATACCTCATTCGGAAATGATATGTCCTAGTAACTTACCTTCAGTTACCCCGAAAATACATTTTTTAGGATTTAATGAAACTCCGTAAGTTTCACATTTCTGTAATATCGCTCTAAGATCTTGAACATGATCTCTTCTATCTTTTGAAAATACTGTAAGGTTGTCCATGTAAATAATAATGCATTTTCCTATCAACTTGTGGAAAGCATAATCCATGGCTCTTTGAAATGTAGCTCTGACATTTATCAATCCGAATGGCATCCTCCTGTAAGAAAAAGTTCCCCACTTTGTGGTGAAAGTTGTTTTCATCCAATCTTCCCTTGCTACCATTACTTGATTATATCTAGAGAATCTATCCAAAAAGGACATCATCTACGAACCATTGACTATTTTCCACACTTCTTCTAGTGAGGGTAGTGGATAATTATCTTTCTCAAACTCCTTGTTGAGCTTCCAAAAATCTACACACAACTGTATGTCTCCGTTCTTCTTTCTCACTGGAACCAAATTTTCCACCCAAGTAGAGTGTCTGATAGGAAATATTATCTTAGTTGATAAAAAATTTTGGACTTCCTTTTGGATTAATGGTTCTAAGAGTGCATTTACTAGTCGTTGTTTCTATCAGAAATGCTTTGCATCAGGCTTTAATGGTATCATATGAGTAATGATGGAAGTATCATAAGTTTTGAAATCTTCGTATGTCCAAGATATAACCTTCCAATAATCTTTAAGTGCCTGAGCAATATTTCTCTTCTCTTCCTTAGTACACACCTTTCCTATTAGCACATTCTTAGGATCTTCTTTAGTATGCAAATTGTATAATTCAGACTGCCCTCCATCGCTTCAAGGAAAATCTTTATGTCTAATTATCTGATCCATGTCAAATAATCATTCTAACTCAATCATTCCTTTTAGAATATTATTATCTTTGGCTTGAGCTAATTCTTCATCTTGAATTTTTTCGTCAGGGTGACCTATCTCTTCAATTATTTGTGCTTCAAAAATATCGGAATTAGTGATGAATTCAAATATATGTCGGTCATCTTCAAACACTTGCAAATTAGTGACATTATCGGGAACTGATGGTAGCTGCACTAGCTTTACTGTGAATCTCTTTAAATCAGATGCATCTAGAGGTTCCAAAGTATTGGCAGTAGTAGCCAAAGCATTGGCTCTTTGATTAAATTTTCTTGGGATATGAGTAATGTTGAATGCTTCAAAATTTTCTATCAAATCCCATACTCTGTGCCGGTAATTAGACAATCACTTGTAATGAAAAATGTATTGCTTTTGAACTTGTCTGACCACTAATTTTGAATCACCGAACACCTTGAGGATTCTTACTTTCTTCTTGATTGTGAGGTTCAAGCCATATATCAGGGCTTCATATTCTACCACATTATTAGTACATTGAAATTGTAACCGATATGCAACAAGAAAAGATTTACCTTGCGGGTTGATGAGTTCAACTCCAGTTCCAATTCCTTATTTTGATTTGGATCCATCAAATTTAATAATCTAGGCTTGATAATTTGTAGTTTGTAATTTATCATTCTTCGGTGTCGTGGAATCAGTATTTCTAGTTTATGTAACATAAATTTTGTCTTTATGTGTTCTTGATTTAGACCTTTCTATCTTGTCATTTTCTGAATAGTACTGGTTTTCAATTCTACGAATTATCTCCAAACACATCATACAACTATTTTATAAGTGTGCAACATTACGTAACCTACACCAATCCTACAATAACAAAATTTGTAGGGAAATTTTAATTTTATCATTCCTCTGAGCCTCGGTAACAATACTCTTCCAAAATTTATCATAAGGACTATTTTCTTCTTCAGAAGAATCACAATCTGATTCAATTAAAACATATGTTCTAGGAGTTAATTGATTAGGTTTTCTAGCATCACATGTAAATACTTACTCTATTTTGACTCATGAACTTTGAATTTTGTAAACTTCGAGTTCTACATCAATATATAGAACTTCATTTTTCTGATTATAATCTATGATCATGTATTTCATGTGTGGTTCCCTTTCAATTCTAATTTGATTAGGAACTCCTTTCCATGGTAACCACATGTGTGAGAAATCAGTGGCCATATATCCATTCAATGTTTTCAACCAATCTCTACTCAATAACATACCATAAGTATCAAGTATCTCAACAGCTTGAATGTCTATATAATATTGAATTCTAGGATTCGACACTAATGACATATGAATATTAGTCAACTCTCCGACTGCATTTACTTCCGTTTTATCAAGTTGAGTGACCTTCTTTAAATAATTTTTTGGAGTTAATCCTAGCATCTAGCATATAGAAAAAGGCATCACGTTAGTAGATTCTCCAAAATATACTAAAAAATTATGAAATTTTTTACCTAATATTCTCAAAGTGAGTAGGAATGGTGGAGACTCCAATTTTCCTTTGTAAAAGGCTACTTGCGCATCTGTTATAGGAACAATGTTCTTATCCTTTGTTTTGGCTTGATTATCTTTAACCTGAGTGTCTTTAAACTTGCCTTCTTTTGGAAGATCTTCTAGAGTGTTTAAGAAAGATTTTCTAATCATAGGTGTTTTGAGTAATTTCGATAAAGAAAGGTTGATCTTTACCTTTTTTATTTCTTCTGCTAAATAGGTAGTCAAATTTTTTTGGTCAGCAGAATCTATCTTTTTATTTTTTGAAACATTTAATGAATTTTAGTGAGATGTCACCGTGGGTAACCCTGGGTTATTGCTTGACTTATCATCAGGTGGAGTATTAAAGTTATTAGGCGGGATCAACGTTGTTAATGGCCCATTGAATTTACTTCCACCATTGTTACTTCTCAAGTTATAATTGTGTCCCTTCTGATATTGTTGAAAAGAATGAATTTCATCTATTTATTCCTAAGGTTCATTTTCATCTTGATAGGGAAAAGTATACATTTCTAACGTCATCGTTGAATTATCTCCCTCGTATTCGCGGGTGTAGCTTGTGACAATAGTAGGCAGTTTGACTCGTTCATAACTTTCAAGGACTAAAGTAGAGTCATATCCTACCAGAACTAACTCATTTCCCTTAGGAGGATGAGAGTCACACTGCTCATTATGGTGTGTAGTAGCTAGAAAAATGTCTGAAGTAATTTTGAACTATGAACAATCTACTTTAGCATGAGCATTTGTATTATGAATCCTACACCAATTATTCATTGCGAGATTAGCTAAATTCACTTTTGACATGGATCTTTCATCAGTAGAATCAACGTTATCTAAAGGTGTTGACACTCCTCCATTATTAGATCATGTATTCCAAGGTCTAGGTGGTCTAGGAGCGTTATACATCCATTTTGTGAATTTTGATTGTTACTTTGGGCATAAAAGCTTTGATTTCTTAATTGTGTAGCCTTTGTGGTTAATCTTTTGAGTTGAGTTGTAATTTATTTCATGTCTTCCTTTTCCTCTAATATTTTGATATTTTGATTTTCCCAAGTTTGCGAGAAAAAATAATTTATGTTAAGACATAGCTCTGTGATAGTTGGACCAGGGTGAGGGACTAACGCTTGACTATTTCCTGGTTGAAAGAAAGTATTTTGAGGAAATGTCCCATTCTAGACCATTGAAGGATAAACATTAGGAGCCATAGGATGAACTAGAGGGACTCCATTTACGTTCGGGGTGGGGTAATTATTCAATCCATTTCTGCCATTAGTGGAAGATCCATTTCTGATGTGTTTCATTTCCAAATTCACACTCACGACTTCAACATAGGCTTCGGGTAAAGTAGCAGGAGGATTTTCCTTTCGCTTCACAAACATAGCAGTTAAAGGATCCACTGTTGTATAATAAATGATGATAGTAGAAAAATTATCCAATATGTAAGGTGCTTGCAACCTAGAATAAGCCTTTTCAAACCTGTCATTAAAAGTAGTTATAGGTTCTCCTTCAAATATTTTAATTTGAAAAAATTGATGATATAACAAGGCAGGGTCAGTAGCTATCCTAAATCTTGCTAAGAATTGATTTTCCATATCTTTCCATGATCTGATAGAATTGCAAGGTAAGTTGATATACCACTGATAAAATTCATCACTTAAGGTGTATGGGAACAACCTACATACGACATCTTCATGTTGAATCCTAGCTCTAAAGCATGTATCCTTAAAGATAATAATATGTTCTTCCGCATCTTTATGAAGATAATATTTAGGACAACTTATCAAATTTTTTTGGTAAATCGTTGTACACAACAAATTGAATTGGTGACTCTACATTAAATAATTCCATCACTATGGAAGGCAGTTGTATGACAACAGTTGTATTATGCAGACTCACACTCACACTACTAGACTTTTGAGGTTTGGACAATGTTCAACCACTAAGCTCGACTAAAGTCACATGAGGATCACCAAATTGGGATCTAGTGACGACTCTACGAAAATCTAGTTTAAAACTTAACAAAGCCAAAAGACAACAATAGGCCCTCCTTCTAGCGCCATTTCCCTGTTGATGACGATTTTACCCATAGCAACAAGGTGAATAAATTCTTCACAGATAAACTACAAAGAGCCTATCCTTCTTGAAAGATAGTGAACAAAGACAACCTAAAAGGGGATTATGCTTTAACAAGGAAAATGTTGGCTTCAGTTCAATCCCAAGTCTCTGATAATCAGGTCTTGATTGTACTACATTCACTCTCAGGTATAATGTGATATTGTTGTTAATCTCAAAGGGAATATAGTTACCTTTGGTTTCATTAAGGACCATAAGCATTTTACACAATATTTCCAATTCATTCATAACATCATGAAATCAAAAGATTTAAAATATTATTTCATGAACATCAACAATTTCTTTGCTATCACTTAAGTAGATTTAGCATTAAGAATTCAACAATTCTATAGGAAATGAAATATTTTCAATAAAATTTCCATCCATTCATATACTTTTGGAACATTTTCAAAGAATTTAAACATCTATTCTAAAATAAAGCATAAAAATATTGAAAATTAAAATTTTCTCTTGGTTATTCTCCATGCATGCCCCAAAGAATTAACTAAAATAGACCAAACCACTTTATACTTCACCAGATTGCTTCATAGCTACATATAAAATGGTGCAAGCTTTTAAAGAGAGGGGTTTTAGTTTGGACACCGAGTAGGTTCATGCACCCTTAAATGGCATAGCATACAGTCTTGTTTGACTGAACTAACAAAACTAGCTACAAAAGATTCATGAGATAGGTAGCTATCCAATTGGATATGATATTAATCAATGTCTACGTGAATACAAAGTTTTACACAAGAATGATTCAGAAAATAGGAAAAAGGAACAAAACTCAAAGAAGTTTTAGCTCTTCCAATATCCACAAATTATGAACTTAAAATGAAAATAAAGCAGTAAATGACCTTTTATAGGAACAAGGCCTCAAGAGTTGAAACTTAAATTCTATCCAAAGAATCAAAAATAACAATTTAAAATGTAGCACATGGCACATGCCAACTATCATCAGAATATTCCAGATGAAGTCAAAGGTTTGACTTCATCAGCAACAACACTTTTCACTTTGTACTCCAACTCACAACACTTCACATAAATAAAAGTTATCACCACTCTTCAAAATACTGGACAAGGAACATCTACCGGGACTGGGAACAACCTACAAAACTCAAAACTTAAACAAATATCTTTATAACTCATTCGATATCTGGTATCCGGTTCTTTCTTTCATCATTCAGGACTTGGGCTCCAAGATCTTTTCTTTGCTTTTCTTTAACTGATATTCTCGGAAAGCATGCAACACTTGATGCATATGTCCTTTTGAAATCCCTTGCACTTCCTTCCACGTGAGCTTGATTCTAGTGTATTCTTCAAATACCTGGAGTACAATATAATTCCTCTACACTTTGTTTGTCTCATATCTAGCTATAGTGTTCCTGCACTGTAAAATCTCGTCAATGACCTCCCGAGTGAGTAGCTGAATAGGGTCTTTGTTTATTCTCTCAATCCATTATTTGAAGGCTTTAGCTTCTTTACCATCATGTCCTAGCATTTTAGGATGACAACCTTGACGTGCCAACATTTCAATAAAGTCTTGATCTTGATCAAGCACTTTTTTACATTCCACAATGACTTTATCAAATCCTTCAATGCACTGTATCAACATGTCACCTTCCCATTTCAACTATTTTTTCCACTTTTCAAACAACATAGTTTCTTGCTCTGAAATTATATTTCCTTGTATTAATTCTTGAACATCCATTTGTATGATATTTTCAATATTTCGCCTTTCATCATTAACTTGTTCCTAGTGAAGTCTACATTCATTTTCAAATCTTTTGGAGTTTTCTAACCTACAATATGCTTCCTTGTACTTTCCTATTGCATCTGAAATAAATTCTTCTCCCTATCTCACCTAGTATTCAATCCATTCTTCAAATCCATTCATTTTATGGCGAACTGTTGCAATTGCATCCACCTACTCTTGTGACATCAATACTAGATGTTGGGGCAATTCAGCCTGTGCTTGACCAGATAGGGTTATAGATTTTATAAAATGTTTTAAGGTAGCAACCCGTTCTTTCAATTCTCTTTTCTTCTTTTTATACTTTTGTACTCTAGCAATAGTGGCATCCAAGTTCACCTTTATCTCCCCCAAATCTTGCCTCCAAGACGAGTGTCCAAGATTAATACTTGTTATCTTATGATCCTTAGGCGTTATTTCATGTCTATTTTTATTAGTTGTGGAAGTAGGTATATGGATGGTTCAGTCACAATCTGCATTTCTTTGTATGACATGGTTTGCTCTAGCTCTGAACCTAGGTTTAGGAGTATCTACTTCATGTATGAAACTATTAATATCTAGAGGCAATACTTCTACTTCCATTGAGGAATCTAATTCCCTGATCAACCAATCAGGTGCATCCTCAACATGCTCTGCCTCTGCAACATTACTTTCTTCCTGGTTTCCACTTGATTTAGGAACCTCTTTTCTTACTTCTTTAGTCTTATCTGTCACACCCTTTGACATAGGAATTTCCTCAACAATTTTTGGCATAGATTTAGGATTACTATGATTTGGAATTGTCTCTTTTTTTGGAAAATTACATTTTCTTATCTATCCATATCTTCAAAATTAGTTTCCTAGACATTAATTTCTTCATTCTCTGCTACACCAGGGTTTTCTTCATTTCTGACTTCATCACCTAAAACCTGTGTAGCTTCACCTTTCTCAATTTTAACTTCAACTTGGCCTTTTCCTATTTCTGTAAAGACCTGTGATTGTTCATTATCATTTATAAAATTCCCAAGTGAAGGCTACGAGTCAAAAGTGTCTTCAATATTAATTTCATCAATAGGATCCTGCTCTACAGTCTCCCTTGTTTCCATCTAGGATATCAGGATTCCCCGCTTCTAAAGTGAGTGTTTCTTATATAAATTCTTCTTCTTCAACATTTATTGGAGTGGATCCTCTATCCATAGTCTCTTCTATCACTGGTTTCACCATGGGTTTATCTTTATCTTTATTTTATTTTACTTTCTCCCACATGACACCCCATTTATCCACTTGTTCTTTAATTCTAGCTTCATCAACCTCATAAATCTCCTCCAAAACCACAGGAGTTCCTCCCAATGCTTGTTTCATACTAGCCATGTTAATAGGAGAAGTAAATAGTGTTGCAACCCTTTGAGATGCAAACTTGGTCTGTGTGCCAACATTTTCTGTTACTCTCGCTTCTTCTTCAATAACCGGTTTGACCTTTGGTTTTGTTGTAGAGGAATATGCACCTTTGGGTCTTACTTTTGACTTATCCTTGCTTGATTCTGCATCTTTCTGCTTATCAGATGGATTTATTAGAACTTCTTGTTTTTAAGCTTCAGGGGTTATTTTTTCAATCCTTATACTAGGAGCTGCTTTACTAGTTTTCCTTCTCTTCTTAGTAGGCTCTCCACTCTCAAATGTAGTTTCATCTCTTTATTTTATTCTTTTATCCTCTGAGAATGTGGATTCAATTCCTCTTTCTCTTAAAGCTTTACAAAAATCATTTATCTAATGTTGAGGGTATAGCAGAACAGGTCTTGTGAACTCATCAATTGATGTCATTTCTTCACCTTCATAATCTGTGTCTGGGATGGGTCCACCATACACTTTGTCTTCATTATAGGATTTGTTCAACACTTTTCCATCATCTTCTTCTAATTGATCTGGGATATCATAGAGCATGAGAATCCGAGCAGATTTTAAAGACAATCTTTGATACTTTCTTACTCTTACTACATGCTCATCTTCACAATTAAGCCAATAATCTTCTAGGTGTTGGACATGAGAATGGTAACCAACTATAATCTTGGAAATATCCCCCTTAGGATCATAGTATATTCTTTGAAGTGGAAAATCTTCAAAATTATATGTTCTCAATTCTTCTTCGCACAAGTGAGGCATTCTAATTGCATTGCACTTATAATTTCCTATCACAATAGGGAACTTGAAAGAGGCCTTCTTGTGAGCATGACTGTAAAGATCCTAAGATGGTTTCAACTGTCTCACCAATTCTAGTAAAATAATTTTGTATGTTGGATACCTGGGAAACATGAAAGGATGTTCATCAAACCCTTCCATCCTAATGTAGGAGTATGTGGGGAACTGAATATACTAGCCTCCCATTGGTTTGATAACACTTTATGCCTCTAAGGACAATCTTTTGGTTTTATCACCTTCCATGATTCTGACTAGTTTCGTGGAGAACAACTCATTAACTTTCCTGTAACTCTCTTTGTAATCATGGATGGTGATCTAGGGTAAATGAGCATATATCAAACTGTTTCCAATTTCCTTGCCCAGCGTACCAATCTTTTTCAACCCTTGTTTGCTTGTCGTCATGGCGCAGGAGTAAATCACATATAAATACATATAGAAACATTTGGTCTTTGGAAATGTCGTTATATGTTCATGTAATTTGTCACTAATAAACTTTCCCCAATGCATTTACATGGTATTTTCAATCATTCTAAATATTATTCCAAACATCTAGGGTTTGAATTTGCAAGCATCTTGTAGACCAACCATCTTGCTCAGTAGAGTTATAATATATTGAATCTCTTGGTTGAACACAGACCTTTGAATGATCTTGGTTTGTGGTGTAATTGTCTCTTGGCACCATTGGGTACTCATAATTTTTTTGTTGCATGCTTCAACATTCTGATATGTTTTGGCCTTTGCCTTCATGTCAACATTATACATTTGGGTGAAGCAAGGAAGCCCAAATGTGTATGTAATTCCTTTCTGTGAGAGGTTTGCATAGATTCTCCCCTCCTTTTCAACAACTCTTTTATCTAGGTTATAATAATTCATGCATTGCATAACCAATTTAGGGGCCTTCATTGCTGGCAGAAACCCTCCTGTTGAAAATAATCCATTTTCTATAACATTTCCAATACATTGAGAAGCATTATCTTGTAGTACTTGAGCGCAAATTTTGACATCAAAAGTCCATCCCATATGAGTGTTTATAACTACCACATTGATTGGTATGGCTTACGAATTGCAATATTTAAATTCATCTTCTGCCTTTGCATCATAAGTACTCATTTTCGCTAGTGTGCTCTACAATTTTCAAATGTGTGTCTTGTGTGCTAGTTAGGGTTAAATTTAACCAAATTTATTACAATTTATACAACTTTCAATTCACCCTTTGGCTAAATTCAAATCAAAGAATGAACAACATTTCAATTTCTAAAGGGAAATACCATCTTTTTGATATTTTTCATGTATGAAAATAATTAATAGAAATCAGTTATTTGAAACATACCTAGTTTTGGTTGATAGGGATAATATTCACATAATGGAACTCCAAAACCCTTAGTAGTTGTGTTCATTTTTCTTCAAAATTTACCTCTCCTTGCACGCCAGAATTATCTCGTTCCTATAATTTCCTTTGCAATTTTGTGACTTGATGCAAAGTAGAGTGTTACAAAAGCAGCTGCATGTTTAAGGTGGTGCCAAGTACATGGGAGTAGTTCACCACCTTCATTATTTACCTGTTATAATGCATTAATTCCTTGAATAAAGGTGCAATCATTACAATTTAGGGTTCAAATTATGAACACCTAGATTTCTGTGTGAGCTCACCACTAGAGGAGAGAGACAGCATGATGATCATACGTGGCACTCAAGTGTCATGTTGATCCTCTTTTTGAGCTTAAGAGAAAATTGGAACAAAAGAAAAGATCAAGAACTGGGTTCAAGAGAGATTACAACGTTTCAAAATAGAACCTTCAGTTTCTGAGTTCCAAATAAAAGAAACTACCAAACTCCGATACAAGGAAAGAAAGAAGGTATCATTGGGATGAACACTTATGGTGAATGACCTACTGGGTAGAGCTAGGACCAACTGAAGATACAATTCACTTTGATGCAACCACAAGACTTTGGGATTCTGGTTTCTGGTAATATATTAAACTTTGTGATAAGACTGAAACATTGAATCTGAGAAAGAACAAAGACCAAGCAAAATTGAAAATGAGACCAGCAACTGACCAAAGCGCAAAACAACACCAAAGTAAACAAAAGCGAAAGGGAAAAGGAAAAAAAATGGGGTCCACATTTTGCCAAAGAGAAAAATGGAGCATGTTCTGAGACCACACAACATAGTCTATTTCAATTTATCGTTCATTTTTAGGGTCCTCTATTTCATCTATTATAGGTGATGAAGAAATCAAAATATATCAGTCTTGTGTTATCTTTTGCATTATCTTCCTAAGCAATCTCCTTTACATAGGAACTATCTCCATCATCTCTTAGAGGAATGTGAACTAATTTGATATCCTTTACAAAAGATATTTCTTCCTTCCTATATTCTACCACTCCATATGCATTAACAAACCATTGTATCCCAAGTAGTGATCAAAATGTATTGAAGGGTTTCTTTCATGGACACTACTTCAAAATTGATTGTTAGTTTGATCCCTTCTATATTTACCTCTAAATTTTTCCATGTGCCTATTGTTTGCATGCATGATCCATCCACTAGGCTAATGTTGTAGGGGAGAATTCACTAGCTTTGGTCTTCTAAGAAGGGAAAACTTTAGTGGTGAATTCTAGAAATCGACCAAGTTGAAATTGGCGAATTCGTGCAAACCAATAGGGTGTCCACATCACCTAGATTTTATGAATTATTGGTCCAATGCATGTCCATTCGCCAATGATTTATTTTATGAGGCATATTTAAGCAACAAATTTTCCATAACAAACTATGTGTTTCAAATGGACCGACTAATATTTTTTCCTGGAATCCTAGAAGCATGTAATAAAACACCTACATATTCGCCAATACTATTAAAACAACATTGTATTAGGACCCATTTTTCCAATTAAAATTTACAAATAGTTTCTTGTGAAGACCTATTTTGCCAATTAAAATTTATAAATAGTTTCTTATGAGGACCTATTTCGCCAATAAATTTAAAAATAATTACATTTGACACATTTCTCCTTGAAAATTACAACGTATCGTTGTATAAGCACGCATGATTCACCAAATTTTTAATATACCATTTAAAAATCCTGCGGAATTCACCAAATATGGATGATATAAATACAATCAAAACTGTCATTTATTCTTACACATTTTGTTCAGTTCTAAGGTTCTACATCTCGATTCAGAAGTCAGCGAAATTCAAAAACGTAGAATTAAAGGTGAGTGATCATTTCTTCATAGTGTTATTAGTGATAATAATAATATTTATTTATCTATTTTCCATTCTTGCTTCAGTCTTAAAGATGATATTGAGTAGGAAATGGGATCTATATTCTCTTTCCTTCTTAAACAAGAAGACATTTTTTCTAGCTTTTATTCAAAGTGAGAGATCAATATGTTGAGAAGTAAGGGTAAGACTCCCGATCCTTAGGGTAGTGAAGAGACTAGGAGGCCATCAAAAAACCCAAAACATAGAGGTACCATACAATCTTACTTTGGAATTGGAAAATCTTCTGATCCATTAGATCAAGATGGAGCTACATCATCAACTCTTCCACCAAATATTAATGAAGAAGGCATTCACAACACCTCACTGCCACCGGAGGGTCAAGGTGAGATTGTCATCAAGTTAAATCCAAATGTATCAAATGAGGATGGAAATACCACAAAAGATGTTCCAAGGGATACCCTGGTTAGCCAGAATGAGATAATTGACTTGGATCAAGATGATGTTGGTAGCAAGAAAAGAAAAAGCAAATAAAAAATGGGGCGCAAGTGGGAAATGACAAGGAATTTTCAACTTGGTTGGTTGTCAAAGTACCCATTCATTGTACTAGTGGGGAAAGAAAATGATATTGAAAGTGGAATATTGGCCAAATGTACGATTTGTAGTTGGAAATGTGGAAGAGACAAGACGTTGCAGCTAAAGCTTGACACTATAGAAAAACATATTGGTAAATTTTATGAAAAACAAATCATAGACAGAAAGGAACAATCATTAGTACGATGGAAATCAAAGGAAGAATTTATTCTTGTTAGGTATGCCATAGAATATGAAGAGAATGACTAAAGAATGTTGAAGCTTGTTGCATGTCAAGGTACACTTGAAGCTCAATTTGGAAAAGCAATGGAAGCAACAAATTTGTCAAAAACTATTCAGATGAGTGTTGTTTTTCATATTTTTCCCAGAGGGCATCCTATGATAGACTACCCAAAATATTCTAGTTTATTATCTTATTTGGGTGTTCCTCACTATCCCTTCTCACATTGGTTAGTAAAAACTAGATGGGAATGGGAAAACTATCTTGCTATACTGGAAAAGGAAGATTTAAAGGAGAAAGTAAAAGAGTCAAATTTCATTGCATTATCTTTAGATGAAATTACTGTGGTAGAAAATACTTCTTGGGTCTGTATGCATTTGTATACTAGAGAATGACATGTTTTCCAAGC
Source organism: Sequoia sempervirens (assembly GCA_007258455.2). Lineage (NCBI taxonomy): Eukaryota > Viridiplantae > Streptophyta > Pinopsida > Cupressales > Cupressaceae > Sequoia > Sequoia sempervirens. The sequence goes on from VDFB02000003.1 coordinate 5,633,773, forward strand.
TCATCTTCTCTGTGTTCATAAAATGGATAGTTCAACATCGCAAAATCTATTTGAACTAGTCAAGAAATCTTTGAATGAAATCGTAGGTATGGATGAGTTGAAAATTGCCAAAAAGTTGGTGTGTGTAGGAGCTGATGGAGTTGCAATGATGCAAGGTCAAAGGAGTGGTGTTTGCACAAAGTTAAAAACTACTTGTGCACCATACATGCTTGGCATTCATTGTATGGCCCACAAAATGAATTTAGCATTCAAAATTGAATGCAAGTTTCCTACAGTATCAAAAGTTGAAAATCTAGTCCGCGAGATCCACACATACTTCTTCCGAAGTCCCAAACATTTTGTAGAATTTCAATTTTTTGTTGAAGGAATAACACCAGCAAACAAGCTTCTCAAGGATTTCGATACCAGATGAATCTCCCTGCATGGACCAGTGCAATGAGTTCTTTCATAATATCAATCCTTGATTGGAGTGATGTACGAGCATCACAACACAGTAGATAAAGCTCCTGACCTCTTACATAGGTTAAGCGATATAGACACACTCTTGACTTTATCTAGTCTTCTCCCCATGCTAGATGTGATGAACAATCTTGTGAAGAAATCCCAAGAAAGAACTATGTATATTTATGAAAATGTGTAAATCTACATAAACATACATGCTTGGCCCTCAATCATCTATATCTAGATCTAACACAAGAAGGCCCAAATTATTTCATGTGGCAGAAAATTACTGATTTGAATAATCTTGATAATTATTTATAGTTTAATGCAAGTGGGCACTTGTGTATCTGTGTACATGGATATGAGATACCAATGTACCATTGTAAGACAACCAGGCGCTCTAGTAGAGAAGTAGTTGTTAACGAGGAACACTTTAACAACATTGTTAAATTTGTTAGTGATAATTTGAAGGAAATTGCAAAACCTCTTTCCTCAGAGATTTGTGAAAGATTCCCTCGACATGAAATACTTGAAGCCATGGGTATTTTGTATCCTCAATTTTGGGTAAACTGAGATAACCCAAAATATTTTCATGATAAAGTAAAAATATTGATCGAACAATTTTTGAAAAGTGTAACATACAATGAGCAGACAATAGAAGGAATTTTAAATGAAGCTAAGCTTAGACAACAATGTAGGAGTTTTGCAACAACTATGAAGGACCAGTATAAATCCATGGGCATGGAGAAGGCCTTTGAACCGGGATCAATATAAAAGGTTTGGACAAGCTTAGGTCAGAATGAAATATTGCGTGGTACGATATCAAAATATTTCAAATTTGTTGATTTATGTCAAACAATGATATTGGGGTCGGTGGAGGATGAGAGAGTTTTTAGTACATTGGCATTTTTAAAATCAAAGTTAAGAAACAAACTAGACAATAATTTGGAAAATTGCTTGAGGATGAAAGGAACTGCGTATAATGTCAAAAAAATTCCTTTTGAAATGGAACTCGCAATCTAGAGGTCCACATGTGAAAGAAGAGGGAGCAGGTTGTGCAACACTCCAATTCCAAATGCTGGTACTGGTCCAACACTAGCAGTGGCAGTGGGATTGGGATAGATGACATTGACACAAATCACACAATGAATGTTGAATCTGAGACACAAGCTGAAGAAAATGAAGAGTAGACTCAGAATTAAGATGACTCTTTTACTTTATCTCAAGATGAATGTTAGTTTGAGGGCCCTGTTTCTGTTTGGGAAATGGAAGATAATTAGTAGCTTTTGGGTAATTATACCACACTTCATGAATTAGTTTCCATTGTTCCAAACTGTAGTTGATGATATATTATATTGCATTCAATGAAATTGTGAATCATTGCACTTCATGATATTTTATTTTATATTGCACTACATGAATCATATTCCAAACTGTAGTTGATGATATTTTATATTATATTCCATGAAATTGTGATATTTTATCTTGTATTCCATGAAATTGTGATATTTTATATTTTATATTGTATTCCATGGTATTGAATTTGATATGTGATTCTACATCATTCTTAAAGAACAACACTTATCACACTACTTATAAATTCCTATTGCATTTCCATTCACACAATCTTTGATAAATAACTAAAAGGAATATTAATCCATTCCTTGAACAAAAGCTAACAATTCAACATCCATAACTTATAAGCTAACAAAAGCTAACGGTTCAACATAAATAACTTATAAAGGCATCCACACAACTTAAACAATAAAAGCTTAAACTACCAAAACACCTAAATTATACTAATAAATCCTTACGCATCCATCACCATAAAATATTTATTCACAGATAAACATTCCACAATAATGAAACTAACCAAAAATTTATCATTCCAATAATAGATAATCCATTGGAAAACTACTCAACAAAAGCAGAATAAATCCACTATGCGCCATAACTCAAAGATTACGTATGCATGAACTTAACCATTGTCTTTCTATATTGAAATAACTCTCTCATCCTCCATCGACTAAAAAGATGACCAACAAAGACTTGCAACTCAACAAAGTGAATCAAGTTGGGGAATTGGGAATTTATGAAAATTTAGAACTCCACAACAAGGTTATAAAACTCAGAGGACTAGAAACTAAGGTTAGGAAAAGCACAAAAACCATGACTTTGAGTGATAGTAATAAAAAAAATGAAACTAAACAAAAATATATCATTCCAATAATAAATAATACACTAGCAAACTACTTAGCAAAAGTAGAATAAATCCACACACCATAACTCAGATTATGTATGCATGAACTTCACCATTGTCTTTCTATATTGAAATAAATGTCTCATCCTCCACCAACTACAAAGATGACCAACAAAGACTTGCAACTAAACAAAGTGAACCAAGTTGGGGAGTCAGGAAGTTATGAAAATTTAGAACTCCACGACAAGGTTATAAAACTCAGAGGACTAGCGATTAAGGTTAGGAAAAACACAAAAACCGCAACTTTGAGTGATAGTAACCACAACAATGAAGCTAACCAAAAATATATCATTCCAATAATAGATAATCCACTGGAAAAATACTCAGCAAAAGTAGAATAAATCCACACACCATAACTCAAAGATTACGTATGTGTGAACTTCACCATTGTCTTTCTATATTGAAATAATAGAAAAGTAGTAAAAATAGCAGAGTTTTTTTTGTCTTGATAATGGTTTCTTGAAGACAACCATTTTAGAAATTAAATAAAAATTCTTTGAAGTATCAAGAGAGCCAAATTAAAGAAAATAACATAAAAACTAAAAACTAATCAACGGTCCCAACATCGACTCTTTAGCTTCCAATTATTTCCACCTCCTGCTCCTCCAGTAATGCCTCTTGTGCCTTTACTCTTTTCCTGTATTCCCGGTACTTGGTGATAATTGCGGTGATGTTTTTGCTTCCTGGAGTCATGGTGATTTGCAGCCTTGTCCTCCATCTTGAAAGTGCATGGTCTGAATCAGCTAGCATTTCATAGATGTTGTCACTTTCCACCTTAAATGCACTCATATAGGTTTGTAAGTTACTCAATTTTCTGAATGAGTTTCCATTGGCTATCTCGGGATCACCTATTTCTCTATGATACACCTCCTTAAATTTCCTCGTTATGTCTGCAAGATCCATTACATTTTCATCAAACCCATTCGTGAGGTCCAATTCAAGAGCATTGAAGTTCTCCTTGATCTTCACCAATATGACAAAGTATTTTTCTAACACTTTATTGATTTCCTTGATATAACCTTCATATACTGACAATTTCCACTCCAATGAATCATACCAACTAGGATCAATTTCTCTAGGTTCATCCACCAATTTTTCTCTTATTAATAAAGTGTGCTCCATGGAGACTAATTCTGCAATTTCCCTTGAAACCAAAAATGTGCTACTATGTTCTCTCTCAGTTTGCTGGAGCTCAACTACCAGTTCCTTTCTTTTATCAGACACATTAACATAGAATTTCCTAAATTTACTTTAATGTAGAAAACACAATCCTCATAAAGCCCTTCTATCCATTCACTGGCAGCTTTAGCATAGCCTAAATTTTTCCTGACCCATTGCACAATGTCAGAATCAATACCTTGAACATTTGAGCTTGAGGCTTCCTCAGTGGTTGGAGTCACAATTGATGAAATAAAATTTCTTAAAGAAAGATTATGAAATTGCAACTGAAGGTTCTCCTTTTTCTGTTCTTTTTCTCTTTTGATCAATGCATTAATAGAGTAATCAACATGATATAGATCACCTTCTAAAGTAGATGGCCCCATATCAACATGAGTAACCTTGTAGTTAGATTTCATTACCTCATTTTCATTTAGGTCCTTTTCTGGATCAATAATCTCCAACAGTTGATGCCCAATAATGGTATCAATGAAAATTCATATGTCCATCCTATTAGCCTTTTTGGGCTTTTGGTGATCCTGTAGTAGCATGGAAACTGTATCTACTTCAATTGTCATTGCAGGAATATTCTTTCTTTTCTTCTCAACTGCTTTCTTTAACCATGTTGGGGAAGATGCCACTAATCCAGTGTCTCTACTTTCAACACTTACATTTTTTTTTTTTTTTTTTTCAGTTGATTGAACAAAAATAGAAGTATCTCATACTGTAGAAGGGGGAACTTCAAAGAATGTGGGAAAAGAATTACATCAATTATTTGTTGAAAAATTCCCTCAAAGTTTGTAGGCATTGGCTTTTCTTGACTAGCCTTTTTCTTAGGTATCAAGGGTACACTATCCTGTTCACAAATTGATTTTAGCTTGGCCCCAGTGTCTTTTGGATTCTCGCCATCTCCTCCTGACTGTGAGACAGTGCCAAACGACCTAATTGACTATTTTCTAGCTGATATATTTATGCTAGAGGCCCATACAGTCTCGTGCTCTTCTCTCTGCAAAGCTCTTTTCTCATGGGGAGAACCCGCACTTTGGCGCCTGTTACCAAATTTTCGCCTCGGCTCAATTGTTGGAGCCGGCTGAATGCTATTTATCATAGGGTGGAATTGCACTTAGGTTCAAATGTTGTTTTATCATTATTCATTGAGTAATAGTTATACATTTTGAAGGAGAAATGGAGTTTTCAAAATTCCATTCAAGTGTTCAAGAAGTGGCAAAAATATAGAATTGAACAAAAGAGCAAAATAACATTTGAAATGATTTCATTTATCATATAAAACTCATATTTTTACAAGGCTTTGATTGATTTCAACAATCAGAATGATATTACAACATTGCATGTAAATGCCTTTTCTTTTCAAATGAAAAGAAGAATTGAAATCAAATATCCACACAAGCCGTGGATGTAACTATTACAATACATTGCTAATAGTACATTGCACTACTGGAGATGCAGAAAGAAAAACACATAAGTGACAACATAATCATCATTGCCTGATTATCAACATTTGATGTTGAATGGTGCACCTTGTCTTCTTCTGCTCCATCGACCTACAAGAGGAAAAGAGGGGTGTCATTGGCTCTGATTATGATGTAACCTATATGAGGCATCCACAATAGTACAACCTACTATTAACCTTGCATTGAAAAAATCAATCAAGTACAGTACGAATGAAATGAGCTGAAGGAGAAATAACAACATCATGATCATTATATTTTGTTTTATGCTAACATTGTTTGTTTCCTTTTGCAGGTATAGGTAAAATCATGAAGCTGAACACTATTCGAAGACCAAGCATGTGGAGAAAAATGGGCTCCCACAAGGGTAGAGCTCGGCATGCTGCCCTACTCAAATGGGCTGAATTTAAAGATACATCATCATATTCATCAAGTGAAAGTGAAATACAACTGAAGGAGTAAAAATAGAGTTATCCATCAAGCAACTAAATCAACTGTACATTCATAACGATCAGGTTATACTTTCTGAAGGCTACAGGTGAACAGTGAATTTAGTTCACTTAAGGAATTCAACTGAGTGCATTTACATCAAATATTTTTGAATAATTCATATTTTGTGTCACTTGCTGATCATAATCACATATGTCATGCAAGTTCAGTTCATCAATTCATTCTATTCACAGTCAAGGATAGTAAGCAGGCATACATTATGCCTTAATGGTTTGATTTAATTTTTATCATGAAAGAGAAACATATTTTGAAAGCAGTTTGATAAGTGGAACATAAAAATGCATGAAGAGTACCATGTTGCTCAAGAGTACAAAGGACGGACGGTGCATTCAAGTGTTGAATGAGTCACTAGTTCCAGTTGATTAATAAGTAAATACTGCATTATGAATTGTAATAACAAAGTGATCATTCTAGAATGTTAAGGGAAGAGCAAGCTTTGTCTTTCTAGAATGAATTTTGAGTTGTCAGTTATGCATATGAACTGGTGAGTAGAGGTGGTTCGTGGTGCTACAATGATCAATCAAAATCTCTATGAAGTCCAAGAGTATGAAGCAGAGGACAAGAATTGTTGTGTCAAGGTTGAGGAAAATCAAAAGGACACTACTGAGCATACAGAAAAACATGCATGGGTACAATATATTTAAGAAGTCTTTCTCTTCACAATGGGTAAGCATAGAATCATGCTGGAATTAACAAAATTCAAATGCCTTAGAAGCCCAAAATTTGCAATATTATTGGGATCACTAACCTTTTATATCTTAAGCAAGTATTGCATGGTAGGGATTGTTCTATTATGTCTTCAAAAGAGTTACAAGTATCAAGTAAATGATTGTTTCAGATTTGACAAGGATTCAGATACATGAGCTTCATTTCCAGAATATCAGGTTGTTTCAATTGAGGAGAGTAGAATGTCTTGAGAGACGGGTTCAACTTTGTTTTTCTTATACTGTTTTGCTATCTTTTCATATACCCAAGTGTTTTTAGGGTTCACATGTGGGCATCACTATTTTTTCAGAAATATACAGAGTTCTAATCAATGTAGTATTTCCAAGAGTGTCAGACTATCTTCATTTCAAAATTGAGGGACACAGGAATAACGAAGTAAAGCATCAATTGTTTTGGGTCGAGTCCATAACTAAACACAGATAAACATACAGCTGGGTATTTGGGTCAGACTTAGTCGAATTATGAACAGTCGAGGCCATGTGATAGTTTTAGCAGTGATGCAATGGAGATACATTTTCTTCTTAAAGTGCAGAATGCCAAGTTTATAAACTGAATACACTTGAATCTCGAGTACCCATTTTAGGGTTCAAGTTGCAAAATACAGAAAATTTAATTACAGTGAATACCCAAGTAAAGAGAATGCAGTAAAATACGAATGCAAGTTTCCAGAGGTGGATCGAGCCATATGAATAGTCTCAGAACGAAGAAATTCAATTTTCTTCATAAATAGATTAATAGCTATGTTTCAGGAGTACGAAATAGAACCATTCTCAATTATCTATGGTACCCACATGTGGGTTTTGTTTTCAAAATACAGAAAATGCAATGATGAAGATAACCCATATGGGTTTTTACATAAAACAGTAGTAGGGAACAATAAAATGCAATTTATGTGATGAATCGAGCAACATAAGGGAGAAAGGACAGTTTTATTCGAATTTCCATAATACCCACAAACGGATTTGTTTTCAGAAAGACATAATGATCAATTTTCTGTTATGGGTCGAGCCCAAAATCTATTAAACAAAGCTTTCTATGTGTGCATCTGGTGCGGCCTGAACATGTCCAAAATTCATAAACAAAGAGGAGATTCTTTAAGCCTCAAGAGAACAAATGTTTAGCAGAAGGAGATTACCAGTTTGAGGTTCAAAGTAAGCATCCTAGCCGCAACAAGAGCTTCACAAAACATCCAGAAGTTGAGAGTCGAGCTCTCAATAAAGGTCGAGCTCACACAATGGAAGGAAACACACAGAAAATGCAAGACAAAGGCATTTAAAAGGTTGTGTTAGCCGCGGCTATAAAGCCATAATGAACAAAAGTAAGAAATCGTGGAGCTGCGAGTAGATGGTTTACCTTATGCATAGTAGAAGAAAGAAAAAATAAAAAACACAAGGCAAGCTCTCTCATAGAGCCTTCGATGGAAACCGAGCTCATGTGAGAGACCAAGCAGGCCAAACTCACAGAAAGTGCAAAGAAAGGTCAGAAAAGAAGCATGATAGGCCGCAGCCTTAGTTCTTTTTTGGTATTCAATAATGAAGTGAAAGAACTTCAATACAAAGCAAACAAAGCTTACCCTAGATGAGTTTCAGTTGACTGATGAGCATGGTGAATATTCCTGAGCATACAAGATGCAGATTCAACCATCATGGCGGCGTTATTCTTCCAGATAGAGTTTCCTTCCTTCCAAAGTCACAAGTGTGAAATGAGGTGATAATTAGGGTTTGACCCTATTTTCTCATGCCCTAATTCAAGCATTATCATCATCCAGAATGCTCAATCAAAGCACATGGTGAATTTCAAATGGGGGTCGAAGTTCTAATCTATGCATTATGACTTTATTGAAATCTGAGTTTAATACTATATGTTTGGAGGCTGAAATTCAAATGCCTAGGTTGGTCGATATGATAAGTCTTTGGGACTTATTTTGTGCGTTAGTGAAATATTGAAATTTGGATACCTTATGTTATTGTTTTGTAAGAAAAAAATAAGGGTGTAATGGTGAATAATTGATGACCTAGAATGTTTTTTGATCAACTATCCATTTAGGGTTTCTGTTTTAATTGATTTTAAAGAAATCAATTGGAATTTTGATGAGGGGATAATTATTGTATTGATATTTTTTATGATTTTTTGAGAAAATCAAAACATTGTAATGGAGAAATAAGGATATTTTCTTTTTTGCAAAAGATTTTTAATCTTTAATTGCAAAAAATAAAGCAAATTGTGCAAATCTGCATCTTGTAAAGCAAAATCATAAAGCGATATTCTATAAATTGCTTTATGTTTTCTTGCTATTTTTAGCAGAGATTTTATTGACTTTTCCTCTTGGTCGGATTTCAAACCTATCTTGGAGAGATAAGGTGTTTTTTGAGCTTTTAAAGAAAAAATAGCCTATTTTTAGAGGCTTGACAATGTGATTCTAAAAGCAGTGTGCTTTTTTCTACCTTTAGGCAGTTTTTTGAGACAGTTTGAAGCCTTTTTTCCTTGAGATTTTTCTAAGCTTGGATTAGGGTTTCTTGAGAGCTATGTTTTGATAGACTTATTCTTTCAGCTCTCCTTTCTCAGTAGTTCAGATCAGTTTCTTGCTCATACACATTTTTGAGCTTGTAAACCTTCTTGGTACTCAGTTTCAGATTCAGGCAAAGACTCTTTTAGTTTTAATAGAACAACAAATTTCTCCTTCTTATCTTTTGTCTCAGATTTTTGTAATGGAAATCTGATGTATTTGTGTTTTCAAATCAGAATCCTTTTATGTCTTGCTGTTATAAGGTTGTGTTTCAGAATTACATGTTTCAGGTTGCATGCTGTATTTGTTTTCCAGATCTTCATGCAAATCACTAATGGGATATGTGCCAATGAGATTGTGAGAATTACTGTAATAGAGAAGCTGTTATGAGTGGTTAAGTCTGAATTTTCATAAAGTTTGGTGAATCATCTGTTAGTCATAGGCTTTATTTTCAAGTTATCTTTTATCCCTTTCCTCAGAGGTTGTTTTAGAATAGAATTCATCATTCAGAGAACCAGCTCACTCTGGAGATTCCTCTTTCGTTCAAATCACCCACATCTGAAAGAGGTTTCCATGTTTCAGTAGGTCGCTGAATATTGCATTTAGCAGGGTGCAAATCTATTGACAACAGCGCCATTTTCCATTCAACCCATTTGAAGTTCTTCTCAAAATAGGGGCATAAAGGACCATTAAGTATGAAACTTCATCCTCTGACCAATTAATTATGTACAAGGGCTTAGCAACATGGGTTTGATATTCGAGATCAATGATCACCGAGTCTTCTTGTACATCTTTTGGAATATTGAAAGAAATACCAAAAGCTTGTATTTTCCTTAGGGTCAATCTCATGAAATTTCTTCTATACACCTTGCCTAAGTCATATGTACAGTCTTCCCAAAATTCTTCAATATCAAGGTGATGTTCATAGCTACCAGCTCGATACAAATTTGTCTTAACATAACCCTTGCTATCAAAATTAGTTCTCATGGGAAAACACTAAAAATTGAATTCATTTAGGGATTTCTCCACACCCCTAGCAATATTATAACTTTTGCAAGAAAAAAGGCATGGAAAATGGAAAATCATACCCCTTCTTTCCCATGTTTCAATATTTAACATTTACAATGACCATTTGCTGACAAACTTCAAGAAAAACTAGGAAATCACTTGGGTAACAAGGAAATTTCAATGGACCCTTCTCAAAACCTCCAATTCTAAGATAAGTGAATTTGTTGAACTGAATGTAGAAACTTCCAAACTTCAATACCAGAGTAGCCGCTTCAAGTGAAACCCGAAGCTCAGGTTTGCCATCAATTCTTCTCACAATTTCCATTAAAAATGTGTCATTGATGCGACAGAAATTCCTCATTCCAACCTCCTTAGTGAGTTGTGGAAAACTTCTATACATAGGCGTGTCCGGCATCAAAGACCTTTGCAGTTCCAACCCTGCCTAGATAGCCTCTTGACTGGCTAGAATCTAAACCAGGTATGAGCACATGTGGAAGGAAACAATTTGCCAAAAATTTATCAATTTCTCATTTAAATGATAACTAATAATCTTAGCCCAGTCAATGAATTTATTTTCACTACAAATCAACAGAATAAAATGACACATCCAAAATTCGAAACAGTCTAAATATGCATTACCAACCACATGATGTAGCGAGGTGATAGCATCTGAAATTTCATCCTTAAAATGAACCCTTCTAAGCTTTGAGGGAAACTGAGACTTACCCCTTTTCTTGGACTTCAACCAATTCTTTGCAATGGATTTTTTGCACCATTCCTCATTCATTCTGAAAAACTCATCACCAACAGCTACATAAATTTCCTCTACGGTTTCCCTCTCTAGAATGCTTAATGTGTGGGAAATGACTTCAGGAGTAATTCTTTCAATGACTGACCCATCCATAGCTCTAATTTTTTGAGTCTCTGGAATGTATCCCATTGCGCATGCAATCACCAGGTCGACGCTTTGTACAACCTTAGGAAAACCTCCTACATGAACCAAACTGCTCTACATAAATTTATCTTCCAGTGTTGTTTTCTTCCTTTGCTCTAGGCGCACCAAAAGCTCCTCCAAATTGAGGTGCCCAATTTCAGTTTCCCTCACGCCAGACCAGTTATTTTGAATTCCACTCTGCATGAGCTCAAATTTGTGGAGATACAATGTTTTCACTTGAGAAGTACTGACATTGGAAAAGAATGAGAATGCAGGCTAAATGACTTAGTAAAACTTCGCCACCCACTTATGCCATGATATTGATATTGATAGGATGTGCATTAAATGTGACATTCAATTTCATTCCTTGAAAAGATAGCCTTTAAACCTGCATGCTTTTTGAAATTGCTGATAAAACAACTCAAGGTTAGTCCGTACATAGCATTCAATGAGATGACGACACCTTTGAAAGCCAAGATAAGTCCATAATGTTGCATGGTCATGGAAACTTGGAACCTTAGAACCAAAGTCAGAAGTTTCAAAGTTTTGGAAACCTTCGACTCATCAACTACAAAGATGACCAACAAAGACTTGCAACTCAACAAAGTGAACCAAGTCGAGGAATCGGGAAGTTATGAAAATTTAGAACTCCGCAACAAGGTTATAAAACTCAGAGGACTAGCAACTAAGGTTAGGAAAAGCACAAAAATTGTGACTTTGAGCATTCGCCAAGAGAAATAAACAAGGTATTGAAAATGAATGAGCTAAAAGACCCGAAACTAAAAGACCAAAGGAGGGGAAGTTTAAAATTGCTGACACTAGTTTAAAAGTTACGGATAACAAGAAGTAACTATAATGAGCTTATTGATGAATATAATAAGAGTCAACAAAAGGTTGTTGAACTTGAAATAGAGCTAGAATTATGGAAACAACAAGTGGAAATATTAAAAGGTCTCAAGGACTAGCTAGTTCAAGTCATGTTGTAACTAGGGAGTGGATGATTGCTCATGAGAATATATTTTGGTTTGTTGTACCATTTCTTAAGGAAATGACTAGTATAATCTGTCAAATGAAAATGTGACATGTGTACACTATACATCTCATCCTGAAGCTTGTTTTTCTCCCTTATTTTGATTCTATAATCTCTCCAACTGTAAAATTTTACATGAATTATTACTGAAATTTGATCAATGATCTTTCATTAATCTTCTTTGTCATTATGCATTGATGTATTTTCAATTTTGGCCTTGGTTTAATGAACCAGTTAAAAGTACCTTGATTAAAGCATGGATTGATCATATAAATGTTTAGTGGATCTGATAAGTAGTCATGGATTTTGAGTATTGATGTGTGAATTGTAATGCAATTTCACTAAGATTGTGGATGTTTGGAATTAAAATAACCTTATAGTTCATATTTTAATTGTGTTAAAAGTAAAACTTGAACATGTACTCAGTGATTCATCACTCAAATCAATGCTTAATAACATATTAACAATAGTATTAGTAGCATATACATCAATGAACATCAACAATCATTTAATGTGTATCTAGTAGTTGAAACACTACCAAACTTTTTCTTCAAATGATAAAATAAATAATATAGATAATTCAACATCAACACATTACTGAAGTTTGAATTTGAGGTTTTTTATTGATTATCACATTAAGGAATACATAGAGGCATTGGTAATGCAAAATCTTGCTCAAAGACAACTCTACATAGAGCTGAGTTGGAACTTGGAAACTCATATTATCAAAAATCAAATCACTGCATCACCTAGAAACTTCCATTGTTTAGGTGGTGGAATTGTCATTTTTTCTAACTGATGTTGTTTGACTTGAATATTTGTTAACAATTCATGATTGAAATTGGAACCTTTCTTGGATTCTTCAGTCAATTTTGCATTCAAGGTTAGCAATGGTTTGATGGAATCCAAATAGTTCACCACATTTGGGTTCTGAGGAAACTGGTCCAAATCAATCTTCCTTGCACCCTCCATCTTCTTTCTGAAATCATTATTTCCAATGAATCACTCATTTGTGTCAAAAGCCTCTGGAAAACCAAGCTCTGTGAAGTTCCTTACCTTTTCCTCCACCTTATTCAACTTGTCTACAACCAAATGTAAATATTCATTTGTTTCACACATTCTCAAACACGTTTCAATGATAGATGACAATGCCATTGATGTAGCAAGACGATTAGTAATCCCTTTTGATTTCAAAACATTGTCAACGGCTTTGTAGACTGTTTGTTGAATTTGATTTGCAGATTTCTCTAATGCCAGCACATTTTTGTTGTTCACTAAATATTTGTTGAGCTTCTTATAATGTTGTCTGATAGCATTAATCAATTGAAACATGCCACACAAATGATCAATCCTTTGCATTATTTCATCCTAGATCTTTTGTTTCATATGCCTCATTGTTTCTCTATAAAATGTAGAAAACTTATTTTGACAAGACTTAATTTCATTTTTTGCTTCCATCAGCTCTACCTCCAATTTTTCATTTTTTTTCTCTCCAATTTTTGTTCACACTGTGCATTTCCATTCACAATGCTTAGTCTTAACTTTTCTAAAATGGATTTCTCCTCATCATATTTCTTATTGCTCTCATCTAACCTTTGCTTCAGTTCATTCACTTCAGTCTCATTTTGCTTATCCTCTTTGCTTGTTGATGTAGAGGCAGATTTTTTTATTCTTTTTTCTAATTCATTGCTCTTGTTATCTACTTCTTTCCTCTTTTCTTTCTCATTTGCTAGGTCTTCTTGTAACTTTTCTATTTGAGTCTGCAACCTTTTTTTCTCTCTATCTTGCTTTAGCAATGATGTGTACACCAATTCATTGTTCTTCTTTGATACATTAATTTTGTCATTATTTTTGAGTCCAGAAAAATCCAATTGAATATTGTTCACCTAGAATTTAGATCGAGCCATTTGATTTGTTGGTTTGTTTTGAACTGTGGGAACAAGAATCATGTACTCCATGATTTCTTTATTTTTGTCAAATGTGGGTAATACCATGGTTGTTACAGACTCTGAAGTTATAGTAGATGTCTCCATTAGTTGATTCTTTTCTTTTTTATTCAAGTCTGATTTCTTTTTAAACTCTTCAATGTAATCAAAACCTAGGGATGCAGGAACAATGGAATGCTTGAATGGTGAAGGAATAGGAGTACTTGCAGTTGCTAATGATGTCATAGCTAGACTAACTAGCAGTGGGGGAGTGCTTGGAAATAACTCCTTTGTGGTGAATCCATTGGTAGTGTGACTTGGACCTATCAAAATGCTTTGCCTCTTTTGTATGCCTTGATCACTTGGTGTTTCTGTGGTATATTGTATTGTTGTCCTCTTGTGTGTAATTTTTTGTTGTAGCACATGTTGACCACTACTAGTACTACTACCCATACCATCGCCACCAGAGGTAATGCCAGTTGCACTAAACTCTCCACCATGGGAATGTCCTTGTTGTGATTGTGTCTGACCATTAGGATGAGGATTTGAAGCTCTAACAAATTGAATTGTTTCAGCTCTACTTGTATGCCCTTGGTCTAATTTATTAGCTCCAAGGCCAGATTTATCAACTGGTTTTCTATGTTGTACATCTATTACTGTAGCAATTCCTTGTCCTTGGGACCCCAAACCACCACCTTCATAACCCATTTTTTTAGATATGGTTGCTCCTGAAGTATATGCTTCTTTTGTGGCCTCACTTAAACTAGCTTTGACATGGCTTTGTCCTTGGGACCCCAAAGGACCACCTTCATAACCCATTTTTTTGACTATGACTGCTCTTGAAGTATATGCTTCTTTTGTGGCTTCACTTAAACCAACTTTGACATGGCTTTGTTCTACTTCTTCCCTATCATCATTAGATTCATCATTAGTTTCTTTGTCTCCAAGTTCATCAGGATGCTCTATATTCCACAATTTTCTAAACTCATGATCTTCTTCATTATCTCCATACTCTGCAAGAGCTCTTGGATCACCTAGCTCCTTCCTCATAGACCAAAAGGTAGTAATTTTTATTTGTAACTTCCTTCTCTAGAGAATTTAGTATTTTTACTCTACTAGATGGTTTATGACTTTTTTCATAAAAAATGTTGTACCCCTAATTATCTTTCGATGCAATGCCATAATTTATGCTAAAAATTGTTCAAAATAAATACCATTCTCAACAATACTTTTCTCCATTGTTATTTTGACCTCATCCCAAGAATCCTTGTTTCTTAAGTTTTCAAGCAAAGGTTTACTTTGATGTTGAATTCTACTTGCAACATTCTTATTGAGCATAATCATTGATTTAATGGTGTCACATGGATCATACTACCAGTGTCAAATAGCATCAAAATAAAAAAATTCAAAAGATTATGTGCCACACTAAATGCTTTTCTCTTGAATGTGAACCCTCCACATGAAAAAGGTAAAGAAGGAAATAAGGTCTTCTTTTACTAACCAAAAAAGTGTAGTTCATCAGTACTCTGCATTTGCCTTACATATTCCAATGCAAAAACCCTTTCTATCACATGTATTGGAAGTTTGTATGGTTGCACTCCCAATCCATAAAATCTTAGCATAGTATATTCTTCCATTAAGTACCAATCATCCAATTGTATTTATTTTCCTAGTTGAATGTAGTTTCTACATGACATAGGCAATCTAGGCATTGGAGTATTTGTAATTGCTTGATGCAATGGAGCCAAAAAGTAGTCTACAAAATGACTGTAGTTCATTTGAGAATCATTCATCCTTATCTCAGTGGTCCATTCATATACTAGAGCCATTTTCTTTTCCTCAACATTACTATAGGGTTGAATTTGAAGCTTGTTGGTCTGAAACATTCCTCTAAATTTGAATAGAAAAAGATAGCACAAGTAGGTTGTGAACCTAAATGTCTTGGTGGAACCTCCTTTAATCATTAAAAATTTTTATGCATGGATTCTACAGCGTGTTCAATAAAATTATATTTGACATGTGGAACACCATAATGGATATTATATATCATTTCAAGGAGGCTTGCACCCACTTCCAAATTGCTATCCAGTCCAAGGAAAAATGCTAGCATGGAAATAGTATCCTGAAGCCATGGTTTAAAAATATCCAAATCATAAGGAGGCTTATGATCACCTTTCAATTTTCTTCTATCTTGAACTATTTTATTTAAGAAATAATTTTTCTCCATTTCATCCACTGCTTCATAATCACTAGCAAGCTTTTCTAGGTCAATGTGGACATTTCCAAATTCTTCGGTTGTAAACCCCAACACTTTTCCAAGTTCTTTTACATTAATGGATAACAATTCTTCTTTGCTATCTTTATTAACAATTTCTCTTTTGTTATCATCATAATTTTGGGCACAAACCGTGATAAATTCTGGGAAAGGGAAAACCTCATGTAACATCATGTGCCCTAATCTAGTTACCCACGGTGCACTGAAACTATTAACTTGCATTTGCTTTGCAGCCTTATTTTGAGATGAAAATATAAGTTATGAGGTATGCCTACCATAGGTTTTAGGATCATAAATATCATGGTATTCATCAGTGAAACCTGGGGTTTTAAGTAATTTTGCATAATGTATTTTTTTATCCGACATTGCTCTAGTGGTACTAGTGGTAGACATGCTTATACAATTTGAAATTGTGAATTCCCTATTAGTCCTCAATTTTTCTTAATTCTTAAGTCTCTCAAACCTAAACCCAAACTTCAAAGTTTGAAAAAATAAGATTTTAAGAAACATCAAACGATGAAACATAGCTACATAAATTCTTTCACCTACCTAGATTTTGATTCTTGAAAAGATTAATGCTGATAGTCATGGAAACTAGGTTACTGGAATGACTTTGTTGGAAGTGAAACTATGGAATCTAGAACAGGGTGGTGCACTACAATGAGAAAAGTTCTAAAGAATGAAATATCCTCATGTGCAGACCCTCTCACTTAAAAATAAAATCACTTAGTAGTAGAAAGTGATTTTTTTTTTAGCATTAAAGTGAATGAAACATCTTGTCATTTATGTGTTGCTTCCAAACTACACAATTAGTACATGGTTGATAGCATTTAAAACAAGCCATTTAGTCCTTCATTGACAACAAATTCTAAACTGTTTATCTTTGTAAATCTAACGGTTAAAGGGTGATTCTGGAGGTTTAAGTTTGCAATCCTAGCGCTTTGTGCATTTCATTCCAGAATGCAACTACAACCATACATCAAATGTTCATCAAATTGTTGAGTAATTTATGATATAAATAATAAACATGCGTTTTAAAGTTGTTTTAAACTTTAATGCACCAGGATTGACATCAAGGCCAAGGGGCCAGTAACTTAACATTGCAAAGGACTGAATAAAATGAATAATGATACTGGGAACCAGGGGAGAAGGTCAACGACAAATTAGAAATCAATAGCATTTCAGTAAACCTTAACAAGAGTGACAAATTTTAGTGTTTATAATTTTTTTGTCAATTTGATGGCAACTTTCTTTTTTCATTTGTATTGCTTTATGTCTTACTTTTAAATCTGCATGCAATTTTTTCATAAATAGATAATACTTAATTTCTTAAAGGACTTTTTTTTTATTTGAATAGATTCATAGACATTGAAATTGGAAAATAACTCTTTACTATAAATGAATAACAAAGAATAACACAACACAACCATTTATTTTATTACAATTGAATTACAATGTCACATTATTACATATCATTTTAAACATGAGTAGTTGTAGAGCAGGAAAGCTCTTGTTTTGTATAAATAACATATGCCACTTTACATAGACACAAGTTATTCCAAGTTGTTGCTCATGACAATAGATTACAAATTGATTCTAATTTCCAAGCTTCTGTTGGTGACAACATAATACAAATGTAACACTAAAAATAAATGCATGATTCCAAAGCTTCTGCTAGTGACAACGTAATACAAATGTGGCTCTAAAAATAAATTTAAGGGATTCACCTGACCAACCATGTTGGGGAAAAGGTCCAACTGTGAAGATACAAAATGTACTTATCCCCTTTGAGAACCAAAATCATGCAAAAGATGAGGGGTAGTAAAATTGCTCCCATCTTCTACCTATAGCCTCCATGCATCGGGGTAGCACTTATCTCCATCAAAGCTCCTCATCCTGGTTCAAAACTTGTCTGAGAAGTCAGGTCAACCAAATCAACTTCTTTCCAATTCCACCTATTTTGAAATTGAAGGAAATTGGTCTTTTACTCTGTAACTACATAACTAGAGGTAGGAGAATTTAGAGTATCCCCAATAATACCACATCATCTTCTTCCTGAATCCTTATTAACCCTAAAAACTGAAAACCTTATGACACTATCCACTATCACTATCCCTATTTATGGGCCACAGTGCCACTACTAGCCTGATTTGCATAAACCAAAAAACTAACTTAATCGATTCATTTAACTTAAGCCTTACATGTACAATTAAGATGTTTAATTTGATTGACGTATGGCTACATGAAAACTATACCTCAAGCTGACAAGCTATCAAAATCGACCACTCAAACGATATGAAATCATTACAAATCTTGTTTCATTAAAGTTATGAGTTGTCAAATCAATCACTTCAGATGTTCACATGGTAGTAATCACCACCCGCAGTACGACTACCACACTTTCTTCAAAAAGATTGAAAATTTCAATTAAATGAAATGTAGTATGTCAAGGCATTGAAAAGAGAGAATGAGTGATTAGCGATGAGCCTTGATCTTTCCATGTGTCCGCATCTAATGGTTCTAGTGTTATTCTAGAGGTTTCAATTTGCAAGTCGAGTGCTTCAGAGATTTACTTCCGAAACACAACTACATCTGTCCATCAAAAATTCATCTAATGGTCATGGTTATATTGATCTATGCTGACATCTAGCTATAGATATGGAATATCCTTTGCACATATTTCCTTCATTACTTTGGTTTAGGGATTGTATTATAAATTATTTTATAGGGTTGATAATTCAACCTTGTTTGGCCTTTACATCCTTTGTGTAAAACGTTCTTAATTTTTTAAGCCCTGGTCCTACGTTCTTCCTAGGCAATCCCTCTTTTAAAAAAAACTTTATGCATGTGCATATTTCTACCACTTAAGTTCTTGTATCGTTCATCACCAAAATCCTTCAACCCATCATGTTCATTACCATGATGAGCGATGAGCCTTGATATCGCCACGTGTTCGTATCTAACAGTTCTAGTGTTATTCTGGAGTTTTCAATTCGCAAGTCTAGTGCTTCATAGATTTAGTTTTGGAATGCAACTACAACCGTCCATTGAAAATTCATCGAACAGTCATGGTTATATTGATTTACATTGACATTTCGCCACTAAATTTTTTTAATTAGTTTGAGATTATGTTATTCACCAATATTTTTTCTTATTCATTTGAAAATAGGTTTAATTCGCCAATGAATTTTTTTTTTTGTTTGAAAAAAAGTTTTAATCGCCAACAAAATTATTTTTTCTATTTTGAAAACAAGTTTAATTCGCCAATGTAAATATTTTCTAGGTTTGACAATAGATTTTAATCGCCAATGAAAATATTTTATTAGTTTAAAAAAATTTGCAATTCACCAGGATTTTCCATAGACTTCTAGTGATTAGAAAAGATTCGCCAATTGAGATTCTTTTTTCCTAGGAAATTAAAAAATTCACCACTAAAATTAATATTTTTATCAGGAAGTATACAAGATTCACCAGGATTTTACACCTTCGTCGAGGGGGGGGGTTCTTAAAGTTATCCCTGCTTCTAAGTTCCTCCCAATTCTTTTGCGATATAATATTAATGTTTGCACCTAGATCTACCATGATTTGTTTTACTTTCCTATGATTAAGATGTGTAGTTATCATCAATGACCTATTTTTCTAGTTGCAGTCTCTTTGTATCATATGGACTTGCGGGTGAGTATTTGTCTACTTATTCCAATATTTTCCAAATTGTTCTAATTTCACCAAAAGGTTCTTATGTTGCACCAGTGTGGCCAATTTCTTCAATCTAATAACTTCTTCTCTAGAAAAACATTCAATTTCTTTGTATGTTTTTGGATGATCATTCTCTTTGTGTTTTCAACAACTCTATCATGTTGTTTATTTATAGGGTGGTAATAATCTATATCTTCTTCTTCATCTAATTCTTGACTAGTTTCATTATTTATAGCCTCTTGTTCTAAGAGGTATATGTCTCTTGGCAAGTGATTACCATAGGTTTTTTTGTTTTGTTTTGTGATATTATGTTTTTATTCCTCTAAAATCTTGTGTCCTTTTAATATTCTTCTCTAGAGGTATCTTCATTAGTAAATGTCTTAGATGACCAATTGTCTTGTTTTTGACACCTTCTAGCTCCTTGTAGAGGTACTTTCCTTATAACATGAGTGCTCTACTTGGTCCTTGAAATTCATCACTATTGGATGTGGGCAAGGAATTCTATAAATAATGTTGTGCCCTCTCACAACTATATAGATCATGAGCCAAATGACCGTAGAATGCACACTTATTTTTATTGTTTGACCAACATTCAATGGCATAAGCCTTCTCAACAATAGGCCCATTTTGCACCATGGATTCACTATAGGTTGATAGAGCATTACAATATTAGTTTTAATCCCACACAACCATCTTTTTATGCATGAAATTAATCCTCATGGTCCTATGATCTAAAAATTGATTCATTGTTCCTCCTAATATGTAGAACTAATGACATTCTAACTAGCAATGTTGATTAACACATTTAAGGAGATTGCTAAGTAAGGTTCATATTCTCTTTAATCAAACCACTAGATAAGTCAATTTAATGACTTGTGGACAAAAAATGAATACAAGAAGCAACCATGCACTATACCTTTTTTTGCTAAGCATATAAAGGTTGATGTTAAGGGCTAATGCAATGTTTTAATAATGATGCAATGTGTAATGGAGCTTTTCACAAATGAATGTCCTAGATTTTCAATATGCACTCAATGCTCCCTAGATGACCATAGTGAATTAAAGCTTGTCCTTCTATACAACCTAGAATATAATTAGAAATGTTGTGATTAAATTGGTAGGCAAAGACAAGTACAAGGGAACAACATGGATCCAATGTAAAAAATTGAATTAAAAAGTACAAGGATCAATTTCACATCACTAAATCAAACTAAGCTCAATTTGACATTATGAAATTGAATATAAACCTTTAAAATATAAAAAGACAAAATCAATGAAGTTAAGATAATTTATTTTTTATTATTTCTACACTAGGTATTAAACAAAAACAAACCAGCAAAAAATAAACCCAATACAAAATTAAGGAATGTCATTCCTTATTTTGAATAGGAAACATAGAAAAACATGAAGGAAATTCAAGCAAAGAGCATAAAAAATGAGTTGTAACCAGCAATTTTACTGTAGAAATTCGGGATGTTGATGAGAACGACATGATTCTCGAATTGTCGCTATGTGGGAAATTAAAGATGACCATTAAATCTGACACAGAACTACTGTAGTGAGGTGAGGATTATCTTATCTACCAGCGTGGACAATAGTTATGTCTGAATGATAACAAAGTGTGTAAATGAGAGAGAGGATGATCTTGAATGGTAGAAAAGTGGAAGTGTACCTGCATTTCCTGCATGGCCCGCGCTGAGGGAGACACTGTTTGTTTGTCAGAAGTCACTTTCTACAATTAAGGCATTTGACCAGTGCAGACCCAACAACCGTTGCATTTGCTTCTTCTAATCCAAGCCAATTTACACCTTAATAATGCAAGCCCTAGAGTTAATAATTCTGCAGTAAAGCATGTGTAAGACAACGACAAGAATCGTCAACAGAGCATTAATGAGTTTGCAGAGCTTTGTTTGCCAACATGGGCTTACCTCAAAGTAAGTGTTGGAAACAGCATACCAGGAGGCATCATGTTACGTCTCTTTAATCATACCCCATGAGAAATTCTCTTGTATTCTTCATGCTTTACATTGCTTTGAAGTGACCCGCAATGGAAGTTTTAGGGTTTCGAGACACCCAAGTGCCCAATGAGGTGGCGGGGGGACATATTGACATCTTTAGGACAGTCCTATTCTGGACCCAACCCGTGACTCGGACTTTTGGAAGTTTCATGTTTTTGAAAAAGATGCTCATCCTATTTCTTCGCTGAGTAGTGATCGTTTTTTTAAGGTCATGACTGACAGTAAAAATAATCATCACTGCCATGGACTTTTGAGGATGATGCGGTGCTCTTTGGCTTTTTAAGAGCCCCATGGACCGACCCATTTTCATACCATTCTTTCAGGCTCAATAGAAGAATATCTTCTTCTTCATCTTTCATGAGCTTCTATGACCATAACCAGATCTCCAAAGTTAGAGTCCTTACCAGTGGCCTCTTCTCCAAGCTCCATTTGTTTCCTCTCTTCTTTTCTTTTCCAATGAAAAAAGAAACCAGTTTTGCTTTGGTATACTCCATTTGGGACATGATTTTCTCTTGTGTTTGCTGCATTATCAATCCATTTTTTAACTGCACCACTTTTGTTGTATTTGGGATTTGCAGATCTGGAAATGGTGGGTGGAGAGAAACAGCACTGGAAGCCTTTCTAAGTATAAAAACATCTGATATTATCTGCTGCAGATATGCAGTGAAGGTGGTAACAGATCTATGGAGTTTCATTAACATAAGTGGCTTTTTGTTACTTACACACTGGCGCTATCCCCTCTGAGCTTTGTTATAAGTGTGGTATGAACTGTTTTCATCCACATTTTCCTCTTCCCCCGCCCTCATTATCATAATTTCCTCCTTTATTCTCATTTCTCTTCTTCCTCCTGCCATGCTCGCCATCTCTATATACATTCAATAGTATCCGTCTTTCTTCCTAGAGATCATATCCATCTCATGCCATCTTGATTTTAGATTCCTATGCAGGTATCCCTCTTGAGCTTCTTCTACTCAGTAACTCCAATTTGTTTCTAAGAAAATAAAAATATGTTTATATCAACATTTGGCTTCAAATTTGTTATGTAGTTTACTTGGACATCTGTTTAGTTCAAATGATTTTGTAACTTTTCATCAGAATATTTGGTAAACAACTGTATTAACTTTTCTTCTTCTGTTGTAAACATAGCATATCATCCAGCTCTCTAATGGCATCTGCATTTGATGTTCTTTAATGGAGTTCATTTATCCTTCTCTGAGTTGTTAATGGTGGTAGCAGTAATACAACTTCATTTGTTCTCTTTTAACATATTTCGCTTCAATTTCGTAGCATTAGATAATTATACGTGAGCTTGAACTAAGATATGAGCGAATTAGTAATTTTGGCTCTTTGAAATGTATAAGAATTTATGTGAAAAAATGAAACCCTAGTTTCTATCTTCACTGAAATATTGTTTATTGAAACATCAAATTTCTTATAATTTATTATTTTCTGTTCTTCATTACAATCTCGTGGAAAAGAAAACTAGTTGCTCCCGATGCTATTTACAAGATGAGAGTTAATTTAATATTTCTTTAAAAAAATCTATATTTAGATACACAAGTACTATGGAAAATCTGATAAGATTTTTTGAATTTATAAACTTTTTATTTTTCAAATGTTATGGTTAAATTTTAATGAGTGTATGATAATCTTATAATAATAAAAATTTCATGTCTTTGTCCTTTTTTAAAAAGTTTTAGGTTCATATTAATTAATTCATTCTTAGTTTACAAGTGGCATATATTTATGTTAAACTTAATTAATGGCTTTACCTTAGCATGTCTTCATCATAACTTATTTTAAAAAATTATGTTCAGTTCATAAATCTCTTGTTTGCTCCAAGCAAACACTTTATAGTAACTCATGCAACATATCCACTTTTTTGAAAAATAAATATGCAATCTTTAACTAATCACTAAACTTTTGAAAAGGAATGACATGTCTCATTTTCATTAATCTATCTCCAATTATAAAGATATAGCTATTATCTTTCTAAGTGTACAAATAGTCTAGTGATCAAATTAATGAAAAGATCTTCCTTCATCACTATTGCTCCTCCCATGAGAACATCTTAGATACCATAATCATTCAATTTTTTTATTCTTTAGGCATCCCTGCAATTATTTGTATTCTCTCATCCCAACTATGAATAACATTTCCTCTCTCCTTTGCCAAACTTGAGGTGAGGATGATTGGAAGGATGATATTTAAAAGAATGCATCAAGTGAGTACTTTGTATGAGTTTTGAAGAGAAGAAAAGTTTATTGTTATATTGAGGAAAATGAAAGGTGAAGGGAATTAAATTCCAAAAAGTTGTTAATGAACTTAATATTCTAGATGGAAGGGTCACACTGACATAGTGTGTAATAAAACTATCAAATGTATGCATATTATAGAGAAGTCAAAGAGGACTACACATGGATGCAAAATGTACTACCCAATGAAGAAGAAGATTCAAAAGGTTGTGATTGTTGCATGATGGATATAAACCCAACGAATGATGGGGTGAGGATAACAAAAATCTAAAACAATAATTGAGAACTGCCATAAAAATAAAATGCAAGATGAGATCCTAGAAGTTCATGGGTTCAAAAGTAATAATTGAAAGAAACAAAGTGAACAAGGATTCCATGAGGAGAATGAAAAAGTGGAATGCAAAAAAATAAAATGTTACAAGGTAGTAGTATTTTGAGAAGTCATGGCATGTAAAAGAATAAAAAAGTATTGATAAAATTATAGATGAACTATTGCAGATTTGTGGTAAATGTTATATTGAAGAAGTTACTCCACAAGAGAATGTGATGGAAGAATACTTGAGAGGGTGGATAGTACAAGTTAGACTACAGTCCTTAAGGAGTGAGGAAGAGTGCAAAACAACAAATTATTGGTGGATGAGGTTAATATATTCCCTAGTTATTACTCTCATAACTAGAATAGGTGTAGGGGAATATGAAAGAATATTTTTTGAAACCTATTCAATTTTTAAGGACATGCTAAAGTTGAGACAAAATGAAAGGATGGTGTTATCATTCCTTATTTGCAATCTCTAAACTTGTAAATTTCTTACTTGAGGTGTTTGATTTATGAGCATATCAAGGCTCAAACAATTTTACTTCAACCAAAAATATATGTTTGATTTTTATTTTATTTTTTGTTAGATTCTTTAGTTCTTGTTAGAGTTTTTTATGTAGCTCTAATAGTAGTTTACAATAAGCCTAGTAAAGCATATGCAATGGCACAATCTTAGATGGTTGAATTTTATTTTTTACTTAATGATGAAGGACAAATTGATAGTCTTAAGTTAGTGCAATAGCACACGAAGAAGCTTTCACCATCTTGAGGCTATCTAGTAATAACATGATCAATTTTTTTCTTGTTTTAAATTTAGAATATCTTGCAATATTTTAAATATTCAAATTGGAGCCATTTTCCTTAGTTTGGTGGATAAAAGGATACATCCCATGAATTTTACTAAAAAAGAGGATGACTAGGATCATTGATGAGGTACAAGTGTATATTTTGATAATTTGGGGAATGCTAATCCTTAATAAAAAATTATTTCCTAGCACCAAAAAACTAATTCTTTTGGAGGCCTTAAGGATTATGAGTTTTCTCCCTTTTAAATATACAATATATTTTCATTTGGGAATCACCTATATAAACTAATGGTTTAGATTCATTTTAGGAGAGGATGTAATTATAATAGCATGATATTGAATATTATTGGATTGGGTAGCAAATATTAAAATCAAAGCAAGAGGCCAAATCCAAGATTGAATGAATAGCTAGATATTTAAGGTGAAACATTATAAGTTTAGTCCAGGTTATTAGTATTTAATTAAAGGCACATTTCTTGTGGATAAATCAATGAATAGAATATTATTAGTAGCAATCATGTTATATAAGATCTAAATTTAATTTATTATGAGGATGAGTTCCTTGTGAAGTCTATCTATTAGACTAGATATACCTTTTGATCTAAGCATTTATGAATATAATGTTATATATCTTGATTTATTCATTGTTGCTAAATCAAATACATCATTTCTCTTTGATTTTACATTGCATATTTATAATTTTCCAATGTGAGATCACTCTATGTGCAAGATATACATAGTTTGTCACCCCTTAACTAGGACCACCAACTACAATTACATCATCTTGTCTCATCCAACTTTAATAGAGATATAATAAAAGATTGAGAATATTTTAAGAATATCTATAGGTAGTTTAATAATATATATATTTGACCAAATACTTAAAAAACCAATCCCTAGGAGAACACTTATACAATGCTAGTTAGGTTACCTACACTAATTATAGATTGCATATGTGACCTATATTAGTGTCAAACTATTAGAGTGGCATGTAGAAGGTTCTTAGTGATTAACTAACCTACAAGAGCACACATCAACAATGCTCACTTTTCTAAATTTGTCCTAAAAACATGAAATTTTGTAGATAATTTTATGATATCTTTTAAAATATAATTCTCCCATATCAATCTTAATTTTCAAGGATTCTTACTATTGAATTATTTTTCATTTATATGTTCCTATACTAACTCCTATGTTACTCTAGATTAATTTAAAATGTATGAATATATTTATGATTTTACTATTAAATGTTTAGATTAAATGTCAATTAGTTTTAGGCTATACTAATATATTTGAAGAAAGATCTTCATGACAAAAAAACCCTAACAATAATTTTCTATGTAATTTTCCCAACACCTTCCCTATTCTTCACAACATGAGTTTTTCTCTTCCCAACACTTTCTCTTACAATTTTTACACTTTCCTACTTCTCTTTTTCATTTACAACACCTATTTAATATTTCAGTAGACTCCTTTTACTTTTCCTAATACTTTCCCCCCTTTATCTACACTTGATTTCCCTATTTCCATACCACTACATGTCCACCATATAGTCTTCACAACACTTATCCTAAACTTATTTAAGATTTGTATTCTATTATTTTGTGCCCTTCCTTTTCATTTCCTTATGCCATATTACCTTCCATACCCTTTTAATTGATTGGTCTTCATTTCTACATGTTTTAACATGGATTTTTTTTAGCTTACTTCTTGGGATAATTTGTGTGCTTATGTCATGCACTATGATTTATGTTCTCATCCTTGATTATTTTTTATTTTTTATTTTTTATTAGTTATATATATTTATTCTATTGCATATATGATATTTAATGTTCCATGCATAATATTTTTATATTATTGTCTTATTTTTCCTCCTTTAGGATTCTTATGTATCCCTTCCCTTCTATATCAGAAAAATTTATTACATTTGTCTCCATTAAATATCATGATACTTTATCTTTAGATACATATGGTTATTCTTCCACCTTACCTCTTGGTACTTACATTACTATATGCCTCTCCCTTCTCATCATCTTGAGGCTCTCTCTTCCACTAACACTATACCTCCCACAACCCATGATGGTAACATGTCTTTTCCCACTTCCTTTTCTTTTACTAAAATATGTTCCAAATTTATAGATCTATCAATGTATGGTGAAGCCCTTTCCACTTACCTCCATACTATTAATGATTATGTTCCCATATTCATTGATGCTTCCTCCCTACAAGGATCGTGTACCTCTATTGATGATATTTTTTTTCAATAACTTTGGGGATTCTTCCTCAAGTGACAATTAGGCTAAAGTACATTATCAAAAATGATCTTTTTTTAATCTGCCCACCTCTTCCAACACTTTTGTAAGGACATTTTTTTATGGTTTAATTATGTTTATTGTATCAATATTATCTTGTGATATTACATTGATTATTTTTTTAGCATTTATATATGTTGATGTTTACATAACATTTCAATTTGTATGATGATTTTTATATATTAATGATTTTTCAAAAATATTCTTTCCTATATGATGATTTGAATATTGTGTGTGTTGTTGTTACATCATGATTGAATTATTTTTATTTAATATGTTGATGTTAATATATATTGAGTGTTATGATTAATGATGTTTGATCATGATAGTATGCATATCTTGATTATGCATTGGTGATAATATACATAATATTATATATATTCATGGTTTATGATTTATCATATTATCATTACAAGTTTTCTATGCTTTTATTGATATGTGTGAATAATGAGTATATTGGTTACCATATTGATTAAAGAGTCTATTCTATTTTTTATTTAGGTGACATATACTATCAAGTCAAATTTTAGACAGTGATTCAAAACATGTAATGTGTCTTAGAGGAAGTAAAATAAAAAATAATTTCTAAATCAATCATATGAGGAAAGATGCCACAAATTTTTTGATCTATATAAATTTTAGTAGCATTTCCCATAGTAACAACACTAAAGAAATGTTGAGAATGAAAGAGATAATAGAACAACCACATAAGAGAGAGAGAGAGGGTGATATTACCCTATAAAATATTTTTAATGAAAAATAGTTAATAAATCAACAAATCTAATGAATTATTAGAAAATACTGTTATGATACAATATTAGGTTATGATCCTTCATAAGAGATCAAAAATATCAATCAAGGAGGAGACCAAGAAAAATATAGAAATATTTAGCACTAGTGAAAAACTGTCATTGTATTCCTCATTATTCTATTCCAAAAATAATGAGTTTCATGGTTTCCACTCTGGATACTCCTTAGGATCTCCTCAACAAGAAACTCAAGCCTCGAAATACATACACTAATCTTCACTCATAATGGACATCTATAATATGGTAATCAACTAAAATATTATGTCTAACCTCCATCCCAAACCTTTTAGTTATAGGCAAGAAAGAAATAAGAGGGAAAACACTATTTTCTAACCACCCTTAATAAATACATTCAAGCATTAATAATCAATGCACTTGACTAATGCAGGCTAGTCCAAGGTGTAAGATCAATCTTAGATCAACCAAAATATTTTCTTTCATGTTTTTTCTATTTTTTAAGTTTCCTAATAATTTTCTACGCATAATACTCTCATCACCATACAAGAAAATTCCTAATATATAGAAATCTTAGCTTATTCATCATTCTAGCTCACTATAGTTCTAGATACATATCACACCGTCTTACACTCTAGTTTGATATTAGAGCTCTCATAAAGGTTTGAATCTACAATAATATAATGTGATTCTATAAATTACCTTTGGAAAGTGATAATTTTTAAAATTTATTATCAAGGGATATGTGGTAAACCTCCAAGATTTATGAAAATAATTTAAGACACAAAAGATTATTGGTTTGAGGAACCTATACATAGTTAGAATTTTATCAAGGTTTTATGCTTAAAACTTATCACATTAATTTTGGAAGGATCCTTCTACATGTTTTATTATGCATAGATCATTGCACCACCTTATTATTTGATGCATACCATTCTAATTTCTTACACTTTCTTTATAAATAGCATTCATCATATTCTAAAGATAGTTAGGCACCAAGGAACTTATGGTTGATCACCATTTTATTATTATCTCATGGAATTTGGTAGTAGAGTGAAGGGTGTTTTATCACATAATAGCTCAAAGGTTGTAATTTTTGTACTAAATTTTCTTGTGATTCAATGAAGGTTGAGACTTCATGTTGGTAGAAAGATAAATTTATAAATATAAAGATAATGGTAAATAAATAATATTAAACTTTATTATTTATTATATTATTGAGTTCTACTATTAGTGTTTTTGTGTTCAATTACATGGTTGGATAATCCTTAATTGGACCCTCTAGCCATGACTACATCACCAAATACATCTCCAAGGTGGGATCCTAAGTTTGACTCTAGTACCAATATTTATTACAACCTCTAAGGCAACCCAAATAATTTATTAATATTATTTCTAAAGTTAACATGTATTGAATGTGACCTCTTATTTAATATTTTTAAGACATATAATAAAAAAAATCATCTAGTGTATCTCTCATTAAATAAATTTTTCCAAGATGTATTCCATATTAAATCATGTGCCTATTAATCTATTTTCTCATTAAACCATGACCCATAATATTAATGTGATTCTCTCATGGTCACCCACATTAACTGTATTTCTAATATTATACACAATGACCACCTAAGGAAAATATTTCACCCACAAATTAGAGGGCTAAATTTTGAGATAGACCACAACCTAATAAAATAATCAATATTCATATATGCAAGGTGTACAATACCTTTCCTAATATTGTGTTCATGTGTATGACTTCTTGAATTTATAAACTATTATTTTGACAATCATTACATGATATGTTTTAATGTGTGCATTGAGTGTATAGGCCATAAGCATGAGGTCATTTGAGAAAGTTATACAATTTGAATATTGTTTTATTATATTACTTCAATAATGGAGCAATTGAGATGTGACTATGTGAAAACAAGTAACACAATATTACCCATCCATTGAGATTTCCAAAACCTTTATGAATACCATATAAATTTTTAATGTGATGTTTATTATTTAACGTAGGACATCAAAATATTGTCCAAGTATTCTAGAAGATGAATTTTATTTGTGTATATATTTTATTAAATATTGAAAGTTGAATTAAAATATGTACATATGGCCATATTTGAGTGCATAATCTATTAAGTGATTCATAAAATGATATTTTCTTTATTTTAAATGTAAAACTTGAGTATTGGATTGGGGTAGATATATTAGGGATTTTTTAAATAATTTTATAAAGCCTTAGTTTACCTACTTGGATAAGATATTTTCATGCATTTACAGAGTAATATTGATCTCCTATTTTAACATAGGAGATCAAAATATTTTCCAAGTATTTTGAAAGATGAATTTAATTTGTATATTGTATTTATTTAAATATTGAAAATTTAATTAAAATATGTATAGTCATATTTGAGTGAATAATCCATTTAGTGATTCATAAAAGGGAATTTTCTTCATTTTATGTAAAACTTGAGCATTGGATTCGAGTAGATATATTAGGGATTTTTTAAAGGATTTTATAAAGCCTTAGTTTGCCTACTTGGATAAGATATTTCCATGCATTTATTACAAGATATTAATGATAATTTGAAAAAATATTTGAATCTCATGTGCCCTTCATATGGTAGGTATGGGTATATTTACTATTTTATAAGAGTATTTACTCTTTGGAAGAGTTTGTCAAATAAAGGGCTCAACATTTAATTTTTTTCTTGTTAAGTTCATATTATCTTCTAATTAGCTTATTTATTATCTAATAATTTTTTAAAAATATCCTCAAGTCACTATTCTTAAATTGTGTCTTGCTTGGATGAGCATGGAAATATGTCATATTTCAATTTGTGAGGATTTGTAAAATTGATTAGATTTTATTTCATTATTAGTGTAGGTTAAGGGAATGGGTTATCTCTTTGATAATGCAATGTTATTTCATTTTTATTTTTGATATTTTGAGAGCTTAGAAATAAAAAGAAATAAATAAACTAGAGTATTTAGAAAACCATCCCTCATTTCAATATACTTAAGATTTTTAAAGGTAGGATTTTATGTTTTTTATTAAATTTTCATTTGAATCCTTCAATTTTGAAACAATGTTCTTATTTTTATGTGTGTAGAAATGATTAGAATGTCTCTTATTCCTATGTTCTTCATTTCCTTAAATTGAAAAGAGAGCTTGAAAATTTGAAAATAAATCTTAAATACCTACATAATCATTTTTCCTGAAAAGTATAGTTTTTTATTATTATTAAATTTATTAAAAATACATAAGATCTATGGGGTTTGAGTATGGAAGAGTGTACTTAATTATTTGTGTATGTGGAAACCCTTGTGAAGAGTTCCCTTCTAAAAAAATATTCTAACATGTGTAGGAGCTTCTTGTAAATATTTTATGAGGCATCCATGAATAGATGTTCCTTCCTTGATATTTCTTATGGTTTCTTCATATATGCTTATTAATAAATATGAGGTTCTTGAAAAAAGGCAATTCAAATAATTTTATTCATATCTTTCTCCTTTGTAAATCAAGAATGATTCCATTTGTATCTAAATAAATCCTTGTATGTACATTACTTTAAATGTTGCTAAAATGAGCACATTCCTAATGTTTTTTGTTGAACACCTAGAATACTGAGAGGGGGAGGGGGTGAATCAGTATTCTATTAAACCATTTAGTCATAATCCAACCAATAGTCAAAACATATCTAGTTGCAGCTATGAATATAAACATGAAAGAGATCAAAACACCACATAACACATGAACACCAAGATTTTTATGTGGAAAAACCAAAAAGTTAAAAACCACAGTATGTTATAAGATATTATAAGGGATCACTGCCAGGACTCATTGTCCTTATAAAGCTCACAACCTGAAATGGATAAAAAAAAAGTGGCTACCTAAGTAAAGTGTGAATTGATCTATATGATGCACCTTCCTTGTGCTGAATTTAGTTCCAATGAAGCTTTGAATACAAACTATTGCTCTGCTTTGCAGTTTCTCAACATACACAACAATTTTTCCCTTTTACTGATCTCACACATACAAATTTGCAAGTTCACACAATATCATATCTCGTACATATCACATTACATTATTTTGTTTGTATGCACCTCAAAAATGTTCCACATATATACCCTATTACATCTACATACAACAATTAGGTTGGCCTAATTAGATGAAGCCCTATTTTAATTCAAAATAGATTTTTGGGCTTCATACATGAAAACAAAACTTCTTCGCGCTCAAAAAAAATGTGAAAAACTTGAATTTAGGTCGACATGGATCTAAAATAGATCCCCTTAACATCCACAATGCATATTAATCTTCATAGCACAAATTCAAGTATTAGGTCAGCCAGGAGTTGGACCTAATCACAAAATAAGCCAATCTAACCAACATCAATAATCCATATGATCATATAAGCATGCGCCATATGGAATTTTTGTAGAACTAACATCTATAAACCATCTCCCAAAATTGTAGAGTCTAAATCCAAACACCAGAGGAATGCAAATCAAATAACTCATACCATCTTGCACTGTATAATCCAAAAACATGTATGCCAATCTTCTATCATTTGTAACTTTCAGCCTGATCAACCAAAATCACTGAAATCTTGATCATAGATTTATTTATTAGTCCTAAACAACATAGTATAATTGCATAATACAAACTTATAACATGAGAAAATCCAGACCAAATTACTAGACCAAGGGTGTCACCAAAAATTGTTTACTGGATTAGACAAAATTGTCAACAAACAATGTTGGCATCAATGACAACACATCAAAGGGTTTATTCTCCATTCTTATAAAAATATCCCCCTTTGTCATTCATGGCAACATGTGTCTAAAATGAATCTCCAAAAATTCAACTTCAAAACTATCTACAAAAACGTGTATGAACTTTCCCTTTCAAATATACATCAGAACTTCTTCCAAAAACTCTGTTACACAACAATTCTAGCACCAAATCATTTTCTATCTTCTCAAGACTTCTCTAACACAAATATAGCACCAAAAATTCTCCAAACTTCCCCCCCTTTGAAATCAAAGACAAAGGGTGTGTCGGTGAGACACATGTATAGAAAGACAATTGAAATGAAATGACTGGCTCCCCCTTAGGGAGTTGTCCCAAGAATTGCATCTAATCATATGCATAAGAAAGAAAAATTGAAAGCAACTAAAATAGAATAATAATTACGAGGTGAAATGTGTTCACCTAGAGGAGGAATCACCTTCAAGTTCCTTGAGAATGGATTCCCAATTAGATTTCCCTTCATCCCAACTCTTCTTAGTCGTAGCAAGCACTTTATACATTGATTCCAATTCCACTAAACTCTCCTCTTCCTCTTCTAGAGAAGTTGGATTAGGATTTATCTTTCTAACTTTTCTACATCTGCAAGGGCACTTGACACCAAAATTTTCTTGGTCTTCACCAAGTCTACAAGCTATCCAAACTTCCTTATTACATCCTCCTTTTGTCTTTGCAAAGTGAAAAACTTATTTTGCAAGTTGAAATGGTAGTCCAAGAGGCATAGTTTCTATCTTTTGTAATGTCATAAGCTCTGGAGTCATTAGCTAATTGTGAGAAACTTTTCCTGTGGGAAAAGCCTTGACCTTCCCCTTGTGAGGGGGAATTTTCTTCCTTTTGAATTCCTTGATGAAGCAAGCATCTTTCAAAAGGATTCCTTGATGATGAATTGATTTTTGAAAAAAATCCTTGCACTCTCAAATAGCATGTCCCTTGAGTGGACCCCTTTTCTTTTCAAGGGTTCCTAATGGAACCCTTTGAAAGCTCTTCCTTCAATTTTTTTATTGACCATTTGTGTGACTGTTTTCACATTTTCTTATGTGGTTACTCTTTTTTTTCTAACATGTTTTATCTGTAGATAAACATGTTGCTTTGCAGGTGCACCTGTGAAGCTACTTTCTAGTTCAACTCTACGAAGTCCCCTTACATTGGGCTTCCTTAAGGAGAAAGTACCTAGGGGGTGCCTTCTTTGTAGGTCTGATGGCTTGTGAAGCACTTGCATCCTGCAAGATTTGTCCATCGTTGGTCTATGGGCCTTCAGTGTCCTTTGTTCAACTCTGTAGTTCTAAGGATCTATAGAGTCCTTTGTTTGAACCTCCTCAGGAGAGAGTACCTGTGGAGTTATTTTCCTACCCTGCACTTTTGAGCTCGCTAGATTGCGGTCTACTTCCTCGATGGTTTAGGTATACATTTATAAACTATTCAATCTACTTTACCGAACATTCATTGACACTCATGCTTGCTAAAGTGGGGGAAAAAAATATAGGAGATAATTTTCACCCTTCATGTAAATTCCCCTTTTATATCCCTCCACCTTAGAAAATCAAACTTGAATGCAAAATTCCACATCACCCATCTGTAACAAATCCACTTGGTACCCATCTTTTGTGTCAGTGGGGGAATTTTTGTTAGGGACGTGAGCACGACGTGTGGAATTTTGAGCGATGTGTTGTCATCCCTGACAAATTCCTACCTCTGGAGTCCACATGGACATTACATCTCCATTGGGCATGAAGCATAACGCCTCTGTTTTGACTAGTTGGCCGAAAAATGGCTCTTTCCCTCCCATTTTGATCTTCAAATGCCTATCTTTCTCATTCACTTCATCTCTTTAGCAATTCTTGATCTTCTATATTCTCTCCAGCATTTCCTTGAGCTTCTACACACCAATTTCATACATTTGAGCTACTTGTTGCACTACTAGCTTCACGTCTCCAACATCACAACAACCTACATACACTACCACATAATCTTCAACTTGGTGCCTAGTGAACTTGCTACTCTTGACATTGTTGTGGTTGTGTTGACTCTAGCATTGTTGTGTGCTTGCATTCCTCTCTCATTGGCCTTGAGTGAATTTGATCGAGGGTGGTAATGCATTTGTCTATTTTTTTGGGATTTTGTAACTTTGTGTATCTTGTAGTGTTTGGTTCTATTTCCATTCCAACATTACTTTATCATATTTCTATTTCTCTCTATCTATCTATTTGTTCATGGAGGTGGAAACACCAAAGTGGGGGTTTGACTGAGGAAAACCCCTATACAGCCCCAAAAAAATTTCCCTCTTGGATGTGTGTAGGTGTATGTGTGCATGGAGCTTGTTGGTGAACTGGAATCTCAGTGAGTTGGACTTCATCACCCTTGATTTTCATCTACCCTCTTTACCATCTTTATAGCTATTTCTCGTATGTTATTATTCTATTTAGTTCGTTAAATCTTATTTACTAGGCCATTAGTAGGTTTCTTGGTTTTTTGCACTATGTTTCACTATTTATGGCCATATGGATGCTAGCACCCCAAAGAGATGCCAGTGTGTCATGTTGTCATCCTAGATCCACATTTTTATCCTTGAGTAGAGAGTTTTTTGAGGTACATTCTTCCTCTTTGAGGTCTGGGTGCTAGGTCTGAAGGGTACAGATACATCAACTATAGCCAGAGCACTGGGCTCCACCTTCTTCCCTTTCACGACAACTGTACTTGATTCTTTTGTCAATGCAGAGGCAGGGGTGGAAACTGATCTTCCAAATCTACGTGGTCTGGAGGACTCACTAGATGCTTTGGATTTCCTTTCTGCTACAACTTCCCTTAATCTTTCAACATCATCTTTTGAGAGTCCATGTATACCAAAGTATTTTTCAAACTTTTTTGTTTACCCTTTTGGTTCTAGCAAGGGTTGAAGTCTCCAAGTATACTTTAGTTGATTTCTCCTCATAAGTACCATGTCTAGGTAGGGACGAGCTCTTAGGACTTTTTAACAATATTTCAATGTATCTCTCAACCTCATTCTCATAAATCTCATATCCTAGAGGCTCAATCCATATTGTTATGGGTTCAACTACCTCAATTATGCATTCATCAATGGATACTAGAAATTTTATGTCATTTGCATACCTCTCCACTAGACTCTTAGGAATTCTTTCTCTTTCATACATGTTCCTTTGGAATACTGAGAAAAATGTAGTCAATGTATCATCCTAGGCATTGTAGTTTCCAATATTGTGTAAATAGTCAAAAATTTGGTGTGCTATCGGTCTACTTTTGTCCCACATAATGTTTTTAATTCCAAGTAGCTCCCTCAAAAGTTAGAAAAGCAAGAAAATAATCAGTGTTTCAAACTTGAAAACATATTTCTTTGTTTTGGTTTGATGCAAGTTCTCCAACATTTGTTGTTGGAGCAACTCACACAAATCATAATCTTTCCCATTAACTACCATGTCATGAGCAACATATATTGCAATTGCAAATACTTATTTCTCTCTATTTTGGAAGTATATTTTATGTCCAATCATGATAGATGCATATTTCACTGCAAGATTGGTGATTGGCTTGGTTGTTAAAGCTCTCCTGTCAAATGTGATGCTAGTTAGCTACATAACCACATCATTATTTACTAACTTCAACACCGTAATGGGTCTGGTATCACATAATTCAATCACAACCTTAATTACATCGTTAGATATTAATCCTAGCATATCAACCCACATGAATTTTTCATGCATTCTTCTCAGGTCTATCCTCACATGATTTGCATCCAATTCATTGCTAAAGTTAGGAGACCAGTTCCAAATGTCTAGCTTCTAGGTCTATATACTCTGGTTTTACTAGAAATTCATCTCTAGTTAGCTCATTAGACCATTGATTCTTAAGTACTTGGTGATCATACTCTTCCAATTTTCTACATATATAGGTCCTAGTGTCTTCAATGGGTAAAACCTTAATTGGGATCTTCAAAAATGCATCATTAAGGTCATTATCAAAAAAATTCCATGAAAACCTCTTAAACTTTGGTCTAGGTCTTTTTGTGATCTCAACTATAGTCAATGTAGCCATTTTACCCTCAATTATATCTCAAATGCTTGTAAAATAACTTCTAATACAAACCCACAAAACACAGATAGCTATAAATACCTTTTTCGTGCTCAACGGGAACTAGGGTTTGAATCAGTTTGCTTCAAATTTCCTTCAATTCTCCTTCAATTCACTCAACTCTCTTTCAAATTTGCAAAAGTGATTAGAAACAACTAAGTATTTAACTTTATACATTACCAATCTTCCCTAATTTCGCATTTAATGCTTCAAATTCCCAAAAAGCTGGTAAACACTTCATTGAAACACTGTAAACCCTAAATTGCTCTACAATTCTTTAGATTTGCATATTTTCTACTAGATTTTTTTCTAGAAGCTTAAGAATATCATATTACACCATATATCTTCGTGTCACTTCTTGACACCTCATATTTCTAGGGGGTTAGATTTTTTGTTATTGCTCCTCCTAACCCTTGGCATGGGATTAGTTTTTAGAAGAATTATCTACACCAAATGGAGGTACAAATGCATTTGATTCATCCTTTCTCTCAAGTTCCCTTTTTTTCTTCCAAATCTTCTCCATTTCCTTCTTAACTTTAGTAGGATCAACTTTATTCACTAGTTTATTCCTATGTTCCAGATTAGTCTTCCTTCCATTCTTTCTTCTGCATAATCATGAAATGTTTCCATATTTGTTGCAATTGTAGCATACAACATTTTCCTGACCAAACTAACTTCTATTCATTCTTGATCTGCACTAGTTAGCCTTATTTCCAAATACATTGCATGTATAATATTAGCCATTGAAATATTGAAACATTCTACTAGTATTAAATCTATTCATCATCTAACTCTTGTACTCAGTAGCTCTATGTCCAAATTTATTGCATGCAAAAAATTGTCCAAAGAAGGATCCAACATTCTGATTCATTCTACTTTTACATTTTATAGCCTTATGTCCAAATTTATTGCATGAAAAATAAATACCATTGAAAGATGGGTACCTTTGAGCATTTGGTTGTTTGATGGGTGGTCTTCCAGTATTGCTTCTTTGATTCTTGAACTGTCTACCATTGCCTTGAGTCTAATTTTGATTATCAACC
The DNA here is from genome assembly GCA_007258455.2 of Sequoia sempervirens. NCBI lineage: Eukaryota > Viridiplantae > Streptophyta > Pinopsida > Cupressales > Cupressaceae > Sequoia > Sequoia sempervirens. The sequence goes on from VDFB02000003.1 coordinate 5,672,124, forward strand.
TTTTTAGGTGTCTGATTTGTCTTTGAACTTTTTCCTTCTTCAAGTCCCAAACCACCTTTATCCTTAGAATGTTTCTAAATTGTAATCAATTCATCAAGCATTGTAGTACTTGTTTTGAATTTTTCTTCATGAGATCTTGCTTTCTCCAAATTTGATCTTAGAGTTACCACTTCTTGTTTAAGATTTGTGCATTCATCAGTCTTGCTTTGTATCTTAGCATTCAAACAATCTTCAATTCTCTTTTTTTCTTCCACTTGCACTTTCAGTCTAGTTCAATTGTTCATTAACTTCTCTATATATTTTTTTGAACTTCTTGATTTTTTCTCTCGTATTTTTGATGCATTCATTTGCTTCTCCTAGGCTTTCCTTCAAACTTTTGTTCTCACTTTCAACTTTATCAAGATCTTCAAGAACAACTTTAAGTTCTTCTTTGTCAAACATGTAGTCATCTTCTTCATATTTGATTATAGAAATTTCTTCCAGAGGAACAAGATACTTTTTATCAGACTTGTGTTCAACCTCCAAGACCTTCCTTAAGATGTTAGGATTTTCAAAAGGCACTAGGCTCTAATACCAATTTTTGAACACCCAAAATACTGAGAGGGGGTGAATCAGTATTCTATTAAACCATTTAGTCATAATCCAACCAATAGTTAAAACATATCTAATTGCAACTATGAATGTAAATATAAAAGAGATCACAACACCACATAACACATGAACACCAATATTTTTACGTGGAAAACCCAAAAAGGGAAAAACCACAGTGAGGATTAGCTCACAATATATTATAACCGGTTAAAAGTTATTATAGGGGCTTATTGCTAGGACTCACTGTCTTTATAAGGCTCACAACCTAAAATAGATACAAAAAAAAAGTGGCTACATAGCCAAAGTGTGAACTAATGTAGGATGCACCTTCCTTGTGTTGAATTTAGTTCCAATGAAGCTCTGAATACAAAATACTGCTCCACTTTGCAGCCGTTCAACATACACAACAATTTTTCCCATTTACTAATCTCACACATACAAATTTGCAAGTTCACATGATATCAGATCTTGCACATATCACATTACATTCTTATTTTTTATGTATCTCAAAAATGTTTCACATATATATCCTATTACATCTGCATACATCAATTAGATCAGCCTAAGTAGATGTAGCCCTATTTTAATTCAAAATAGCTTTGTCAGCTTCATACATGAAAACAAAACTTCTTCGTGCTAAAAAAAGAAGTGAAAAACTTGAATTTAGGTAAGCACGGATTTAAAATAGATCCCCTTAACATATACAATGCATAATAATCTTCATAGCATAAATTCAAGTATTAGGTCAGCCAAGACTTAAACCTAATCACAAAATAAGCCAATCTAACCAACATCAATCATCCATATGATCATATAAGCACACACCATCTAGAATGTGTGTAGAATTGACACTTATAAATCATATCCCAAAATTATAGAGTTTGAATCTAAACATCGAAGGAATAAAGACTAAATAACTCATACCATCTTGCACTGTGTGAGACAAAAACCTGTATGTCAATCTTTTGTCATTTGTAACTTTCAGCCTAATCAACCAAAATAATTGAAATATTGATCATAGATGTATTTAGTGGTCCTAGAAAACATACTGTAACCACATAAGCTGAACTTATAACATGAGAAAATCCAGACCAAATTACTGGATCAAGGTGTCACCAAAAACTATTTACCAAATTAGACAAAACTGTCAACAAACAATGTTGGAATTAATGAAAACACATCAAAGGATTTCTTATTCATTCTTCCAACATTTTTATGTTCTAATGAAATAGTACAACTATCTTATTATAGAGATGTCTTGATCTTGATGGTTCAAAATGGTCAAGAGGTAGATAAATTTCATGTTGTCTTACGTTTTATTAGAGCTTGAAGCATATGAAGTTCATGAAGATCTTACTTCTTTCATTTTTCTAAAATATTAGAACAAAGTGGTAAAGAGTTATCTTCTTATTTGTAGGTCTCCAAACATGTAAAAATATTGACTTATCTAATCCCATATGTGAGGATGAGTCTTGTAACCATTTTAATATAATTTAATTAATTAAAATGGTGAATACAAGTTATAAATCAAAAATTATGGCCATTTTAATAAAGAAGGATTTTTCAAGTTTTTTTAAAAACTATTGTTTCAAATTTTTACATGCATGAGCATATAGTTGATTGAATTCATGTTTATATAATCTTATGTTTAGGTAAACTAATTCAGAGAATATATATATAAAATTAAGCATGTTTTAGGATTTTGATGACACTGGAAATCTAACTTTAGTTTAAATCAGTTTAATATAATATTTTCTACCATTTTACCACAGTAGGAACCAATGTGCATTTTTACACACTCTCTTCGATGAATCCATGGTACCATAGATGGAGTCTTGAGGTTTATTCTATCTAATTTATTTAAAATTTGGATCCCTCCCTAATCCACAAGGTTCGTCTTCTTAAATTCCTAGATCATTCCCAATAGTCCAGTGACTCGATACTCAATCCATCAATGTTATAGCTCCTATGGAAGTTTTATTTTTAGTTTTTTATGCATGCATGTCATTCATGAACCCCTATTTGAAAATTTATCCATACTTAGCCTCTCTAGGGAGATATAATAGCATATTCATTAGCTCCAAAAATCTTCTTCTTATGAACCTCCTTTTCACATAGTTCCTACCCTTCCTTTCAATTGGATTCATAACACTTTATCCTTGTAATGAGTCATTGGTTAATATCCCTATATCTTGTTAATAATTCATCTAATTTTTCAGGAAGTTCCTTCTCGTGATGTTAATATTTTAGTGGGGCCCACCTCTCCACTCACCTCCTTTTCCTTTTAGAGGTTTCTATTAACTAGAATCACATTGGCATCATCCTATATGTGTTATTTGTTACCCTATTGAATATATAATAGTGTTTTTACCTTCATAACATCCCCTCCATGTGTCATTGGGATTAACCTCACGGTTGGTTCTACTTTGAGTTTCCTTCTTATTGCTTCCCTCCATGCTACCATCTTTAACTTTGTGTTAATGATTTATTTAAAAGTGGCATCCAATGGTCTAAAGCTTTTCAAGCCTTCCCATTATCAAATAAATTTGTACCTCTTGTTGAAAGTTTTTTTTATGTAGAATCGATATTTCCTCCTTGGTACCATTATCACTTCTACCATGTGTGTTTGAATATTCTAGTCAATTGACACTAGTTTGATGTGACACATCATGTCTTATGTACAACACACAATCCACACTCCTTAGTGGTCATTGTGTTAGGATAATTTAATATTAACCTTTCAGTCATATATACTAATGTTAGATCTCCAAAATCTTGGAATGGGTACTTGGATGGTGGTTGAGAGATATTATCATTTTATTATATAACTTGGAATATTAGTTGTATTGATATTCATAAGGGAGGTCATTTATGAAAATTATGGTTATGGAGTTATTTGAGGTCATTTACACTACTTTATTAATTATAGGTGTTAGGAGAGATATTGTAGCATCTAATCGTTTTTTGGTGGATCCATCATGCATAATGGAGCCTATTTTGGAGTGCAATCTTTGGAGAAATTATTTATTTATTGTGAGTGATCAAGGATAATTTTATGAGTGGTAATATTTAGGGTGCATGAATATTTATTCATGGGTGAATTATTATTTTTCTATAACACGGTTTCTTGGTATTTGGTTTTAGTGAATCCACTAGTGGTTTCATTTATCTAGTTCTCTATAAATTGGATGTAATAGCCAATTATTTCAAGGGTCTTTTATAGGTTGAACACTATTATGATGCTAGAATTATATTAAAATAATGGGATAAGTTTTAATGTATTGATATAACACTTTTTTTTGGATCAATATAGGCTTATCCTCTCTTGATGGTGGAGATATAATGTTTATGTTTTATTTGTATGTGCTTGTTGGTTTAAATTCCCTCTAGTGTCTATTTAAGGTTTATAATTTTATCACATTATCTAAATTAGATTTATAAACTTAATTGTATACTAAATTAGTATATTTTTCATCTATTTAATCAATATTTGGTATTAAATCCCATATTTGTGATAAGAAAGGGATACCTTTTCTAGAAGTGTTGTGAGAATATTTTTTATAGTGGGAGTGTTTTTGTGGGTTCTCCATATCCATTTATTGGGAGCTATTACATCTACTTCCCATTTATAAATTAAGACATTTAATGGTTCTAAGTATAAATTGTGAAAGATAAATATGGAGGATCTATTGAAATAAAGAATTTGATGAAGAGTAGTGGAAAAGGAAGGAAAACTTGCTAGAATATTTTATGAAGTTAGAAAAAATAGACAAGGAGCAAGGAACCATTCAATTGTCTTGTAGCTATTGTTCTCTTGAATGTCCTAGAGGAGTATAACACTTTTCCACTATGGAAAAATTAGATTATATCTATCAAAATAAAATTTTGAATTATAATGTATAGCTTAAAAATATATTTACATTCTTTAAAAATTAAGATTATTTTATTGTAGAATATTTAAGTTCCTTTAATTTAATTTTGAGTCAACTAAGTTTAGTAGATGTTAAACTTGAATTTAAGAAGATTAATGCATCTTGTTTCTTTTTTCTTTATCCAAATATTGAGAGAAATTAATAATTTATATTAGTAGTAGTATTGTAGATCTAAATATGGAAACCCTTATTTTCACATTAATTATTGAATAGTTGAGGAAATAGTATAATAAAGGTTCCAAGGATTCCTTGCATGTTTAAGGAAGGCCCAAGGACAAAGGAAAAACTAAATTGGAACAAAAGAAATAGAAATATAATTCAAAGGGATGGTCCAAAACTCTTGAGAAGAGCATAGTGTTGGAACTATTGAAAAATAAGACATGTGAAGAAGGAATATATAAACATTAAGAATATATTTGAGTATTATTCTATATATAAATCCTCTAATGATGGTTATAATTATGTATTACATATTTTTTCTAATGTTAATAGTGATGAGTCTATTAGGTCTCAAGATTACTCTTCCACTTCCTAGAAAAAATTCTACTCATAAAGCCAGGGTTGTCATCATGTAGGTAAAATTGTTCATCAACAGAATCATGGAGAATCTTAAGCTAACTCTACAAGAGTGGGTTATATATTTTTCACTTTGAGCTCAACTTAAACTCAAGAGGGTATTCCTAGGGGTATACTTGAATAGGTATTAAATCACATAGGATAACAAAATGGAACAAATAATAGCCAAACCCAACTATTTTTCTCAGCCCCTAAATTTGTCACTGGACTAAACAAATTGGCTATCTCTAACCCCTATATAGTTGATATTACACCTTGGAAACAAATGCAAGGTGGGGTAAGTTTCATGATTCGTAGGTAATTTTTTTGTGCTCCCTACAAAAAATTATATCATGAACTTACGAAAAATAAAACTAAAAACAAAATATTATGATTTTTTTATATTTGGATGATTGGAACACATACAAGAGATCTTTGTCTAATCTTGGGAAACAAAGTCACATTCAACAAGTAGGAAAAACAAGAGGAAAGATAAGCTGATATGATCTACTTGTATGAAGCATCAATGAATATCATTCAAATATTTATCCATCACTGAATTATCCAAACTCATATGAAATCACATAAAAGAGTTATTGCAACTCATACAACAAACTTAGAATTCTTCCAAATTTCTCTAATAGTGATTGTATTCATAGTAAAAAATGTGTTGAAGAAAATATGCCATATTTGATATATTTTCTAAGTCTACATACACAATAATGGAGACATACCACAATTAATGATATTACAACATTCTTACAATATTTTTAGAACCAATGTGCCTTGTAAATATTCTTTTGTTTTTTGCAACTTTTTGCTTCTTCTGATTAATCCTCTACCCTCGTGTATTTTTTAATCCTAAAAATGATAGAAAAAAAATTCAATAATACAAAATAACAAGGGAAAAACATAAAATGAATCATTGTAATAGCATCTTGAATCAATGACTAAGGAAGATTTCCCTCAAAATAGACACATCAAATTGATAGTTGGTATCAATAATAACTTCTAGTTGTTGAGGGAGAAATGCTATAAATGCGAGTAGGTAGAGATAAGAGCTAGCTTTAAAATGATGCACATAAGGCTTAAATCACCTTGGGAACTAAAAAAACTATTCTACATTAATGGTAGTTGTTAAATTTGAAATCCACAAGTATACACTGGAGGTGCAAAAACACCATCATGAGATCATAGTAAAAAAAAAATGGTTAGTAGAAAATTACCTTGATGACACTTTGATTCATTAGGAAATCCATCAAAGAAGTAATCACAAGCTATAAATATGGAACTCTATCAAATTGTGCTTTAAAAGCTCATCTAGAATTGAAAGTAATGCATTGTGGGCCTTAAGAGGCTATTTGGATCAAAAGCAATAATTTTAAGTGCAAGTGCATCTACACCTTGGTACACATGTTGAGTGACACATTTTATTCACTTGGAATCACCTATAAATCATCTTCTTGTGAATCAGAAGGCTTCATCGAGTCATAGTAGATAATTGACTTCCAACTACATGTGCAAGAACCAAGTGCATCCAACAAGTGAATGATATATCTAGTTAGGATGGAAAGTATCACAAGTCGAGACATTAACATGACATCAATGGAAAGGTGTGAGATGGACTAGGGAATTTTGAATATGATGATGTAAGAAAGGTGGGATGACATCAATGTGATGTGATCTAGGTATGAATATGGTAAAATGGATTGGATCAGGCTTGCAAGAGAAATCATTTGAAGTAGATGAAGAAATTTGTAAAGGTAAAGTTTAGATGCAAAGGAAGGAGCCACAAAAGGAATGGTGTAGAGAAAATGAAGTGAATTGGACAATTGCACTTGGAAGGATAATTTCACTTGAAAATGCTCATGAAAAAATAAGATGATGTCAGTAGGAGGCTCCATGAAGATGAGGTCCATTGACCCATGAAACCTTTACATAGCCAATTTTGGAATACACTTGTAGGAAGATGACAGGAAAGTGGAAAATGAGGGAAATATTTTGAGATGTGGAACTAGATGGTTCACTTGGAAATGCTCACAAATATCTATATGGGACAAAATTTCTTGCAAAGAAAAAAATTCTAAGTGAACCAGATAGAAAAGGTTGAGAGGTGAAGTTCAGATGGAAGAAGTATTTTTGTAAATTTTGTTGGAATATTGAGTTGTTTGTGAGTTTTTTAGGTGTTTTCATTGATGCCAACCCATTGTATTAAGAGATTTTTGGAATATTGATGGTTTTGATCATGTAAAGCCTGGAGTTTTTGTAATTGGTGTCAACACATTGTATTGGTGTTGTCATTGATGTCTTACTTTAGTATAGTTGCAGAGGTTGTTGGTTTGACTTGTGTTGGGGGATATTGTTGATGTTGGAGAGCATTGCAATATGTTGTGTTGTTTTCATCTATTTTTTCATTGATGTATGTGATAATTAATGTTGTTGATGAAGTTGGTTCACTTGGTTTCCATGTTCTTTTGAGAAAATTTTAATAAGAGATAGTTCAGTGTGACAAAGTGGTGCTCAGTGTTCAGCTCCACATTTCTTCAAGATTGAAGATATTCCCATGTGGTTTTGACATGATGATCAAAGGTGTTCAAAGGTGTTGTATCCAAAATTTAAAGTTTTGGATTGTTCTGTAATAGATTTGTTTGACAAAATGTCTATCTAGTAAAATAGGGTGTCTAGGATAAATTAGATTTATCTCCATTTCTTCACAGTGAAGGTTCTTGTCTTTTGAATTTGGGAACATGTTTATATTTACTATATCTACCTTCCCTTTAAGTTCTAGGTGTTGTGGTGCCTTGCAAGGTTGTTTGGTGTGTTGGATGTATGTGTAAGGAAAGCTAGACGTGGAAGCAACTCTCCTAATGTCAAAACCTCAGGGAAGAATGTAGAAACACTTTTAAATTTTTACAAGTTTAGTCCAATTAAGATGCACATGAAAGAGATAACAGAAACAGAGAATTCAACATACACATATGAACACCAAATTTACGTGGGAAAACCCTTATGGGAGAAAAACCTACCACACCAAGAGAAGTCACTTTGTATTACAGTAATAAAGATTACATACAAAGATCTGACTTATCTTTCTGATGTTAGTTTATAGTAGCATTCACTATGATCAACCTCGTATAGAACTTTCACATTACAATGTTCTCAGAATCGAATTCATCCACTAATCATACAACCACAACATCATTATGTCGAACCATTCATCATCTACAACTTCAGAGTATATTCATTTCGCCCTTGTCTATTCGAGCTTCCTCTCAGTAACGGCTGCAACAGTCCAACTACTAGCAGTTCCCATTTGGCTTCTCTGATTGGTCGAATACAAGCCACGTAGGATAGTCTTCACTCGACCAAAGACATTCACCCTATGTTGGCATGTCGGTGAGACACTAACCATGTCTCCTTGATGCCACAAAGTTAGCATTCGATATCGCCAAGAGTCCATACTATTGGAAAGATGTTACACCAAGTCTAGAGAGCTATCGCTAAGACTTCGCCATCGCTGAGAGATCATACTGAGCCTTTATGTTATATTGAAACGTTCAATAGTCGGAAAGAATTACCACTTTCACTAGGAGATCATACCGAGGTTCAAAAGTTACTTGAAGTGCTCATCTATCACCAAGACTTATCGTTATCGCTGAGACATTAATTCAAAGTCTTAAGTCATACCGAGCACCAAACAATAGTCAGCAAGACTTCTCTCCATCGCTAGGAGTTCTTAGCGAACCCTTAGTGTTACCCCGATGCCTCCAAATGAATACCTATCAGCGAGACATCTCCATATCGACAAGACTTCATACCGAAGCATATGAGTTACTCCGAAGACCACATGTGTAACACCCTGTCGGCGAGACATACAATCTCAATAAGACTTCATACTGAGATAAGCCTTTCAGCCAAGGGTCTCCCTGACACTGCTTGTCACCCAGAGTCTCCCTGATATACGATAGGAATGGCCTATCGGCTAGAGATCTCCACTCAGCATAGGGTTACAACGATTGCCACAAGTCATAGCGACAAGTCCACTTGGCAAGACAGAAACAAGGTCTCAACGACCAGAACTGTTCAACAAGGTTTCAACTGCTAGCCGACCATATACTAAGCATGTCACACCGACTTGTCTCTCTTAGAGGTTTCAGCCTGTGGGATTGAGGCATATATTTCCAACAATCTCCCACTTGACAAAGATCACACAGGCACCTCCAGAGCACAACGAACCTACCAAAAATCATGGGCACTAAGGCCCATCAAACTGGCACACCACCTAAACTTGTTTGTGCTCACTGGCTTCGTCAATGCATCTACAACATTCTCCAGAGTATCAATTTTTCCAAATTGGCCTTTCCATCCTCCACCATATCTCATACAAAGTGGTACTATACATCTATATGTTTCATCCTGGCATGGAAAGTAGGATTATTTGTCAAACAAATTGCACTCTGACTGTCACAAAAAATAGTTATTTTCCCTGCATCAAAACCAATGTTAGAACACAAACGTTTTAACGAAATTGCTTCTTTACAAGCATGTGTGCTACCATGTATTCAACCTCTGTAGTGGACAAAGCGACTACAGCCTGCCACTTACTCATCCAACTCATTGCACCACCATTCAACATGAAATTATATCCACTGGTGGACCTCCTGCTGTCAATGTCCCCTGCCCAATCAGAATCCACATAGCCTCGAATACTGAGAGTCCTTTGTGATTCAACCAATTTCCCATGGTAACACAAAGCAAACTCTAAAGTGCCCTTCAAATATCTGAAAACTCTCTTTACAACATCCCAATGTGTCCTTCCAGGATTAGCCATAAACCGACTAAGAACTCCCACTGCTTGAGCAATGTTTGGCCTTGTACAGACCATTGCATACATAAGACTGCCAACCACACTAGCATAGGGTACACTGGTCATGTCCTCCATCTCAGTAGGAGATTTTGGACAGTCTTCAACAGATAGCTTTGTTCCCTGCAAGACTAGAACAACTAGCTGCTTGCAATCATTAATGCAAAATCTCTCTAGAATAGTCTTGATATACTTACTCTGACTAAGCCAAAGTTTTCTACTATTCTTGTCCTTGGTTATCTCCATCCCCAGAATATACCTTGCTGCACCAAGATATTTCATTTCGAACTTAGCAACAAATGAGACTTAAGATCAGAAATCATCAACTTACTATTGCCTATGAACAACATATCATCAACATAGAGAGCAATAATAAGAACTTGATCACTTTCAGCTTTGTAATACACACAATGATCAGATTTTGATCTTACAAATCCCAAAGACAATACAAAATTATCAAACTTCTGGTACCACATTCTAGGAGACTTCTTTAACCCATATAGAGACTTTTTTAACTTGCAAACCAGTTTCTCTTTACCTTTCTCCACAAAGTGCTCAGGTTGGGACATATAGATTTCTTCTTCAAGATCACCATGAAGAAATGTTGTCTTCACATTCATCTATTCGACCTCTAAGTCATACGCTGCTACAAGTGACAAAAGAAATCTAATAGATATCAGCTTAGCTACAGGAGAAAAAATTTCCCCATAATCAATTCCCTCTACCTGGGAATAACCCTTCGCAACCAACCTCGCCTTATATTTTTCCACACTGCCATCCAGACCTATTTTCTTCTTAAACACCCATTTGCAGCCCACAACCTTTTTTCCTTTAGGTAAGGGCACCAAACTCCAAGTATCATTCTTTTCTAATGATGCCATTTCTTCATTCATGGCTTCCAACCAAGAGTCTAAATAAGACATTCTAAATGCCTCTTTCACAGTCCTAGGCTCATTAGTGCTAGAAATTAAAGCATAGGCACAAGTAGAATCTATCAAAGAAAACTCATACCTATCAGGTTGCTTTCTTTTGTGAGTTGACCTCCTCACTTGCTGAGGCTGAGGTTGTTCTTCTTCATCAGAACTCTCATAACTACTTGAGCTCTCCTCAGTTTCAGGTACATTTTGAATTTTCAATTCCTCTTTATCTGGTGTCAAAGGAATTTCAACTACATCCTTATTATTTTCTGACTTTGTCTCTAACTACAGATCCAAGGTAGAAGGCTTCAGCTCACGAAAGATTACACTTCTACTGTACAAAACCTTCTCCATATCAGGATTCCAAAGCTTGTATCCTTTTATGCCAGCACTATAACCAATAAAAATACATTTGAAAACCTTGTTATCCAACTTAGATCTTTTCTCATATGGAACATGAGCATATGCCTCACAACCAAAAACACGAATATGTCTTAAAGAGGGCTTCTTACCAGACCATGCTTCTAAAGGTGTTTTCTCAACAAGAGCAGAATTTGGAGAACAATTTATCAAGTAACATGTTGTAGCAACTGCCTCAGCCCAGAACTTCTCCTCCAAGCCAGCACTACTCAGCATACTTTGTGCTCTCTCCATAAATGTCCTATTGAACCTTTCTGCAACTCCATTTTGCTGTGGAGTATAAGGTGTAGTCTTATGTCTTTTAATCCCATGGTCTTTACAATACCTCTCAAAATCATCAGAGCAAAATTTACCACCATTATCAGTCCTTAAACATTTTATTTTTCTTCCAGTCTGATTTTCTACAGGGTTCTTAAATTCCTTAAACTGACTGAACACTTTTTATTTACTTTTCAAAAAATAAACAAATGTTCTTCTCAAATAATCATCAATGAACGATACATAGTACCTTGACTTAGACAAAGAAGGAACATTCACTGGACCAAAAAAATTAGAATGAATGTAATCAAGCAAACTAGAAGATTTGTGAGGACTAGAATAAAATGAAAAATGGTGTTGTTTTCCATATATACAATGTTCATAGAATTCAAATTCGAGGTTACAATCTTCAAGCCCCTCAACCAGGTTTTTATTCTTCAAGGTTTTAAAACCTTTCTCACCAATGTGGCCCAGCCTATGATGCCAGAGCATAGTCTTTTCTATTGGAAGTTTAACTTCCATAGAGTTTACACAATTAGGAACATTTCCCCCTTTTCCTCCATGAGTAGCTTTTTGTGACTTTACAGAGACACTGTTGCGTTGAACAGCATGTGCATCCAGCTTGTACAAGGCACCAATACGAGCACCCCTTGCTAGCACCATTGAGCCTCTAGTCATCTTGCAGCCATTTCTAGAGAACGTGACTTGCACTCCAATATCATTTAGTATACTAAAATAAAGTAAGTTTCAAGCCAAACCTAGTATACGCATTACATTATTAATTCCCTTCACTCTTCCATTAGGGAATTGAATTCTGACTCTTCCACGAGCAACAATTTCCAAAGTTGAATCACTCGCCAAATACACCTTTCCACCATCGTACTTTTCATACTTCATGAACCGATCTTTATGAGATGTCATGTGGAAAGATGCTCCAGAATCAATCAGCCAGACATCATCTGATGCATGTGTAGCCAAGGCTGCAATGAAGGCGTCTGCATCACTCTGAGAAGAATCATTGTTGTAAGAATAATTCTTCTTCTTATTCTTCTCCTCTTTACAATCCTTTCAGACATGACCAGGTTGCCCACAATTCCAGCACTTCACCTTGGACTTCTTGCCAGGAGACTTTGATCTCCCCTCTGATTTTGATTTAGATTTCTTGTCCTTCTTCTTTCCCTTTTCTTTTGATTTGCCTCTAACAGCAAGAGCCTCCTTCACCATCTCAAAAGATTCCCTTCTCATCTCTTCTGATAACAAAGAAGCAACATCTTCCATCTTGAAACTAGATATTGTACTCCTAATAGCCATCACCAGGTGATCCCATGAATCTGGCAAAGAACACAATATCAGCATACAACGATCCTCTTCATCAATCTTCACACCAACAAATGTTAACTGTGCAATCAACATGTTGAATGCATTCAAATGATCAGCAATAGACCCTCCTTCTTGCATTCTCAAAGTGTACAACTTCTTCCTCAAGAACAGTTTATTCACCAAGGACTTCCCCTGATAAATAGATGCCAATCTCTTCCACAAGGACGATGCAGTCTTCTCTTCATGCACATTGAGAAGAACGAAGTCTGCCAAAAAGAGCCTTATCAGCCCCTTAGACTTTCTATCTACAAGGTCCCAATCTTCTTGCTTCATGCCTATAGGTTTCATTCAGACATAGCAAGCCACATATCACGATCCACTAAGAGATCCTCCATTTTGAGTTTCCACAACTCAAAATTGCTGCCATTGAATTTCTCTATTTCAATCTTTCCTGACATGCTAGCCATCTCAATCTATAATTTGAATTTGACAAACTTCTACAAGACTCCCATTGAATAGAATTGACACAAAAAACCCAACGTATCCACAAGGATAACACAACTGGCCAGGCTCTGATACCACTTGTAAGGAAATCTAGATATGGAGCAACTCTCCTAATGTCAAAACCTCAGGGAAGAATGCAGAGACATTTTTAAATTTTTACAAGTTCATTCCAATTAAGATGCACATGAAAGAGATAATAGAAACAAAGAATTAGACATACACATATGAACACCAAATTTACGTGGGAAAACCCTTACGAGAAAAAAACCCACCACACCAAGAGAAGTCACTCTGTATTATAGTAATAAAGATTACATATAGAGATCTGACTTATCTTTCTGATGTCAGTTTACAACATCATTCACTATGATCAACCTCGTACAGAACTTTCACATTACAATGTTCTCAGAATTGAATTCATCCACTGATCATACAACCACAACATCAATCTGTCGAACCATTCATCATCTGCAACTTCAGAGTATATTCATTTCGCCCCTGTCTGTCGAGCTTCCTCTCAGTAACGGCCGCAATAGTCCAACTGCTAGCGGTTCCCATTCGGCTTCTCTGATTGGTCGAATATAAGCCACGTAGGATAGTCTTCACTCGGCCAAAGACATTCACCCTATGTTGGCATGTCGGTGAGACACTAACCGTGTCTCCTCAATACCACAAAGTTAGCATTCGATATCGCCAAGAGTCCATACTGTCGGCAAGATGTTACACCGAGTCCAGAGAGCTATCACTAAGACTTCACCATCGCTGAGAGATCATACTGAGCCTTTATGTTATACTAAAATGTTCAACAGTCGGCAAGAATTACCGCTTTTGCTAGGAGATCGTACCGAGGTTCAAAATTTACTCTGAAGTGCTCATCTATCGCCAAGACTTATTGTTATCGCTGAGACGTTACTCTGAAGTCTTAAGTCATACCAAGCACCAAACAACAGTCGGCAAGACTTCTCTCCATCGCTAAGAGTTCTTAGTGAACCCTTAGTGTTACCTCGATGCCTCCAAATGAATACCTATTGGCGAGACATCTCCATATCGACAAGAATTCATACTGAAGCATATGAGTTACTCTGAAGACCACATGTGTAACACCCTATTGGCGAGACATACAATCTCGATAAGACTTCATACCGAGATAAGTCTTTTGGTCAAGGGTCTCCCCGACACCGCTTGTCTCCTAGAGTCTCCCTGATATATGATAGGAGTGGCCTATCGGCCAAAGATCTCCACTCGGCATAGGGTTACAACGATTGCCACAAGTCACAGCGACAGGTCCACTCGACAAGATAGAAACAAGGTCTCAGTGACCAGAACTTCTCAACAAGGTTTCAACTGCTAGTCAGCCAAACACTAAGCATGTCACACTGACTTGTCTCTCTTAGAGGTTTCAGCCTGTGGGATTGAGGCATATATTTCCAACAAACATCACCCATAATAAACAGATCATCACACTCACCCTTTGAAAAAACAAACAAACAAAACATCAAAAGGTAGAACTTTCAAGCAAACAATCATAAATATTTGATTACAAATAGATGAAAACAAAGAAAAAGTATCAACTACCTATCTTTTTGACAAGTTCCAACAACATCCTGAGATATGCCTTAATGAATCTACTCCTACGATAGACATGATCAACACCGGATATTAGACCCACCCCAAACAGATATGGAAAGTAATACTGTAACTTTGTTTTATCTTTTTTATAGTAGATTATCTTTTAGATTTATTTTATTGACTCATTCCTAGGATCTCTCAAGGATGTCCATATGGATTTAGAGAAGAAGGAATGAGGGAAATTGAGCATCATTTCAATTTGCTGTTTGTAAGATATTTTTGTAAAACTACCATGGAAAATACTTGCTTTATTGAGTGTCTGAAAGTTGTGTCGAATCAATTCATGTAGCAGTTGCATGTTAGGTATTTCATACCTCTTTGTGTAAATGGTCCAAAATTCATGTAGCATTTTCATGTTAGGTGTCCTATACCTCTCTGGGTGACTAGTTCGAAAAGTTCTAACACAACCTAACTATATAATTTAAATAAGGTTTTCATATGTCTGGTATGAACAAGAATACTCTTTGTTTGTAGAGTCAAATTCCACACAATGGGTCACCTTGGTCATTAATACCCTAGTGCATCACATCTATTTTCTACATCAAATAGGATTGTTCAAAAACTGTGAAGCCTCCAAGTAAAGCGAAAGCAACTCATCAACTACTAACAACATCAAATTTCTATCTATCATCATAATATTCCTTCTAACTAACATCCATCTTGCATCCACAGTGTCATTAGTACATATCTTGATGATAATAAACCAATAAAAACATCATGTATAATGTATGGGGCATACATCCATCATATATCAACATGACATAAACATCATATATCACAACGATATATTGATCATCCACAATAAAACATCATATGATACAAAGTATGATCTATCCATCCATATCATATGCATACATCATCATACATCATCATCCACAAAGCATAAAATGAGGATGAATCGAAGAAGGTATATCTTAGATATATCATCATCATAAAAAGATGGGAATGTCATAGTACATCATCATCAGTGAAACAAGTGTGATAGGATAATACAACATCATAACATATATACGAGGCCTCGACTAGGCTAATGAATATATATACAAAAAATCATGTCTTCAATATGTCTCTGGACAACAACATAATAAAGATCAAGTACACTTCCCAACAAAAAGGGAAACACTCTATAGACCAGGCTGCAAACTACCATCTGGATTTGGTTGTCTAACAAGATGACCACTTGCAATCATTTTAACTCATGATATTAGGGTTTCACTCTGAACATGTAAAGTGACACATAATGACACAAAACACGATCATGACAAACAAACACATGCCAGGGTTCCAAGCAAATGCTAAAGTCAAATGCAATAGGAAAATTCAAGTTTTGAGAAAATGCTCAAAAAGCACCAAGCAAAAGTGAGATTTTCAAACAAAAGAAAGCTTTTCAAGCAAAGGCAAGGAAACAAGGGCATGGAAATAGGTCAAAGATGAGATTTTAGGACTTAGAACAGTCAAAAGCAAGCTTTCTGATCAAAGGAGAACTTTTAGGTCAAAAGAATAAAAAAAAAGCAAGGATTTTAGTCAAAGGCATGGAAATAAGTCAAAGGAGGGTTTAAAACATGCAAAGGTGAGAAAAATGATGCAAATGCTAAAAAATCATCAAAACTTTGCTATTGACTGCTAATCAGGATTTTTTACACCCTATCTTCAAACGACCATATCTTGGTCATATGGAAGTATTTTTTAGTGATTTTTTTTAAATGGAGTATAATTTCATGATCTTTGCAATGGTGTAGGTAGTTTTAAGTTTTTCTATAGTTAAATTTTCCATTGGGGTCATGAGCCTTACCTCAAACTCAAAATTTTTGGCCAACCTCTTGAGGGGGCAGCATAAAGTCCTACCATCATTCCACGAAGCACCGAGGCATAGTGGGGCATGAATTTTTTTCAAAAACTTGATTTTAAAAACAAATTCTTTGAAACAAAGCAACCAATACTTTGTATCAAAGAGGGGAAAAATGTAGACATGTAAAATTGACTTAACACCTATCACAACTGTCAGAATGTCAACGAAACAACTCAGAATCAACTTAAATTATCTTGAAACAACTTGGAATCAACCTGAAACGTCTCAGAACATCTCAAAATCAGCCCAAAACATCTTGAAATGACTTTGAATCAACTCAGAATGTCTCAGAATGACTCCAAATCAACTCAGAATGTCTTAGAACCAACTCAAAACAACTCAGAATCAACTTGGAATGTCTCAGAACATCTCAGAATCAACCCAAAACATCTTAGAACATCTTGAAATCAACTCAGAATGTCTCAGAACATCTTAGAATCAACTCAGAATGTCTTGAAACAACTTGGAATCAACCCGAAACATCCTGGAACATCTCAAAATTAACTTGGAATGTCTCAAAACATCTCGAAATCAACTCTGAATGTCTCGAAACATCTCAGAATCAACTCATAATGTCTCAAAACAACTTGGAATCAACACGAAAAGTCTTGAAACATCTCAGAATCAACATGGAACATCTTTGAACCATCTCAGAACATCTTGAATCATCTCAAAATCATCCCACGATCATCAAACAACATTAAACAACATCTGAAACCCTAATTTCCTCTTTTAATTGAGTAATACAACATTATTTAATTAATTCACTCTTTCATCATTCTCAACAAATTAAATAAATACTTTTTATTTAATAAAGTCTTGAAAGCCCTAATTCTACTATTAATTGAATAAAACAACGTTATTTGATTAATTCACGTTTCATTGAATTTCGACCAATTAAATAAATTACATTTACTTAATAAAGTCCTAATCTAATCTTATTTCGTCCTGATTAGTCAAACAACATTAATTATTCGATTACATCACTAATTCACCTTATTCCTCAAAATTAATTGAATTATTAAATCATAATAATTTAATTATCACACTTTCCCTCTAAAATTTGAATAATCAAATTAAACTATTCAAATAAATTATAAAAAAATCAAATCAAACTAATGCAACTCTATTTCCAAAAGTCAAATTTGATTTGCACGTTCAACTTCAAAAAGGAATTAATTAATTAAATCAATTAATTCATATTCCTCACCCACTTTCTGATTGAGAAAATCATGGGTTGCTGACTGAGCAATCTAATTTTGATAACTGATCAATCTATTTCCTAACTAAAATCAATCAATTGCTAACTAATCAATCAAATCTTGACTGATCAATCTAAACCCTGACTAGCCAATCTATTCTTCAATCACCCAAATTGTGCAATCAAATTTGCACAATCTTCTCATGTCTAAATCCTCTCAACACATTTTGACTGTTGATCTGGATATTCTCCAACGCAATCCTAATCGTCGATTCAAAATCTAATTTCCTATATAACAAACCTCTCTCCTCACAAATAAGGATCGGAGAATCAACATAATTTTGCAATGAAGTGTTTTCACAATCACCATTGATAGAGCTTCATCCTTTTTTGATCAACCAAGCATCATTCATCAAGCTTTTGCACATGAACAATGGAGGCTTTGTAGTGATACAAACAACCCAACATCATGCAAATACACTCCAACATGGGATGGTAATCTCTCCTTTTCTTTTGAATTCATTGTTTTAATCTTAGGATTTCATTTCATAAGTTCAAATAGCTTAGATTGTTCATTTGATGAGTGATGGAATAGGAATAGATTAAGAGTTTTTGGATTAGATAGATTTTAATTTCAATTGTCAATCTTGATCTTGCTTTGCATTCTAATGGATTCTTTCCCCCTCACACATTCTCCTATCTTCAATGTTTTTGACTTACATCCATATAAGGAAGAACTCATTGATGATCTGGGAGTAGGTTTGCAAGCAGGTTCAGATATTGAGTGGGTCAAGGACCTTCCACCAAGCAGAACTCTGGAGTTGGAGTGTATCCTAGATACTAAGGAGCTCAAGAGGACAAGGAACAATGCCAATCTTCAGTATTTAGTCAAATGGAAGAGTTTTCCTAATGAAGATGCTACTTGGATGTCTGAGGCTGATATTATTAGGCATGGATATACTGTTACAGGTCTTAACTCAAGTGGGACTTCAATTCTTTTTCTCCTCTAGGGACTATGGTGCAGGGGCACCCTTGGTTTCATGTAATGAATTTTTGGTTTTTGTCATGTGGGTGTTGATTTCATGTTAATAAGGTATTTTTAGGCCATTGAAAGTCATTTGGATTCAATTTTGGGTCTTTAGTTTCAAGGCAAGGAAAAAGTGTAAAAGTTGTCAAATTGCAAAAAAAAGTTGTCAAACAACTTTTGCAAAAAATGTGAGTGGTGTTTTGTTAACTCACTAACCAAAATATGGTTAGAAACAATTGAAACTTGCTTGTGCAAACCTAAATATTCCTTGTATCCTTAAAGATATTGGTTGGATGAAGTTTTTGAAGGAGAAGTTCCATTCTTGCACATTTAATCTATATTTTTCTTGCATTTTTGTACATTCTATCACGCCATATAGATTGTTGATTCACTGTATGGTTTGAAGAATTTTTGTGTAATGTGAAGGTATATCTTACCTTTAATATTATTTTTATTTGATCAAGATTCATTGATTTTGGAGGGAGATATCATCATTTTAGTGAGACTTTCTAGAAACCCTACCTTATAGGGTTCCAAGGAACACAAAAAATGCATTTTATTGAGTTTCCTCCATGAGCAAACAAAGCAACTTTGTAAGGAATTATATTTTGATGTATTCCATCACCTTGCAAGATTTGGGTCTTTGGTTTTCATGTGTGAAGGAGAATAAGAAGATAGTATGTTGCATTTTGGCTTATTTACAGTCAAAAGAACCGTCATTGTGATTGTTTGCTCAAAGATTTGGCCTAGATCATTGTATTGTGTTTGATGAATGTTGAGAAAAGTGGAAGATTGATGTATACACTATTAATATCTATTGGATTGCAATTCCCATCATTGGTTGATTTTTGTACATTGTTGCATATGACAATTGACTATCCTTGTGAATATTGTCACCATTGAACTTGTGTCCAGACCCTGATAAGTTATCAAACCCTATTGAAAAGACTGTAACATCAATACCTCATCATCATATGTCATTCCACACTGCTACAATGTCCTCTACCATTGAAAGGTTAGAATGTCAAATGGCCAATATTGTCAAAGTGTAGAACCTGCCTCTGCCATTGTTGCTCATGAAACCATTAGAAGGTGTATGTAGACTAATTTAGGTTGTTGAACCTACCCTTGCTCTGCATTAAGTATTCTTCTTTGGAGATTAGGTTCCTATTGAAATTTTTTCTCTTGAAACACTTGTTGCTACTTTCATTTTCTCCAAAGGAACATTTAGAAGCATAATGACCAATTCTTCCACAATTAAAACATTTGAATGGTAATTTACCTTTGTACTTGCCTAATCCTTTCTTCATCTTTCTCATAAAGTTTGCTTCTTCTTCCTTAGAATCACTAAGTGAATTGGATGCTTATTCTTTCTTCACAACTTTGATTGCATCTTCTCTTTTATGTGTACTTTGAGCTTCATTCCTCATATAATAGGCTATGAGGGATCCAAAAAACTCTTCCATGGTAAGCTTTGTTATATCATTTGCTTCTTTAATTGCAGAAACTTTTGAGTCAAACCAGTGAGAGAGAGTTCTCATAACTTCCTTCACCACCACATAGTCTATTATGTCTTCTCCAAGACCTTTGATTACATTCATAGCTTCATCTACCCAAAGAAAATAGTTGGCTATGTTCTCCTCTTCTTTCATATTTATATTCTCAAACAATGTTCTATATGATTGCAACTTTTCTTCCTTCACATTGTCATTTCTTTCATAGATAATTTTGAGCTTATCCTTATCTCCCTTATAGTCTTGCATTGAACTAAATTAACAAATTAATAATTTTCTAACCCACTTAGGATAGCATTCTTTTCTTTATCATTTTTCTCATGAGTCATTTTTGAATTAGAATCAGTGATAGAATGAGAATTTTCAGTATAATCATCCTTAGCAGCTCTCCAAACATCATAACCCAGCGATGAGATATAGGAATCCATCCTCACACTCTAGAAGGCATAGTTATTTCCATAAAACTATGATGCCTTAGAAGAGGACTCCTTCTAAGAAATGTGTTCTAAAACCAAGATCCACCTTCAATAGTTAGGATGCATCAAAGAACTTAGATTTGGTACAAATTGTTAGAATACAAAAATATATAGAGAGGGGGGTGAATCAATATATCCATCAATTTAATCTAATTCAAATTTATCAATCAAAACTTATTACTGCCTTAGCCAGAAAAACATTCAATTAGACACACAACCATAACACCAAGTTTACGTGGAAAACACAAGGGAAAAAGCATAGTGAGAAAGCTACTTGGAGCTACTATCCAAATCTAGCCTCACAAAATGAAACAATAGTTACAATAAGTTTTTTGGCATCAACCAATGAAAATTCAAAACTCCCTACCAATTACAAAACTTACAAAAAAGAGGCTATGACCTCAAAATACAACACTTGATGAATCAGATACACAACTACCTTTGCAACACCTTTGTTACCTCTAGCTCACTACGTTTAGCACTTCACTTACACTCATTTTATTTTGGCTCACTGCCTCTAGCACTCACACTTGCACTTCTATCTTTGGCTCAATACCTCCATCACTCACTTATATAATTTTTTAGCTCACTACCTTTAGCTCTTTATTTATACTCTTCTTTCGGCTCACTACCTTCAGTATACATCAAAAACTTATTTGAAAATTCACACTCATTCCTCTGCCTTCAACACATTTCTTTTGACATTTTCATTGAATACTCAACATACATCACCACACTTTTGATCACACACTTGATCATTCATTTATAACTTCCACAAGCATCAAAAAGTTTCTCCTTTTCAGTCAAAATGAAAAGTGTAAACATAAAACATGCAATGGCCATAATGAGTCAGCTCTAAAAAAATTGTAGGAAAGGGAAATTGAATGTGGTCCAAGCTAGGAGATAAGTAGGACATATTTTACCTTTGCACACAATCCCATGCTAGCACATGCAACAAAAAATTGGTGCAAACAACTTAACGTACCAAGTCAGCACAATAAATACTTATCCCACAAAATATTATCTCTAGACCACAAGCGATATCAAAGAGACTAAATAGCATCATGCAGATTACATCACAAGAATAAAATGATATTAAAAAAAATTCCATGCCTTTCTTTCAAAACTTCATGTAATATTATGCTAGTGCAAGCAAACAAACACAAAAATAGTCTCTCTTGCAAACCTAGACAACACAAAATTGAGATAGAACATTGATAACTTGAAGGGAGACAACATATAGACATTGTAAACTCATCCTCCAACCGCAAGACCAAAACAACTATGAAGAAATGTAGAGCATTTCTCTGAACCTTCCATGACTGCAACAACACAGTCTTCACTCTACTAACTTAGGAAACTTTTACAATGACTACTATGTTTTGAACACAAGAACATACATGCTTCACACTTGATTATGCCTATATTCCAAACCACATGACCTTATCTTCAAATGAAAAAGAATGTATAGGATTCTCTAGAGATTTTTAGTGTAACTTCCTAAACCACTAACTGTAAGAGATTATCTTATACATTTTGCATCAATAGATAGTGAATACAACATTCACATCATTCACATATACATGAGCAACATGAAATGTAGAACAACTATTATATCATCTCATGACATCATACATGAAACTTCTTATCAACATTCTAATTGCAACATATGCAACCAACCACACTCTACCACTCTACTGAAAACTTCATCAACAATCTCCATTCTATTGACATCAATGACAACACATGCAACATACTTGCAATAGTACATTGGGAAAATATTTAATTGGGGAAAATTAGTACCAAAAAGGGAAAACTTAGTAGAAAAAAGTAGATGAGAGGGACATGGTTTTGTAAGCTCACATTATTAGAAATATGGTTTATGTAATATCACTTGGTGATTTTTTACAAGATTATTTCTATAAAATAAATAACATTAGTAGTTTTTGAGGTTGGATAAGATGGCCATCATAACCTTTGGCTAATGTTGATTGAACATATATTGTAGGTTGCATATGTGAGAAAAGTAATTATGAATTGGGAGGTGTGGCTACATGATTCTCATTTGAGTGTTCACGTGGAGTGCAATCAGGAAGCTTAATGATTCAGACGCCTTTCATGAAGAATATACAAGCATATTGTAATATTTGTTCATGAGGGTTTTCCTAGGTTATATGTTGTGTTATATTGATGGAATGCTTTTCTATTAATTTATATTATATATTTTCAATACTTGCTTATTTATTTTTATCTCATGTAGTAATTTGAAAATAGTTTTTTATAGCTACAAGTTTCCTTTTATTTGGTATCAAATCCTAGTTTTTAGGTTGTGGGAGGAGATATCCTTAGTATTGTGAACCCTTGGATGAAGTAATTTTTTGTGAATAGTTAAAGCCATATTTTGTAGGAAAAGAATGACGTTATTTTCAAGGTAAAAATTATGCTTTTAGACTTGCATAATTATAAATATTATGTTTGATGGAGATTTATAAAGTGGGCATTTTTGGGCTCTTTTAGTGAAGATTTTCTAGGCGAGATTTTTGTGGAGACCTCATGAATGAAAATGAACCTCATCATCGTGTCTAGGAGATTAAAAAATATATATTTTCATATAAAACATTTAGTGTTTACAATATTTTTTGGCCCATGAAGAAATCTTAGAGAAAAATTCATGCAATCAAATGAAATCCATATTGTATGGTGTCATTTTTTAAAGTCAGTCAAAATATACCTCAAGCATAAAGTAATACTAGGTTTACATTGGCATGTATAATATTAAAAAAATATATCTAAAAATGGTGATTAAAAAAATATGGCTGGCCTATGATGAAATCAACAAGAATAGAGTTTTGAGGGGGCTAGCGTGTGGTCATATTGGTTTTTATTGTGTAGTTAAGTTCTTTGATTGCATGAGTCATGTGTGATCTTCATTTAGGAGATGATTATCACAATACCATGTGTAGCCCATTATCATAGTTTAGTAGGAGATTTTGGTAGTAATGTGGATTCATCATTAAGTGAAAAATGATTTCTACAGTGGTTGTTGGTGTCATGGAGGAGCTCATACATCCTATTTTTATATGAAGTGATATTTCATTGACATCTTGAGTTATATTGACAAGAGATTATTATATTCATGTGATTTTGGAGATGTTGAAATCTTAGTACCATGGATGAATCTTGGAGTATTTAGTTGAGGTCTTGATTATGACTTGTTAATTTGATATATGGTCCTTGTTTATATATGACATTTTTATTATTCCATAGTGGAATTTTAGTTGCATGTTAGAGTTTTGGCATGATAAGGTGCTCTTGGGAGAGAATATGTTCAATTGGGACATATTATCTTCTTTTGAGGAGATATAGATCATGACATCATTTAAGGTTCTTGATTCTAGAGTTGGAGCTCTGGTAGTAATTAATTTGGGATAATCTATTTGATGAGTGATGCAATCATTTTGATTGTGAGTTTTTGGGTATTATAATGTTGCATTGGTGTTTAGTTAGCATGAGATGATTATTTGTACAAAAATTTCAAATTTGGGTGAGGCTAGGTAAAATCTTGTTCTTGGAGATTATATACTAAGATGGTTACTCTTTGATGGGGTTTCAACAAGAATATTGAGGAGCCTACTTCTAGGTTGGACGTGAGTAACATGGAACTATTGAGGATATTATTTTTAGAGAGATTCATTGTTTATTGGTGTGTCCTAGAGGAGTAATCTCATTCTCGACTCTTAGTCCTATTAATGGTAAATCATCTAATAGGTATGCCTACCTTGTCTTTATATTCATTTTGTTTCATGCTTTGTTTTCTTATGGGAATGAGTCTTCAGCTATGAATTTTAGTTATAGAGAGATTATTTGAGGATAGCTTGGAATGGGTTATTTTTAATTTATCTTCTCATTGGAATGAGTCTTGAGCTATGGTTTTTAGTTCAAGAGGGATTATTTGAGGAGTGTAGAGGATGGTTTTGGACTTATTCCCTTGGTTTTGGAGATGGATTATTTGGTTTGATATGATTACATCCAATTTGGTCTATGGTTGGATTGATAAGGATTTTTTATTTGGAATTTTGTGAAGGAGATCATACTTGTCACAACTTGAGAATTTTGAGGTGTTGGTAGAAGGCCATGCTAATTTTTTTGATTTATAGGTTCTCTCTTTCTTCTTGTGTTTCTTTCTAGATGTTCATGTTTCTATGACATTAGTGTTGAGGTGTTTGTGGAAATGTTGTGATCACTATGTTTGTGTCATGTGTTGTTATTGCACTTCATTATTTTTCTATAAAAATTAAGACTCTTTAATCTCTTTCATTTGCTAAGTGTGGAGAAATTAGGAGAGACATGTAGAATAGTGGTGATAGTTGTGTTGCAAAATGCTTTATTTTTAGGTTTACATATATTTTTGGATGTTTTTTGGTACTACATGATATTGATGATATTGGTTACATATTCTATGCCTGTGCTACTGGTGTATCTTTTGATGTCTTGATTATTTTTAGATTTGATATTACCCATGCATTGAGAGTTCTAGGATAGTGTACATATACATGGATTTTTTTTGTAGATCGGGATGGATATTTTGATGAAATAAGGTTTTATTATTACAATGTGTATACATTGGTTTTGACATATGGTTATCTGGATTTGCTAGCAACTAGCTATGGTGATTATTTCTTGGCATCTACTTAGACATATTTTTACCATTGAATTTAGTATTTATGTTTGAATACCAATTTGATGCAAGAATCATACCTCTATGTGATAGTGTGACATCTATTTGGATAAGATATTATATTTTATGCATTTCATGATTAAGGATGAGAGGATTCATGTTTGATGTGGTAGTCACATTGGTTATTATTATAGGTATCTTGATGGTACATGCTAGCTATAGAGATTGTTCCCTTAATGTTTGAGCTTACTTTTGAACCATTATGCAATGTACATAGTAACTGGGAGAGTGTTGGGAAAAAAGTGTGTTGTTCACCTTACATAATGTTATGATATAAAAAATAATATTATTTAAAGTGCACCTAGTGGATCTAGGGATACATGCATCACATTGGTTACACATTCTTGTGACCACTTTATATGTTGCATGTAACATTGGGATAAATATTTAATGTGGGTTGAACATTAGGAATTTTTTTAATATTGGGTAAACTTAGTATCAAAAAGAAAAAAATCAATATCAAAAATTAAATGAAGGGGACATATTTTTGTAAGGCCATAGTATTAGACACATATTTTATGTAATACCACTTTGTGGTTTTGTGAAAAATTATTTTTATAAAAGAAATAATGAGTATTTATTTGGTTGGGTTTTCTATAATAACCTTTATCTAAGGTTGATTGAGCATCGCTTGGAGGTTGCATATGTGAGAAGAGGAAGTATGGATTAGGATGTGTGCTTACAAGATTCTCATTTACTTGTTCAAATGGAATGCAAGTAGGGATTTTGATGTTTTATAAGCCTTGCATGGATATTATACAAGTGAATTTTAATCTTTGTTCATGAGATAATACATTGAGTGTGTGAGTACTTTTGGAGGCTAGGTTTTTCCCACATGAGGGATTTTATAGCATACACCTTTTTCATATCAATGGTATGTTTTTCTATTCTTTTAAATTATGGATTTTGAATACTTTTTTACATATTTTTCTCTCATGGGGTTATGTGGAATAGTTCATTATTAATACACATTTCCTTTTAGATTAACCTCCATCTCACTTTATTTAAGTTATGCTACGTCTTACAAATCCTTATGAAAACTTGGATCTAAACGTATAGCATTCTAAAATTCATGTCTTGTGATTAACTTCATAAAGTGATTGGGTCCTTTATGTGTGATTATTTTATCTTATTGAGTTTCATTTTAATTCATTTTGAAATATATGTTTATTGTGTTTGTGAAATATTTAATATGTATTGTAGAATGATAATATTTGTGCCTTGTTAAGAAAGATCTTGAAAGGAAAGCAAAGTGCAGAAAACACCTTCCTAATACTAATATTTAGGAGAGAGATACATAAAATCTTTCAAAACTTGCAATTACATAACATAAAGATGCACACACATAAATAACATAATAGACAATGAAGAATGAATACCAAATTTTACGTGGGAAAACCCTCTTGGGAAAAAACCCACACACCAAAGCAAAGATCTCTTGAATTACAGTAAAACGTAAATTACATACAAGTACAAAGTTGTGCTCTTTCGGGTGTTAATTCATAGAATAAATTTGGTAGCAGTTCATTACAATTACTTCAATTATCTATTCACATAGTTACTATGCACTATGGAATTCATACATACATCTTAGGCATTCTAGGAAACCATCGTTCCAACTTCCATAATAGACAAACAATCACAAACGATGTAACCATCATTACCTTTTACCTCGTCGAAGTCATATCAGAACATTGAAGAGACTTCAAACCTTGTCTCTCCAAAATCTCATTGTCACTTTGACATGCCTATCATTTCATCCTATTGGGATGTGGAAGGGATGATATGATGACTCCTTCCAATAGGACGAAGTCTCACTAACGAAGCTCCTTCAGAATGTCGAAGAGACACTATGATGACTCTGTCTGAAATACATCATTCCCTCTAATGAAGAGATGTCACCTTCCATCAGAATGTCGAGGGGACTGCTTATTATGTCCCACCGATATGTGTCTAGCTCCCCACTAAAGCTTTACCACCAACCTATCATTTATCAAAATGTTGAAGGGATTGCAAAGTAACTCCCTCTAACATCGACCTGTCCCTCCGATGAAGCTCTCCTTGCAGTCCATCGAAATGTTGAAGGGACTACAAAATAGTTCCCTCCAACAATGACCTATCTCTTCGATGAATCTTCGGTCAATGCAAACTCTAAACACACTTAGTGATAAGCCAAGTGTTTATCATGATTTTGAGGAGACTCATCTCTAAGTTTCGTCGACATGTGACTATCAACCCTATGAGCCAAAAACCTAAAGCTCGAAGCCTAAATTTCTTATCGAGATGTCGAGGAGACTCGCCATTAAGTCCCACCAAAATTTACCTGTCAACCTAATGAACTCGAAGCTTGAAGCCTTTTACGCTAGTAAGTTTGATACATTTTTCCTAAAATTCTCCCACTTGACAAAGAACTTATTGGCTCCTTCCAATGCTTGAAGTCATTGAATATTCTAGGCCCCAAGGCCCATCCAAGTGGTGCACCATTTGAACTTATCCATGCTCACAAGCTTCTTCAATGCATTAGGAATATTTTCCAGAGTATCAAGCTTTTCCAGACTAACCTTTCCATCCCCCACCATATCACAAACAAAGTGGTACTGCACATCAATATGTTTTTTCTTGGCATGAAAGTTTGGAGTTTTCACCAAATAAATGGAACTCTAACTGTCACAACAAATAACAATCTGCCCTGCATCAAAACCAGCATTAGAACACAATCTTCTAAGCCAAATGGATTCCTTGCAAGTGCGAGTTTCTGTCATGTAGCCTCAATAGTGGATAAAGTGACTACAACCTACCACTTGCTCATTTAGCTAACTGCACCACCAAACAACTTGAATACATATCCACTTGTGGATCTTTTGTTGTCAATTTCCTCTGCCCAATCAAAATTCACATATCCATGAATGCTAACTGAACTCTGAAATCCAGTAGATTAATGATGATAGCATAAGGTGTACTCAAAAGTACCCTTCAAATACCTGAAAACTATCTTCAAAACATCCCAATGTGGCCTTCCTGGATTAGCAATAAATCAACTAAGCACTCCCACTACTTGGGAAATGTCTAGCTTGGTACAAACCATTGCATAAATTAGACTACCAACTACACTTGCATAAGGCACCCTGGTCATGTCCTCCATATCAGTAGGATATTTTGGACAATATTCAATAGAAAATTTCATTCATTGCAACACTGGAACAACTAACTGCTTGCAATCCACCATATTAAGCCTCCTTAAGACATAGTTTATATACTTGCTCTGGTTGAGCCAAAGTTTTCCATTTCCTCTATCCCTTCTGATTTCCATCCCCAAAATATACCTATCTGAACCTAAATCTTTCATTTCAAATTGTGCTAACAATTGAGATTTCAATTCATAACTCATACCCTTACTATTCCCAATGAACAACATGGCATCCACATATAGGGCAATAATAAGAAGATGGCCATTTTCAATCTTAAAGTAAACACAATGATTAGACTTTGATCTCACAAACCCCAAAGACAAAACATAGGTATCAAAATTCGGGTACCACATTCTAGGTGACTACTTCAAACCATATAGAGATTTATTTAATTTGCAAACAAATTTTTCCTTACCTTTTTTAATGAAGTGCTCTAGCTAGGACATGTAAATCTCTTCCTTCAAATCACCATGAAGAAATGCTATCTTTGTTGGGAAATTTTTGGATGGTGTGATGTGATGTTGATATGTGGTTTCCATTGATATCAACACTATTAACATTTGATATTCTAAGTGTTGTATATGTTGAGGATATTGAGAAAATTATAAGTGAATGTGTTCCAGGTTCCTAGTGGAACTGTGTAGGTCATGAAGGCATTACGTTATGTATGTAAAAGGTTAGTTGTTGTGGATCAAAGGGTTTAATTTTGACTATGTCTAGATCATCTATCGAAAGTTTCAGAGGTCTACATGAACTCGTGTGCAAGTTGTGGTCTGGCAGTGTTTTGCTGGTCTCTGTCAAAGTTTCTGAGTGAAGATTGTATGTTCCTAGTTATCTCAGTTGTCACGGATGTCTCTCTACTATTTATTGGTGTTTTTAGATGTCTCTAGTTCATCCTCTATCTTTTTGGTATGTCCACATGATCTGGTGAAGCTCGTGATTAAAAATATTTTCTTGGGCATGTCTGGTTTTTCTTGTTCTTGGCCGACATGTTGATGCTAGCGTGTTGTGGATGTTTGAGGCATGATTAATTGGAGTATTCTTGTTTTGGAGAAGTGAATTTGGGTCCCCACTATGTTGTGGATGACCTTGGTGGGTGCACATTGAAAATTTAATTGTGAATTTAAGTTGACATTGAAAATATATTCTTTTCCTCTGACCGACTTTGTTATGGTGAAATCTTTGTGGGGGATATATAAGAAGCAATTTTGCGGAGTATGCGAAGTGTGGTTAGTGTGTCGAGTATGCATTGTGTGCTCTTGTGTGCATAAGTGCAAATATCATTGAAGAGAAAGTGTGTAGAAGGTTGAGCGAAGTATGCAGAAGTATTATGCCTAATTGGAACTGTAATCAGGCTTGGACAAAAGCCATTCTCTCAGTTCAAATTTATGGATGGTTTTAATCCGAATCTTTCTATAAGAAAATGAATCTTCTATTTTTAATTGAGCAATGAGCTCTAGGCAGTGAGCTTGAATGCATGTGCATTCCCCTTATTATTCTTCTTTATACTTTTAACAGAGTATAATCTTGTGGACTGGCATCCACCATGGTTTTTCCCCTAATAGGGTTTCCACGCAAAAATCTTGGTGTTCTTTGTCTCTATGATGTGTTAATTGATTATGGTTAATTGTTTATTCATTAGATCTGAGATTAAAGTTAGGTTAAGTTTGTAAAGTTTAAATTTTTGTGACAACTGATTCACCCCCCCTCTCAGTTGTTTGTCCTTGCTTTTGCCAACAATCTTCACATCCATCTACTTGATCTCTAAGTCATATGCAGCTGCAAGTGACAACATAAATTTGATAGACGTGAACTTAGCTACATGAGAAAATATTTCTCCATAATCAATTCCCTCCACCTAGGAATATCCTTTCATGACCAACCTTGCTTTATGCTTCTCAACACTGCCATCCAGACCAATCTTCTTCTTCAACACCCATTTACATCCAATAGGCTTTCGACCTTCAAGCAAAGGTACTAGATCTCATGTTTCGTTCTTCTTCAATGATTCCATTTCTTCTTTCATGGCTTCCAACTAGGAATCTAAATTAGACATACCCATATCCTCTCTAACAGTCCTAGGATCATCAGTGTTAGCAATCAAAGAATAGGCACAACTAGAATCCAACATAGAATAACCAAACCTTTTAGGTTGTCACTTCAAACGCATAGACCTCCTCACAAGCTAAGACTAAGGATCTTCTTCTTGATTAGATTTTTCAGAGATTCTTGAGCTCTCCTCACTAATAGGTCCACTAGGAGTACATAGCTCATCTTTATTGGGAGTAAGAGGAACGTCAACTACCTCCTTCTTTTCTGCTTCTTTCACCTCTGGATTCATCTCACAGAAGATCACACTTTTTCTATACAAAACCTTATTTTTAACTAGGTTCCAAAGCTTGTACCCTTTCACACCAATTCCATAACCAATGAAGATACACTTTATAGCCTTGTTCTCTAGTTTAGATCTTTTTTCACTGGGCACATATGCATATGCCTCATAGCTAAAGACTCTAATGTGTCCCAACGAGGGATTCTTACTAGACCATGCTTCCATAGGTGTCTTGTCCACAAGCATCAAAGTGGGAGATCTATTAATCAAATAACATGTTGTAGCTACATCCTCAGCCCAAAACTTCTATTCCAGACCAACACTACTCAACATACTTCTCTCCCTTTCCATCAACGTTCTATTCATCCTTTTTGAAACTTCATTTTGCTCTGGAGTGTAAGGAGTTGTTTTATGCCTTTTAATTCCATGGTCCTTGAAAAACTTATCAAAATCTATTGAACAAAACTCACCACCATTATTCGTCCTCAAACACTTAATTTTTCTACAAGTCTAATTTTCAGCCAAGGTTTTAAATTCCTTAAACTGACTAAAAACTTCAATTTTAATTTTGAGAAAATAAACAAATGTCCTCGAATAATCATTTATTAATGAAACAAAATACACATATTTCAATAATGAAGAAACATTAACTAGACCAAACACATTAGCATGAATATAATCAAGAATAATAGAGGATTTATGAGGAGTAGAATAAAATGAAACATGGTGTTACTTTCCATATATACAATGTTCACAAAAATAAAACTCAAGATTACAATCATCTTGAACCCTTCAACCAGGATTTTATTTTTTAAGTATTTTAAGCCTTTTTCACCAATATGGCCAAGTCTTTGATGCCACAACATTGTTTTATCTATTGGGAGCTTCATCTCCAAAGAGTTTACACCCTCTGGCACAACACCTCCTTTCTCTACATGATCATATTTACTTGAATTTGTAGAAGCACTATTACACTATACTCCACATGCATCTAGCTTATACAAAGGGCCAATTCATGCACCCTTAGACAACACCATAGAGCCTCTAGTCATTCTACAAACACCATTGGAGAAATAGACTTGCAAATTAGCATCATTAAGCTTACTTACAGGAAGTAAATTTTGAGCCAAACTTGGTATATGCATCACATCATTGATTCCCTTTATTTTTCCATCAAGAAATTGAATCCTAACTCTTCCATCACCAACAATCTCAAGGTGAGAATCATCACCCAAATACATCCTCCCACTAGCATACTTTTTGTACTTTGAGAACTGTGTTGCCAAAAAGTGTATACTTTGCTTGATATGGGAATAATTGATGATAAATTGGACTTAATGAGGCCTTGATTTGGTGTTGCGAGGTGTCTACACATCCACACTAGGTCTTGGGACCTTGCAAATTGAATAAAATGCATTTATTGATGTCTTGTAAAGGTGTTGTAAGGTGTTGTAACATATCTTCACACTTTTCTAGGACCATAATGTTATAAATCACCTAAATAACTTTACCAAGACCTATTTCAAAGTGTTGTAAAGTCTTGTAACAAACTTTCACACTTTCCTAGGCTTGTCATCAATATTTAGACCTTTCTTATGCTTTAAATGGCCCCTTTATACACTTACACGTCTTAATTAAGTGTCTTGTTGAAGAAGAACTTGATAAACAACATTTAATACATCTTAATCTCCAACATCCACTCAAAATTTACCAGGTGGAATAAGTCACCACCTTAGGTGACTTAGTCCCATTTGGCTCAAAAATCAAAATAAATCCAAATTTCTTTTGGTTTTTTATTCCTTAAGACCTAAGGTCAGCCTGTGATGAGGTATTTTTGAGAATTTAGGCATAATTGTGTATAAATAAGGGTTTTTACCCTCAATTTTTAATCTCTTAACTCATCTTAATTTATAACTTATCATCATTCATCACTCATCATGTCCTCAAGTCAAGCAAGCTAGGGTTTCGTCATTGCAAGTCATCAAGATAGCTCCTAAGGACATTCAAGGGTAGATTATTCATGTTTTTATGTAGAATTTAAAGATAAAACATCATGGAAAGATACTAACTCCATTGTTGGATGCTTCATTATATTATTTCTTCATTTGGTTTAATTACTCAAAAAGGGGTTTGACCAAGGCAAACCCCCATGCCCTAACATTCAACATTCCTTCTTCTCTTCTTGTGTGTTTGCAGATTTAGGCACTTTGAGGGTTTGAAGATCATTGAAGATGTGTTTGAAGAATTTTTGAAGATATCTCTTTGTTTTCCAAGCCAAAATATCAACTAAAAGTCACCTTCAAGTCCAAAAATTAGAGTTTCAGAAGTGGACACTTGTAGGAAACTGAAGTGCAGACCTAGGGTATCTGTTTCCACTTCTGAATTTTCAGAGATTCTAAAGTGGACTAAGTCATCACCTTGGGAGAATTGGTCCCACTAGACCTGATTTTCAGTGATTTCTATAGATTTGGATACCCATTTGGCTGAAACGGGTTTCTAAACAGTTTCCCCGAAACAGGACTAAAACGCCCCACCTGGTGACTTAGTCCCATCTAGCTTACACATCAAAATTTCTAGAATTCTAGAGGTCTTTGCAATCTTCAATCAGTTCCTCTTCACCTCCCAGGTACACACACTCTGTTTCACAACTTTCTTTCTAGTTTCATTTGCATTTCTAGATTGTTTATTTCATGTTTGCATAACACAATGTGTTTTCCAGCACTTTGTATTTTCTAAGTTTTGCATCATTAGTACATTTCAATTTCAGATTAGAGCATTAGAAAATATTAATTAGACATAATACATCTAATTTACATTAATCTTGAGTGTAAACCCTTGCATTTTGGTCCCCATCCAATCCCCTTTCTCCTTTTAGGTGAAAAACCCTAGGAGAAGCAAAGTATTGTGAGGGAAAACCAAAATCATTGTTTACAAGAACCAACCTCTATGAAAGGTCACATGAAAGGATGCAATTGAGTCAATAAACCAAACATCTTATAATTCCTGAGTTTCCAAGGTTGCTATGAAGGCATCTGCATTGCTCTTAGAAGATTCATTTTCCAAAGAACATTTTTTCTTTTTCTTCTTCTTCTCCTCTTTACAATCTTTCTAGATGTGTCCAGTCTGCCCATAGTTCTAGTATTTCACCTTGAAATTTTTACCAGGAGACTTTGATCTCCCCTCTGACTTGGATTTAGAATTTTTTGCTTTCTTCTTTCCTTTCTCCTTTGATCTTCCTTGAACATCAAGGGCCTCCTTGGCCATCTTAGAAGACTTCCTTCACATTTCCTCTGACAACAACGAAGAAACCACATCTTCCATATTGAAAGTGGTTGTTGTACTCCCAATAGCCATTACCAGGCAATCCCATGTGCTAGGAAAAGAACACAACAGGAGCATACAATGATCCTCGTCATCTATCTTCACACCAATAGACCCCAACTGAGCAATGATCATGTTAAACATATTCAAATGATTTGCAACAAACACTCCTTCCATCTTGAAATAATACTTCTTCCTCAGAAATAACATATTTACTAGAGATTTCCCCTGATAAATGTCACCAGACTTTCTTACACAAAAAGTTTCACTGTCTTCTCTTCACGGATGTTCAAGAGAATTGAATCGGCCAAGCATAGTCTGATTAGACCCTTGGCTTTCCGTTCCATTTCATCCCAGTCATTTTGTGAGGTTGTTGATGGTTTTTTAGAGGACACTACATCCCATAACTCTCAATCCATGAGAAAATATTTCATTTTGAGTTTTCACAACTCAAAATTTCCACAATTGAACTTCTCAATCTCTATTCTTCCAGATGTGCTTGCAATCTTAAATCTGTAATAATTTATAAACTAGATTTCTCTTCAAAACTCCCATTGAATGAGATTGACATAAAAAAAAATCTTACCCAGAAGGACAAAAAATTTGGCCAAGCTTTGATACCAACTGAAAGGAAAGTAGAGTGTGGAAAATGACTTCCTAATACTAATCTTTAGGAGAGAGATACAAAAAATATTTCAAAACTTGCAATTATAGAACATAAAGATGCACACACATGAATAATAGAATAGAAAATGAAGAAAAAATACTAGATTTTATGTGGGAAAACCCTCTTGGGAAAAAACCCACACACCAAAGCAAAGATCTCTTGTATTACAGTAAAATGTAAATTACATACAAGTATAGAGTTGTGCTCTTTCAGGTGTTAATTCATAAAATAAATTTGGCAACAGTTCATTACAATTGCTTTGATCATCCATTCACACAGTTACTATGCACTGTGGAATTCGTACATACATCTCAAGAATTTTAGGAAACCATCGTTCCAACTTCTATAACAAACAAACAGTCACAAAAAATGTAACCATCATTACCTTCTGCCCCGTTGAAGTCATATCAAAACATCGTAGAGACTTCAAACCTTGTCTCTCTGAAATCTCACTGTCACTTTGACATGCCTATCATTTCATCCTATCAGGATGTTGAAGGGACGCTATGATGAATCCTTCTGATAGGATGAAGTATCATCGACGAAGCTCCTTCAGAATGTTGAAGAGACACTGTGATGACTCCCTTCAAAATTCATCATTCCCTCCGATGAAGAGATGCCACCTTCCATCAGAATATCGAAGGGATTGCTTATTATGTCCCATCGATACGTGTTAGTCTCCCCGATGAAACTTTACTACCAACCTGTTGTTTATTGGAATTTCAAAGGGACTACAAAGTGACTCCCTTTGACATCGACTTGTCCCTCTGATGAAGCACTCCTTGTAGTCCATCATAATGTTGAAAGGACTACAAAATAGTTCCCTTTGACAATGACCTGTCTCTTTGATGAGTCTTTGGCCGATGCAAACTCCAAACACACTTAGTGATAAGCCAAGTGTCTATAAGGATTTCAAGGAGACTTGTCTCTAGGTCCCATCAAAATTTGACTATCAACTTGATGAACTGGAAACCTAAAGCCTAAAGCTCAAAGTTCTTATCGAGATGTTGAGGAGACTCGCCATTAAGTCCCACCTACATTTACCTGTCAACCCAATGAATCCGAAGCCTGAAGTCTTTTACGCTAGTAAGTTTGAGACATTTTTCTCAACAAATCTATTGCATTATTTTATTACTTATGGAAATAAAATAAAATGAATTTAATTGTACTTTAGAAATAAAAATATATTTTCATAAAGAAAAAGAATATTCTTTATATTTAGAAATTTAGTTAAATTAAAATGACAATAGAAAATATTATTTACAAACTATTTTTACTACATTATCTTTATTTTAATATTGTGTAAATTTAATTTATTGTGTTCAAAATAAAAATAACTTTGCAAATGTTTTATATAAGATATCCATTTATTTCAAAAATCTATTTACTGAAACATCATTCAAATTTGAAAAGGAGGAAAATATAAAAATGATGTAAGGAAATATCAAATAGGAAAATAATATTATTTTCACATTTGTCTTTTATTTGAAACCCTCTCTCTTTTTCCTCCTCTTTGGAAAGAAATTTATTATATTTTAGAAAGGAAGGAATCATATTAAACTTGGATTGGAGATTTATTGGTGTTAGAGAAATATTATTCGTGTGTGTGATTTCTCCTAAAGAGAGTCCCTCCATTTTTATATCTTTTAGAGAGGTAATTTTCTTTTTTATTTATGTATTTGAAATTAATTTTCTTCATTTTTCATGTTTGTAATAGATGGGTGCATATGGATTCCTCATTCATAGGAACTCATGTCTTTAAACTCAAATCTATAATTTAAATGGAACTCATGGATAGAGTCAAGTGAGAGTTTAAAAAAGTGCATGGAATTGGAAGATTCTAATTAGAGGGCATGTTTGGAATCTTATTCTATCATTTTCTTGTATCTCTTTCTTATTGGATTCTTGGAACATTGCAATTTGGGTCCTTGAGACCATTGTAATAAGATTATAGTTGTATATTATAAAATTATTTTATGTAATATATGATCCATCCATGTTTAGGAGGAGATATAATAATTATAATAATCTTATGGTATTGTATTGGATGCTTATTTACCTTGTCTTGTCAAGGTGTTAGAACTTTTTTTAATGTTTAAATCATGATATGTAAGTATGTTTTATTTAAAAGAAGTAAATTATATTTATGTATATGAACTATTTTGTATTGTATTATTATTTGATAATTTGAGAAGGTCTTATTATATCTTTTGGTACAACTTGATGTTGGTCTCAGATGTTCATAGGATTTTAAATTATTTTTATCAAATTTTACTATTTAGAGTACAATAGATTAGAATGCACAATTTCATATTTTGGTAAAATGAACATGTAAAATAGAGTGGATGAATTGCTTGTTTTAGTCACTTTATGTAATTGTATTATATTTGGAATTGGTTGTTGATGGTATCCATGGGGGGATTGTACTCTAGCTTTCTTATTGTCACTATTATATGTGTGTCATTACATGAAAGAGTGTAATGTGGTGGCTTGAGACATTATGAGAAGTTATGTGAATGCCCCACTCACTGCCACATGGATATGAGCATCATTGTGTTTTGTGAAAGTTATAATCTTGGACATTAGATTCTCAAGTCTTATTCAACTAATATATGGTGAATGTCATGTCAAGAACTAGTTTTTTTATAGAAAAGCCCTTGGTGAGGATGAAAAGTGGTTCAAATAATTTTTTTTATAGAAAAATCCTATCCCAAACACTTTACAAAAATAAAATATAGGAAGGGAATACAACACAATCTTTGGACTACAACAAAATGTGTTACTATCTAGGTTTCATGTTGGTTTCCAATTTGCATGCACTGTTGTCCATTTCCACATGATAATAGGAACTTTCAAGACATTTTTGAAGATAATTTATAAATATTAGTCACACCCTAGGTTTAATTAGTCTTCCTATCATCCCATTTTGTAAAAAAGTGTCATACGTTACAATTTATCCCTCAAAATCAAGAAGTGTGCCTCAACATAAATTTGACTAGTTATTGATTCAATTGGTTGAGGCCTTGCACCTCTTAGTTGACCTACCGATTATATAATTATTCCTATTTTTTGGGGTGTTTTTTGTGCAATATTAGAATGCATATGAAGGAGGTGTCAATCTCATCCTAATTCATGTATTTACAATGAAATGAGGTCAAGGACTTATATTTGATATTTTTATTGGAGAATTCTCCACCTTCTTATATGATAGTCATGATGAATTATACTATGCTTGAAGTCATATGATGTACCAACATGATTGGTACATTGATAACATGATTTTATTTTATGCCATTGTGCCTTATCATAACACCTTGTGTGAATGTTAGCATGCAATGTAACATGTGGATGTCACACTTGTAATAAAAAATATTTGTCTAGTTTTTTTATCATTAATTTCTTAGGCGAAAGCTTGGGTAATTACACTTTGATAGGTCCCATTCTAAATCTCCAATTTTAGAAATTATAGGTAGGATGGAAGAAAAAT
Organism: Sequoia sempervirens; assembly: GCA_007258455.2. Classification (NCBI taxonomy): domain Eukaryota; kingdom Viridiplantae; phylum Streptophyta; class Pinopsida; order Cupressales; family Cupressaceae; genus Sequoia; species Sequoia sempervirens. Next base: position 5,710,914 of record VDFB02000003.1, read on the forward strand.
TAGAAACTAAGGACTATACTATGCTAGAGAACTATAGTATGCTAGATGATCACTAACATGAATTCACAAGTATCCCAACAATGAGATAGAGTCTTGGAAATATGTTGGAGTACTAAAAATGTGCTAGAGTATAAAAATTACACTATAGTCATGTTACTAGACTATAGTCTTGCCTAGAGATAGAAAAAATGATTGTTTCTAGGTCTTGTAGCCATGGAAGATGACTAAGACTCAAAAAAATAAGAATACAACACACACAAACTCCAAAGAAACCAAAAATGACCAAAAGACCAAGGAAGACAACACACCTGATATCAAACACATTAAAAATGAAGAAGACACTTCCCTAGGATTCAGAGGTCAATAAATTACTCCAAAACAATCCAAGGACATGAGGGAAAAAGGTAAATGTTTGGAAAAATAATCTTTAGTCAGTAACTTTATTAGTTGAATTCTCAAAAATATCTTCACAAAATTTGTATGGTACACTTGGAAACCATGTGGAATTAAAATTGTGGGTATGCAACATTTATTAAAGGTATTTTTAATTATATTTTAATGACCTTGAGTGATTTAAGGAATTATAATTTAATGGTTCCTACTTCATATAACATTCCTTTGTTTCTTTGTAAGTTATACAAAATTACATTCAAACCTCAAAATATTTCCTATGATAATTATGTAATAGATTGAAACTCTTCATATTCATTTATAACTTTTATATTATTAAATGTAAAATAATTTATCTTCTCAAAATTAATAAAAAAATCATTTATTTATTTTTTTAACTCATTTTTCATCCTCTTTCCTCTTTAATAACCCTTAGTTAAATTCACATTTATTCAATTAAGTTCATCACAGTTTGAACCGTGGTAGAATAAGGCTATAGCAAGCTAAAGGACTTCAAAGGTGTCTTAAAAATGAGTTGGAAATATGTTGGATTCCTAAATATGTGCTATAAACTAAAAATTTCACTATAGTCATATTCTTGCACTATATTATTTCCTAGAGATAGAATAAATAATTGTTTCTAGATCTCTTACCCAGGGAAAATTCCTAGGAATCACAAAACTAAGAATAAAACATACACAAACTATAAATAAACCAAAAATAACTAGGAGATCTAAAGGACCTAAAAATAGCTCTATCCCAAGACCACCTACAAAAACAATGAAAACCTTCTACAAGAGAGTATGAAAGAAATGAGGTTTCTTGATATTAAGACCTATCAAATATGATGATGAGATATCTTTCAAGAGTGTACAATGACCTTTGTTATATATAAAAGGTGTGATGAAGTAACAAATGCCAAAAAATTAAATGATTGGTGTCAATTATTAAATGGTATGGCACTAATATTTGATAAAAATATTAAAAAATAAAATCTTATCTAAATATAAATGGTATGGCACATAAATTAAAAGAAAATAATAAATCCTCACAGGCAGAGTGAAATGGTTGCATTGAGGAAATAAGAGGAGAATGAAGGTGCTAGAAATGGAGAGGAATATTGGAGTTGTGGATAGAGAGTAGTGTGCTGTGGAATTGGAAGGATGTTCAAATAAATAACTTAATGAAATGCAAGTTGCATAATGTATGCAAGGTTGAAATTTTCTTCTGTAAGTTTGTGAAGTTTAGAAGTTTGAAAGATAAGTGACAATGCAATTGTTAATAAAATTGTAAATTGTTCATGGAGATAATTTTTTTTAGAAGAATTGAATAATTAATGAAGGTGTGTTGCAATCTATGATTTTGAGTGAAGTTTTAATTTAAAGAAATTTCTAGTGAAAATTGTGTTTTTTTGGGTGATACAACAAAGGGAATGCCTCTTGCATTAATTGGAATCAGAGCAGGTAGTCTTGAGAGTGGAGAGGATCCACCAGGACCTTCAGGTAGAGAAGAGTGAGAAAGAAGTAGAGAAGAGCTCGTGTGAGGATTGTTGCAGGTAGGGAGAAACCTTGAGCAATCAAGAGCTAGAGAGTCATGAAAAGAAGTGTGATTGCAAATTCCAGAGCATGAAGTGAGAGTTGTGAAATATTGCAGCAAGCAAGATGGGTATAGTCATAAGGAAGAGGCCCATGATTTGGGAAGTATGGAGATGGTATGAAGAAAACAAGATATGGAGAATGATTGATAATATAAACAAGTGATTGGATAAGTTGGAGACACAACTAAATGAACAAAAAGACATGAAAAAGGAAGACGAGTATGAAGTGAACAATGAAGAGTTTGTAGTAGAGGAAATTGAAGAGGAGATAAATGAAGATGTAGCAATGTAATACAAAAAATTTGTAGTGAAAAATGAGGAAGAGGATGACTTCTTGTCACAAATTTTGACGGTGGAGAATGAGTGGTTGGAAAAGATTGTAGCGATTGACAATGAGAAGACAAGCATCATAGCGAAGGAGGAAGAAGTAAAAGTATACCCTACAAAAGTACATGAAGATGAGAAGATGAATGAAATTGAAAAATAAAAATAAAATGGCAGCAATGAAAGAAGATGTAGAAATTACAGTGATAGAGCTTGAAAGTGTGGCGGCAGATGATGAGGAAACTCAAGTTGCAATAGTGAAAGAAGAGGTAAATTTAAATTTTCTTGAATTCAATGATGAGGAGGTTGTGTTAAAATATCATTTTGTTGAGGATTTAGTTCGAGTAGATAGTAAGAGATAATATGAAGTTGAAGATTGGTGTATGAATCAGTATTCACATATAGAAGTTGTGAAGGATATTGCAGGTGATGTTTGGTAGAGGTGGTTGGTTGGAGGTGGGTTTGATCCCACAAAGGATAAGAGGAGAATGGAAATAATTTGGTAGAGGAGGTCAGACTAAGGTGGACATGAGTTCATGAGGGGAAGAATGAAGATGTAGTGTTGTTGGAGGAAGGTGGTGCATAATCTGGTACGATGCTAGAAAAAGAGAAAGAAGGATTGATTTGGAGCACTTATTTCAATGATGGAGTTCATTGCAGGTTGCATTCAACCTGGAAGAGTAGTTTTACTACTCAACTCCATTTTGTGAGCCTATTCTCACAAACTTCCTACCCGATGTGTCTGATGCAGGATCACCCAGGTACAGGTGCAATCAACATCGCATGAAAAAATAATTGTTCCAAGAAATCGGTAAGCTTTCATGATGAATCCTTGCATAGATAGACTTTTAAAAGAATCCTAGATTTAATGGTGAATATTTTTCAATCATATCTTGCATGTTTTGAGAGAATTTAATTTCCTCTATTCTCAACTGGCGATTTTCATGAAAATTAATTTCTAGAGTTTTATTAGTGTTGGGACAAAATGGCTTGGTGGAAAGCTTAGGAATGATATTTTACACATCCTAACAAGATTACGTGTAAAGAGGAGCTTCTAGAAAGAAGATATGCAAAAAATCATTTTACAACATTGGCAAAATATAATTCTTCTCCAAATTGGTTTGTGTGAATTTGAATGGGAATTAATTAGAAAATATTATTTATATTTTCTCTCATTGGGAAGGAAACAAGAAATTAAATAAAATCTTATAAATTGAAAACAATGGGAAAAAATTATAACTTATCTTGGCAAGAATATGAAGAGTTGGTGTAGAGAAGAAGATGAGAAGGATTTAAAATGACATTTTGAATGTTTAAAATTGAAAAACTTCAAATGCCAAATAAATATGGGAAAAATGAAAAATGTGAAGGGGTACAAATAAAATACAGGTGAATGGAGAAATTGAAAAGGAATTGTTTTGAGAGGCAAATTACAGGGAAAAACCAATAGAAAATGTGCAGCATAGAGGAGAGAGGCTGCAAATGAACATTTAAAAAAAGTTGCAGATGAATGTGCAAAAGGGGGGGCTATGTGAGGTTTAGGAGCAGTAGTATTTTTGGAGATTAAAAAATAAATCAATATAAATGCAGATTTGGGATGTGCATCGTAGGCATAGAGTTTGAGAAAAGGTTGCACAAAAATTAAAAGAAAATAATAAATTCTCATAGGCAGAGTGAAATGGTTGCATAAAGGAAATAAGAGGAGAAAGGAGGTGCTGAAAATGGAGAGGAATATTGGAGCTCTGGTTAGAGAGTAGCATGGTGTGGAATTGGAAGGGTGCTCAAATAAAGAACTTAATGAAATGCAAGCTGCATAATGTATGCAAGGCTAAAATTTGGTTTTGTAAGTTTGTGAAGTTTAGAAATTTGAAAGATAAGTGACAATGTAATTGTTAATCAAATTGTAAATTATTCACGAAGCTAATTTTTTTTAGAAGAGCTGAATAATTAATGAAGGTATTTTGCAATCTATGATTTTGAGTGAAGTTTTAGTTTGGGGTAAATAAATTTCCAGTGCAAATTGTGTTTTTTTTTAGGTGATACAACAGAGGGAGTACCTCTTGTATTAGTCAAAGAGATGGGTTTTAATCATATTATTATTGAAGGTGTATCCAAGATGATAATATACATTATCAAAGGGGAAATAAATGCTCCTTAAGAGATAAGAGACATGATGGATGATTGTAAAAATATGATAAGAAATTTCCTTAAGTCCACTATTCTTCATACATATGGGAAAGGTAATATGGCTACAGATGCAACCTCTAATGAAGGTATTTTCTATTCTCAATGGGCTTATTGGGATTATGCTAAGTTCCTACCAAAAATCAAGGAGATAATTTCAAATTAAAGAATTGGAGTTGAAATTTTCTATACTATTGGCCATGAGGATGTTGGACAGAAGATTGATAACTAGAAGAGAGATGAGAATGTCGTACTATCAAATTAGTGTTAATTTTAAATGAGGGTTTTATGGTTATAAGGACCTGACTATCCTTATAATCATTACTGATAATGACTTCCAAGGACCTATAATTCTATTAAACACACCTTAAGATTATTTGAAGAGCTATGTCTTATAATATGTGTTTGTGAATATATTTCTCTACACGAATGCTAACTCCATTTTAATATATTATTCTTTAGGAAGGATATGAAAAGATATATTTAATAATTTTATAGTACTTCTGAGTACTACAATCGAGCCAAATGGAAATATCATCAGTTGATATTTATTTCCCATTTGATTCAAAAATTGGTTGTGTTATTTCTTAATTAAATTTTCTAATTGCTCATGTTTGTGGGAACTAGTTACAATGCGAAGCCTCATTTTCTATGCTCTGTGGTGACTGATTTTATGGAGAAGAAGAAAGGATATTTTGGTGATATTGGCTAGAACTTAATGAGTGGGAAAAGAAAGTGTTTTGAGTTGATGTATTGTTATTCACTTCAATAGAATATGGAGCTTTGGAAAATCTTCAACAAGGTTGGATTAACCCCATTCTTCCATGTAATGAAAGGATATAATGATGCAATCACCTCTAATTTTTGTAACTCTTGGAATAATGACATGGGTTATATTGAGATTTTACATTTTTTGGTTACCCTTCAGTTAATTTTAGACATGATAGGGTTGAAGAGGGAAAGGAATCAAAGTTTCTAAGAAGAGTATGGGAAGTACCAGAGGTTTATTGACAAGTTCTTTGAAGAAGGTGAGAAACTAGAGCACTTTCAAAATGGCTATATCCAGGAAAATATTCTCACTTCCTATGGTCTAGTAAGTCTACATGTGATGAAGTATTTCACTTTAGAAGGTTGAATTATGATTGTGCACACGTACCATTTTCCTTTTTTAAACCACATTTTTTATAAGGAGAAGATCAATATTCCCTTCTTCCTACTCACCTCACTCCAACACTATACTGAAAATGGGGCTTCTCCTCCCCTTCATCAAGGTCTTATTATGACTCGATATAAGTTTTTTCTCTCCTAATTTTCACAAAATAACCCTTCTCCTATGGAAAATTCTATCAAGATAAAACTTATTGAGAGAAAACCCCATTTTCCTTCCAAAAAATCATCTCCTGGGGGGAAAATGGATAAAATTAAAAGGGGTTCTTCAAAAATTGAGGCTACAAATACCTAGTCCTTGGAGGAGGATTTGTTAAAAATTACTTTGGAGAAAAGAAATCCCTCCTCTTTCCTCCCTGGATCCTTAGAAAAGAAAAAAATATATTTCAACAAGAGTCATGGTGCTAAGGGGGAAACTATCGACAATATTGATGATATGGAATTAGATCAAAATAAAGGTAAGATTGTTAGGTATTCTAGCTTTATTCAGATAGGTGGTCGAAGGTTGGATAATTTGGAAAAGGCTACTCCTAGGGGTAAAGGAAATGAGAATAAAGGAAAATAACCTATTTTTTATGAGGATATGGAGGATTATCCTAATTCCTCACATTGCTAAGGAGAGTATCGAGAAAAGTGCTCAAGAAGATGAGGAGAAAGTTGAAAAGGAATATGAGGAAGACTATGACAATAACTATGTTGAGGAGGTTAATATTGAAGAAGAAAATATTGAGGAAGAGTATGACATTGAGACTAACCAAGAGGAAGAAGATGTTAATAAACAAGAGGATATGTTAGGAACTGGGAATGAGATTGAGAATGACAAGGTAACCATTGATGAGATCAAAGGGTAGATTGTTGATCTTTGTATCCACTTCTTGGTTTTGAAGTCTAGGATTGACTATGGTAAATTTATAGAGAAGATGATAGTGATGGAAAATGCGCTTGGTAGCATTATTTTTGTTACTAATGGTATAATGTAGAAAGAAGTAATGGGAACCATTTCTGGTCAGTCTAAAAAAAATTAGAGGAAGAAACAAAGTAAGAGCTTGAAGGTTCAAGATCAAGATTTAGCTAAAGGTAGAAACAAGAAGCCCAAGGATGGATGGATGAATTCTCTCGATGCTCTAAAGGAGAATTGGAACCTTATAAAGGTTTTATGGAATGATGGATGTGGTTTTTTTTTCTATTTCCTTTTCTATTTCTCTTTTTGTTATTCTTAGGCTTGTGTGAATGTTTTTTTCTACATGGCATTAATTCCCATCTTCTTAATATGTGATAGGCTTTTCTTATTCTAGCCTATGTGCCTCCATATGGATTTATGTGTTCATCCTAGCCTTTGTGCCTATTTTTGAGGCTGGTTTGGGTCGGTCTAGCCTTTGTTTTTGCTATTTTGTAACTTTCAAGATTAGGTCCCTTTCCCTACTTTTTAATAAAAAAATGCACATAATCATTGAAATAAAATGTTCTTTAGAGTAAATAGAAAAAAAATCAACCATATTTTTATTAAAATTAGGGTCCAAAGATCTATTTCACAATATGTCCCAAATATTAGTTCCAAAACATACACATACTTTTATAAGTGTCAATTATATTAGTATAATTACAAAATATGGAGGTATCAAGCCTAAAAAAGACCTAAACTATGAGTCTCTTAATACCAGGAAATTTATTTTCACCAACCTACAATGAGATGTATACATTTTCATGTAGCACTCCAAAATCATTAATCCTAGATATAGAAAGAAGATATCTCACAAGTATTATCATATTCAAAATACAATAAGGAGTTTTCAATCTCATATGATTGAAACATAATTATACATTTCAATTGCTAATAATCCGATGTGTACTAGTTTTTCTAAGGAATTTTTTTTTTCCATCATGCACTTGGCATGGTAAAAACCACTTGTGAGGAATCATATGATAGGAGTAAACTAAAAAATATATCTAAGAGTTTTTTGGGACTCAAAAATGTAGTTTCGCTTTTCTTGAGTCCCCTTCCCTTCGTGTTGTAGCTATTTATCCATGTTTATAACTAATCCAAGAAATAAGTCATGGGTAGTATTTTGTCAAAATTTATTTACATAGTTGGGTAGAGCATGGAAAATCAGCCTAGTTTCCTTTTGAATTTTTGCAAAATTCATTGTGGTTAAGAAGTTATGCCCTTGCAGGTTTTTTCTTTCAATCTAGTTCACTTCATTTTCCCTGTAGTGTCCTATTCACTTGGTTTATACCATAATTTTTTGGTTCTAATACATCTTCCCACAATTTATTTTCCTGTTCATTTTCCCCACTAAGGTGCATTTCTGCTTCATTTTCCTGCAAAGGAAAAGAACATAAAAAATGGTTAAGTGTTGAATTTGTTATATGCATAGGACAACTGAGAGGGGGCTGAATTAGTTATACATTAAAACATTAAAACCCTCATTAACATTTAGATCTATATTAGCCCAGAAACCCTTAACAACCATTAAACCCTTATCATGCATTAGCAAAATGTAAACATGAGAAATAGTAATGAAAACACATAAGAACACTAGATTTACATGGAAAACCCAAGAAGGGAAAAATAATGATGAGGATGAGATCACAATATAAAGTAATAGCAACACCAAATACAATAGGCTCACTGTCAAAGAGCTCACTGCCAAAGGACTCACTGTCCAGAAGATAGAAGATAGAAGAAGGGGTGGCTCATTGCCAATTTGAATTGGTAACAATGCATCTCTTTTATGTTGAAGGTAAAATTCCACTGAAGCAAAAAAAGCTCATTTAATAGACTAATATATAGACACCTTCTACTCATTGCATTTGGGAGTCATAGGCATTAAAGCTCACATCCAGATCACCACACTTGATCACTTTCATATCTTTCACATCTCACACACTCTACACTACATTCACACAACAACTCGCCTTGTATTTATACCATCCTTGACCTAAAACAATATCAATTAGGTTGGCCTTAAGGAAACTGTGAGATAAGGGGGATTTGTTGCACGTGGGTCTCTTCATTCTCAAGAGATCACTAATGAATGAACTGCCTCTATCCACCTCAACATAAACTGAATGAAGAAATCACAAAGGAAATGTACACAAGCTAGCTTTCAAAGAAGACTACTTTAGATTCCAAGATAGTGAAACTTCAATATTTTTTCCTTTGATAGAGGAGCTCTCAGCCAAAGGACAACAACGCAGATTCAGGACACCAGTGCAACGCATTGTCATCCAAATGGCGCACTGGCATCCTAAGCAATAGAAAGTTCAGGGGCTCAAGTGGGTAGAATAGAGTCTCACTTCCTAGCTCAGATCTAAGGTCTACTAAATAGAATAATCAAATGGAGAACAAAAACTTCAAGAAAAGCACAAGAACTTGGAGAAAACTTACCCTCATTTGGATGTTCAAGTCTTCACTCCAAGTTCTGCTTTACAACCTACACACAAAAGAACGAGAGGAAAATGTTGGGGTTGTATAGGGGTCTGCCTCAGTCAGACCCCCGTTTTGGTGTTCCCACCTCCACAAAAAGCCAGATAGGAAGAGAGTGTAACTGAAATGGACAAAGCATGTGGTGAAAGAAAAAATTATTTCAAGAGTAGAACCTACACCACTAAGTAGTAAATGAGAAAGTAAATAGAAAAGAGTGAGAGAGAGCATTACCCACGGGCCTAGACCCTCTCCAGAGCACACAAATGCACTATTGAATGCTTGCTTGAGAGTTGTAGCTGTTGAAGGGACCTTAGTCCAATAGAGCTTCGCTTGTGGAAGTGTTGTTGGTCAAAGATAAGAGAAATCTGAGAGTGAAATTGAAGAGAGCTTGACTAAATAAATTGGACCCCCAAAATGAGAGAAAATGAAGGGTTTTGTTGCATGTAAGGGTGACAAAGAGCCATTACACTTGAAATCCTAACTGCCAAGAAATGTGTCAAGAGTCAAGATTCAAGATTCCTTATTTCAAACTCAAAAAACCGACAGGACACTAGTGTTTTATGCAGATGTCCACGCATTGTGCAAGCGTCTAGGACATCATTTTTTGGGAAATGTGTCATTAGTCTTCTTTTGCTTCGTGACTAGTCCACATGGGTTCAAAATTGTGAAGTTGTGACCCATAGGATTTTTGTCATTAATGCTCTTAGGTGTCATAAATGCTAGGAAAAGTGCTAAAATATGGAATTACCCCTAGGTGCAATTCTACGACATTACATTTTCTCCCACTTTAGTGAGCTCAATTTTGTTAAAAAATCAACCACACTAAAGTAGAGAAGAAAATTTTTACGCAAATTTAAAATTTTACAAATTTGCATGCCAAGAAAAAGGGCCTCAGAGGTCACCGAGGTCAAACTATCTAGTACTGAAGGTTCCCCTAGCAACTAAGCTCGACAAGTAGTGTGAGACTGGTTATGAAAAATCACAAAATTATAATCTGTAAAACTCAAATTTAAGTCAGTTTCAAAAATTGGAAGAAGCTACAACAATGAGAAGAATGGTCAAGAAAAATTCGATGATTCAAAAGAAAAATATGGTAAATAGGTGACTATATGCCCCCTCCTGAGCTTTCCCCTAGCTAGGTGGGGTAAATTCAAGAAAAAATGAGGGGCCACAAACTCTAGGAAAAATGGGCCTCGGGGGGCCTATATATACCTAGGTGGGCCCCTAGAAGGGTTATTTTCACTATTCACTGTGAGGAGATTGTTGAATTTTGTGAGAGAAAAGTTAGCAAAATGTTGAGCAGGAGAGAGTATGAGGCACCGAGGCTAGAGAAATTGAGGGAGGACATCACTTAGGGTTCCGAGGTGGACCAGGAAGGTCTCAAAACCTCGTTTTTAGTGTATTTTTTGTATGTTAAGAATTTTTTCTACTCGAGCTGTGCATACGTCCTTTTTTTGTGCTAGCATCTAGAAAATGTGTTGGTGTCTTGTTTTTACATTTTCATCTTGATTACTCACTGGAATCCTTGGGAAATCAATGGCGGAATGAGACATATGTGCAACGTGCAGACGTTTGTGTTGTGCACAAAAGTCCTTAGTAATTTTTTGCTTCCAATTTTTTTCAAAGTCCCATGATTTGACTTAAAATTGTTTCACTTCTTACAGGACTATCCTAAGATCCAAGAGAATCTCAACAGGTGAGCATACTAGTTGATTCATGAGCAGAGGGACTACCTCAGTGAGGATGAGGTCACACATCTACAACAGGTCTATCTCTAGCATGCATTCACTATGCCAGAGATGTGATATCATGATCGGATGTTGATGGCCCTGATGGAGTAGTGGGATGCCACCACATCATCTTTCCAGTTTCCTATTGGAGAGATGATGATCACTTTGGAGGATGTGTATCAGATTCTCAAACTGCCCATCCGTAGATGATGGGTGGTGATCGACAACACCCGGTCAACATAGGAGTGTTTGGAGGATGTCATCTACCACTACACCCTTGCTCTTTCAGGTCACTATAGATGGGCGAGGCTCTCACCTACATGAGGGCCTCATCCATACCGTTTGTGAGATGGTCAAGTATCAGACATTCTTTTCCTGGGGGTGCAACATGCTAGAGCACCTGTACCAGGAGTTGGGGCAGTACATGCACTACGAGTACCACAGCCTTACAACATATACACTACTACAGGTGTGGGATTTTCCCACATTGTGTGTACGAATTCGGTTGGGTTCCCCTAGAGGTGATCATACCATGTCCCCATGGCCCATTGGTATGAGGTGACAAGGCAATGGAGGCATGAAGATTTATAGTTTTGGCAATTACATTTTGATACCCTTGTGCCTGATTGGGTCAGATGGAGACCCTACCATTTTTTCAGGTGGGTAGATGACAATAGGTACCTTAGGAACCTGTAGTGGGGTTGTTTTCTCCTAGGCCATCGTGACCATATTATCATGCCTTATTATTAGAGTCGGGTCACGCAACAACATGGCCATGTACAAACTATCCCTCTTGATGTGCCCACATATACATAGGATTTCAGGAGTGCTATGAGACCCAGAGACATCCCCGACCCCTCCATCACAAATATTGTTCCTGTTAGCTCTCAAAAACACAGGTGAAATACCTCAAGAGGTTTCCAAACTCTTGGTACATTTTAGGGTAACAGACAAGGCCAAATGGTTTAGACCTTCTACTCTTCAGGTGCTGCCAAACCTAGACGGGTGTACCTATGTGAATAAAGAAGACTTAAAGTTGTATTACTTGACTGAATTGATGGATCTATTATGATGGCACAAATGTAATAGATAAAATCTTACAGAGTACTCCTACTCCTAATATTAAACTTGAAATGTGAATGTTTTTGAACAAAGATTTTATAGAATTCTAAGATGTGGATGGTGTGACCAGTGCCTACTTATGTTGGGCTAATGGATTCAAGAGGTAAATGATATGTGTTTCCTCCTTTTGTCTTAACTCTAGTTGCTAGGCACTTTGAGAATGAGGTTCTATGATTGGCATAAAACTTCACTAAATTTATGACTTGCATAAATTGTGCTGGAATATTTTCTTACTAGGCTCTTCTTCAATTATCCAAAAGAAATATTTAAATCACTGTGATTCATCCAAAAGAATTTAAATCTGACTTGCAGACACCAATTGATTAATTCACACAAAATGGGAATACATTTCGATAAATTAGAGATATACTTGATATATTGATTTAAATGATTAAAAGACCTCAAGTTGGAGACAACCAAATAAAAATGTAAATAATTTCATCACAACAACTGAACACCAAGAAAGGATTTCACCAGAGTTATGCATTCTTCTCCATTAAATAATTTGATAGGATTTTACAATATACAACATGATGTTTTATTTCGGCAACAGTTCACCCTGTCCAATTACCTAACCTACTTATTTCTCCTAAATCTAATCCTCTAAATGACATGATTTTATTGTACATATATACATTGTAATTCTAGGGTTATGACCCTCTGCTTGTTCTCTGCATCTCTTCAATATTCTTTTTCTTCGGCAAAAATATTTAATTAATTGCCTTTTTGGAAAATTAAATATTTTAACTCTAATCTCCATTTTGCAATCTTCATGAAAAATTAATTTCTGCGATAATCCTTCATTGGCAATTTTCATTTCACTTTTTACTTGTATGTATCTTCAACACACCCTTCAGGTAAAATAATTATCCTTTTAACTTCCTTTGCATTTACCTCTTCGTAATAATAAATTTTGATTTATTATTATTCACTTAAATTTTCACTTCTCCTTTTACGGTACCATATTTAATAAAATATTCTTTCAACAAAAATTACCCCCTTCTACCTTCCTTGGTAAAACATCTCACTTGTATCCTTTAGCATAAAAACATTCCTTTGGTAAAGTAATCACCCCCTCCGTGAATCATATGCAAATATTTTACTTAGTGAAAAAATACCCTTCATTTAACAATTTTCACCCTTATATTCTTTCAACATTCTCTTGTTTCAAATCTTTCCCATTATTTTTTATAATTCCATTTTAAATACTACCAAAGAAAATTACTTGTGCATTCTTACCTTAGAGTTCTCTCATGCGAATTAATATTTACATATGCCTTTAATCCATCAGCGAGACATTGCATCATCAGAAAGACTTTAATTTTCTTCTTTTGATAGTAGCTCCTGGTGTCTCCTCGATAAGTTTCCATCGATGTGACGTTATACTATTGGGGGCTCCAAGATAACTCTTGTCGATGTAGTATCTCTTTCTGATGAAGTCTCCATTAGCAAGACTTGTATGATCGGTGTGATGTTTTTCCTAATTAGCTTTCTCTCATTGATGCATTTTTCATCCATAAAAAGTCCCCATCGGCGTGACAAATGAACTCGCCGTGACTTGGAAATCTCTTTCTGATTAACATGCCCTCGCCGATGAAATTAGGGTATCTGCTTTGATGCGTTGGTTTTCAGGGTTTGTTACCAGATTGTTTGCAGGAGTGCGGTAAATGCTTGGAGTCACTCGGATAAATCTTCCCTTGCAGGCACAACATATCAAAACTCCTCCATTATGTGTGTCTGTTCTCCCCATATTATGATTTTTCCGATATCTGAATAGCAAATGAGTGATGCATTTCCCTGTGTTTCGTATCTCAGAAACCAACAGGAAGACAAAGAATCATCAAAATCCAGTTGATTTCTAGAATGTATATTTGTTCGTGTATTTTCTCAGAGGTATGCACTACTTTCAACCTAGGAAAGCAACTGAGTGCCAAGCTCTAATTGATAATTGAAAATATCCCACTGATGATAGCCTGACTTCCAACCACATATGCAAGTATGGAAATTCCTAAAACTAGCCACCGTACAGGTTCCAGAACATATACATAGAATCCAATCTAATAGCTACTGTCTATATGATGGTGAACTGAAAGATAGGCAGCTTGACCCATATATGCTAAGATTAGAGTAGGATAAACTACAGAAGTGAAAGCAATCTCGATGGCTAAATGTGAGGAGTGCCCCAGATCTGCAAACATTGCCTCTGAACCTGTAGGTTCCAGTGAAAGATGTTGTACAGACCAAGTGCACTAATGCACACTAGCCATGTCACAATAATTGGAGCAAAGATCATACCCACCCTATGTGTGTCGTAATGCTGTAAGGTAAACAGACAAACTAATATAAAACATGTGATAGGAACAACTGCATATTTGTGGTGGTCTTTTATCATGGCAAGTTCAACCCCAAATACTACAAAGAAAACCTTGATGAATGGTTTGTCTCAAGAGGATATTCCAATTTGTATGTGGAGACTTCCTTATCAACAATTTGACTATTTGGAAAAAGACTAACATTTGCATGTCTACACAATAAAGAATATAACGCAAAATTCCCACCTTCACCAATGTCATCAGCTCTCAGAACTATGAAGATACACTTGAACAATGGGACCAAAGTCATGGTCCAAAAGACAAAGGACAAAATGCCAAAAATCTCTTCATTGGACTGTGAGTGTTGAATATCTTATGCAAAAGTGCTCTTGTAAACATATAGGGGAGAGATACTCAAATCACCATAGACAGACACCAAGGCTTTGATAAGCTAGGAACAAAACAATCTTCCAAGATTGCTTCTGACTGCCCTTCAACTTATCAATTCCTGCTTCAAGATCCATCTTGCAAGGCAACTAGAAAGCTCAATAATCAACCAATGTACATGAACAGTGCAAGGAGAGAGTAAGAGAAGCCTGAATCTACAACAATAAATTGATTTGTTCACCATCAAGCAATGCACAAAATAATTATTGGCTTATTCCAAAATAGTGCACAAAGTCATCCCATACAATTTTTGGTGCCTGAATGCATTTTTTTAAAAACTGCAGTCCATTTCCTTATAATTTCATGCAAAATTTCATCAAAATTTATAGGTTCCAATAGTTCCCTCGGATGATGATGAGCCCAACCAAGATCTATCATCAACAGTCGTGGAAGATAATGTTGGTATTGCTATAGACTTCAAAGCATGGTGGGATAGGCATCACCCTCGTCTAGTGCTCTCAGAGGAGGGGGAGGAGTGGCCAATAGAATCAACGAGGTTGAGGTAGCAGCAGAGGAGATAATCTCCTCCACTAGCTACCCTTGTCTTGTTAGCACCACCAATAGCATCGACTGATACAACAACGACAACTCTAGGAGCACCAAGAGCGGTTGTCAAGACTAGCGGCACTAGTCCTAGCATCACCCCTCACCTTGACGCTGCTTGGCAGCCAAGGGACCTAGGTATACTGAGCATGTTATTTATATTTCAGTACTTTTGAGCTCTCTTTGTTTATGATTACACATATATGACATGTGATTCTGATTCTTTTCTTTCCTTTTGTGGTTGAAGAGGATGTACATGGATGGACTAGGTTGATAGCCCAATGCATATTAGAGGTGGCCCCTGACATGTCCATCCAGGGGATGTTCCTTGAGGTATACCAGCTAGTTTCCACAAGGTGACATGCCCATTTGTTTGAGCTGGTAGTGCATTTGAGGATCACTTATGAGGAGCGGGGAGTGGAGATCATGCAGGGTGTTACAGAAGTGACCACACTCTAGGTGGAGTGTTGACTAGTTGTTGGGGGATCTGCAGACAATTCTTGCAAATCAAGATGCAATAGAGATGAGGGTTGATGTCACTAAGTAGGCACATGACACCCTACAAAGCTACCTTGATGACCTTGTGGGACAACCGGTAACCATGATCCCGAAAAATGTTCAACAACTTCAATAGGAGTTGATACAGGCATGGATGACGATATGCTCCCTTTAAGGGGAGAATAGAGGGATGCGTGTAGCCTTATTAGCGTCATGCTCGCACTAATCTAGGTCTATGACCATTGTGTAGCCCTTCCCTAGATCACATCAGTAGCCAGAGCTAGAGGGCTTAGGGAGCCACATGTCATAGCCTTAGGGTGCTCCTATTTTGTACATCAGTTTTGTAGCGATATATATATATATATATTGTAGATCTTTTTGTATAGACATTGACACACATATTTAGTAGCCACTCATTTTTTTAACGATAGTGACCTGATACATGTATATGACATTTGATATATATATTTATACGAGATACTGGTTCCGATATAATGGAATTTTGTATTTGATGTGTATGACCCTTTACTTTCATGTACATTGATGCTATGGATGTATGTTTACATTAGATGCTATCATAATTTAATGAACACACATGGATGTATGTTAATTAAATACAATGATGATCTAACTGCCTTAAATGATGTAATGTAATGCATGGATACATAACATAGTAAGACACATGTATGTATATTGACACACACACATGGTCACATCATAACACAAAAAAATTTCATAATGTGTTAATGAACAATGTCAATATATGTAGTGCTACTACCCTTAAAGAGTGAAAACCACACATATGACATGTTAGACACTACACATAGTATCGACGGAGATGCATCACATTAACGGGCTCTT
Organism: Sequoia sempervirens; assembly: GCA_007258455.2. Classification (NCBI taxonomy): domain Eukaryota; kingdom Viridiplantae; phylum Streptophyta; class Pinopsida; order Cupressales; family Cupressaceae; genus Sequoia; species Sequoia sempervirens. The sequence goes on from VDFB02000003.1 coordinate 5,727,516, forward strand.
TTAGAGGTGTTCAATCCATGGATGATAATCCATAGGCACCCGAACCATACATGGAGACAAAAATGTAAGGGACTAACTAGTTAGGATTGAATTTCCCTCTTTGATCAGGTAGTGCATTTACATTTCTTTGATTGTCATAGAGAAGTAGGTCTCCCAACTTAAAAATTATAGGAAGAACACTTTGATTATACTATCTTGATAATGATTGTTGATAAGCTTTAAGATGATTTAGGGCCTATAATGGGTGCTCATCGAGAATCTCTAGCTGATGCAAATGATTAGCTCGATAATTCAGTCATCAATTAACCCTTCAAGCGAAACTCATAAAGAAAAAATCTCCAACTCTAAAGGCATAATAGCTTCGGCACCATACACGAGGTTGTAAGGCATCATTCTTGTAGCTGTATGAACACTCGTGTGATAGGCCCACAAAGCATACATTAACTGAATATGCCAATCCTTATTGTGTTTGTTAATTTTTTTACGAAGTATGAGCTCAAGAGTCTTATTAGACACTTCTACTTGACCATTAGATTGAGGATAGTAAGGTGTAAAAAATCTATGTTGAACGTGGAACTTTTCTAGGAATTGCTTCACTTCCTTGTTCTTGAATGGCGTACCATTGTCAAAAACAAGTGTAGCAGGAAATCCAAAATAGGAAATAATGTTATTTAGAAGAAAACTACAAATAGCTTCAACATTCATAGATCAAAGTGGAATGGATTCAGCCCACTTCATGAAGTAATCTGTAGTAGTAATGATAAAGGTATATCCCTTAGAATAAGAAGGTGATATTTTTCCAATAATATCCAACCCCCATTTTGCAAATGGCCAAGGAGAGGTCTAGTTTTGTAATTCTTGTGTAGGTGCATGAATAAGACAACTATGCTGCTAACATTGTAGGAACATTTTAACAAAATTGAAGGAATCTCGTTCCATAATTTTCCAAAAATACCCCAGTGTATCAATTTCCTCACTAGGGATTTACCACCAAAGTTTCCACCCCAAGAGCCTGAATGGGATTCTTTAAGGGCAAGGGGTATTTTTTCTTTAATGATACATCGAAGAAGCAATCCATTATAGGATTTTTGGTAGAGAACATCAAACAAAATAACATAATGGGCTGGAAGCTTTCATATATGAGTGCAATCATTTTTTGTTGCATCATCGAGAAAACTTCCAGTCTTCAAGTAGTTGTAAATATTAAAAAACCATTCTCCCGAGTCCACATGAGAACACACAAAGGGACCAGATTTAGGTTGATTAGAAACAGTTGGGGTCTGAAGGACCTGAACCACAAAGTGGTATTCTTTTGTATCCTCATCTGAAGGTACCAAGGAAGCAACACTTTCCATGGCATTTTCATGGCTATTCTCCCTCCTAGGGACACTATCTATCATGAAAGAGGAGAACCGTTCGAACAAGGAAAAAGCAAGGTCTCAATACCGAGAAAACTTACTTTTCTTAGCCTGATAGGTTCCTATAATCTAATTCATAGTAAGCTCAGAATCTCTGAGTATTTGAAGATGTATAATTTTTAGACCAATTGTGACACGCAAGCCAACAATGAGAGCTTCGTACTCACCAATATTATTAGTACAAGGAAATTCCAATCAAAAGGAGAGAGGAACCAACCTACCTTCAGGTGACATTAGAACCACACCCACTCTGAAACTAGTCTGACATCCAATTATGAAAAAAATGAGCCTCCTCTACCCCCATTACCCTACCCAAGAGAGTTATGACATCATGATACTCCAACTTGAAATCACTTCTATGCAATTGTTTAGGCAACTTGGAATAGTGTGGTTTAGGCTTCAATATCCAAGAATTATTCATGATTTCCAAATCTTTGTTAGGATCTTCATCATAGAACTTTATTGCTTCTCCAATGTTTATCTCCTCAATGAGCTTGTGATGTGAAGCAATATTTAACACCTCTGCAATAGACTCCTCAGTGATATTTTCCATGACCCTCCCCTGTGGTCCAATTATAATCCTTGTATTGGAATCATAATGCCTTGCACACTATAAAACCATCTCAGGGCATAATTGTGTGGGTGGAAACCCTACTACTTGGGCTAAGCTAGTATGAGTGAGAATTTGTGCCAATTGAGTGGGTGCATTGCCAAACATCCATTGTTGAAAATCATCATAATCCACATGCCCCATATTTGTGTCTGCAATCTTTTCCTAGGTAGAAGAAATCTTGGACTTTGGTCATATACCCTTGAAGTCATACTTCATCCTTTCATCTCTTCTTCTCACCTCCTCTTGTACTAAAGAAGCCTTTGATTTGGAAGTTTTGTCAGGGCTCAATTCTTCCTGCATCTGTTAGAGAAAACCATAATCACCCTTATGGAAATGGTAATGTAACTCTTTAACACATGTTATTAATTCAATGAAGTGTCCATATTTGTTAAAATGATGCCAATGAATGCAAACTATAATACCAATATAAACCTTGAACATCAATGCAAAGCATACAATTCACTCAATGAGATCTCACCAATAGATTAACCAAGAACATACAAGTGAATCTCATTCTTAAACATACAAATTACTCAAAATTCAATAATGAATTTCATACGTGCAAGCTTAGTTATCATTAAAACTTGAGATTCAAAGACTTTGGAGAAATCTTGGGGAATCTGTCTAGGGTCGAATTTTCTAGCTAGAATGAAGCTCATATTTTCCGGGCTTGGCATCAAAGTTCATTTTAACTTACCTCCAAAGACATTTCACAAGATTGGGATTCTTTAACTCATCCAAGCACCAATTATTCTAATGATCACATTCAAAACAATTCTCATTGAAGTTTAGATCACTACATACCTCAAAGATTTGAATTCTAAGGGATTTGGTGATTTCAAGGAGGCTTGGATTTCCCGAGCAGATTAAGGCTCATAAAATTTGAGCTGCCTTAGAATCAACAACGCAAGCTATGCTCGAAGATTTCTAAGTATCAAATATTTTATCATCAGACTTCAATATTTTGAGTGTACAAAGGATCCAAAAAATATGAGGGGTCTCATATTTCCCAAGCGGATTAAGGCTCAGAAAATCCAAGCTACCTCATAATTTCCAAGTGTTTTTCTCGGGATCAAAATTCATTAAGTATTGAATTTTTCAAATATTGAAATGATGAATCATTTACTTTCTTGAAATTAAATCAATGTTGACTCTTGATGATGATTTAAGTCAAAGACCTTGCACAATAATCCCCTAATATCATTTGATCCTATCATCGAATGTGCAATCTAGAACTAGGGTTTGGGGAAATTTAGGGTTTCTAAATCTAATGTTAACTCTGAGCGATACCCTAGCATCCCAAGGTTTAGCTTAAAAAGAGCAAGCAAAGGGCACACCACGAAACACTAACACCCTATACATGTCAATGCACTCAACCAAAATTTATTAAATGCATGCTCAAAGTAATGCAAACCCTAAATTCAACCACAACGAAGGTAGAAATAAAACAATTTAGCACATCCTAAACAATGGTCAATCAAAGACTCCACAAGAAATCAAGTATTAGGCACAAAATGCAGCAAAACACCATAAAACCATGGATGGACCACCTTGGAATGACGCAAAAAATGGAATGATGCAATGGAGACCTTTGAGAATCCTACAATGACCATGCAGAGAACACAACCTTCACTTTGGAGCTCAATCAAAATGTATGATGGGGAAAATTCTCTCAAGTTCAAAGTCTCTCAAATGTTAAAATGACAATGAATTCCTTGTTGATGTAAATTATATTCCCATCTCACATTAAAACACCCAATATTAATGCAATAAATGCAAGAAGTGATACTTCAGAAGTTTAGGGATTCAATATGAACTCAGACTCAGAAATTCTGAGGGAGCTCAGAATTTTCGGCAGGACTGAAGTTTGGCTAATCTAAGGTACCTTGGATTACCCAAGACTCTCCCAAACTTAGACAATTTAGCCTCCAAGATGGAATTTCACGCTATGGCAGACCTCAAGGAGTTAGACCCATGATCATGATGTTGCAAAAAAGACATCTCAAATGCAAATTAATTATTAAGTACCTGGGTGAAACAAAATCAAGACCGAGAGACCTATCCCTTAAGGGGAAAAATTCAGGACCCTAAGGAAAACAAGCAAACAAAACAAGAGAATGAAAGAGGGTCCCTGCTCTCAACAGGGCGTGTGTGCAAAAATTGCACAAAAAATGGTGACTCCTGCTGGGGAAATGCTCCAGAGCATTTTGATGAAAAACTGGAATCAAGAAACCAAAACTCTAGTTTCAATCCTTGCGTCGAGTCAACCATAAATAGAGTGCAAAGCCAGTGGGCAAGTAGGTCCTTGCTATGCTAGAATCCAAGTGTGTGCAAATGTGTTCATTTCCCCCAGCTGTTTCAGGGTAGCCAAGGTCATTCTAATCACGCTACGTATAGATTCTAATTCCAAAAGAAACATGGATAGAGCTTCACTACCAGTCAGGCATCCATAGCCCCAATGAGGTTATCGCTATGGCTCTCTCGAACATAGCTCTACTACCCACCAGGCATCCATAGCCCTGGTAGAGATATTCAGATATTCCTGATAGGTTGAATCCATTTCCTTTTGATTTTTCAATATTTTCTTTTCCTTTCTTTCTTGAAATTCTTTTCTTTTCATTCATTTTTTAAAATTTTATTTCAACTTGTGAATAGTGGAGTTCACACTCAGGGTTGAGAACCATAGTGGCGTTGAAGTAGAAGTAGGATTTTTCACTTGACCAAACTTCATAAGGAACCTTCAACAACCTCAAGATTCTTAAGATGTATATGTAAGTATAAGACTCAAGCACATTCTAGAACTAGGCTAATCCAATGACTCATCCACTCTTAAGAATTCAACACATGTGACATTGAACAAAGGATATTCACCAACTTATTCTGGAAGGATGATTAGAGTTTGAAAAAGAAATACCTAAAATAGTCCCTAATAACATAATGGTTTTCGTGAAAATACAACACTCCCAAAAGTAAAAAAAACCAAACCAAAACCTAAAATAAAGCAGACCTACACTAACCAGAACCAAAAGAAAACCGAAGCAAAAACAACCAAAGCATAAAACAAAAAAAAAAGCTAAAAGCAAACCGAAAGAAAACAACCCCTAAAATAACTATTTACAAGGAAGAGTTGTAGACAACTTGGGCCAAGAAGTAATGCTTCAAATACTGCCCATTGATAGGCAATGGGACACCCTCCCCAGTGAGAGTCTTCAAACAAAAATCATTATCTCCCAATATCTCTGAGATCTGGAAGGGGCCAAGCCAAAGCTTGTCAAATTTTCCATGTTCTCCCCTTTTGTCATGTGCTTTATCCCAATATAAGACCAAATCAAAGATTTTGAATGCTTTCACCTTGGATTTTCGATCAAACCATCTCTTAACAACACCTTGGTGCCTAGCAAAGTTCTCTAACACTTCATCTCTCTTCTCTTCAAGTTGCAAAAGCTCATCCAAACGAGTCTCACGTCTATCCCCTTCATCATAGTAATCATTAATGAGTTGCAAGGTGGGGATTTTCAGTTGGATTGGGAATACTAGCTCAAGGACATACACAAGGTGGTAAGGAGAGGTTCCTAGAGAGGCTTTGTGTCTAGTACAATCTACGTAGAGAGAAAATCTAAGTTGGGTGTGCCAATCTTTGGGATTTCTCTCTAAGAGTTTGTGGATGACTGTCAAAAGATTCTTGTTTGTGGACTCATCCAAACCATTTCCTTGTGGGTAATAGTTGGAAGAAAACTTAATAATGATACTATGATCAAAAGCCCATCCAAAAAACTTTAATGAAGCAAATGCAAGACCATTGTCACAAACTAAAGCATTTGGACAACCAAAAAAATTGATAATACCTGATTCCAAAAAATTGATCATTACTTCGGAAGTACACTACTTGCAGGAAAGAGCTTCAGTCCATCTAGTAAAATAATCAGTTACAATAAGAATGTACATGTGGCCTATAGAGGAAGGTGGGTTAATTGGACCAATGAAGTCCAGTCCCCATTGCGTGAATGATTTTACCTTAATTACTAGTTGAAGTGGAAGTGTTGAATGCTTCTCCTTGCTAGCTATAGTTTGACATACATGGCAGGTTCTTACATGGTTGTGCCCATCCTTAAACAAAGTGGGCCAATAATACCCTGCCCTTAAGATTTGTTTTGTAGTAGCTGGTCCAAAACCATGGGTTATGACATACTTATCATGAAATTTTGTCATCACTTGTGCAACTTCTTCTTTTCCAAGACAATGAAGATAAATTCATCCATGGTTCTTCTTATATAAGATAGCCCCTTTCAACATATAGTTGTCACTCTTCAAATGAAAAAATCTTTGTTGTATCGTGTTGATATGATTAGGACATTTTTGATTCAGTATATAATAGACAATATTATCATACCATTCATCTAGAGAGACATCTTAAAGGCAGTATTATTGGGTTGTGATATCAGGAACAATTTCAACCAAAGTCTTAGTCAATCCTTGTCCTCTCACAAGTTTCATGGGTTGTATTTTGATGTCATACTCCTGTAGCGTGGTCACCCATTTTTCTCTTCATTCCCCCAATTCATTTTGCATCAGCAGAAGCTTAACTACAAGGTCTAGTACTATTGCAAAGACTTTATTTCTAAGGATGTAATGTCAGAATTTTTTTACACCTCTGACCAAAGCATAAGCTTGTTTTTCTACACTAGGGTACTTCAATTATGCATCTTTCAACGGAACACTCATCAAAGCTATAGGGTGCTCACTTCCTTGATTGGATTTCTAAGTTAACATACCAACACAAGAATGATTAGATGCAAATGAATATATATAGAAAGGATTGTAATAATCTAGACTCACCAATACTGGGGCATCGACTATTTCCCTTTTGATTTCTACAAAAGCATCCTTTGCTTTAGCATTCCATTCAACTTTTGCATCCTGTTTCAACATAGCATTGAGAGGTTTAACTATTTTTTCAAATCTAGTAATAAACTTTCTGACAAAGTTGATTTTCCCAAAGAAGGATTTCATCTCCTTTTTATTGGTTGGGGGTTGGATTTTTAGTATAGCTTCTATTTGTTTTGGATCAATAGATATTCCTTCTTCTAAGATAACATGTCCGAGAAACTTCCCTTCAGTTACTCCAAAGATGCACTTCTTAGGGTTGAGTGAAATACCAAATTCCCTGCATCTCTGAAATACTTTGCACAAATCTATAATATGATCACCTCATTTCTTGGAGAAAACTATTAAATCATCCATATAAATAATGATACACTTACTCATAATATCCTTGAAGGCAATTTCCATGGCCCTTTGAAAGGTTCCCCTGCATTGATTAACCCAAAAGGCATTCTTCTATAAGCAAAGGTACCCCATTTCATGGTGAAGGCAGTCTTGTGTCTATCTTCATATTGTACCATAACTTGAGTATACCTTGAGTATCCATCTATAAAGGACATCATCTGGGATCCATTAACAATTTGTAACACTTCATCCAATGAGGGGATAGGGTAGTTGTCCTTTTCGGAGGCCCGATTAAGATTTCTAAAATCAACACAAAGCCCGATTTCTCCGTTTTTCTTCCTTACTGGAACCAACTTAGCAACCCAAGTGGAGTGCCTGACTAGGAATATGATGCGAGCAAAAAATAACTTATGTACTTCTTTTTGGATAATTGGTTCCAATAGGGCATTAATGGGTCTTAGTCTTTGCGTAAATGGCTTAGCACCTGGCTTGAGAGGAATAGTGTGTGTAATGATGGAGGTATCATTCATCTTCAAATCTTCATAACTCCAAGCTATAACATCCTGATATGCATGGAGTGTGTCTATTATTCCCCTCTTTTCTTCTGGAGTACACACCTTCCCAATGAAAATGTTATTAACATCATCTAGAGTCCCCATATTATAGATATCACATTGGCTACTAATGGAGTCCTTATTCTGCTGCTCCTAATCCTTTATTCTATCCAGATCAAAAATTCTTCCCAGCTGTACCATTCCTCTTGGAATGGTATTTGTTTCCAGGTTGATAACTCCTTCCAAGTCCATTTCTACCTCCTGAGGCTCCACCTCATCAATTATCTGAGAAGTGAACACATCAGAGCTTGTAATGAAATCAAGAATATGCATGTTGTCCTCAAATACTTGAAAATTAGTTACATTATCTAGTATTGAAGGTACTAGAGTGAGCTCCACAATGAACTTCTTCAATCCTGAAAGTGACAAGGGTTGCAAAGTGCTTGTTTCATGTGCTAGAGCATCTGTTGTTTGATTCTTGCTATAGGGTATTAATTGAATGTTAAAAGCATCAAACCCCTCAATCAAATCCCACACTCTATGTATGTAGTTGGTCATCCTTCTATCATGACATGAATACTACTTTTTGACTTGCCTAACTACTAGCTCAGAATCCCCAAAAACTTGTAAAATTTTGACTTTCTTTCTCAATGACATTAGCAGTCCATGAATTAAGGCTTCCTATTCAACTATGTTATTAGTGTAATGGAACTGAAGTCTATGAGGAGCGAATTTTTTTTACCTCTAGGACCGATCAACTCAAACTGAACTCTAGCTCCTTGCTTAGACTTGGATCCATCGAATTTGAGTGTCCAACAACCAACAACTCTTGAACCCCTTGATCTATCCTCATTGGTTTTGCTACTACTTGGAGGTTCTTCATGAGGCATTGGCCTTTTCCCTTTAGGATCATACTGGATACTTTGTACACTTATCCTGATAGTTGGAGATGGATTGATGCAATTTTGTATTTGCTCCACTACTGTTTGGCATAGGCAGCATTTTAACTCTAAGTGAGAGGCATTGTGGACCCTACACCAGTTCAGAAGAATTAATTCCTAAAAATTCATATATATACCTAGTTAGATTTTGTCTTCTATGCATTTTTGAATAAATTCTTGAAAGTTATCCAACAGGTTGAGCTGACCATTTTCCTGATCATCCTCTTCTTCTATTAGTTCTACCAATGCTCCAATACTGCTGGATTCTTGAGTGAGCTCTTTGGGTATATCTTGCAACATGAAGATTTCATTTGTATCTAGTTCCTGAGTAGAGGCTGCCAGTACATAATTCCCCAAGCTAGACTCAGAAACCAATACTTCGTTTGAAGTATTCTGATATTCAGTGATCACATACTTCATCCTTTGTTCCCTCTCAATTCTAATCTGGTTTGGAACTCCTTTCCAAGGAAGCCACATGTGAGAATGATCAGTTGACACATATCCATTTAATTCCTTAGTGAAATCCCTACCCAATATTAGACCGTATGCATTAGGAATATTTGCCACTTGAATGTTGATAATTTGTTGAATCCTAGGGTCTGATGCAACTTGCATGGGAATCCTTTTCAGTTCACCCACTACATTCACCTTCATCTTATCCAACTGAGTAACCTTTCATTGAGAGGTTGCAGGAATAATACCTAAAGCTTGATAAACGGTGAAGGGAATGACATTTGTGGAGGCACCTAAATCTAAGAGGAAGTTATGCAAGTTTTTTCCAAAGATTCAGATAGAAATCAAAAAAGGATGGGTTTTAGTCTTTCCTTGGAATAGACTCACTTGAGTATCAGCTTGCACAACTTGGTTCTTATCCTTTTCTTTCCCTTTATCCTTAGACTATGCTTGACCTTGATCCTTTGGTGTTTGTGAGATATGAGTATTCCCAACTACTTCATTAATTTTCCTATATTGAGGGATCACATGGGTTTTAAAAGTTCCTAAGACTGCATTTCTAACAGCAAGAACCCTTAACAATTCAAAAGTAGAAAGACTTACCTTCAATTTCTTGAGTTCCTCAGCCACATACTCACCAAATTGTTTTGTACTCATATCAGAACGGGTGTCTTTGGGATAGTCCACCAACTTGTCCTTGCCTGCATTAGTGCTCCTCCCTTTTGAGAAATCAGTTTTTCCTCCTTTTGACAGATATTGTGTTGGCACATCAGGATAGGATAGCAGGCGGTGTAGTGAAGTTATTTGGAGGAATTGAAGTAGTGAATGAACCTCCAACTTTCCTACTCCTCAAATCATATTTCCTAGTGCATTGTTGGAACATTTGAACCTCTTCAACACCTATTTCCTCCTCATCCAGAGGACCATTATCATTCTCAGTACCTTCGTGAAACAACTATGAAATCTTGTTTTCATTGCATACTTGTTCTATCTTGTCATCTTGTTCACTTGACTCTTGTTCTGGCCCATTTTCTTCACTTCACAAGAAAGGAGCATGATTCAACACCAACACTGAAGAATCATAAGGGCCAGATGGTACCAATTCCTGGTTACTAGAATTATTTTCAGCTTGTTGAACTTCATACTAGAATATGGATGCAACAGTTTGGAATTCAAGAGAATCCAACTCAGAGTGCTGATTTGTCTTATGGAGTCTGCACCATCCAGACAAGGCTTCCTCAGCTAAGTACACACCACTTGAATGCTTATCCTAATTGGGATGTTGATCCAATGGAGTAGGGACACCTCCATTATTTGGCTTGGTATTCCACACTCTATTTTTCTTAGGAGGCTTCCTTCTATCAATTCCTTGTCCAGATGACTATCCTCTATCAAAGTTTTGTCCATGTCCTTGTGTAGAATCTCTATTTTCCCTATTATAATTGGATTGTATATTTCTCTGGGCAGCTTGAAGTTGACTGTTTTGATTCCTCAGATAAGTTACTTTAGTGGTCAACTTCATAACTTGTTCTATCAGCTCATCCAACCTTTCTTTATCAGAATTATTATAAGATTTAGAACCCACATTATTCTGAGAATATCCTGGTGGTGCCCCTGAGCTTATGGAATGGTTCAGTACTTTAGAATTTTGCAAGTAAGTTGGGCAACCATCCTGTTGTTGTGGATTGAGGGGTTGATTGACATTCTGAGGATAACTAGGCATAAGTGGGGCCTAATTCATTGGAGGACCTAGGTGTGGGACCAAGGGTAGTTGTGGTACCAGATACATGATAGGTGTATGGTTGGTCAAGGCCTGATTAAGTGCTTGAATTTGTCTTGGGTGAGCAGCAAGCCCCAAAGATGGAAAAGGTCCTGAAAAATGTTGCCTCAAATTTGTACTAACCTTGACTACCTTTGTATAAGCATCAAGCAAGTGTTAGGAGGGTTAGGTCTCCATTTAAGGAAGGTGGTTGTAAGGTTGTCAAGGGATTATAGTAAACCTCTAGGGCAGTAGAATTATCCACAACATAGGGTTCCTACAACCTAGTGTATGCATGATGTAATCTATTGTTGAATGACCCCATAGGTTCATTGACCTCCCTCTTAACCTTGGTGAACTGTAGATACAACTCATTAGCACTGATAGTAATTTTGAACTTCTATAGAAAAGAATTTTCAAGTTCAGTCCAATTGTGTATGGACCCAGTAGGAAAATGGTTGTACTAGTAAAAGGCATCCTCTCCTAGGGAATATGGGAAGATTATGCATGCAACATCTTCATGATTAATTCCCCTATCCCTAAGGTAGGTCTGGAAAATTCTAATATGCTCCTCATCTATCCCATTAGGGTAATTGACATGAAACTTGGAGCAGAAATGTTCAATATTTTTAGGCATGACATTGTAGTTGTTAAAGGACAAGGGTGAGGGGCTATTTTCCTAGAAATCCATTGGTGGTGGTGGTTGATTAATAGCTAGTTGGGGCTACCGAATGGGAATGACCTCAAAATCAAATGAGGATGAACTAGAAGAGGGTGAAGATGATGGAGAGGATGGAAAAGGTGGAGCAGATGATGATTCTCCCCTTCTTCTGGTCCTCCTTGACCTAGTATGGGCTTGTAACTCCTAGAAATATTCCTCCCCTAGTGTAGATCTGGTCCTTCTTCAAAACCTCTGAGGAGAAATTACAGATAGAAAATGCTCCAGCTTCCGTATTTAGGCCCTCCTAGCACCAATCTATTGATGGTTTTTTTTGCACAACAATAACTCAAACAAAATATAATATCCTATCTCTCTTGAAAGGTAAATCTCTATTAGAAAGCCTCAAGCGATAACCCCGAGGTCTATAATGTTAGGTCTTGACAATGCAAAAACAACTCAATGATAGATGTGAAAATATTGGTAATCACAAGGGGCCTTACAAAACAAATGCTAGAAACTTAAAACTCATCAAATCTTGCAATATGTCAATGCTTTTAATCCTAATACTAACCTATATTTTAAAAGAAATAGATAAAGATAAAGGGTTTAGGGATATTTATAAAACTAAACCTAAGACCAATTGTGCAAACAATCAAATACTCAAAGTGGACCAATCCTTCAAAACCAATTCCTACTAAACCTAGATTAAACCTGCAATCTCACAGAAACAGTGCAATCTTCTGAGGAAATAAAGATTTTCAGATTATGGAGCATTCACACAAATTAAACTTATTTTATAATTGAAATGAATAAATACCCACAATTGAACTCAACACACAATTTTTTAGGCCCAGGCTAACTTTCACTGTAACTTACAATGAACAAGCTACTAAAAGTATGGACCAAGGATTGCTCAACCACCTCAAATATCAAATCATTAACACAATTGCATGGCATCTAAATCTAAGATCTAACATGCAACCACAATTTCAAAGCAATATATAAAGATATGGATAAACAAGAACCATGCAAAGTGAACAACACAAGTAAGAGCACCAAAATTTGAAACCACCATCAACAAGCTGCTAAAAGTATCGACCAAGGATTGCTCAAACACCTTAAATATCAAATCATTAACACAATTTCATGACATCTAAATCTAAGATCTAACATGCAACCACAATTTCAAAGCAATATATAAAGATCTGGAGAAACAAGAACCATGCAAAGTGAACAATGTCTTTACTTATATTGAATCACCCAGAATTTGAAATAATTCATGTATCCTCAATATTTCAGCACTTGCTCTCAGAAAATACTAACTTTTTCCTTAGTTCTAACTATTCCAACTATGTATAACCCCTTCAAATGAAGTTGGGGGCTTAATTTATAGAGAAAATACATTAGGTTGTCCCAAAATTAGGGTTACAAAAATTAGGTTGACCAAACAGGTCAACCTAGACCCTTCTAGAAATATTCTCCTTACTAGCACAAACTTCTAGGTCATCCCCTTTGGCTAGAAAATTACATGACTGATACATTATCCTTGGTGGATCCAAATTGGTTATTTTCTCCCTCATTATTGGCCTCTAGCCTAGTGGATAATTTTTTAACCTTTTCTAATATTTCCCCCACATCAGTTGGATCCGGAGTTGGGATAAATTTTATTCTTAATTTATGAGTTTTCAACTCATCAACATATTTAGGCATCACTTTATCCCATTCAACCTCTAACTCATGATATTTGTCCAGCTTTGAAATGTAAATAGTTGAATCCTCTAGATGGTCCTTGGCAACTGGTGCACTGTCAGAAGGAGCATATATTTCATGCCACCATGCCTACAATCTGCCAATGTTCATATTCTTTTGACCAAAATTTCTTCTCCTAGTCATAATTTCTAGAAAAGTGATGCAACTATCATATATTTCTTTCATTTTCCCCTATAGCTTAACTATTTTCTTTAGGGCCTTAGAGAGGAGTTCCTTCCTGTAATTCCAAACTTCTATCCACTCCATCACCTTGGAAATATCATCAAAGGTGAAAATTTTCATCTGAGCCAATTCTTCCTTGGGCACTTGCAAAATCTTCTTCAACTCCTCAACAGTTGACTAATCAACCTTATTGCAATATGCAACATATTGGGAGGTTTCTTCAAGAAATTCAACAACCTTAGCATGAATACTGAAAATCTTTTCAATTGACTCATCACCCCTTTTGTTGACTTCCTGAAGCCACTCATGAGTATTATGCACTGAAGATTTTAACTTTTCTATTTATGAAACAACCTCCTTTGGTAACATCCCTTCTGGGATTGAAGAACCACCATCACTAGAAGCTTTCAAGGGCCTCATTAGGTGTTGAACATACTTATAAACACCACTTAGTTGCTTTTGCAACTTCTCCTTTTCTTCAGTCTCCTTATCAAGCCTTCTCAGAATGGCTTGGGAGGATTCTTGAAATTATTCCTTCTCTTGCTCCTTGGTGGATGGGCCCAAATTAATTGTTTGCACTTTATAATCAATGGGCCTCACCTCATCCTTGAACTTTTCTTTTGTAGGGATAGCTATGTGAACAACTTTGTTATTAAATTCATCCTTTGAAAACTTTGACATTGTTTTGGCTCTCTTCCTTTGCTTGGGTTGTCCCCATTGTTCTAACAATTTGTCCCAACTAGGATTTTCTTCCTAAACAATTATTGGCTTCTTGCTAAGCCTTTTCTCTAGCCAACAAGGATAGTAGGCTACTCTATTTTCAATTCTATAGAGGGAGCCTCTTGTTCATTCTTGTCTTGGTGTGGGATGTCAACAACCTCTTCCATATTCTTTTCCATCTCTTGTTGATCTTCCTATTCATCAATAACCTCTTTCTCTGGGGATTTAGATGGCCTCTCTTGGGTTACCTCTAATTCCACATTCTCCACTTATGGGATTAGAGTCCTCATCTCCAGATTCATGTTGCCCAGGATCATTTGATATATTTCCCTCCTCATGGATTGCTTCTTCTGAAATTTGTGCATTGTGAGGAGGAGAAGGAAGGGGAGAATAATTTCCTATAACTACTCTCATGGCACTAGCATTTGTAGGTGCCTCTTCAATATGTACTTATTTCTCTGCAGTCTTCATCTCAGCTACTGGGGATGTCTTATGTTTAGGAGAATTTATCCTAACATATACTTGTGGTTTTCCCCCTAAGCTCTCTACATCCACAACTTCAACTGAAGAGGGAGCATCAGTAGAAGTTCTATCCTTTCTAGATTTAGCTGCATTTTGGCCCTCAGTGACCAACTTTCTCTTCTTGATTGGATGTGAGGCCTCTCCTTCTTTAGTGGTAGCATTGGCCTTAGGAGCGTTCTTGGTCTTTGGATATCATTTTTTCAGCTAGTTTAACTTGAATTTGGATTCTTGTCTTTCTTTTCAAAAATAGAGGCCTTTCTTCCTCTTGGACATCCTCATCATGAGGCTCAGTAGTGTCATCAACTTTATCAGCTCCAGCTTCTTCCTCAAATTGGGATTCCAAATCCCATCAAATCATATATAAATTTAGTGTCATCAGCCTCCAACTCCAACACCCTATGCTTCACCCATAGCATGGAGTATTTCTTTATTGGCCTTGTCACTTAGTCCAAATACGTCACTTCTTCCTCTGACCAGTTTATTGGAGACAAAGGCTTGTTCTTATAAAGCTCAAAATCATGTTGTTGAATCAAATATGCATCATCATCTTGGACTTGGTCTAGCACCTCTGTAACTCTATACAATCTTATCAAATTGAGGGGCAACCTAGAGAACCTTCTCCTTACAACTTCAAATTCATCCCAGAAATTGGCCCAATAGTCCTCAATGTGATCTTTGTGTCTGAATTCTCTATTGGCCTATTTCTGAGCCTTCCCATAGGGATCAAAGTTATCCTTTTTGGTATGAGAGTATAATTCAAATTGGGCCATCTCTTTCTCAGAGTACTAGGCACTTTGGATGGAGGGAGATGATTCTAGAGTTCCAATTCTCGATGGGAATTTTTCCCCTATCCCCTTCTTGTGTAAGTTCTTTTGCAAAATTGTCTCAAATTCCATCATTTGATTTGTCAATTCCAACATTATGAGCTTATTAGTTGGGTATCTTGGCAATCTAAGAGGAACAATAGGAGACCCTTGTATCTGGATGTTTGTGAATCTTTGAAACTAAATAAACCATTGGCCATACTATTTGATCAAGTCCATTACATCAGAAGAAACTCTAACATGGAGGGCATCTTGTAGCAACCTAGGAATGTACATGAAAAATGCATTGTTTTCTCTCCTATAATTGGTGGTCTTATATTGTAATTGTGGATATATGTCCCATATTCTATCTTTTCCCAGGGTTCCTTTGCAAGTGAGGGCTTAATACCTGGTTTTGCTTCCCAATATATATACAAGTTATAAGGTCATTGTGAATCTATTGGTCTCTTGTATACTCCTTAACTGGGCATCTAAGTTATTACTTATGATTTTGGCCCAATGATAATGTTTTCCACCCATGATTTGTGTAATGGGGAAGAACATCCAATTATGAAAAATATGAGCCTCCTCTACCCCCATTACCCTACCCAAGAGAGTTATGACATCATGATACTCCAACTTAAAATCACTTCTATGCAATTGTTTAGGAAGCTTGGAATAGTGTGGTTTAGGCTTCAATATCCAAGAATTATTCATGATTTCCAAGGCTCTGTTAGGATGTTCATCATAGAACTTTATTGCTTCTCCAATTTTTATCTCCTCAATGAGCTTGTGATGTGAAGCAATATTGAACACCTATGCAATAGACTCCTCAGTGAGATTTTCCATGACCCTCCCCTGTGGTCCAATTATAATCCTTGTATTGGAATCATAATGCCTTGCACACTCTAAAACCAGCTCATGGAATAATTGTGTGGGTGGAAACCATACTGCTTGGGATAAGCCAGTATGAGTGAGAATTTGTGCTAATTGAGTGGGTGCATTTCCAAACATCCTAATTTGAAAATAATCATAATCCACATGCCCCATATTTGTGTCTACAATCTTTCCCCAGGCATAAGAAATATTGAACTCTAGCCATATACCCTTAAAGTCATACTTCATCCTTTCAGCTCTTCTTCTCACCTCCTCTTGTACTAAAGCAACCTTTGATTTGGAAGTTTTGTTAGGGCTCAATTATGCCTACATTTGTTAGAGAAAACCATAATTACCCATATGGAAATAGCAATATAACTCTTTAACACATGTTATTAATTCAATGAAGTGTCCATATTTGTTAAAATGATGCCAATGAATGCAAACTATAATACCAATATAAACCTTGAACATCAATGCAAAGCAGACAATTCACTCAATGAGATCCCACCAATAGATTAACCAAGAACATACAAGTGAATCTCATTCTTAAACATACAAATTACTCAAAATTCAGTAATGAATGTCATACAACCTCATGTGCAAGCTCAGTTATCATTAAAACTTGAGATTTGAATACTTCGGGAAAAGCTCAAGGAATTTGTCCAGGGTCAGATTTTCTAGCTGGAATGAAGCTTGGGTAATTCGAGGTAGCTCGAATTTGTGGGGTTTGGCTTCAAAGTGCATTTTAACTTGCCTCCAAAGACATTTCACAAGATTAGGATTCTTTGACTCATGAAAGCACCAATTATTCTAATGATCACATTCAAAACCATTCTCATTGAAGTTCAGATCACTACATGCCTCAAAGATTTGAATTCCAAGGGATTTAGTGAATTCTAGGAGGGTTGGATTTCTTGAGCGGATTAAGGCTCGAAAAATCTGAGCTACCTCAGAATCACCGATTGCAAGCTATGCTCAAATATTTCTAAGTATCAAAGCTCTTATCATCAGACTTCAGGATTTTGAGTGTACAAAGGATCCAGAAAATTTGAGGGGTCTTGGATTTTTTGAGTGGATTAAGGCTCAGAAAATTTGAGCTACCTCATAATTTATGAGTGTTTTGCTCGGGATTGAAATTCACTAAGTATTGAATTTTTCAAATCTTGAAATGATTAATCATTTACATGCTTGAGATTAAATTGATGTTGACTCTTGATGATGATTTAAGTCAAAGACCTTGCACAATAATCTCTTGATACCATTCAATCCTATCATCAAGCGTTCAATATGGAACTAGGGTTTGGGGAAATTTAGGGTTTCTAAATCTAAGGTTAACTCTGAGTGATACCCTAGCATCTAAAGGTTCAACTTTAAAAGAGCAAGTAAAGGGCACCCCACGAAACCCTAACACCCTATACATGTCAATGCACTCGACCACAATTTATTAAACACATGCTTAGAGTAACGCCAAACCTAAATTTGACCATAATGAAGGCATAAATAAAACAATTTAACACCTCCTACTCAATGTTCAATCAAAGACTCCACAAGAAATCAAGCATTGTGCACATAATGCACCAAAAAACCAAAAAACTAGTGATGTCCCACCTTGGAATGACACATATAAGGGAATGATGCAATGGAGACCTCAGAGAATCCTGTAGCGACCATGCAGAGAACACAACCTTCACTTTGGAGCTCAATCGAAATGCAGGATGGGGAAACTTCTCTCAAGTTCAAAGTCTCTCAAATGTTAAAATGACAATGAATGCCTTGTTGATTTCAATTATATTTCCATATCACATTAAAATTTCTAAATATAAACACAATAAATGCATAAAGTGACACTTTAGAAGTTCAGGGATCCGATATGACCTCAGACTCAAAAATTCTGAGGGAACTCTGAATTTCCGGCCGGACTAAAGTTCGGCTAATCCGAGGTACCTCGGATTACTTGAGACTCTCCCAAATTTATACAATTTATCCTCCAAGATGGAATTTCACACTATGGAAGACCTCAAGGAGTTAGACCCATGATCATGATGTTGCAAAAAAGACATCTCAAATGTAGATTAATCATTAATTACCTTGGTGAAACAAAATCAAGACCGAGAGACCTATCCCTTAAGGGGAAAAGGTTAGGACCCTAAGGAAAACAAGCAAACAGTTTAAGAGAAAGAAAGAGGGTCTTTGCTCTCAGTGGGGCATGTGTGCAAAAATTTCACAACAATGTCCTTATACATCCAAGCAAAGATATCAGGATGAGAATGTAGGAGATTGGAATGTTTGTTCACTTCTTCTGAGGAAAGACACTTCCCAATCTTAATTACCTTTTAAGAAGATAGGATCCATAGAGATTTTGGTAGTGTCCCCTTTCAGGAGGGAACTATGATCTCCAAGATGTGATATTGGAACATCATCACCAACATTAGATAGATGGTCCTCCTCATTGACACTCAAGGAAAATTCCCTAAAATATGTTCGTTCATGCAAGTGATATGGGAATCATCTTTTGTGATGAAAGGGAGGCGGAGGGGAATAGACACCAAAGAATTCCTCAAGTGCTTCATCTGAGGAGAAGACATCTAAAGGGACTTTATTGGCCTACCCCTATCCTCTATTAATTCAGGATGGACCAAAATTAGTGTTTCAACCAAAATCATATTAACACTCTTCTATTTAGATTGTTCAATAGAACACCCCAAATCTAGATAGCGCTTTCGCGGCTTAAACTAGATAGGGACTTAGATTCCTTGCTTAATAAACCCTAGTCCTTTCTTCCCATAGCCATACTAAGAAGCAAGTTGATAGCCAAAATCATAGCAAGTTTGTAGAAATTTGGGAGATAGTGGCTCTACATAGAGGGCTTCGTTCCACCAATGAATATCAAACACATCTACGAGAGCACAATCATCTCCTTTACTTGATTCACAAATATTAAACTCTTTTACAAGGGTGGGACTGCTCTCCTTAGTAGGGGAAGGACTAGTCTCCTAGATAGGATCACAAATCTCTTCCTCAATGGGAGAATTGTCCACTTTTACATCAAAGGCATTCAAAAATTCTAGATGAGTGGGGCTTTCTTTGTATTCTGCAATGAAGAGTTCAAATAATTCTAAGGACCCCCAATCATCACCTAGAAAAGCATTTGATTATGAAGAAGAGGTAAACAAGGATGACTTAGGACTTTTTGCTTTAGGTGACTCAATTTTAATGACACTCAGTTTGGGAACAACCTCCACAGAGGGTATCGTTGAGGAACATGCCATAGCATCAGTAGTTAAAGATGGAATACAATTCTTAAGAGTGAAGAAAACTGAAGCCCAATCAACAACCGCTAACTCACAAAGGTGAACAACTTCTGGGTTAGCTTTAACTGTGACCACCTGATTATTTGCAACAAACTTTAAGGAACATCGATGTAAAGTAGAAGTTATAACACACATAGCATGAATCTAGGGTCTCCCCAAAAGAATATTGTAAGGTAAAGGGCGAGGCATCACATAAACTAAAGTAGGTAAGGTAACAGGGCCTAGCTACAAAGGCAGTATTATCATGCCTAGAGCTTGGTGGCCAACATTATTGAACCCTCGAATGTACAAAGAAGAAGCAACTAGAGAAGATGAATCAACTTTAATCTTAGGTAGTAGGTTGATACCACAAAAATTGAGAGCCAAACTGGTGTCAACAAGAGTACACCTAATGCCAATGTTATTAACATTAATTATAATCATCAAAGGGTCTGCTTGTTTTTGCACATCTGAAGGCAGGAGTTCTTGTGGTGGAATGTAATATTCAACGAATCTACATGAATATGAACCAACAATGCATTAAAATTTGTATGCCTAGTGGAGGTAGGAAAGAGGATCTTCTGTAAGGACTCATAAAGCATTTCCTAATAAACTGAAGCAGTCTAAAGAAAATCCCAAAGTGAGATCTTAGCTGGAGTAACACGGAGTTGCTTGACAAGGTCATAATCACCCAATGCTTTAGTCGCAGGTTTAGGTTCTAAAGGAAGACTTGGTTGAGAAGGTGCTGATGAAGTAGGAACTTGAGTAGGTTGAGATGTAGGAACAAAAGGTTGTTGGTCCAAATTCTATTTGTTTCTTCTTGTATTGTATGTGTTCCCAACATCATTATAGGAAGTAGAGTCCATAGCTTTTATGAACCTTGAATACAAGTCCAGTACATCATCATGACATGAAATTCCATAGATAGAATGATCCTCCCTTGGAGAAGGGCTAGATGGAATCAAGTAAATGATGGGTTTCTTAGGGCTTGGAGGAGCCACAAAGACCACCACTACATTTATCGACTCCTCAACTTTCAAAGAAGAAGTTTTCTCAAAAGATTTATGGATAGGGGAAGACACTTCTAAGAAATCATCTAGAGCATCATCCAACATGTCAAAATATTCCTTAGAGAAAGGATTATCGTAGACATGAAAAAATTGTAAAAATAGACCCAACATGTTTCACGTCAGGCTCAACAAAATGTGA
Organism: Sequoia sempervirens; assembly: GCA_007258455.2. NCBI lineage: Eukaryota > Viridiplantae > Streptophyta > Pinopsida > Cupressales > Cupressaceae > Sequoia > Sequoia sempervirens. Next base: position 5,748,496 of record VDFB02000003.1, read on the forward strand.
GATATGAGGGATTTGCTGCACATGGGTCTCTTAATTCTCAAGAGATCGCCAAGGAACGAACTACCGTTATCCTCCTCATCATAAACTAAATGAAGAAATGGCAAAGGAAATGTACACAAGCTGGCTTTTAGAGAAGACTACTTCAGATTTCGAGAGAGTGAAACTTCTATATTTTTTCCTCTAATAGAGGAGCTCTCGACCAAAGGATGACAACACAAATTTAGGACACCAGTGTGGCGTATTTTCGTCCAAATGGCACACTGGCATCCTAAGTGACAAAAAGCTTAGGGGCTCAGGTAGGCAGAATAGAGTCTCACTTCCTAGCTCAGATTTGAGGTCTACTAAATAGAATAATAAAATAGAGAACATAAACTTCAAGAAAAGCACAAGGAGAAATTGGAGAAAACTTACCCTCAACTAGACGTTCGAGTCTTCACTCCAAGTTCTGCTTCACAACCTACACACAGAAGAACAAGGGGAAAATTTTGGGGATGTATAGGGGTCTACCTCAGTCAGACCCCTATTTTGGTGTTCCCACCTCCATGGACAGCTAGATAGGAAGAGAGTGTAACTGAAATGGACAAAGTGTGTGGTGAAAGAAAAACTTGCTTTAGGAGTAGAATCCACACCACTAAGTAGTAAATGAGCAAGTAAATAGAAAAGAGTGAGAGAGGGAATTACCCACGGGCCTAGACCCTCTCTGGAGCACACAAAAACACCGTTGAATGCTTGCTTAAGAGCTGTAGTTGTTGGAGGGACCTCAGTCTGGCAGAGCTTTGCTTGTGGAAGTGTTTCATGTCAAAGATAAGAGAAATTTGAGAGTGAAGTTGAAGAGAGCTTGACTGAATGAATTGAACCCCCAAGAAAGAGAAAATGAGGGGTTTTGTTGCGTTTAAGGGCAGAAAAGAGCCATTACACTTGAAATCCTAATTGCCAAGACATGTGTCAAGAGTCAATATTTGAGATTCCTTATTTTAAACTCAAAAAACCAATAGGATGCTAGTGCACCGCATAGATGTCTGCACGTTGCGTAGGTGTCCAGGACATCAATTTTTGGGAAACATGTCATTAGGCTTATGTTGCTTCACCACTAGTCCACATGGAGTTATAATTGTGAAGTTCTGGCCCATGGTATTTTTTTCATTAATGCTCTTACGCATTATAAATGCTAGGAAAAGTGCTAAAAGTGAAATTACCCCTAGGTGCAATTTTGCGACATTATATAAATGTATGCACCTCAACTGTGCAACATGAAATAGGTCAACACCAAAAAATTCCAAGGTATAAATAAGTGAAGGAGACCATGCCACAACTTAACTGGGACCCAAATCTACACCAACACGCTTCTCAACACTTACACAATCAATAATCATCCACCATAATTAGTACTTACACACCAAGTCAGCCAAACCTACACTAACACTAAAAAGAAACTCCAAACACACCTCTAGGTCTAGAAACATCTCAGGGACCACACAACAATATTCCAAAACATTTCAAAATATTCCACATCATCAAAATATTTTCCACTACTATTGCAACCACCTGAAACTTAAGAACACTTTCATTATGTGCAATCTGACATACTAGCACAAACATCCAACAAACCAAACAACCTTGCAAAGCACCAAAACACATGAAACTTATAGGGAAGGTAGATATAGTTAATATAAGTATGTTCCTAGATCCAAAAGAACCTTCACTATGGAGAAATGTAGAGCAATCTCATTTCTCTTAGACACCTTGTTTTACCAAATAGACATTCTGTCAAACACATCTTCTATTACGGAATGATCTAAAACCTAAAACTTTGGGTATAACACCTCTTAATACCTTTGATCATCACATCCAAACCGCATGGGTATATCTTCAATCATGAATAAATGTGGAGCTAAACACTGATAACCACTCTATCACACTAAAATCTCTCTTATTCAAATTTTCTCAAAAGCACTTGGAAACCAAGCGAACCAACTTCATCAAAAACATTACTTATCACATACATCAATGATAACATTGATGACAACACCTCAACATAGTGCAATGCTCTCAAACATCAACAATCTCCCCCAACACAAGTCATACCAACAACCTCTGCAACTCTACTAAAGTAAGACATCAATGAAAACACTAGTACAATGTGCTGAAACCAATACCAACAACTCCAAGCTTGCCATCATAAACACCATTAGTATTCCAACAATATCTTCAAACAAGGGGTTGACATCAATTTAAAAACCCAAACAACTCACAAACAACTCATGTTTCCAACAATCTCCCCCTTTAGCATTGATGGCAATACCATTTCTAAAAAACCATCAACAAAAAAGGCATACCAACAACAACTCTCCAAGAAGCAATATTTCCCTTGACTGGGGAAACTTTTTACTCTTCATACTCACATTCTCTTGCTCCTAAACACTCTCTCTTGCAATACTTTTATGAACTATGTTTTTTCAACCACTCTAACTTTCTCCCCCTTTGACATCAATGGAAAAGGATCATAGACTCAACCAACTCTCTTACTCTCCCCATTTGACAATATTCAAATGAAAACACTTGCATCTCTCACACATCACCTATAAGAAACTACACACTCTCTTTACTACACTTATTTTTCTACACTCTCTTCACAGACTTCTGCAACATTGAATCTCTCTCTCCCTCTTTGTTCCTTTACTTTTCAGACAATAATTTTCCATACACTACACCAACCAGTAACCACTACTACCTACTCCTTTTGAGTGGTAGCCTTCATTAGTCCAAAATAAAAGAATAAATCTTGAAGTTCTCCACTGAACTGATGCACACTCGTATGCATCTAGTTGAAATAAGGAGGGGAAATAAGCCCTAAATTCTATTAGAGATACTCAAAATTATCTTTAGGAAGAGCTTGTTAGCTCTCAAAAATGTAGGTTTTAACCACAAAAGGTTGCCAAGCTTTCACAACGTTTTAGGGTAACAGAACAAGGTTTGAAACAATTAAACCTTCTACTCTTTAGGTGCTACAAAACCAAGGCGGGTGTACCTCTCTGAATAATGCAGACTTAACTTGCAATAAATCCTCTTACAACACTTGTTCACAATGGAAAATGGGAGTGAACAAATGAAAGTCAATTTGAAAACAGTGACAATATTCTCCTCTAAGTCCTAAATACTCAATTAAAAGAAACTGAAGGAATTTATAATGAGGAAGTGTAGAGACTAGTGCCTTTTTGGGTATGCGGAGTCAAATGAGACCAAGATAAGCAACACTTTCTGGAGAAGACACAAATTATCTGGCATATGTTTTGCTTACAACTTGTATAAACATGCAACAATGTGACTACTAAGTTCTACTTCAATAATCCAAAATGAGTTTCTCTGATTACTGTGATCAATAAAAGGATTTAATCTTTGCTTGAAAGAACCAGTTGATTGATCACACAAATATAGCAAATGTGTATCGATAAATCAAACATAAACTTGCTATGTTAATTTAGACAACCAAAAAAATCATTCATGGAGACAACTTAGCAGTATTTTCCATTTTAATTCAACAGATAATTGATACCAGAGAAATGCAGCAACATCAACTGAATCTCATAAATACCTCCATTATGAAATCATGCAATAATAGCCTCTGGTCTGATAATTTTATTCTACTGTATCTACTTGCAATATATCAAAAATCTAATTTCTAGTCACTATTGACAACTACAACAAGCTTATTTATACACCAGCATGAGAAAAATATCAAAATAAAATATTATGTCGGCCCTCCACAAGATTCGGGCTCAATCCAAGTCGGCTAGCAACAGTCTCCAAGCATTCAACATGTCGGCCACAAGATTTTGAAATTCTGTTTTTAACAGTAGAATAGTCGGCCAGACACAACATATCATCTTGCCGAAGGCAATTCAAATGCTTCATCCCCTCGCCCAGTATTTCATGTTCACCATGACCACCCGCTTGCTATATCGAAGTCAAGAAGAATCACTTTCGTGTCGCTATAGCCTTAGGCCATCAGTGAGATGTCATATAGAGTTCATCGGGTCACACCGAAAGTTCTTCACCAATCGCAGGTCGCCATAACACCTCGCATGTTACATCGAAGCCAAAGGATACACTTCTGATTCTTTAAGTTTTGCTGTGACCACACAACATCGGTGAGACTCAATAGCGAATTAACAGAGTTCCGCCGAAAGCCTCGAGCCACAATGTATCGCCAAGACACCAATGCACCCATACCGACAGAAAAGCTTTGTCCAATGTATGTCGTTGTAGCCTATCACACTCGGGGAGATGTTACATAGGGTACACAATGTTTCACTGAAACACCCCGAGCACATACCAATTCGCCAAGACAATTCAGAACTCCTACCGATGAATCCTCTCACATGCACAAGTCGGGGAGACAAACAAAACTCGGTGAGACCCTATCCCGAAAGCCATAAGATATGCCGATAGCTGCCAATAGAAAAATGCCAATCGCCACAACAGAGAACATGTCATGTCGAAAACCACCTGTAGGAAAAAATCCATTCACTGTGACAGATAATAAGTCTTTCCAATAGGCAACACAGACTTAAGTAGAAGAAGCACAACGGGTCGGGGAGACAAGAATGAACCTATTCCGATATGGACCCAGACATGAAAATGCACAACACGATTGATTCAATGGGACAATATGGAAAACTAGATGAAAAATGCATACGGTCGAACCAAATCAGGAAATTTATGAATGAAAACTTATGTAAAAACACCAGATTTTTACAGTCCCAATAGAGCCTTCGTAAAAATATATACAACTTGATCCTTTGTAGGAACATACTCCATTTTCACCTCATTTTCTACAACCTTCTCTCTCAAGAAGTGATACTGGTCGGATTGAGATATATTTTGTTCTTGAATGGATCATCAGTTTCTTTGATATATTGATTAAACTTGTATTGTCATATAGAATAGAAATAGGTTTATCATATGATATTTTGATATCCTACTTCTTACTCAACCATGAAACCAATATGCTTCCAAGATAGAAAGCACCTCCACTTGTACTTCTTATGTCATCCACACAACCTGCCCAATCTACATTGGTATAGGCATTTAATGAGAAATCAATATCCTCTAGATATCATAGACCATACTCTAGAGTGCCCTACAAATATCTAAATATCCTCTTTACTGTTGCCACATGTGATTCTTTGGGATCTTCTTGAAATCTAGCCTCAAGAAAAACTTCATTCATGATGATAACAGTCTAGTAGTAGTTAGATATAGTAGTCCATCAATCATTGGTCTTAAGAGATTCATCATTCTTTCTCAACTTACAACTAGTAACCATAGGAGTACATACTGGTTTAGAGCCTTTCATTCCAAACTTCTTCAACATTTCCTTGACATACTTTGATTATGAAATGAATATTCCTTTTTTTCTAATTGATTGATTTGTAGCCCAAGGAAGAAATTCATCTCCCAAAAAATAGAAATCTCAAATTTTGCATCTCCTCTGCAAATATTTTGCACATACCTTCATTTCCTCGAAAGATTATATCATCAACATACAATACCACAATCAAGAATTTTTCTCCTTCAACTTGAAAATACATATTGCTATCTGCACTAACTTTATTGAATCCTTTCTACAGTAAGTACCTATCAAATCTAGCATAACAAGCTCTGAGAGATTGCTTGAGACCATACAATGCCTTCTTCAATCTGTAGACCATATTAGGATCGTCTAATAACCGAAAGTCTTATGGTTGTTCAATGTATACCTCTTCTTCCAATTCACCATTCTTGAATGTAGATTTCACATCCATATAATAAACCTTGAAATCCTTATGTACTACAAAGGCCAAAAACTTCCTAATGGCCTCCATTCTTTCCACTGGAGCAAATTTTTCCTCAAAATATATTCCTTCCACTTGTGAGTATCCCTTGCACACAAGTCTAGCCTTATTTTTGAATTTTCCATTCTCATTTAGCTTGTTCTGAAATACCCATTTAGTTCCTATTACATTCTTTTTTGTTAGTCTTGGGACTAATTCCCAAGTTTGATTCTTCTCAATCTGCATCAATTTTCTTCCATAGCTTTGGTCTAATTCTCATCCTTGCATGCTTCAATCACTATCTTGGGTCCTATTTTGGAAAGTAGACACAAATTTTCCTATTCTTTTGTCATAGCTTCTATTATTCTTGTCAATATGCCTCTGCTCTTATCACTAATGATCTAATCTTCAGAATGATTCTTCTACACATACTTAGGAGTCTTAGGAATCCTTTTCAAATCGTCTTCCTCTTCAACGTACATTTCCTTTTCTTTTTATTCTTCTTTTCCTCCTTCTCATCAAGAGGACTCATTAGAATCATATCCTTCTATCAATACCAAGATTTTAAGTGGTTCTTCATCTAATTTGATGCTTGCACTTTCAACTATCTTCTTTAGCCTCTTTTTGTAGCACCGGTAAGCCTTGCTTCTTGTAGAATATCTAAGGAAGATTCCTTCATCTAACCTTACATAAAAATTTCCCAAGTTTTCATCTCTTTTGATATAACATTTTCTTCCAAATACTTTGAAATATTTGATAGTAGGAGTTCATCCATACCATAGTTCATAGGGAGTCTTTGAAATATTTACTCTTTCTTGTACTCTATTGAGTATGTATACTATAGTATGAATAGCTTCTCTCCAATAGACATATGATATATTTGCTTCCTTCATCATTGCACTTTTTACTTCCTGAACTATCCTTTTCTTTCTTTCTACAACTCCATTCTGCTTAGGACTTCTAGGGGCTGAAAAAATGCCTCTTTATTCCATGATCTTCACACAAATTGTTAAACTCATTGGAGGTGAATTCCCCACCTTTGTCAGACCTTAAGCACTTTACTTTCATATCCATTTCATTCTCAACCATAGCTTTAAATGCTTTAAAATTTTCTAGAGCTTTTGATTTTTCTCTAAGAAAATTTACCCAAGTCATCCTAGAGTAACCATCAATCAACAACATGAAATACATGTCACCTTGAAAGATTCCTATTCTTGTAGGTCCACATAGGTCTATATGCACCAACTCCAAAGGTCTTGGTGGTAGAATATTATTTGATATTAAACCTCCTTTTTTTTACTTCCTGACCTAACATTCCTTGCAAACTACATTGATAGGCTTTGTAATTCTTGGCAGATCTCTCACATCTTGAGTAGAGATGATCCTCACAAGGCTATCAAAATTTATGTGACACATTCTTTTATGCCATAACCAAATTTCATTGATTTGAGTAAAAAAAAACTTACCATTAGCACCTTTGATATGATAAAAATTCCCATCTATCCTTGTTCCTGCAGCAACCAAAGTTCCAAAGCTTTCTTTTCTAATTTCACAACCACCATCCTTAAATAAAAGATTATATTCATTTCTGCATATTTTTCCTACACTCAAAAGATTATGTTAGAGACCCTTGACATAAAGAGCATCATTTGTATTATTATTTCCATCAAAACTAATTAAACCTTTTCCACATATCTTAGCAGATGTATCATCACAAAAATTAACAAGATCACCTCCAAACTTCTCAAGTTTAACAAACCTACTCTTATCACTTGTCATATGATTTGAGAATCCATTGTCAACAATCTAGTGATTTTTCTCCTCTCTAACATGAAAAGAAACCACAATAGTTCATTTGATGTTGTGACCTATTTTCAGAGTAGATTCCTTCATACATATTTTAGAGTCAATAGAATTAGTTCCAACATTTAGAGCCATGAACAAGCTGTTGGACTAGGGAACACTGAGAGGGGGGGTGAATCAGTGTTTAGAAAATTTGACTTTCAATTCAGATCTTAAATCATTTTTAGCACATAAACAAAAAAAAAGATGCAAGCACATAAACAAGATGATCAAAACACCATAACACCAATATTTTTACATGGAAACCCTGTTAGGGAAAAACCACAGTGGAGATTAATCCACAATTTATACTCTATTAAAAGTATGAACAAAATGGAATGCACTTGCATTCAGGCACACTTCCTAGATCTCACTGCTCAAAATAAGGAAGATTCACTGCCTTACAAAATGTTTGTGATTACAAAAAAAATTGAACTGAGAAGATAGAATCTACAAATGCCTATATTTAGTTCTAGTGAAGCACATAAAATAGATTCTGAATCTTTTATCTGACCCTGCAACTCGCTCTGCTTTGCTCTGCCCTAATTCACAATAATCTTCTTCTTCTCAAGAAAAAATTACTCAACTGATCTTCTGATGTTTTCTCATACATTTTTTCTACTCTTTTCACACATTCACACCTTCTCACCACTTCTTCCTCTCGCCAAAAATGAATTACCGATCTCATATATATATTTGCTAGAAAAGGTTTTAATCACTTAAGTCGGCTTCAACAAAACATGAAATATTCTCCAACAGTCATCTCAAATCATAATTTATATTTAATGCGCACCCAAAAAGGTCAGCTAAGACATAATCGGGACCCAAAACAATATTCTCAAACTTAGAAACAATTAAAAAAATACTCCTTATACATCTGTGACACACTACATTCATTGAGTCGGTCATAATGAGAAAATAAACAAAAAATCATTCTACCGAATCTCCTAACTCCTACAACGATTGCTACAACAACAAAAAACTTACCAATAAGGTAACATACATGCTTAAAAAAAATTCTTGGAGATCCAAAACACAAAATGATGATTCGGTGAAGCATACAAATTGACTAATTGACCGAATACCTTATTCTTCATGCTTTCTGCCAATAACACACTTTCTTCTACATTTTTTGTTGGTATAAGTAGATCCTGATCTACGGAATGAGATAATGACTTCAGATTCCATCAATGACAACACTAGAAGCCAAAAATAATCTCCCCAAGCCATATGCCAATAATCTCCCCCTTTGGAATTGATGGAAACACTTAGTGAAAAATGACTAAGTGTCGAAACCAAAACTCAAAATTCCAAAACACAACAAAACACTACTCCCCCTTGGAATGTTAGAAATTTTTCACTGCTCTCCTCCCCCTTTGACATCAATGAAAAAAATGTACTACTTACTCTCCCCATTTTCTCTTTTGCAAAAGAAAAATGTTACTACTCTCTCTCTCCCCCTTTGCTAAATAGAAATTTGAGAAATTACAACCGCTGCACAAATCAAAAAATTATTTTATACTTATCCTTTATCTCTGGAAGAAATTTCTTCCAAGCATCTACTGGAATCCCAATAATTATTATCAAACTATTGTTTTATGATGTCTGGTTGATGATCTGAATGAGGGATTCTGGAATTGTAATCGCTTCTTCCAACTTCTCTCCTTTCTTCAGAATTTTAATTTGTTGCTCCATTCTACATTCAGTTGGATCCTTCACTTTCCAGAAAGTGTCCATAAGAGTGTTTCTGGAAAAGTGAACCTTCACATGCTCAGTCTACAACTCATGAATCTTTTTCTTGACAACTCCATCTAGGTCCTAAAACATATTGTAATCCTGACCAATTCTGATAAACTCACTCTCAATTTTCTCCAGCTTGTCCTTGTATTTACCAACCACATGTGGCCACCAAATACAATAATTATAGACCTTATTGGCTGAGTCAATGCATTTCCTTAACACATTCATTCTCTTTTTCAGTTTGGCGAGAGACAGCCTAAACTACTCCTTCAGATGTAAAATTACTTCTTCCTCTTTCTTGTCCTGAGGCACAGAGTCCATAGCCTCCCTGATACATTCAATCAATTCTTCTAGAAGTAAATTCTGCAAACTTTCCAATTCAATGTTGTTGTGCACAAAGTATCTGCCTAAAGTGTCCTCAATGAAGTCCTATTCATATGATGGTCCATTTAACCATATGTCAGCAATATTTTGCACTCCATCTTCCTCCTGAACAATCTGCAATATCTTTGTTTTGAATAAAGCACCTTCTTCATCGCTTTCTTCTACTAACACCACATCCAGTTCAACTGATTCTGATTCATCTCTTGGAGTGTAATCATCAGAGTCTTCATCTGGTATATCCACAATTACTTGCTCTTTTCCTTTCTCTTCAGTCTTTGGAGATTTTTGTGCTGGAGTAATGTCATCTGCAAACTCTAGAGCCCCTTTCTGCTTCTTCTCCACCTTACTGGAAGAGGACCCAACTTCAACTGCTCTTATTGGAAAAGAGATGCCAACTATTCCAATTTTTCCCAAAAACTCTCTAAAGAAATTTTCATAAACTTGCTCACAATTTTCCAGAGTATTGAAATGCTTAAAATTTTGCTTACAAACAGGTTCATTTTCCTTCCATACCACATTGTCATTCTGAGGAAAGCAATTCAGAAAATACATCATAATGCATATAACTAGGGTACCAAACCTGAAGGCGTAATCTGCATCCTTCATCAATTGCACATTTTCCATCAATTGATCCTTCATCAATCCACATAGGTCAAAATCTTCATCTTCGATTATCATTTTGTGCAAAATGTAAACTACACCTGTCAAGGTTGATCCTTCCCTATTTCTAAAGAATATTTTATATGAAATTCCATGTGTAATGTACCTCATTATTGGATCTTTGATTGTTGAAATTAACAGAGCTCTTTGATCTCCTATCACTCTGGTTAGGGTTTCGACTTCCTTGTTTCGAATTGACTTCTTTTTCGGAACATCTCCAATATTGTATAATCCTATTAAATTTATGATCACCTCTTTTGAAATTTGATAGGGTTTATCCAAAGTAAGGATATCATCATCCAATCTGTTCAAGATAAACTTGACCACTTCTGCATTGACGAAATAGGGAAACTCATTCCAGATGTCCAAATTCTTATGTTTGGCACCTTCAAGTCAATTCACCGGCTGGCAACAAATTTCTTACATCCTTGATCTTTCTACTACTATATTTGTCCAAAGTCACTATTCCTTTGATTTTCTTCATTTTACTTTCTGTACCAAACAAGGTTTTCTACCAAGCACAAAATTTTGAAATTCTATAAGAAACTGAAATACCTGGAGAATTCATCGCTGAATTTGCTTTACTCCTTTAAGATTTCGCTGCAGAGACTCTCCTTCTATTCTCCTACAATGCAAGGTGACAAATGAGGGTTCCAATACCCTTTTATGACTTCACGTACCTAACCTTTTTGGTTGTGTTAAATACTTTTCCCTAGGAGTTCCAGTAACTCTGTTTTCTCATACAGCAAAAGAAAAATTTGTTTGCGGACCTTCTACTTCACATGTTCCTACATAAGTGATCACTGATACATTTTCAAACTTTTATCATAGCTACTAACAATTTTCTACATTTTGGTGCCAGCTACCAACAGGGGGCCAAAGGATCTTCCTTGAAAAACTCTCCCTAGGCCAATGGCCTGAGATCAATTTCCAGAGGAATTACCGGAGGGATTACCAGAGGCAGCTTCTGGTACAAGCTTATCTCCTTCATCAGACCCACTCTTCTTTACCCACATTTTCTTCATTTGATCTCTTATTTCTTCCACAGTCACTTTTCCTTTTCCTTTGTCATCTTTTTGTGAATTTATTTCTTGATATACCAGACCTCTTCTATCCATGTTCCAGTTCCTGCAGAATCTTGCAATGTGACCAAATCTGTTGCAATTATAACACACCAAATTTCTCTATCTAGGCCACTCATTTCACTGATCTCCTCTTGATCTGGATTGATTAGCAACATGCCCAAATCTTCCACAAGTATAGCATTTAACATTTCTTAAACTGACAAACATACTTCTGCATTCAATAGACTTGTGACCTAGCTTTTTGTAATTAAAACACTAACCGAGAAATGATGGACTGCTTGAATTTATTTTACTTCTACACTGAGAAGCCATATGACAAATTTTTTTACAAGCAAAGCAATAACCATTAAAATTCTGAGTATTGGGTTGTCTTACCGGATACCTTCTACCTTTGTTCATTTGATTTATTTGTCTAAAATCCTTATGTTTAGATCTAGAGATTTCTTCCTTCTCATATCCAAGACCTCGCTTGTCATTTGCATCCTTCTATCCTTTATTCAGCTCATCAAGCTTAGCAGAACTAATCCTAAACTTCTCCTTGTACTCATTTGTAGTAGTGACTTCATTACTGAGAATAACTATTTTTCTTTCAAGTTCTTGTTCATTGTTTATGGACTATTGTAATTCAATCTCCAGCTGAATGAATCCACTATTTACTCTGCTACATTCTTCATATTTTTCTTTTAAGGATTGGGCTAGATTCTCCTCATTTTTCTTCTTTTCTTCAATCTCCTTAGTTAGCTTTATTGCCATAGATTCCATCTCAAGCTTTAGAGTAGCATTATTTCTAGCAAGTTTTTCACATTCTTAAGTTATCTCTTTTAGATTATGATTCAGGTGAACATCTTCCAAGTTTTTATTTTCTTTCTGCTTCAACTAATCACAAAGTTCCTTCCTCTTTTCTCTTGACTCATTGATTTTGTCCTTCAATGATTGAATGAATTTCTTAGCATCCACAATATTTTCTCTTAATTCCATGACTTCTACTTTAGATTGATCAAGATCATCAAGTGCCACCATAAGCTACTATTGAAGACCAAAGTCCATTGTATTCCAAGATCCACCTCAAGTTTTTAAACTTCTACAGAGGAACTGCGCTCTGATACCAATTGTTGGACTCAGGGAATACTGAGAGGGGGGTGAATCAGTGTTCAACAAATTTGATTTTCAATTCAGATCTTAAATCATTTTCAGCACATAAACAAAAATAAAGATGCAAGCATATAAACAAGATGATCAAAACACCATAACACCAATATTTTTATGTGGAAACCCTATTAGGGGAAAAACCACGGTGGAGATTAATCCACAATTTATACTCTGTTAAATGTATGAAAAAAAGGGAATGCACTTGCATTTAGGCACACTTCCTAGAGCTCACTGCCTTAAAAAAAAATGTTTGTGATTACAACAAAAATTGAACTGAGAAGATAGCATCTACAAATTCTTGGATTTAGTTTCAGTGAAGCACATAAACCAGATTCTGAATCTTCTGTCTAACCCTGCAACTCGCTCTGCCCTAATTCACAATAATATTCTTTTGCTCAAGAAAAATTTACTCAATTGATCTTTTGATGTTCACTCATACATCGGTTCTACTCTTTTCACACATTCACGCCTTCTCACCACTTCTTCCTCTTGCAAAAAATGAATTATTGATCTCATATATATATCTGCTAGCAAATATTTTAATCACTTAAATCAGCTTCAACAAAACATAAAATATTCTCCAACAGTCGGCTCAAATCATAAGTTATATTTAATGCACACCCACAAAGGTAGGCTAAGACATAGCTGAGACCCAAAACAATATTCTCAAACTTAGAAACAATTAAACAAATACTCCTTATACATCCGCGACACACTAAATTCATTGAGTCGGTCATAATGAGAAAATAAACAAAAAATCATTCTATCGAATCTCCTAACTCATACACCAATTGTTGCAACACCACATAACTTACTAATAAGGTAACATACATGCTTAAAAAACTTTCTTGGAGATCCACAACACAAAATGATGATCCAGTGAAGCATACAGATCGACTAATTGACCAGATACCCTATTCGTCATGCTTTCTTCCGGTAACACACTATCTTCTACATTTTCTACTGGTATAAGTAGATCCTCATCTGCGAACTGAGATAATGAATTTAGTTTCCATCAATGACAACACTAGAAGCCAAAAACAATCTCCCCAAGCCATATTCCAACACAAGCATTCATCATTTTCATCATATAGGTAGTCAAATTCATCATTAGAAATGCTAGCATCTTCTTTAACATAATAACTTCTCTTGACAAATTTACCTTTGTTATCCTTGTATTTGTCATTTGAAACTTTGGCTAAACATCTTGAAGCATAATGACCTGTCTTTCCACAATTGAAACATTTGAAAGGAAACTTACCTTTGTACTTTCTAGTCCCTTTTTTGAATATCCTAACAAAATTTTCTTCTATCTCATCAAGATCATCCAAATTTGATCCATCATCCTTCTTCGTTTTGCTAGATTTAAAAGCAATCTCTTTTCTTGAATCATTTTGACAAAACTCTGTTAATTCAAAAGTAGTTAAAGCATCAAAAAATTGATCTCTAGAATAATGATTTAAATCCTGAACTTCTTCAATAATAGAAAATTTATGACTGTAAGATTTAGGAAGAGTTCTTAATACCTTCTTTACCATGTCATCTTCTAGTATATTTCCACTAGGACCATTGATGGAATTGACAACTTCATCCACTCTATGCATGTAGCATGTAATATATGCATCCTATGACATCCTTAGGGTTTCAAACTTTGTCTTAAAATTCTACATATTTGCTTTCTTGACCTTATCATCTCCTTCATAGCTACTTTCTAGCTTCTTCCAGTTTTCTTTAGCAAATTTGTAGCTCATAACCTTCACAAGTTCTGAATCAGCAAGAACACTCAAAAGAGAATTAATTGCTTTTCCATTGTTCTCATATGTCTTGATCTCATCATAAATTGATGTTCCATTAGTAGGCATGGTATATTCATCTTCAATTAACTTCCAAAATCCAAACCATAGGGAAACAAGGAAACCTTTCATCCTAGTTTTTCAAAATGCATAATTCATCCCATAAAACAAGGGAACCTCCTTCTTGTGTTCCATTGAGATCTAATTCAAGCTATTAAGGTTCTTCCAAGCAACCTTTCTCTAATACCAATTGTTATATACATAGGAAAACTAAGAGAGGGGTGAATCAGCTACATTAAAACATTAAAACCTAATTAACATTCAGATCTGCATCAACCCTTAAACCCTTAACAACTATTAAACCCTTATCATGCATTAGAAAAATGTAAACATGAGAAAAAATAATGAAAACACATACAAACACATAAGAACACCGCATTTACATGGAGAACCCAAGAAGAGAAAAACCACAATGAGGATTATCCCACAATATAAAGTAATAGCAACACCGAATACAATAAGCTCACTATCCAAAAGAAAGAAGATATAAGAAGGGGTGGCTCACTACCAATTTGAACTACTAACAATGCATCTCTCTTATTCTGAAGGTATAGTTCCACTGAAGCACAAACAACTCATTCAACAGAATAAATGTAGACACCTTCTCACTGCATCTAGGAGTCATAGGCATTAAACCTTGCACTCATATCACCACACTTGATCACTTTCACATCTTTCACATTACACACTTTTCACTACATTCACACAACTCAACTTGTAGTTATACCATCCTTGACCTAAAACAATCTCAATTAGGTTGGCCTTAAGGAAATGTATGCACCTGAACTATGCAACATCAAATAAGTCGACACCAAACACTTACATGGTATAGAGAAGTGAAGGTAGACCACACCACAACTTAACTGGGACCCAAATCTACATCGACACACTTCTCAACATTTCCACAACCAAAAATAATCCACTGTAATTAGTGCTAGCACACCAGGTCAGACAAACCTACACTAACACTAAAAAGTGAATCCAAACACACCTCTCCAAGTATAGAAACATCTCACATACCACAAAAAAACATTCCAAATCATCTCAAAATATTACACATCATTAGAATATTCACCATTACTATTTCAACCACCTGAAACTTAAGAACACCTTTAGTCTGTGCAACCAGACACACTGGCACAGACATCCAACACATCAAACAACCTTGCAAGGCACCACAACACCTAGAACTTAAAGGGAAGGTAGATATAGTAAATATAAACATGTTCCCAAATTCAAAAGACAAGAACCTTCACTGTGAAGAAATTGAAAGTTCTAGCTTTTGATGTTTTGTTTTTTTGTTTTTTCAAAGGGTGAGTGTGACGATCTGTTTATTATGGGTGATGTTTTATTGCGGATTTTGATAGATGGGAGGGTCTTTTTTGTTTTTTTCTAAGTTTTATGATGTTGTTTTTGTTGTTTTATGGGGACTAACCTAGGGCCTGAAGGGCTCATCAAATATAATATTTTCCTATGTTGTACACGCAGAGGCTCATAGTTCGCTTGGTTTGAGTGCTTTTGACCTTTTCTATTTTGTGAATGTTTTTTTTGGATTTTGTATTTTTGAATGTTTTTGGATTTTGTGTTTTTGACTAAGTTGAAACAAAGCATGTTGGAAACCTAAGGGAACTGGCCTAGGGTCTTGGGGGCTAATAAACCTTTCCTATGTTGTACACACAAAGACCACATAGTTTGACTGTTTGACTTAAAGCATAAACTATTTTTGGGTAAACAACAAATTGATAATTTGGATTGGTATTCCACTTCTGTGTCTAGAGGATATGTTGCGAGAATTCTGCTTGAACTATCTATGAGGTTCAAGAAAATTTTAATATCTTAGACTACGTTGTACACACAGAGGCTCGTAGTTTGCTTGGTTTGAGTGTTTTTGAGCTTTTCTATTTTGTGAATGTTTTTTTTTGGATTTTGTATTTTTGGTTGTTTTTGGATTTTGTGTTTTTGACTAAGTTGAAATAAAATATGTTGGAAACCTAAGGGGACTAACCTAGGGTCTCAGGAGCTAATAAGCCTTGCCTACATTGTACACATAGAGACCACATAGTTTGACCGTTTGACTCAAAGCATAAACTATTTTTGGGTAAACAACATTGATAATTTGGATTGATATTCCACTTTTGTGTCTAGAGGATATGTTGCGGGAAGTCTACTTTAACTATCTATGAGGTTCAAGAAAATATCTTAGACTATTTGAGTGAAGGAATAACCCCGTGATGTTTTGTTTTTTATTTTTTTCAAATGTTTTTGATCTTTTGTGGTTTTCTAGATGTTTTTTTGACTTTTTGTTGTTTATGTTGTTTTTGATCTTTTGTTGTTTTCTGAAGTTTTTGGATTTTTACCCTCTTTCCTGGGGTGTAAGATGTTGACAACTTGGATTGATATTTCACTGTTTCTCTAGAGGATATGTTGCGGAAAAGCTTACTTAAACTAGCTATGAGGTTCAAGCAACTGTTGATATCTTTAGAAGTGTGGGTGAAGGAATAATCCATGTTTCAAAGGTTACCCTAATAGTGCATTGGTGGGATACCTTGTTGTTAGGACAAATTGTTTCAAAGGTTACCATGCTAGTGCATTGGTGGTATACCTCGTTGGTAGTGGATTTTTACCCTCTTGCCTGGGGTGTAAGATGTTGACAACTTAGTGTTGGCCTCCTACAATGATTTAATAACTAAGCCCTTACAACCATGATTCAAATATTGGAAATCTAACTTGAATAGCCATTTCAATCATCATGAAGGTGAATTTAACTTGTCAACCTAGGGACTTGAACTTGAAATGGGTCAACACAGTATGTGCACTAGGAACCCAAAGTAGACATTTTCATTCTACAGCTACGAAACTCACAATATTGAAAGTAAATTCCTTGGAAAGGAATACCATAAATGCCATCATCAATCAAAAACTACATTAAACTAAAATGCATAACATAAATGAAAATCTAAGCAACAAACAGGGCACTACTCTGTCTGCTTTGGCTACAGGAACAATCACAGAATGGAATTCTAGTGGTTGTAGGAATATTCGGTGCCAGATTCTAACTAATTACCAAACAAAAAGTAATACTAAAATAATACTAAACTAAAGGAAAAATTACTCGCCAAGTGGGACCCCTTGGATAAGTATCCTCTAAAACTAATGAGAACTTAGATGCTCGAACTCAGAACTTTATTTTATTCACTGTAAATCATGAGTACAAAAGAGTAATGTATCTATATTACTAAAAACTTGAGAGTTCCAATACAATATCAAATTGTGTAACCTCCAAAGAAGGAGCATCAGATATTTATTTATACTATCAACTAAACAAGGCGGTCAACTCCATGACTAGGAGGATTCCATTTAGGGAAAATAGAGAAAGTGAAGTGGTAACGGTTACACGTGCATGGAATCTAGTTAGACATGCAGGTCCAAACACAGATTTAGCACAACAGTAATGCCCACATCTATTCAACCAACATTAAAGTCCATTACAAGGAGGTTACATTTGGTTTGCATGAGGAATCTTATGTTGTTGACCTCCTTTTCCCTTTGAGCGATTCCTTTGTTGGACGTTACGGTGCATGCCCATATGGCGGTGTCTTCCTCAACTTAACATCCTCAAATTAAATATGCATGACAATGTCAGTATGCACAATAACTGCATATCTATAACCACCTTAAAGAACATTCATTAACCAAATGCAAAAGCAATATAGATAATCCACATAATATGCCAATGTCATTAAAACTTGCAGAAATAGGATTAAGCCCAATGTCTATGGTTTGAGGGAAACATTATGAAAATATCAATATTTAATATCAAATTCCATGACAACTGTCAGCAAATAAACTATAGATTCTACCCAAAATTAGACCAAAAGCTAGGCTCATCACTTGGATTGATATTTCACTATTTTTCTAGAGGATATGTTGTGGAAAAGCTTACTTGAACTAGCTATGGGTTTCAAGCAACTGTTGATATCTTAGAATTTTTGATTGAAGGAATAATCCACGTTGTTAGTATCTTTGAAGGTTACCTTAGTAGTCCATTGGTGGTACACCTTGTTGTTGAGATAAATTGTTTTGAAGGATACCCTGATAGTGCATTGGCAGGATACCTTGTTGATGGGATGAGTTATTTTGAAGGCTACCCTGATAGTGCATTGGAAAGGTACCTTGTTGATGGTGGATTTCTTACCCTCTTGTGTGGGGTGTAAGATATTAAAAACTTGGATTGATATTTCACTGTGTCTTTCTAGAGAATATTTCATGGAAAAGCTTACTTGAACTAGTTGTGAGGTTCAAGCAACTGTTGATATCTTAGAATTTTTGAGTGAAGGAATAATCCACATTGTTGGTATCTTTTATGGTTACCTTAGTAGTGCGTTGGTGGTACACCTTGTTGAGATGAATTATTGTGAAGGATACCTTGATAGTGCATTGGCGGGATACCTTGTTGATGGGATGATTTTTTTTTAAGGTTACCTTGATAGTGCATTGGTAGGATACCTTGTTGATGGTGGATTTTTTACCCTCTTGCCTAGGGTGTAAGATACTAAAAACTTGGATTGATATTTCATCGTGTCTTTCTAGAGAATATGTTGTGGAAAAGCTTACTTGAACTAGTTGTGAGGTTCAAACAACTGTTGATATCTTTGAATTTTTGAGTGAAGGAATAATCCACATTGTTAGTATCTTTCAAGGTTACTGTTGTCAATTAGATTTGCACCCTGCTGAATATGGAATTCAACAATCTATTGAAACATGGAAATCTTCTTCAAATGTGGGTAATCTGAATGAAGAAGGAATCTCCAGAGTGAGATGGCTCTCCAAATTATGAATATTATTCTAGTTGTTTTTTGAAGGAAAGAGTTAGAAGGATAACTTAAAAGAATAAAACCTATGACTAACAGATGATTCACCAAACTTATGAAAATTCGGACCTAACCACTCATAATAGCTTCTCTATTATAGTAATTCTCACAATCTCATTAGCACATACTTCATCAGTGATTTGCATGAAGATCTAGAAAAAAACTAAACACAACATAAAACCTGAAACATGTAGTTCTGAACAAAGGTTACAATAGAAAGACATATAAGGATTCAAGTTTGAAAACACAAATACATCAGATTGCCATCACAAAAATTGTGACGGAAAATAAGGAGAAATATGTTGCTTTATTAAAACTGAAAGAGTATCTGTCTGACTGAGTACACTAAGTTTTCAAGCTCAAAGATGTGTATGAGAAAGAAACTGTATCTAAACTGAGAAGTCCCAGCAAAAGACTAAGTCTTTTCAAAAATATATCTCTCAAGAAACCCTAATCCGAGCTCACAAAAAAGCTCAAGGAAAAAAAATTCAAAATGTCCCAAAAACTACATAAAAGCATAAAAAAGCACACTACTTTTATGATCAAACTGTAAAGCCTCTAAAAATAGGATGAATCTGCTTTAAAAGCCAGAAAAAAACCTTATCTCTTGAAGATGAGACTCAAATCCGACCAAGGGAAAAGTCAATACAATCTGCTAAAAATAGCAAGAAATCATAAAACAAATTATAAAATATTGCTTTACAATTTTGCTTTACATCACTGCAGATTTTACAATTGATCTATTTTTTCAATTAAAAGATTGGAAAATCCTTTTCAAAAAGAATTACATCTTATCTCACCAATACAATGCTTTGATTTTTCTTAAAAAAAATCATAAAATATCAATGCATATCACTTTCTCTTATCAACATCTCTAATTGATTTCTCTAAAATCAATTGAAACAAAAACCCTAAGTAGATAATTGATTTCTTTGAAAATACAAAAACCTAAGTGATCAAAAATCACCCCTAGGTCATAAGATATTCAACATTCAAACTTTAATTGACTTCCTTCAAAATCAATTAAAAAACAAATACCTAAGGTATAGACATCCTTCATTCTCCACTAAGGAAAAGGCATTATCAATCATAAATTTCCTTAAGTCCACCGCCTCCTTTCAATAACAAATAACCCTAAGCCCTAGGAAAATAACTCCATCACTCCTCAAATCTTGACTTAGGCATATGAAATTCAGCCACCAAACATTAGCTTCATATTTTAATAAATCACAATGCAAGAATAACCCTAATTCGAATTTCCCATGTGCTATTGACAATTGTGAATATTCCAGATAATCATAAAGTTGGCTCAAATTAGGGCATGAGAAAAAGATGTCAAACCTTAAAAATTATTTCATTTTGCAATGATCACTTGGAAAAATTGAGCTCTTCCTAAGAGAGCACGCCGCCATGATTGAACTCAGACTGAAATTTACATGCTTGAGAATCCTTACTACTGTCTTCAGAGAGCCGAATCTTGGCTGGGTAAGCTTGATCTAAATGTTATTGTAGTTTTTCACTTCATTCTAGAAGCAATAAAGATTACTAAGGTTGCGGCCTGCTCATGCTTGTTCCTGACTTTTTACATTCCCTGTGCTTTGTTCTTCTTGGTTGACCTGTACGAGCTCGGGCCTTTTATATGAAAGCTATATGAGAGAGCTTGCTCGCGGATTTTGTCTTCTTCTCTCTACACAAGGTGAGCTTCTTGGTTCGTAGCTTTTGTGACTTAACCTCTCAAGCCTCTTGGTCTTTTGGCCACAGCTTAGATAGCCTCTAATTCTTTTGTTTATATTTTGTGCTCACTTAAGAGAGCTCAAGCCTTGAGCTTGGTTTTTTTGTGCCTTCCTCTGCCTACCATGCTGAAAGATTTTATGTCTGGGGCCTATGGTGAATGTTCTGTCTGCGGCCTATGTGTTCTCCTGCAAGCATGAAATGGCGAGTTTTGTTTAAATCATATACTTCATTTGCTCACAAATCTCGAAAACTTTCACTTATGATTTATAGCCATGTACATGCCGCACCATATATATCTAATTTTGGGTGTATGGATACTTCTGAGTCCGTCCCATAATAGAAATTTATTGAATCTTTGAATTTTTGTGCTTTACTACTGGTGTATTTAGTCGGCCATCGAATTTGAACTTGATTCCAGATGGGTCAACAAGTCATGGTTATGAAAATCCTGTGAAGAAACCTCTGAGCATTTTGAGCTCAACCCATGTTGAATTTTTTACCAACTTCGCATTTTAGAACAAACCCCTTAATGGGTATGATGAGATTTGAATGAAAACTGCTTTATCCACTCTGAAGCTCGACCTCTGTATTCTTTTGTTTCATATACAATCCTCATATGGGTTATCACTACAAGTGGTATTTTTCTGTATTTAAAATCAAACCCCAATGTGGGTTTATGGGAAACAAAATATATTCATTGTGCATTCAATTTATAAGCTCAACCCATAATGGCTGGCGCTTTACTTTGACATTCTATTGAAAACCCTTGCATGGGTAAGCTAGAAATGGCGAAAATCTATACACTTACTTGAAACCCCAATGTGGGTACTTGCTGTATGTGAAGAAAATGCACTCCTTTTGTATGCCAGTTTCGATTCATGATATTTTTCCTCTTTTGCACTTATAGTTGCAAAACTTAGATATGACATTCGTTACTAAAAAACATGGCCTGACCCACCCCTTATTTCTACATTTTGTTTTTTTTTCTGTAGCAACACAATGTGGGTATATGGGAATAATTTGTACTTTAGCTCAAACCCCCTCATGGGTAAACTGTATCTTGATGAGATCTCTTTTGTCCTTCAACTCCAATCATGAGAACATTGTGTAAACTTTGTTGCTTTATTAAAACCCCACTTGGGTTCACAATATTATGAGAACACACCTTTGGGGGATGCTGACAACGATAAAGAAAATTGCATTTGTCTTTAAAACCGTGCATTTAAAACCGCACCAGACCTTCAATTTTGCTCGCAGACCTCTTCATACATCTACATTTGTTGCATTTTGTAGAGTTATCTTCACATCTCTATACCTCTAAATGCTTTTTTGTCGAACATCCTTCACAGATTCATGAAATTTTGGAAATGTATCTTTTGTTTGTATTATTTTACTATCCTCCATGTTGTTTCCTTCTTGCACACATAATTCCTTTTGACTGAATTTGTAGACTAGTTGGTAACCCAACTCCGCTTTGATTTTATGCAAAGATTTTGATTAAAGTATTGTAGTTCTATAGGCTATCTTAATTGATTATTTCAGTGTATTTCGAGTGCATGATTAACACTTCAGAGACACCTTCTGGAATGATCACTTCTCACCTTGTAATTCTTAATGTTGCATTTGTATTATCAGTCAAATTGGAACTGACTACTCATTTACCATTTGAATGCAATGCATGTCCCCTCATGCTCTTGGGCTTCGACCTGGCACTCTTCATGCATTTTTATGCTCCACTTAACAAACTATTCTGTAAATTTGTTCCTTTCTAAGATGAGAATTAAAAAAAATCTCTTCATTAAGGAATAATGTATGCCTGTTCATTGTCCCTGGTTGTGAAAAAGAACACTGATGAACTGAAATTTGCATGACATATGATCATGATGAACAAATAACACTATAGAAAAATAACGTGAACCATACAACAATGTCTGATATAAATGTACTCAGTTAAATGATTGAGCAAATTAAACTCACTATTCACCTGTAGCTTTCAGAAAGCATTAACCTGATTGTTATGAATGCACAGTTGGTTTAATGCTTGATAGATAATTTTTTTTAACTCTTTCAGTTGTATATCACTCCTTTTAATGAATATGATGATGTAATCACTATCTCTTTATCATCCAACTTGTAATGAATAAGGGCAGCATGTCGAGCTCTACCCTTATGGGAGCCCGTTTTCCTCCACATGGTTAATCTTCAAATAATGATCAGCTTCATGATTTTCCCTATACCTACATAAGGAAACAAACAATGTTAGCATAAAAAACAATATATCATGATCGTGTTTGATGTTTCTCCTTCAGCTCATTCTTTTGTACTTTACTTGATTGTTTCAGTGCATGATTGATAGTAGGTTGCACTATTGTTGGTGATTCATATAGGTTTCTTCATAATCGGAGCCTCTGACATCCCCCTATTTTCTCTTATAGGTCAACGGAGCTTGAGAAGACAAAAGTGCACCACTTCAATGTCGACCATCGGCCAATCAGGCAATGATGATTATTTCGTTACTTATGTGATTTATTTTTCTGCATCCTCCATAGTGTAGTGTGCTATTAGTTATGCACTGTGACAGTCACATCCATGGCTTGTGTGGATATTTGATCTCATTTTATGCTTTTCATTTCAAAAAGAAAAATGCATTCCAATACAATGTTGTATTATCATTTGGATTCTTTCAATCAAATGAATCTATGTAAATATGAATCATTTCATGAAATAAAGAAAGCATTTGAAATGCTCTGTTGTTTATATGCTCAATTCTGTACTTCATGTAATCTTGAATCATTTGAATAGCACTTCTGAAATTCAATTTCATCTTTTTAATGCACAACTGTCACTTGACGAACAATGAACATGATGCAAGCAACACTTAAACATAATCTATAATTTCACCTTAAGATATAACAATGTTCAGCCAGCTCCACCAATTGAGCTGTGGCAAAAAATTGGTAACATTTTGGCGATTTCCGCTAAATGCTTGCCTGCTAAGCATAGATCAGTGGCCTTAAAACACTCCATTGGGTGCGGAGTCAAATCTGCCCCTTCTTGAAACTTAGAAACTTGAACAACAATACTCCAAATAGCAGCAAAAGAAACAAACTGAACTAAAAGTAAGCCAATAGGCCCTGATGGCCAATAGAACATGTGCAACAACACTTAGGGAAAGCAAAACTACTAAAAGTAAATGTGCGGAACACACTTATTTGCAATACTACTCTACTAAACTATGAGATAGCCTATCTCAGAGGAAATGCTTGAGGTGGATCCCATTAATTGGGATAGACAACACCTCGCCAGTCAACTTGGTAAGTTGGAATGCATTGTGTTCCTTGCATTCTGTGATCACATAAGGATCGTCCCACATTGCATCGAACTTGGAATGTCGTCCAGGTCTGCTTTTAAATTCAATCCACTTGAAAACTAGATCTCCAACAATGAACTCATGTGGTCTCGCCCTCTTATCGAAAGAATTCTTCATCTGAGCTTGATGTATCTCCAGTTGTCTTAGAGCTTCCTTTCTGGTTTCTTCGAGCTCTACTAGTTGTGCAAATCTTACCTCAAGAGGTTGTTCATTCAGCAATTCCAGTTCTTTAACATAACTTAAAGTTGGCAACTCAATTGAAACAGGTAACTTAGATTCTTTACCATAAGTTAAAACAAAAGGTGAACAACTGGTGGCCCTTTTAGGGGTTATTCTGTCAGCCCAAAGGGCTAGCTTCAACTTTTCATGCCATGTCCTTTGATTATCTTTGACAGTCTTCTTGATTATCCGAATCAGATTCTTATTTGTAGATTTCGCCTTACCATTTCCCTGTAGATAATAATTGGAAGACGTGTTCAAATAAATGTTATTTCTAACTGACTAGTCAAAAATCCTTAAACCAATAAAAACCAAACCATTGTCAGAAATGATTGAATCTGGGACCCTAAATCTCAATACGAGATCTTGATAGGAACTAAGCACTAAAGACTAGTTTGCTTCCTTTAAAGCAACAACTTCGGTCCATTTTGTAAAATAATTTGTGGCAGTAAGAATCCACTTATGACCCGCGCTTGAAGGTGGATTGATAGGACCAATAAAATCTAAGCCCCACTTGGAAAAGGGTTGTTCTACCTAGATCGAATGCAGGGGCAGTGGTGCAAGCCTTTGTTTACCAGCAAATAAAGCACATTTCTCACAATTTTTGACCCAAGCGATAGCGTCTTTGAACAAATCTAGCCAGTAATAACCAGCTCGCATAATTTTTAGAGCTGTTGTTCTTGCAGTGAAGTGACCTCCTGAAGGTCCATCATGAAACTCTGCTAAAATCTTGTCAACTTGATCAGGCTGAATACAACGTAATAAGATACCTTGGAAATCTCTCCTATAAAGAATGCCATATATGATTGCATAAGGAATGGCTTGTAATCGGTAATACCTTCATTTTTCTCTGTCTAAGCCTTCAGGGCACTCACCAGTTTGCAAATAATGCATCATTTGCTACAACCAAGTAGCAGGAGACGCTGGAACAACACCTGCAACATCATTATTTAGTATTGTTTCTATATTTGCAACTTCTTTTAAGTTTTTGTCCTCATTACCAGCAATTTGTTCACACAAAACTTTCCCTCTAACGAGCTTGGTTACCTTTATATCAACATCGAACTCCATTACTTTGGTAATCCAACCAGCACGCTTATTGTTAATATCTTTGTTAAGCAGAAAATCCTTAACAGTTGAATGAGTTACTAGCAAATGAATCTTGTTGTTGGACAAAAAATGTCTGAATTTCTTTAAACTCCTCACAACAACAAAAACATGCTTCTCAACAAAAGAATATTTTACCTCGTAATCATGCAATACTTGGCTGAAAAATGCAACATGCTACTCCAAGACTTCATCATTTTGCTGGCATAACATAGCTGAAACTATATCTACTCCTCCAAAAGCATACAGAAAAAAGTCTTTGTCAAAGTTTGGATTAATGAGAGTAGGAGCGGCAACGAGGGCTTCCTTAATCTGCTCAAAGCTCCTCTTACCTTCTTTGGTCCAAGTGAATGGCATATTCTTCTTAAGCATAGAAGTGAGAGGTTGCAGCAAACCTGCAATATTCGATATGAACCTCCTCACAAAATTTATTCTTCCAAGAAATCTTTGTAAGCCTTTCTTGTGAGATGGTAATGGCAATTCAAGAATTGCAAAAACTCTTTCAGGATCAATAGAAATACCTTGCTTTGAAACAATGTGTCCGAGCAATTTTCCTTCGTGCACTAAAAATATACATTTCTTCAAATTGAGACACTCCAAACTCTCTGCATCTCTGAAAAATCTGCTCCAAATGATCAAAGTGCTCGTTAGCATTTCTGGAAAAAATATTAATATCATCTAAGTATACTAGAACGAACTTGTTCATGAGGCCGTGAAAGGCCATATCCATCGCACGCTGAAAATTTGCTCCAGTGTTGGATAAGCTAAAAGGCATCTTCTTGTAGGCCATCGTGCCCCACTTAGTTGTAAACATTGTTTTGAACTGATCTTCTTGCTTAACCAGAATCTGGTTGTAACCTGAGTAACCATCTAACAAAGAAAATATGTCAGAACCAGAAACTACCTATAAAATTTTCTCCATGGAAGGGAGTGGGTAATGGTCTTTCAATGATGCTTTATTTAAATCTCAGAAATCGACGCATAGTCTAATTTCCCCACTTTTCTTCCTCATTGATACTAAATTTGACACCCAAGAGGTGTGTTTGATAAGAAAAATAATACCACTCTCAACTAGCTTATTCAGTTCAACCTTCATAAGGTGTTCTAATTTGGGATTAAGGGGTCTCTGTTTCTTTCTTATTGGTTTTGCATCGGGTTCAAGTTCAATGGTATGCTAGGCTAGTTCTGGGTTAAAACCTCTCAAATCCTTGTACTCCCAAGCAAAAACATCACTATATTTCTGACATAACAGAATAAATGCTTGTTATTCATCTTGACTACATACCTTTCCTAGCTTAAGAAGTTTTCCTTTGAAGATTTCAATGGCTGCATAATGTTCCTCTTTAACAGTCAAGCTGCATTTGTCTTTACGCACTTGGTCATCTGAGTTGAACACATATTCCAAGGTCACCAATCCTTTTTGGCAGTTTATTAGTCTTTAACTGCACAATTTGGTCCTCATATTGTTGTTGCCATTTTTGCTGGTTTCCATCTGCAAACTCAGCTTCAACAATCAAGAAATTTACAATTTGCTCATCGCTATCAAAAACCTGCCAGCTCACATTATTGTCAGGTATAGAAGGTCTGACCACTATTTTCACGTATTGACGTGCCTCTACTTTATGAATCTCCTTGGGAATATCAAACTGGGCTCCTATGACAGCGAGCCTATCAACATGTTTATTTTGATTATGAGGAATTAACATGATATTAAAAGCATCAAAATCCTCCATTAAATCCCATACACGATGCTTATATTTCTTAAGCAAATCATTCTTGGCAGCATTTAAATTTCTGACCTTATTTACAATTAGTTCTAAATCCCCATAAACTTGCAAGCATTTAATACCTCGTTTGCGGGCCTATTCAAGGCCATGCACCAACACTTCATACTTAGCTGTATTATTCGAACAGCTGAAAGCAAACCTGCAAGCTGAAAAGTATTTATCTCCTTCAGGTGATATCAACATAGCTCCACCCCCGGCACCAACACTACTCCTCGAACCATCGAAGTAAAGCTTCCAAAGCTCATTCCCTATTTCTGCAAACGGTTCTTCCTCTTTACAAAGATTAGGCATATCACAATCAGGCTCTCGAATCATATAGAATCCTAATCCTATCTCATTTGTGTGCTGAAACAGATCAAGCTCGTGATCTTCAGCTACCCATTCATCTAGATTGATATTGTCTACATGGGTGCTACAGTCCGAGGTCATGGTTTGCTCCTCCAGTGTAGAGGTGGCGTAGAGGTTAGCGTTTACAGGATTCAGTGAGTATGGTTCGATATGGTCTTTGGCGAGAGGCTCATACTTTATGGTCACTTTCGTACCATACCTTGTTCTAAAAAACAAATGAGACCAATCAAAAGACAAAAACCCACCCAACTTGGCTGTAAAATCCCTTGAAAGACAAATGGCAAAGTGCGGCGGTAAGTCAATGACATGTATACCCTGATAAATAGCAAAACTTGGGGATGCGTGCAAGGTAAGAGCCAAATTTTTAATAATACCAACAGTTTTAACAGCAGACCCATCTAATTGCACTACGTCTTTCTGAGGATTAGGCTCATAAACAAGACCTAACTTATCAGCTAAACTCTTAGGCATGACTGAACTACTGGCACTAGAATCAACCATACAGTTATGCACAATTTTATCACTAATAATCAGACTTAAATAGAACAGAGGGGGATTTACCTCTTTCCTTTTCTGTTCATTTTTATCCTCCAGGTCATTAGTAAGCATGACCTTCGCAACTCTTTGATTAGCGTTGTCAAAAATAGACAACTCATCCAACGCACTCTGCAGTAAACCTTTCTACCCTGGAAGTTGTAAAGCATCTAATACTGACAGGTTAATAATAGCTTTCTTGAGATGCTTAATAATATTGAATGATGAATTTACCTTCTGCTGGTTTTTTGTGACATCAGCATCATTTTTCCCTTACAAAGGCTGAGAATGCATTTTTGACTATTCCTTGCTAGGTATCTCCTGGCCTCTTTGCAGAATCTGCATTTTAGGCTGCGTGATAGTGTTAACATTTGATGACATAGGCTTCTTACTGATTATAGGCTACTGCTGTGAACTTCCAGCTTGCTATCCTAGATCCATAGCTCTCTTTTTTGACCTGGTAGTAGCCGAAATGGGAGAATTTTTTTTACTTTGGCCATTCACGCCATAAAATTCGGAGCTCTGTCAGTTTGGCAAGGCAACTTCCATGTTATCTTGTTGTTCTTGATTCTAATCTGCAACATTTTTTTAACCAACATAGCTATTTTAAACCATTAAAGCCTGATTTCTCATTCCATTGGCGCACGTTGATTGGTTATGGGGCTGATTGCATGGATAACACCAATCGCAATCCTGAGCAACATTATTTTTTGGCACAAGTTCCTTTGATGAACTGGCTATGTTTATATTGTATGGTTGGAATGGCCTAGGGTTAAAATTCCTTCTTTGGGCTTGATAATCATTTTGAAAAGCGGGTCTATTTTGTTGGTTTTGCTGATAAGGAGCTTGATAAAGCTTATGTTCTTGGCCAACATGCTTTTTAATAGTCATGAGATCATTCCCAAAGGTCTTTAATAGGCTTTTAATCTCCTGCATCTCTTGATTTGGGGCTAGGACAACGACCTCTTGGGTTGTGTTATGATATCCTATCACTGGAACAGGTGGGACAACAACCAAAGGAGGTACAGGAGCAGGGATAGGTGGCTATATTTCTGGAAACAAAGGCATAGGAGGTCTAGGAGCTATGTCTCTAGCTTGGATGAGGAAATTTTCAGCGTTAATGGCTATAGTGTAGGCATTAGGGAGTGTAAGCCCACCCATAGACTGAGTCATGACTGTAATTTTACTATTAAGAGAAGTAAAACAAAAAAGCGTGTACTGGTAAGGGCTTTACCGTTGTAGGAATCTTGTCCCAGGTTCTCTAAAATCGGTAGTTGAAGTCGGCCAAGTGCTTGTGTGGCACCCTCTGAATGGTGCTCAACTACTCTAATAAAGACAGGTTGTCAGATTTATCAACAAACTGTTGATAGAAACCATTACCTAACGCATCCCATGTCATGATCGAGTTGGATGTGAGGCCTCTGAACCATTGTAACGCCTTGCCTTTGAGTGACGTAGCCAACAACCTTAGTGCAACATTCTCCTGCGTGATATTGTGCACCGACCATAACGTGGCTACGTCACAGATGTGCTCAACTAGTGTGGTGAAATCCTCCCCAATGAAGTATGGCAGACCTCTAAGGGCTGCAACTGGTATGTCATCATGCTAAACAATGTTTAATGGGGTACCACCATTGAAGGGTGTGAACGGGTGTTGCCTTGGCGCTGCCATTGGCGGTACTTGTGAGATCGGAACTGGAACTTCGTGTGATAACACCAAGGAACTAAAAATAGAGGTGTTGACTTCAATCTCGTGGGTGCTTCAAAAATCCTCCTTGTTGTCCTGCCTCTTCTTCATGATGGGGACAACTCTCTATACTTGAAGGGTGCAAAACTTGATCTTGTTTGTATCTTTCTCATATGCGGGTTGCACTAGCATGCGAAAATAGAACCAAAGTTGCTAGGTATATTTTATTATCCTCCAGAAGGCTGGAAAATCTACTGCATACACCAAACAACAAACTAAAAATATTAAAAAAATCTCTAAAAATAGCTTTCAGAGTCCCACCAGGTGTGCCAAAAACTATCAATTAGATTTGCACCCTGCTGAATACAAAATTTAGCAATCTACTGAAACATGGAAACCTTCTTCAGATGTGGGTAATCTGAACGAAGAAGGAATCTCCAGAGTGAGCTACCTCTCCGAATGATGAATATTATTCTAGTTGTTTTCTGAAGGAAAGAGTTAGAAGGATAACTTCAAAGAATAAAACCTATGACTAATAGATGATTCACCAAACTTATGAAAATTCGGACCTAACCACTAATAACAGCTTCTCTATTATAGTAATTCTCACAATCTCATTAGCACATAGTTCATCAATGATTTGCATGAAGATCTGGAAAAAACTAAACACAACATGCAACCTGAAACGTGTAGTTTTGAACAAAGGTTACAATAGCAAGACATATAAGGATTCAAGTTTGAAAACACAAATACATCAGATTGCCATTACAAAAATTGTGACAGAAAATAAGGAGAAATTTGTTGCTTTATTAAAACTGAAAGAGTATTTGTCTGAATGAGTACACTAAGTTTTCAAGCTCAAAGATGTGTATGAGCAAGAAACTATATCTAAACTGAGAAGTCCCAGCAAAAGACTAAGTATTTTAAAGAATATATCTCTCAAGAAACCCTAATCCGAGCTCACAAAAAAGCTCAAGGAAAAAAACTTCAAACTGTCCCAAAAACTGCATAAAAGCAGAAAAAAGCACACTGCTTTTATGATCAAACTGTAAAGCCTCTAAAAATAGGCTGGATCTGCTTTAAAAGCCATAAAAACACCTTATCTCTCCAAGATGAGAATCAAATCTGACCAAGGGAAAAGTCAATACAATCTGCTAAAAATAGCAAGAAATCATAAAACAATTTATAAAATATTGCTTTACAATTCTACTTTACATCACTACAAATTTTACAATTGATCTATTTTTTCAATTAAAAGATTGGAAAATCTTTTTCAAAAAGAATTACATCTTATCTCACCAATACAATGCTTTGAATTTTCTTTAAAAAAATCATAAAATATCAATGCATATCACTTTCTCTTATCAACATCTCTAATTGATTTCTCTAAAATCAATTGAAACAAAAACTCTAAGTAGATAATTGATTTCTTTGAAAATACAAAAACCTAAGTGATCAAAAATCACCCCTAGGTCATAAGATATTCAACATTCAAACTTTAATTGACTTCCTTCAAAATCAATTAAAAAAAAAATACCTAAGGTATACACATCCTTCATTCTCCACTAAGGCAAAGGCATTATCAATCATAAATTTCCTTAAGTCCACCGCCTCCTTTCAATAACAAATAACCCTAAGCCATAGGAAAATAACTCCATCACTCCTCAAAGCTTGACTTAGGCATATGAAATTCGGCCACCAAACATTAGCTTTAGATTTTAATAAATTACAATGCAAGACTAACCCTAATTCGAACTCCCCATGTGCTATTGACAATTTTGAATATTCCAGATAATCATAAAGTTGGCTCAAATTAGGGCATGAGAAAAAAATGTCAAACCCTAAAAATGATTTCATTTTGCAATGATCACTTGGAAAAATTGAGCTCTGCCTAAGAGAGCATGCCGCCATGATTGAACTTAGACTGAAATTTACATGCTTGAGAATCCTCACTATTGTCTTCAAATAGCTGAATCTTGGCTGGGTAAGCTTGATCTGAATGTTATTGTAGTTTTTCACTTCATTCTAGAAGCAATAAATATTACTAAGGTCACGGCCTGCTCATGCTTGTTCCTGAATTTTTACATTCCCTGTGCTTTGTTCTTCTTGGTTGACATGTACGAGCTCGAGCCTTTTATCTGAAAGCTATATGAGAGAGCTTGCTCGTGGATTTTGTCTTCTTCTCTCTACACAAGGTGAGCTTCTTGGTCCGTAGCTTTTGTGACTTAACCTCTCAAGCCTCTTGGTCTTGTGGCCATAGCTTAGACAACCTCTAATGCTTTTGTTTATATTTTGTGCTCACTTAAGAGAGCTCGAGCCTTGAGCTTGGATTTTTTGTGCCTTCCTCTGACCGCCATGGTGAAAGCTTTTACGTTTGGAGCCTATGGTGAATGTTCTGGCCACGACATGTGTGTTCTCCTGCAAGCATGAAATGGTGAGTTGTGTTTAAAGCATATACTTCATTTGCTCACAAATCTCGAAAACTTTCACTTATGATTTATAGCCATGTACAGGCCGCACCATATATATCTAATTTTGGGTGTATGGATACTTCTGAGTCCATCCCATAATATAAATTTATTGAATCTTTGAATTTCTATGCTTTACTACTGGTGTATTCAGTCGGCCATCGAATTTGAACTTGATTCCAGATGGGTCAACAAGTCGTGGTTATGAAAATCCATTGAAGAAACCTCTGAGCATTTTGAGCTCGACCCATGTTGAAATTTTTACCAACTTCGCATTTTAGAACAAACCCCTTAATGGGTATGATGAGATTTGAATGAAAACTACTTTCTCCACTCTGAAGCTCGACCTCTGTATTCTTTTGTTTCATATACAATCCTCATATGGGTTATCACTACAAGTGGTATTTTTTTGTATTTAAAATCAAACCCCAATGTGGGTTTATGGGAAACAAAATATATTCATTATGCATTCAATTTATAAGCTCGACCCATAATGGCTAGCGCTTTACTTTGAAATTCTATTGAAAACCCTTGCATGGGTAAGCTAGAAATGGTGAAAATCTATACACTTACTTGAAACCCCAATGTGGGTACTTGCTGTTTGTGAAGAAAATGCACTCCTTTTGTATGCCAGTTTCGATTCATGATATTTTTCCTCTTTTGCACTTATAGTTGCAAAACTTAGATATGAAATTCGTTACTAAAAAATATGGCCCGACCCACCCCTTATTTCTGCATTTTGTTTTTTTTTCTGTAGCAACACAATGTGGGTATATGGAAAAAATATGTACTTTAGCTCAAACCCCCTCATGGGTAAACTGTATCTTGATGAGATCTCTTTTTTTCTTCAACTCCAATCATGAGAACGATGTGTAAACTTTGTTGCTTTATTAAAACCCCACCTGGGTTCACAATATTATGAGAACACACCTTTGGGGGATGCTGACAGCAATAAAGAAAATTGCATTTGTCTTTAAAACCATGCATTTAAAACCACACCAGACCTTCAATTCTGCTCGCAGACCTCTTCATACATCTGCATTTGTTGCATTTTGTAGAGTTATCTTCACATCTTTGTACCTCTGAATGCTTTTCTGTCGAACTTCCTCCACAGATTCATGATATTCTGGAAATGTATCTTTTGTTTGTATTATTTTACTATCCTCCATGTTGTTTCCTTCTTGCACACTTAATTCCTTTTGACTGAATTTTTAGACTAGTTGGTAACCCAACTTTGCTTTGATTTATGCAAAGATTTTGATTAAATTATTGTAGTTCTATAGGTTGTGTCTTAATTGATTAATCCAATGTATTTCGAGTGCATGATTAACACTTCAGAGACACCTTCTGGAATGATCACTTCTCACCTTGTAATTCTTAATGTTGTATTTGTATTATCAGTCAAACTAGAACTGACTACTCATTTACCATTTGAATGCAATGCATGTCCCCTCATGCTCTTGGGATTTGACCTAACACTCTTCATGCATTTTTATGCTCCACTTAACAAACTGTTATGTAAATTTGTTCCTTTTTGAGATGAGAATTAAAACAAATCTCTTCATTAACGCATAATGTATGCTTGTTCACTGTCCCTGGTTGTGAAAAAGAACACCGATGAACTGAAATTTGCATGACATATGATCATGATGAACAAATAACACTGTAGCAAAAGAATGTGAACCATACAACAATGTCTGATATAAATGTACTCAGTTAAATGATTGAGCAAATTAAAGTCACTGTTCACCTGTAGCTTTCAGAAAGCATTAACCTGATTGTTATGAATGCACAGTTGGTTTAATGCTTGATGGATAATATTTTTTAACTCTTTCAGTTGTATATCACTCCTTTTAATGAATATGATGATGTAATCACTATCTCTTTATCAGCCCACTTGTAATGAATAAGGGAAGCATGTCGATCTCTACCCTTGTGGGAGCCTGTTTTCCTCCACATGCTTGATCTTCAACTAATGATCAGCTTTGTGATTTTCCCTATACCTGCACAAGGAAACAAAAAATGTTAGCAAAAAAAACAATATATCATGATCGTGTTTGATGTTTCTCCTTCAGCTCATTCTTTTGTACTTTACTTTATTGTTTCAGTGCATGATTGATAGCAGGCTGCACTATTGTTGGTGATTCATATAGGTGTCTTCATAATCAGAGCCTCTGACATCCCCCTCTTTTCTCTTACAGGTCAACGAAGCTCGAGAAGACAAAAGTGCACCACTTCAGCGTCAACCATCAGCCAATCAGGAAATGATGATTATGTCACTACTTATGTGATTTCTTCTTTTGCATCCTCCATAGTGTAGTGTGCTATTAGTTATGCACTATGACAGTCACATCCATGGCTTGTGTGGATATTTGATTTAATTTTATGCTTTTCATTTCGAAAAGAAAAATGCATTCCAATGCAATGTTGTATTATCATTTGGATTCTTGCAATCAAATGAAGCTATGTAAATATGAATCATTTCATGAAATAACGAAAGCATTTGAAATGCTCTATTGTTTATATGCTCAATTTTGTACTTGATTTAATCTTGAATCATTTGAATATCACTTCCGAAATTTAGTTTCATATTTTTAATGCACAACTATCACTTGACGAACAATGAACATGATGCAAACAACACTTAAACATAATCTATAATTTCACCTTAAGATATAACAATGTTCAGCCAGCTCCACCAATTGAGTTGTGGCGAAAAATTGGTAATAGTTACCTTAGTAGTGTATTGGTGGTACACCTTGTTGTTGAGACAAATTGGGAAGGGTACCATGTGGTACACCTTATTGTTGGAATGAACTATTTTGAAGATTACCCTAATAGTGTGTTTGGTGGCATACCTTGTTGATTGGATGAATTGGGAAGGGTACTATGTGGTACACCTTGTTGTTTGGACAATGCCTAGATCACAACCTGAGCTAAAAGACATTCATCAAAATTTATTCTGAAGCAAGATGTAAGTACTTTCCCCCAGTGTCTAGCAATGTAGGTGATGGATTATCTTGTGATAACTTGTTTGGATAGATTGTGCCCCTTTGGAAAATACCTCATGGCTCAAATAATGTTGGATAAGATAGGATCAATGATAGTGACCCATGTCAAGATGTTTTCCATAAGAAAAATGTAAAGTGTACACCAAACATTTGTCAAGATCAAGATACGTTGGATTTGGATAAAAATGGATTGGATTTATTCTGGATAGGTTGAGATGCTTCCACCTGAAATGGCACACGTAGATGCTCGATTCTACACATGATGCCTATTTTCCAGGTTTTCATCATGGTAGTTGTCCAAAGTTCCACCATAGTGGTTTTCATTGGAGGATGATTTTTTTCTTGACTATTTTCTTGATTGATTTTTGATGCCACACAAAACACCTATTTACTAGGTTTTCATCACGATGACAATTTTCTGCTCATGTTAAACCACCTGGTGGTGTTGATGTGAATGTTGTTGGTGCTGATATGGTTGTTGTTGTTTTCATGGCATGCCAATGATATCTTTCTTGGATGAGTTGTTTTGCTAAGATACGACCGCTTGAAAGTGTCCCCTAATAATCCTTATCTTCCTTTTTTATACTAGATTTAACCTTACCTTGATGCGCACATCGTGATAGAGTGCCTTTAGAATCCTTATGATAAAGGGTTGTTGTCAACACATGGTCAATGTGATATTTGGATATCATGGATGGAGAAATGCAGAGGGATATGATATTCAAATGGATTGGTTGAAAGTTTGGAACCTTTGACCCTCCAAACTTGGGATGATGAGTAATGATGGGTGGATATGGAGATTTGATTAGGGCCAACATCTTGATATACCTTGTAGGTCACTCTTGAAGCTTTCTTTTGCATTGTTGTACTTCTTTGATGGATGAACTTCCCTTTTTTATTTTTCCCCATAGTTTCTTTGACTAATGGAGTTTGATAGGGATGATTTTCTTGCATTTGATTTGGTATCCATTTGTATTTGATTTATCCATTTTTCTTTGTTGATTCTTTTGCTTCAATGACTTGTTTCGTTCTTGGGTATATCTTTTTCTCTTTTTGTTGGTCCTAATGAGAGGGTGGAAAAATAAATGGATTAATATTCATGACATGGCTAGTTGTAATGTTGGTAGCGGTTTTATCATAAAGACCCTTCTTGCTCTTTATGTTGATGCTTGCATTAGATAAAGTTGACTCTAGTATTATAGAGGTATCACTGATATTTTTAGATCCCTTACTTGTTGAATAACCAAGGCCTTGATTATTAGGATTGCCAATAATCTACATTGGTGCTAGGATACCCCATTCATGTAGGTCTAATCCTCTATCTTGATAATGCATCCGTTGAAAACTTTTATTTGCAATAGGATATGATTTACCTTGGAAACAAGGTGATAATCCTTATTTTCCTTGTTTTGGATCTTCAAAGGTGATAGTGTCTTCACTGATAGGATCCTTCATATGATGGATAAATTCTTGATTGATATTTTCAACTTGATCTTGTGAAATATCATATTTTGGTGGTCCTTCAAAATATATTGGTGTTTCTTTGACTTTTTCAAATCCACTGCTCTGTTGCTCAAGATTGTCCATTATCTTTGTTTATTTCAAGATACCATGCTCCATATTTTCATGTTGAATGTCTTCAATCTGCATGGAGGATGTTTTTTATTTTAATACTTCTTCTTGATCAATTTAAGATATTTCTATAGATTTTGTTGTGCTTTGATCATGTGTATAGATGTGAAGAGTAGGTGACTCTTGTTCCTTGGTAATGATATAGAGTATGAGACTCTTGTTTTGGATGAAGATCATCTACATGTCCATTAGGAGTAAGCATCTCATGAGTAGATGTATGTGTGCTTGGCATATGGATGTGTTCTTGAATGTCTTGGAAGTCTTGGAAGATATCTACCAAGTCATTATAGTATTTTGATGATAGGGATTCTTGATCTTGACTATGTGTGGTATCATCTTTGATATGCTTTGGATCACTTTCTTGACATGGATCAATTTCAAAGAAAGGATTGCTTATAAAAGATCCTTGGATTTCCTCAAATTGTGGGCATATGGGTGATAGCTCTTGGCTTAGATTTTCTACATTGGGTATAAGTGTTGACTTAGGAGTCTCTTGATCATCATTATGTACTACCACAAGGCTGGATGATGTCAATATGTCTTGGATTGGATCATTGCTAGACTTGGGTGATTGATCTTGATCATGCTTGGGAAAAACTTCCAGATGTATATCCTCTTGCTCACTGGATGATGTAGAGACATTATCAATGTGATCGGTGATAGATAGCTCTTGATCATTGCTTTCAACTTTTGAGGTTGAGACATTATCATTGGTGCCATTGGTAGATGGCCCTTTAATAGCTATTTATCCTTGATCAATGAGGTCTTGGATGAGGTTTTTGAGTGTAGCACATCTATTCGTTGGGTGACCCTTGATTTTGTGGAACTCACATTGTTTGTACTTGTTATGTCAAGGGAGTTTAAAGTTTGGTTCACCATGAATTGGACTATTGTTGATCTTGATAAGTTCCTGTTGTACTAGTTCATGCATGATTACCTCTAAAGTTTCTCCCAAAGGGGCGAATTTCCTTCGTAGTTGGTAATCTTTCCTTTGTGGATTTTCTTGATTGTTTTGCTATTGATTTTGGGGAGCTCCTTGATACTGTGTTGGAGGTATATGTTGATATTGCACTTGAGGTACACCTCGGTGTTGCAGAACTTCTTGATATTGAGGATATTGGAAGTGTTTTTGATGTGGATATTGAGGTGTTTGTGGAATGATGTCCATTTTTTGTGGATATGTAATGTTTTGAC
The DNA here is from genome assembly GCA_007258455.2 of Sequoia sempervirens. NCBI lineage: Eukaryota > Viridiplantae > Streptophyta > Pinopsida > Cupressales > Cupressaceae > Sequoia > Sequoia sempervirens. Next base: position 5,786,984 of record VDFB02000003.1, read on the forward strand.
TTTGCACATGGCATTGGCGATACATCAAATTTTGATCTCATTTAATTTCCTCAAGATCTCTCTCAATTTTATCTAGGGTAATTTGATGTTCTAGATTTATTCCTTATGGTAATTTTGAAATCCTTGTTGTTGTTGCCCTATTTAATGTTGTGACCCTTGATAAGAGTAATTTGGGTAATATATCGACATGTTTTGGGGATGTTTTGATACTCAATACCCTATCATAAGGTAACTCGGTTTATATTTCCAAGAGGATCATACCTATGGCCATGCAGGAGGTAGTAATACGGGTCTTCTGACTGCTATGTTTTCTTTTTCTTCCTCTTTGTTTAAGATGATTGATACAGTGAGAAAATGGCAAGGTGTTTCATTTTTCTCAAATATAAAGTTTCTCAAACTGCTTATGATGTCGGTTTGTGCACCCTCATTATGTGTGAGACTAGGTTGAGTAATCGATGCTACAAGGCCTGGTTATTGAACAAGAGTTGTGGGTCACCAGATGGTCATAAGGTGTGATGGTGTTGTGAGGTGGTTTGCTATGAAACTCAAAAAACCCTAAGGCTTGAGTGATGTTTTGGAATGTGGATACTTTTTTTGGAAATCAAAATTTTGAACAACGAGGGTCAATATTCCACTTCTTTGTCTAGAGGATATCTTGTGGGAAAGATACTTGAACTATCATGAGTTCCAAGTAACTGTTGATATCATAAACTATTTTGAGTGGAGGAATGATCCTAGTGTTTTTTTTATTATGATTTCAAATAAGTAGTATGGGAATAATGGGTGGGAGATTTTGTGACCAATATGATTTTCCAAGTGTTTGGTTCGAACAATGACCTTATAACTTTGGTTTATCTTCTAGTTTTTTTTAGCAAAATTTTCAAGATTGAGAGCTAGAATAGCAGTTTGTAACTTCTGTGTGTTTCTTTCCTTTATGTTCTTGAGTATGGAAAATGATGGAACAACACTAGACTAACTCAAAATCATGGAATTTATGTGACCTAAATTTCTATAGCTCAAGTTGTGAAATCACAACACCCAAGCCATAGTTACCAAAGTGTCTACTTTGATCAATGTAACCTGAAATAAAAGCTAAAATGTTCAGAAACCTTTAAGGATAAATCCTTTCAAGGAGTGCAAACATATGGCTTCTTTCACAAGTATACACTAATTCAAAGGGTTTGTGGTTTGACCATCTCATTCAATGTTTGTTTTGAATTGTTCTTTTCCTTTAAATCAAACACAAAATTTGATGTCACAATTGTTTTTTTTTTGTATGTAATGGGAAAGTTTAACAAAAACATTCATTTACAACCCTAGGGGATAGACACCATCCTTTTAGGTGGGCTTGCCTCATGCTCCGAAGAGATGATTTTACATGCAACTTATAGCACAAGCCTGTAGTGGGACTTGGTAAGTAACTTCTCAGAAGTAAATTCTAATGCACCACTTTCAAAGAATGTTTTGGATAATACGGTGGCTTCTAAAACAATTGGCTCTTAGTCATGTTCTGGGGATATTATTTTTGGGCACCTATACATGCGTTGTATTTTTTAATTAAGAACCTTCTAGCCCTTGTGGGTTTTTACGCATCATGAGGATACTCAAGAAGAATATGTCAGTATAGGACATCCACACTCAGTGAGTTATAAACTTTCCTCACACTCACAAAATATTTATATATCGGTCCAAAACAAAAGTATGCTTGGGTTTCCCATGAGTCCTCCAACATGGGAGATTCCTCAAGTAGGCAGGCCCTCTAAAAAGCTATGCTTGAAAAAAGTGCAAAGCTCAAAATGTCCTTGCTCACCCAAGATCACCAAAAGGTATGAGGGGAGAAGAAAAACATTTAGCTTTTCTACTCAATGAATACACGACATATAATTCATAGCAAATTGATTCATTTTAAACACCTCGAGCGGTGTTATCCCCAAAAAATATGTGAATAACATAAAAGAAATGTTCTTTTTATTTTTGCACCAATTGAACTGTTTAGGACATCAAGCAGTTAATATAACAATGGTGTGAAAACCAAAAAAAAACATTTTTTTTCAGTTTAAGCCCCAAAATTGAAGTGTTTCTAAGAAAATTAGGCCTAGTCCTAACTAATCATAAATCATGCGTGCGTCAACAAAATGAAAAAAAATTGAGCTCTTTTTATGCACCAAATTCAAAGGTCCCTAATTATGAAAACATGAAATGTGTTCATTTTTAGAGCCCAAAATTGAAGTGTTTTATGTTATTTTTATGAGCCCCAAATGAGAGTTCCTATTTTAGAAAGCTTAAAACTCGTTCATTTTAACAACACTAAATCAAATGTGAGTTTGTGTTGTTCATTTTAATGCACCAAAAGAAAGTTCCTAAATTAGAAAAGCTTCAAATTTGTTCAATTTTAAATAGCACCAAACTCAAATGTGAGAATTGCTCTTGTTCATTTTAAATCACCAAAAGAAAGTTCCTAACTTAAAAAAAGCTTCAAATTGGTTCATTTTAAAACACCAAAATCAAATATGAGAGTTATTGTTGTTCATTTTAATGCACCAAAAGAAAGTTAATAAAAAAAGATTGTGCTCCAAAAATCATGGACCGATTGTCTTCCCTACACAAAACAAGTTAATGTGTTTCAAATCCTCCTTAAAAATCCATTAATTCCTGCAAAATAAGCAAAATGTTAGGAAGAAGGTTCATTACAATAGCCCAGGATCCGTGCACTTGTATTCCAAAGAAAATTCTTAGAAAAAAAATCAAATGCTAAGAATTTTTTTTTGCAAATGCTCAGATCTTCTGTGCAAGTGCAAAACCTAGAAATTTGCAAAAGCATGTTTTTTGGTGCAAAAGCACAATTCTTAGTGCAAATGCATAGTTCCCATGGAAAAGGTACAGTTCCTATGGCAAATGCTTAGAAATTTCATCAGCCAAAAGTGATTTTTTGTTGGGCAGTGTGTGAAACTTTTCCTGAATGCTCTCAAAGCCCTATAACTTCAAATTTGTTCATAAAAATGTTAATAAGGAGGACCTAGGTCCCACCAGGCATACCAGAATGTGTGAGGGGGAAAGAATCCATTAGAATGCAAAGCAAGATCACTATTGAAAATTGAAATTAGAATCTATATAAACTAGAAACTCTTAATCTATTCCTATTCCATCACTCATGAAATGAACAATCTAAGCTATTTGAACTTATGAAATGAAATCCTAAGATTAACACAATGAATTCAAAAGAAAAGGAGAGATTACCATCCCATGTTGGAGTGTATTTGCATGATGTTGGGTTGTTCGTATCACTACAAAGCCTCCATTGTTCATGTGCAAAAGCTTGATGAACAATGCTTGGTTGATTGAAAAAGGTTGAAGCTCTATCAATGGTGATTGTGACAACACTTCATTGAAAAAGTATGTTGATTATCCGATCCCTATTTGTGAGGAGAGAGGTTTGTTATATAGGAAATGAGATTTTGAATCGACGATCAAGATTGTGTTAGAGAATATCTAGATCAATGGTAAAAATGTGTTGAGAGGATTTATACATGAAAAGATTGTGCAAAGTTGATTGCACAATTTGGGTGATTGAGGAATAGATTGGATAGTCAAGGTTTAGATTGATCAGTTAGAAAAATTAGATTGCTCAGTCAACAATCCATGATTTTCTCAATCAGAAAGTGAGTGAGGAATATGAATTAAAAGTGCAAAGCTCAAAATGTCCTTGCTCACCCAAGATCACCAAAAGGTATGAGGGGAGAAGAAAAACATTTAGCTTTTATAGTCAATGAATACACGACATATAATTCATAGCAAATTGATTCATTTTAAACACCTCGAGCGGTGTTATCCCCAAAAAATATGTGAATAACATAAAAGAAATGTTCTTTTTATTTTTGCACCAATTGAACTGTTTAGGACATCAAGCAGTTAATATAACAATGGTGTGAAAACAAAAAAAACCATTTTTTTCAGTTTAAGCCCCAAAATTGAAGTGTTTCTAAGAAAATCAGGCCTGGTCCTAACTAATCATAAATCGTGCATGCGTCAACAAAATGAAAAAAAATTGAGCTCTTTTTATGCACCAAATTCAAAGGCCCCTAATTATGAAAACATGAAATGTGTTCATTTTTAGAGCCCAAAATTGAAGTGTTTTATGTTATTTTTATGAGCCCCAAATGAGAGTTCCTATTTTAGAAAGCTTAAAACTCGTTCATTTTAACAACACTAAATCAAATGTGAGTTTGTGTTGTTCATTTTAATGCACCAAAAGAAAGTTCCTAAATTAGAAAAGCTTCAAATTTGTTCAATTTTAAATAGCACCAAACTCAAATGTGAGAATTGCTCTTGTTCATTTTAAATCACCAAAAGAAAGTTCCTAACTTAAAAAAAGCTTCAAATTGGTTCATTTTAAAACACCAAAATCAAATATGAGAGTTATTGTTGTTCATTTTAATGCACCAAAAGAAAGTTAATAAAAAAAGATTGTGCTCCAAAAATCTTGGACCGATTGTCTTCCCTGCACAAAACAAGTTAATGTGTTTCAAATCCTCCTTAAAAATCCATTAATTCCTGCAAAATAAGCAAAATGTTAGGAAGAAGGTTCATTACAATAGTGCAGGATCTGTGCACTTGTATTCCAGAGAAAATTCTTAGAAAAAAAATCAAATGCTAAGAATTTTTTTTTGCAAATGCTCAGAAAATAGGCAAATGCTCAGATCTTCTATGCAGGTGCAAAACCTAGAAATTTGCAAAAGCATGCTTTTTGGTGCAAAAGCACAATTCTTAGTGCAAATGCATAGTTCCCATGGAAAAGGTAGAGTTCCTATGGAAAATTCTTAGAAATTTCATCAGCCAAAAGTGATTTTTTGTTGGGCAGTGTGTGAAACTTTTCCTGAATGCTCTCAAAGCCCTATAACTTCAAATTTGTTCATAAAAATGTTAATAAGGAGGACCTAGGTCCCACCAGGCATACCAGAATGTGTGAGGGGGGAAGAATCCATTAGAATGCAAAGCAAGATCACTATTGAAAATTGAAATTAGAATCTATATAAACTAGAAACTCTTAATCTATTCCTATTCCATCACTCATGAAATGAACAATCTAAGCTATTTGAACTTATGAAATGAAATCCTAAGATTAACACAATGAATTCAAAAGAAAAGGAGAGATTACCATCCCATGTTGGAGTGTATTTGCATGATGTTGGGTTGTTCGTATCACTACAAAGCCTCCATTGTTCATGTGCAAAAGCTTGATGAACAATGCTTGGTTGATCGAAAAAGGTTGAAGCTCTATCAATGGTGATTGTGACAACACTTCATTGAAAAAGTATGTTGATTCTCCGATCCTTATTTGTGAGGAGAGAGGTTTGTTATATAGGAAATGAGATTTTGAATCGACGATCAGGATTGTGTTAGAGAATATCTAGATCAATGGTAAAAATGTGTTGAGAGGATTTATACATGAAAAGATTGTGCAAAGTTGATTGCACAATTTGGGTGATTGAGGAATAGATTGGATAGTCAAGGTTTAGATTGATCAGTTAGCAAAATTAGATTGCTCAGTCAACAATACATGATTTTCTCAATCAGAAAGTGGGTGAGGAATATGAATTAATTGATTTAATTAATTAATTCCTTTTTGGAGTTGAACATGCAAATCAAATTTGACTTTTGCAAATAGAGTTGCATTAGTTTGATTTTATTTTTTGATAATTTATTTGAATAGTTTGATTTGATTATTCAAATTTTGGAGGGAAAGTGTGATACTTAAATTATTATGATTTAATAATTCAATTAATTTTGAGGAATAAGGTGAATTAGTGACATAATAAAATAATTAACGTTGTTTGACTAATCAGGACAAAATAAGATTAGATTAGGAATTTATTAAATAAATGTAATTTATTTAATTTGTTGAAATGACGAAATGTGAATTAATCACATAACGTTGTTTTATTCGATTAATAGTAGAATTAGGGATTTCAAGACTTTATTAAATAAACAATATTTATTTAATTTGTCGAGAATGATGAAAAAGTGAATTAATTAAACAATGTTGTATTATTCAATTAAAAGAGGAAATTAGGGTTTCATATGTCGTTTGATGCCATTTGATGATTGTGGGATGATTTTGAGATGATTCAAGATGTTCCAAGATGTTTCAAAGATGTTATGTGTTGATTTTGAGATGTTTTGAGACGTTCTGGGTTGATTCTAAGTTGATTTTGAGTTGATTCTGAGATGTTCTGATACATTCTAAGTTGATTCTGAGATGTTTTGAGACATTCTGAGTTGATTTCGAGATGTTCCAACATGTTTTGGGTTGATTCCAAGTTGATTATGAGATGTGCTGAGTTGATTCTGAGATGTTTCGAGACATTTCAAGTTAATTCTAAGTTGTTTTGAGACATTCTGAGATGATTCTGAGAAGTTTCAAGACATTTTGAGTTGATTTAGAGATGTTCTGAGATGTTTTGGGTTGATTCCAAGTTGTTTCAAGTTGATTCTAAAATTTTTTGAGTTGATTTAGAGTCATTTTGAGTTGATTCAGAGTCATTTTGAGACGTTTCGAGTTGATTCTGAGATGTTCTGAGACGTTTTGGGTTGATTCTAAGTTGTTTCGAGACATTCCGAGTTGATTTCAAGATGTTCCAAGATGTTTTGGGTTGATTTCAATTTTTTCAAGACATTCTGAGTTGTGATAGGTGTTAAGTCAATTTTACATGTCTACAGAGATATACCAACTCCTTGAGGTAGTTCAACCTCATATGCATTATTTGCAAATTTTTGAACAATCTTCCAGGGTCCTATCTTCTTCATGTCCAACTTAGAGTACTGCCCCTTTGGAAAAAAATTCTTTCTAAGATGAACCAAACCAAATCACCCACCTTGAAATCCACTTCTCTCCTTTTTGCATCTTCCTGTTTCTTATACTTATCAACACTATTTTGTAGGTTTTCCCTAACATGTTGGTGGATCTCCTACATTTCCACTGCAAATTTCTCTCCCTCAACACTTGGCCTTTCCATACCACTGATGTTCCTCAATTCAAACACCCCCTAGGCTGCAAACCATAGACAACTTCAAAAGGACTCTTGCCAATGCTCCTGTTCATGGAATCATTATAAACAAACTCAGCTTGAGGAAAAACAAGATCCCATTGAGTTGAATTCTCTTTGGAGAGGCACCTTAAGAGGTTTCCCAAACTTCTATTAAATACTTTAGTCAGCCCATCAATTTGTGGGTGATAAGAAAAACTCAAACTAAGATTAGTGCCTAGTTTCTTCCACAAAGTTCTCCAAAAGTGTCTAATAAATTTACTATCTCTATTTGAAACAATATTGAGAGGAAAACCATGAATTCTTACCACTTCCTTAAATAATAGACCTATTATGTATGATGCATCATTAGTACTTTTGCAAGGTATGAAATGAGCCATCTTAGAGAACCTATCAACCACAACATAGACTGAATCAAAGCCCCTTTTTGTTCTTGGCAACCCCATTGTAAAATCCATACTAATTGATTCCCAAGGCCTATTGGGAATAGGAATAGGTTGTTATAACCCTACATTAGTGCTACATCCTTTGGTCCTTTGACAAATAGTGCATTTTTCAACAAATTTCCTTACATCAATTTGCATTTAAGGACAAAAATAGTTCCTTCTCAACTACTCCAAGGCCTTATCAAGACCAAAATGACTTGCAAGACTACCACTATGCTTCTCTTTGATCAAATTACCTCTCATTGAACACTTAGGAACAAAAAAATGTGCCCCCTTGAACAACAAATCATCTTGAATCAAAAAATCAAGCCACTTATCATTATTGTTGCTACAAGGCTACCTACAACATGCATAGATATCTTTAAAATCTACATCTTCAAGATACATACCTTTCAAGGAGTCAACTCCCATGCTTTTCAACTAAATTTCCTGCACCATAAGAGCCCTTCTACTCAAACCATATGCCACTTTATTAGACTGCCCCTTCTTATGTTTAATGGTGAAAGTAAATTGATGCAGGAGCATCCAGTGGTGTAAAGGCAATCTTGCATCACCCAAAAAATAGTTAAATTTTAATTTCCTTGGTTTTTAGATATTTTATATTTTTGGATACCATTTTCGTCATAATGAAATTCCCAATTTACGGTTTTTATTTTTGGTTCCTGGGTTGAAAGATATTGCAGTTTTAGTTTCCCAGATTTGCACCTGAAAATCTTCCGAGTTAGATTTGAGGCACTTAGAGCTCCCAGATTGGCCCCAAAACTTGCTGAAATTGGCGTAGTAAATTTTGAGCGCGTTATTGACTTTGAGACCTTTCCAACGGTTCAAACGGTTCGCGAATCGGAGTCCTGGATCAAAAGTTATGGCCCCGGGAAGTTGGCGCACTTTCTAGAAGATACAATTGCAAATGCTCTTTTGAAATTTGAACTTCATGTTGTAAATTTTCGCCAAACCGCCTAAACTCAAAATTGAATGTTGTTTTGGCTCCAAACTAATGAGGAGCTCTATTTATGGGTAACTTTTTGGGGACAAGCTCGCATATTGTGAAAGGGTTATTCTATAGCTTTCTGTAACTTGCATGTGTTGTAGAACTTGGGGATTTGAGGTCCTCTGCATGTAAGAAGCTCCATTTTCTGAATAATAAAATTATTCTCTTGTTTGTGGGTTTTCTAAGTCTTGGGCTGCACCTCATCAAGTGGTATCGAGGGTTTCTTAAGCGTGGGACGATCGCGATCGTGGAGGCGCTCGCACTGTGACCATGGTTGTGGGTCGAGGTCAAGAAAGATTCCTCCATGAGTGGTGCCTGCAGGCATGGTGGTTACGTAGGTGGTGGTGCATAAATTTTAGTGGAAGATGCACCGCAGCCTCCAGACAGATTGATGCGTTACAAGAGCAGCTTTTGAGAAGAGGTTAAACCCGAGGGAGGAAAGTGAGGATGAAGGAGAGGAAGAAGGAGAGGAAGAAGGTTCAGATGTAGAAGAGGAAGAAGATGCAATTGATCAAGACCAAATGTGGCTAATAAGGGCCATTTCGAAGATTGGGAAAAGACCCAGAGCAGAAGTCCCCAGTTATTCTGGAAGTCTGAACCCGGAAGAGTTGATCGACTAAATCAACGAGCTAGAAGAATATTTTGAGTATGAGGAAATAGAGGACCCAGATCGGGTTAAGTTTGAAAAAATGAATCTAAAGGGCCATGCCAGTATTTGGTGGAAAGAGGTCCAGTTGGAAAGAAATCGAAGAGGAAAAGGAAATATAACCAGATGGGATCGCATGGTAGAGAAACTGAAGAAGCAATTCATACCAGTGGACTACGAGTTTGATCTGTTGAAGAAATTGCAAGGGTTGAAGCAAGGAAGTAGATCTGTGAAAGAATATACTGAATATTTTCACAAAGATAATCATCAATGGGTCAAGATAGAGGCCAATAAGGAGAAGGTAGCCCGATATCTTAATGGGTTACAACCAAGCATTTATGAGGAGTTAAGCCTAGTCAGAATGACCACCACTGAGGATGTATATCAGTTTGCTCTGAAGGTGGAAGAGAAGTTGAACAAAAGATTTGATGGCAAGTAAAAAGGACAAGGAGGTCAAAGTGGAAGGGGCAGTGGAAGACCTTCAGGAAGCCGAAATGATGATGAAAAGAAAAGTGAAGATGTGGGTACCGTACCGGCCAAAAGGAATGACAATCTCACCGTGGATCAAACAAGTTGTGATCAAAGCGAGGTAGAGGATGAGGGAGATATGGACAAGGATCCGAAGAGGTGGTTTCAGAGGAACGGTTTCTAGTGTGGTAAGAAGGGCATCGAGTCACTAATGTCCACAACACCAAGAAGGGCAAGACAAAAGGCTAGAAGGTCGTGGAAGCTGGCTAAAAAATACGCATGAGGAGGCCCAATCTAAAACATTCAAAATGATGCCGAAGGAGAAGCCTCTAGTGATTAGGAGAGCCCTAGTGACTGAGGAAAAGGATCCGCACGAGAAGAACTGCTTTCACACAAGGTGCAAGTGCGTGAAGGAAAATGTTGCATACCATTATTGATGGTGGGAGCACCGATAATCGTAAGTCGATGAGATGGTCAGCCAAAGTTGAAGCTGAAGAGGGAAAGGCACCCGTGATCCATATCGGATTGCCTAGCTGCGTAAAGACCATAAATGCAAGTTTTGTCAATGAGCAAAGGCTTCAGTAAAGTTCAAGACCGAGCTACCTTATGATGAGGTACTTTGTGATATCATCCCCATGGATGCATGTCACGTTGTTGGGAGGTCGCGGGCGTACCGATAGGGCGAAAGCTATACATGATGGCCATGCAAACACTTATTCCTTGACAAAGGATGGGGTTCGCCACAAGTTGAAACCCCTGAAGGAGACCGAAGAAAAGGTATGCAGTAGTGCTAGAATTTGTTATGTAGATGGAAGAAATTTTTTAGAAGGTATGAAGCATGAGCGTGTGTGTTATGCATTGATTCCTAGAGTGAGCAAGGAGGATAGTGAGAAGGTTCCAGAAGAAGTTTCTAGGATGTTGGATGAGTTTCAGGATATTGTTTCTGATAATGTACCTGAGGGTTTACCACCAATAAGGAAGATCAGTCATCAGATTGACTTGATTCTTGGAGCTAGTTTTCCAAATAAGGTAGCCCATAGAATGACTCCAACAGAAAATGAGGAGTTGAATAGACAAGTTCAAGAGTTTTTGAGAAAGGGTTTGATACGGGAGAGTTTGAGTCCATGTGCAGTACCTGCAGTACTAGCACCAAAGAAGGATGGGGAGCGAGGTACGATTCCCCGAGCCATAAACAACAAGATAACAATCAAGTACGATGGATGACCGGATGGACTATTCCGAGGGAGCCTATTACTTCATAAAGACGATCCTAAGAGCCATCACCGATCCTGGATTCACGAGAGGGAGATGAATGGAAGACTACCTTCAAGACCAGTAGGCCCTCAGAGGAGTGGTTATTCATGCCCTTTTGGGCTAATCCACGCACCGAGCAATATTCATGCGTCGAACGAGAGGTACTAAAAGAATTTATGGAAGTTTTTTTACGTATTTGGACGATATTTTTATTTTCGTAAGATGTTGGATGAGCATCTAATGCATATTCGGAGAGCCTTTGAGAAGTTAAGAGAAGAGAAATTGTTGATTAATTTGAAGAAGTGCAGTTTTGTGAGGAGGGAGTTAGTGTACTTGGGGTTTGTTGTCTCAACAGAAGGTATCAAGATGGACCCAGAGAAGGTGAAGGCTATTTTGGAAGGGCCTACCCCAAGAACTGCTACCGAGGTGAGATCTTTCCATGGTTTGGCTAGTTTTTATAGAAAGTTCATTAGAAACATTAGTAGTATTTGTGGACCCCTAACTGAAACAATGAGAGGATAGAAAAGAATTCAAGTGGAGCATTGGAGCAGCAAAAAGTTTTGAAATCATAGCTAGTAAGGTGAGAAAACTGTTTCTAGCCCTCCCGATTTCAACATAGCATCGCGGGATTGTGATGCTGCTGGTTGTGCCATTGGATAAAGGTTAAGCCAAGAAGGTAAGCCCATTGCCTATTTCAAAGCAAAAGTTAAATGATGCCAAGAGAAAGTATTCTTGTGATATGATCGAATTTTATGCAATAGTCAAGCATTAAAGAAATGGAGAGACATTATTTCAAGGTCAAGGAATTTGTTCTATATAATTTATCATTAGGCCTTGCAAGACATAAATAGTCGCGGAAAATTAAATCGTGAGGCATATGAAATGTGAGTTTCTTTGCAGAGTTATACCTTTGTTTTAAAACATAGGAGTGGGAAGTCAAACAGGGTTGCAGATGCCTTAAGTAGGAGGCATACATTAATGACAAAGATGCAGATTGAAGTGGTTGGGTTCAATAAACTCAAGACACTGTATGTAGAAGATCCTGATTTTGCAGAGGCTTGGAAAGCTTGCAAGGAACCTATTATAGTGGACAGGACAAGGTGGCTGGATTTCATAATCCAGGATGGCATGTTATTTAAGGGAAGTCAATTGTGTATCCCAAGGAGTTCCATGAGGGAGAACCCGATAAAGGAGAAGCATAGTGGAGGAATGGCAGGACATTTTGGTCGGGATAAGACCATTGCCATTATCAGTGAGCATTATTATTGGCCTCGCTTATCATATAGGATGTGAAGAAGTTTGTACAAAGTCAGAGGGTATGTTAGATGGCTAAAGGAGGAGCCAGTATCACAAGCTTATATCAGCCCTTACCGGGTAATTTCAGAGGCAATGGAGGATATAAGTATGACTTTTGTTCTTTTGTTTTCCGCTGACAAAACGAGGGAATGATTCAATCTTCGTGGTGGTTGATAGGTTTTCAAAGATGGCACATTTCTATTCCATGTCGAAGACCCATGATGCGCCTTCCACATTATTGACTTGTTCTTCAAAGAGGTGGTGAGGCTACATGGTCTCCGCCAAAGAGTATTGTTTCAGATCGTGACACCAAAATTGTGGGGTACTTTTGGAGGACCTTGTGGAAGAAGCTGAAGACAGAGTTGAAGTTCAATTATGCACACCATCCACAAACAGATGGGAAGATAGAGGTTGTTAACAGGAGTCTGGGTAACCCCATCGAGATGTTTGGTAGAGATAAACCTGGGCGGATGGGACTGGTCTTACTCGTGCAGAATTTTCTTACAAATGCTTCACAATGTAAGCACTGTAGATCACCATTCCGTGATTGTGTATGGAGGTAGCCTAGAATAGCTCCTGCACTGGAGAGGAAGATGACCAAGAGAAGAAAATAAGTGTTAGTTTAAGATTTTGTAGAACACATCAAGGATATACATGAGAAGGTAAAGAGAACATATTAACAAGATGAAGGCAAGATAAGGCTAAGCGCATCGTAAGAGGAGGCAAGGAGTTTCAGACATGATGAAGTGATGGTCCACTTGAGAAAGAAAAGTTTCCGCCTGAAACATATAACAACAGTTATGAAGAAGTTCAGTCCCCGTAAAATTTTGAAGAGGCATGATTCAAGGAATGCATATGAGGTAGAGTTACTGGATGGATTCAACATTTCGTGGTTCAACATTTCATATTTGACAAAGTATCATGAAGGTGGAACAGAGGAAGCACCAGCAATAGGGAAGTATGACATTCCAACACCTACTTTAGAAAGGGAGGAGATTGAAGCAATCTTGGATAGTCGTGTGGGAAGGAGTACCAAAAACAGGCAAGATGAAGAATATCCGCAGTCGGAGAGGAAGGCCCTGCGGGAAGATCTAATTCCGCTATCTAAGGTAGTGGCTAGCTTGGTTTTTTCAACCATCCGAGATGATGGGGTCACTTCTCAAATTACCGCGTCCGATGCAAGAGCATCCAGCAAAAGTGGCAATCTGCATCACCCAAAAAATAGTTAAATTTCAAGTTCCTTGGTTTTTAGATGTTTTTATACTTTGATACCTTGTCATAATGAAATTCCCAATTTATGATTTTTATTTTGGTTTCTGGGTTGAAAGATATTGCAGTTTTAGTTTCCCATATTTGCACCTGAAAATCTTTTGAGTTAGATTTGAGGCACTTAGAGCTCCTAGATTGGCCCCGAAACTTTCCAAAATTGGCATAGTAGATTTCGAGCACGTTATTGACTTCGAGACCTTTCCAACGGTTCAAACGGTTCGTGAATCAAAGTCCTGGATCAAAAGTTATGGCCCTGGGAAGTTGGCGCACTTTCTAGAAGATACAATTGCAAATGCTCTTTTGAAATTTGAGCTTCATGTTGTAAATTTTCGGCGCCAAACTGCCTAAACTCAAAATTGAATGTTGTTTTGGCTCCAAACTAATGAGGAGCTCTATTTATGGGCGGGTTTCTAATTTTTGGGTAACTTTTTGGGGACAAGCTCGCATATTGTGAAAGGGTTATTCTATAGCTTTCTGTAACTTGCATGTGTTGTAGAACTTGGGGATTTGAGGTCCTCTGCATGTAAGAAGCTCCATTTTCTGAATAATAAAATCATTCTCTTGTTTGTGGGTTATTTTCTAAGTCTCAGGCTGCGCCCTCATCATAAATCCTTACAAACACTCTACCCATTTAACATGTCTATGACTGAGTTTTTCTTGACTATTCAAAAATTAGAGGGCATGATTATCAATATACACTATGAACTATTTAGGAAGTAGATAATGTCTCCATTTCTTTAATGATTGTGCCATTGCATACATCTCAAGGTCATAGGAAGAGTACTTCTTTTTGGCTTCATTCAATTTCTCACTAAAGAAGCAAATAGGTTTATTTTCTTGACTTAAAACAACACCTATGGCATGGCCACTAGCATCACACTCAACTGTAAAGACCTTGTCAAAATTAGGCAAAGAAAATATAGGCTGCTCAGCTACCCTCTTTTTCAAATGTTTAAAACTCCTTTCAGCCTCATTAGACAAAACAAACTTCTTTCTCTTATCACCCTTTATAATATCAATCATTGGAGTATAAACATGACTGAAACCTTTAATAAATTTTCTATAAAAACTAGCCAGACCATGGAAAATCCTTACCTCAGCAAATGATTTGGGTGTAGGCCAACTTAGAATAGCTTCAACTTTACTTGGATCCATCTTCAAGGTGCCATTTGTAACCACAAAACCAAGATACACCAACTCTATCTTCATAAACTCACATTTCTTCAAATTGATCATTAGTTTCTCTTCATGCAATCTTCTCAAAACCAAATCCAAATGGTGCAAATTCTCTTCCTTAGTTTTACTGAAAACAAGAATATGATCAAGGTAAACCACAACAAACTTATGAATAAAAGGTTTGAGCACTTCATTCATCAACCTCATGAAGGTAGTGGGTGCATTTGATAGACCAAAGGGCATCACAAGCCATTCATACAACCCTTCATTTATCTGAAATGTTGTCTTCCATTCATCACCTAGTATGATCCTAATTTGATGGTACCCACTCTTGAGATCAATTTTAGAAAAGTAGAATTCTCCACCTAAACATTCCATCAATTCTTCAATCCGTGGAATGAGGAATCTATACCTTATTGTGATCTTATTGATGGCCCTAGAATTAGTGCACATCCTTCACTCACATCCCTTCTTTGGTTCTAGGATTGTGGGAACTACATAAGGGCTTAAACTCTCTCTAATCATCCCCTAGTAAAGTAATTCCTGCACTTGCCTCTTAATCTCCTCATTTTGTTGTGGTGTCATCTTATAAGAAATTTTTTTAGGAAAACTAGCCCCTAGTGTAAAATCAATGTGGTGACTAATGTCCCTCATGGGTGGAAAGGTGTTGGGGATCTCATCCACTACTATAGCACCATATTCTTTTAGCAAGGTTTTTATCTCCAAAGGAAACTCCTCTTTCTTTTCTACTGTCATGACAAACCTAGGCTTGATTATGATGGCAAAACCCATATTCTCCTCTTCCATGGTCTTTAGGAACTCCTCATCTACCAACATCACAATAGACCCTACTTGTGATTATTGGCTTTCATCTTTTAATGGTGTGAGGGTGTAAGAAACCCCATCTTTTTCTATGGCATATGTGTTTTTCCTACCATCATGGAATGCCTTTCTATCATACTACCAAGGCCTACCAAGGAGCATATGGAAAACATCCATTGGAATTATGTCACATAATACCTTATCCTTATAACCCCATATATGGAATTCTACCTAACTTTTCTCATTCACTACTACTTGTTTCCCTTTATTTAGCCAAGAGATTGTGTATGGAGTGCCGTGAGGAATCCTTTTCAACTTTATCTTTTCTACCATTTCAATAGAAACCAAATTGTCAGTACTACCAGAATCAATAACAACTCTACAACATTTACCTTGGCACTTGCATGTAGTATTGAAGAGTGACTTTCTCTGTGGTGGTTCCTTCTCCAAAGGTACTTTGATCAAGGTCCTTCTCATCAATAAGGACTCTCCAACTTCTGGTTCTACATTTTGTGATGGTGAATTGACACTTTTAGCCTCATCTCCACCTTGTGCAATCTGATTTCTCCTCTCACCTCTGAAAGAAGTAGATGACTAATCCTTAGGGAATTTCCATGCTTCATGGCCTAAAAATTTATTGAATTTATAGCACTCTCCAGTGAATCCATTTGATCCTCCTCTATTGCCAAATCTACCTCCAAAATTGGGTCTTCTTCCCCTAAATTCTCCTCTTGAATCTGTTGCTTGTTCTTGATTGTTGCTTATTTCACCTTGTGATCTTTGGGACTTCCCTCTACCAGAAAATGCCCCTCTTCCTCTAAATCTCCTTCCTCTACCCTTGTTTTTCTTTTCTTGTCTCCTCCTCAACTTATCTTCAGACTTTATGGCCAACTGGTAACATTCTTCCACTGTCCTTATGCTTGTGAGACTTAACTCATGTTGAAGGCTATACTTTAACCCATTCAAGTACCCTGCAACATTTTCAACATCCTCTTCCATGTAGCCTGATCTAATGCTTAGTTTATAGAAATCTTCTATATATGCCTTCACATCCATATCCATCTACTTCAAGTTTTGCAACCTTCTATACAACCGAATGGCATAATCACTAGGTAAGAACTTACCCCTCAGTTTTGCAACCATTCTATCCCAAGATGAAATATTTTCCTTTCCCTTCTTCTTCCTCTCTTCTTGTACATAGTCCCACCATAGGGATGCATGTCCTTTTAGTTTTGTCCTTTCCAATTTTACTTGTTTCCCCTTAGGTATCTCTTCAAACTTAAAATACTTGTCAAGTTCTCCTATCCAATCTAGGAGTTATTCTCCATTCATACTTCCTGCATAAACAAGCAGTTCCATTTTGATCTTGGAACCATCATTCTTTATTGCCTTTAGCAACCTCTCCAACCTATTTTCTTCAAAATATATTTCCTCATCATCTTCTCCTTGTGGTGTCTCTTCACCCACTTCTTATTCTCCATCTTCTCAGTCACTCAAATCCCCTGTGACCACTCCTCTTCTTTGGTTGGTCTCAATAGTTGTGAGTCTTGCATTAAGGCTTTCCCTTATGGCCCTCAATTCTAGTGCAAGAGAGTCTCTCATCTCTCTGACTATCCTATCTATATTCACTCTTGGAGGAATTTCAACTTTTCTTCAATTCAACTCTTCTTTTGGACTTGGCTCTGATACGAAAATGATTTAGAGTAGGGGTAGGTTCAACAACTCAAATTAGTCTTCATACACCTTCTAATGGTTTCATGAGCAGTAATGGCAAAGGAAGTTTCTACACTTTGACACTATTGGCCATTTGAAATTGTAACCTTTCAATGATGGAGGAAATTTTAGTAGTGTGGAATAGCATATTATGATGAGGAAATTATGTTATAGTCCTTTCAAGATGGTTTGATAACTTCTCAGGGTCTAGACACAAGTTCAACAGTGACAACATTTACAAGGACAGCCAATTGTCATATGCAACAATGTACAAACATCAACCAATGATGGGAATTGCAATCAAATGGATCTCAATAGTGTATACATCAATCTTCCACTTGTCTCAAAATTCATCAAACACAATACAATGATCTAGTTCCAAAGCTTTGACCAAACAATCACAATGAGGGTTCTTTTGACTGTAAATAAGCCAAAATGTAGCATATTGTCTTCTTATTCTCCTTCACACGTGCAAACCAAAGCCCCAAATATTTCAAGGTGATGGAATACATCAAAATAGAATTAATTAAAAATTTTCTTTGTCTTCTCATGGAGGAAACTCGAGAAAATTCATTTTTTGTGTTCCCTAGAACCCTAGGTAGGGTTTTTGGAAAGTTTCACTAAAATGATGAAATCTCCCTCCAAACTCAATGAATATTGATCAAATAAAAATAATATTAAAGGTAAGAGAGCCCTTAACATTACACAAACATTATTTAGACCTTACAATGAAGCAGTAGTTTGTACAGTGTGACAAAATGTACATAAATACAAGAAAAATACAGATTCAACGTGGAAGAATGGAACTTCTCCTTCAAAAATTTCATCCAACCCCTCTCTTCAAAGATACAAGGAATATTTAAGTTTGTAAAAGAAAGTTTCAACTTTTTCTAACCATATTTTGGTTAGTGAGTTAACAAAACACCACTTTCACATTTTTTGCAAAAGTTGCTTGACAACTTTTTTTTGCAATTTGACAACTTTTACACTTTTTCCTTACCTTGCAACTAAAGACCCAAAATTGAATCCAAATGAATTGAAATGGCCTAAAAAGACCTTATTAATATGAAATCAACACCCACATGAAAAAAACCAAAAATTCATTACATGAAAACAAGATAAGTGAATGTAAAAAGATTGAGAAGGAGATCCTTTTACTCAAAAAGGAATTAGAAAAAGCTATGTCTAAAAGTTAGGAAGATGATATCAAATCTAAAGAAAGATCTCATCATGCAAGAATACCATCCATAAACAGGTTCAATCATGTAGTTTTTGGTTATTGTTTCATTTGCAATAAGTATGGACATAAGGCTATAGAGTGCAAATCTGAAATGAATATAATAAATTTGTAAGTAGAAATTCTCTTGCTTCTCTGGTGGATGTCAATGTGCCATGTTAGATCTACAAAAATGTTGAACATATAGAAAAATTTTGTAAAATTTATTTTGCAAGATGAAACATCCAAAAGGTAGATGATGTTAAGCAAGTCAAGGAGTCAAGAAATGAAAATTCAATGGTTGTTCAAACAAAATTTCATTCTTAGGGACAAAAAAATATCTGGGTAATAGATAGTGGGTGTTCAAGTCACATGACTAGTGACAAAATAAAACTGATCAAGTTAGTTAAATGGAATGGTGGATCAATAAAATTTGGAGATAATTCATCAACAAAAATCTGTGGAAAATGCACTATAAGTATTGATGGAAAATCCAAGATTGAATATGTTTACTATGTTGAAGGTCTCAAGCATAATATTCTTAGTGTAAGTCAAATGTGCAGCAAAGGATACAATCTCTTATTTAATGAGCAAGGATGTAAAATCAGAAAGGCAAAGTGTGGTAGATTGGTGGGAAAAGGTTCAAGAACTAAAGGCAACTTATATAGCCTTAAGGGTGCAAATGGAAGAAGTTGTCTTATAGGATAGATAAATAAATCTTGGTTGTGACACATCAACATTGATAACCATGTAAAGATAAGCTCCATGCAAACAGTGAGAGATATACCTAAGGTTTCCAAACCTACAAACACCATGTGTAGACAATGTCAGATTGGAAAGTAGACGAGGATAAGGTTCAAGACCAAGGAATATTCTACTACAATACCTTTGCAACTAAATCATACTGATCTATGCAGACCGAATAGGATAAAGAGTCTTCAAGGTGAAAGGTATTTTATGTTACTTATTGATGATTTCTCTAGGATGAAATGGGTTACATTCTTAAAAGAAAAATCAAAAGCTTTCAATAGATTTAAGATTTTCAAGTTAATGGTTGAAAATGAAATTAATGATAAAATCAAATGGTTAAGTTTTGATAGAGGTGGTGAGTTCACATCAAGTGAGTTTGAATAATTTTGTAAAGAGCATGGGATAAAAAGAAACTATTTAGCTACTAGAACTCCTTAGTAAAATGGAGTGGTGGAAAGAAAGAATACAGCTATTCAAGATATGGCAGGAAAAATGTTGAATGAAGCTAAGTTCCCAATGTGTATTAGAAAGAAGCAATTCATACTACTGTCTATATTCTCAATAGAGGTCAACTAAGGGTGGATAACACCAAAACTTCATATGAGCTCTGGTATGGGAGATTGGAAACTATCAAGTATTTCAAAGTTTTTGGAAGAAAATTCTTTATCAAAAGAGATAAAGAAGGTCTAGAAAAGTTTGATTGAAGATCTGATTAAGGAATCTTTCTTGGATACTCAACTAGGAGTAAAGCTTACAAATGCTACAATACAAGGTTGAGGAAGGTAATTGAGAGTGCAAATGTGAGAGTGGATGAAGAGTCACATCACAACACACATGAGCAAGAAGACTATTGGTATAATGAATCTACTTGCATAGTGGAAGAAGAAGAAGTTGAAGAAAAGAAAGAAGCACTAGAGAAGATCCCCAAAACTCCTACCAAGTATGTTTAGAAAAATCATTCAAAAGATCAAATCATTGGAGGCAAAAATGAAGGAGTGCAGACCAGAAGAAGATTTGCAAAGAAAATGAATAGGTGAATTTTTCTCTACTCTTAAGAATAGAACCAAATTTCTTTTTTGATGCTAAAAAATATGAAGGATGGATACAAGTAATGTAAGAAGATCTAAATCAGATTGAGAAACATCAAACTTGGGAATTGGTTCCAAGGCCTATAGAAAAGAATGTAATAGGAATAAAATGGGTATTCAGAAACAAATTAAATGAAGATGGAGAGGTTGTGAGAAATAAAGCAAGGCTGGTATGCAAAGGATATTCACAAGTGGAGGGTATGTGCAGGATCATCATGGAAAAAACAAGCCCTTAAGTGGCAAAAATTTAGAAAAATTAGAGTTAGGCAACTTGATGGAAAATTTTGAATAAGTTATTTATATTATTTCAAAAATATGTAAGAATAGAATTTGTAGAAAATTGAATGTAATTTATAAACTACTAGGTTTATTTTTATTATTTTTAAATCTATTTGGTGAAAATTTGAAATTTCAATGTAGTAGTACTTAAATTTCAGGGAAAAAATAAGAAGTAGGTGTCTGTCTGACCACCCTAACCACAATAAAATGATAATATTTTTTTATAAGATTTTTGATATAAGTAGATGACTCATGTCCCGATGTGATGCATATTTTTTGTAATTTTTTTCCAAGTAAATAATTAATTATGAATTTTTTATTACAAGTTTTAAAAAATATAAAAACTTGTATGTCTGACCACCTTAACTTGGTCAAAACTTCATGAAATTTATTTTTTTGATCCTATAGTATGTGAAGCATAGAATGCGACACATGTTTCAAATTCAAAAAATGTGATACCATTTGAAAGCTATAGATGTTTTTCAAACAGCCTATCAATTAGGACTTTAGTTGTAATTCGAATAGAAAATGAATAATAATTATTTATTAAATTTAAAGTAAAGCATAATTTATATTGGTGGAAAGTTGAGAATCTCCTTTAAAAACCCTTTTTGTTTCACCAATTTTGGGTTAGAAAAAAGTCGTCAGCCACATACCCTACACATACCCATCATATCGCCACTTTTTGGCCCATCACGATCTTGCACATACCCTAGAAGGGATTGATTTTGAAGAAACATTTGATCCAGTGGAAAAAATGGAAGCTATCAAAATGTTTCTTGAATTTTTTGTTCACAAGAACTGAAAATTTTATCAAATGGATGTGAAATCTACCTTCTTGAATGGTTATTTAGAAGTCTATATAGAGCAGCTTGATGGATTTCAGCTATCAACAGACCCAAAAATGGTATGAAAACTTAAGAAGGAATTGTATGGTCTCAAACAATCCCCTAGGGATTCATATGCAAGGTTGGAAAAGTACCTATTCCAACAAGGATTCAAGAAAGGTACCAAAAATAGTAATTTGTACATCAAAATAGAGGATAAAAAGATTCTAATTTTTGTTGTATATGTTGATGATATAATCTTTGTTAGCAATGATGAAATGTGTAGGAATTTTTTTGAAAAGATGCAAAAAGGATTTTGAAATGTATATGTTGGGTGAGTTATCATTCTTTCTTGGAATCCAAATTGTATAATCAGATAATGGTATCTTTATCTCTCAAGAAAAGTATGTCAAGGAAATGCTAAAGAAATTTGGTGTGGAAGACTGTAAACCAATAAGTACTCCAATGATAGTAGGTTGAAATTTGAGTAAGGATGATATGTCACATAAGGTTTATCAATCTCTATATAGATCTATGATTGGGTACCTATTGTACTTAACCACATCAAGTTCTAATATTATGCAAGTTGTTTGCTTGGTTGCAAGGTTTCAAGTTGATCTAGAACAAACTCATGTAAAGTCTGTCAAGAGGATTTTCAAATATTTAAAGAGAACTCTAGACTATGGATTGTAGTATCAAAAGGGTAATGAATTTTCTTTGAATACATATATTGATGTTGATTAGGCTAGTAGCGTTCATGAAAGAAGAAGTAATAGTGGTGGAGCTTTATTTTGGGAGACAGATTGGTCTCTTGGTTTAGTAAGAAGTAGGACTTAGTGTCCCTAACAACAACAAAAGTAGAGTATATTATTAAAGCATCTTGTTGCACCCAAGTGTTGTGGATGAATTTTTTTTTGAAGGATATCAAGGTGATGTATAATGATCCCATTCCAATTTTGTGTAACAATACAACCACCATAAATATCTCAAACAATCCAATGATGCATGTTAGTACCAAGCACATATCTATTGTCAAGCTTATTTTAATTCTCAAGATTAAAATAGTATCAACATTGTTAAAAGTATTAAATCAAATGTAGATACTTCTTGGGTGCCAAAAATGTAAGGAAGAAAGTGAAAAAAAATGAGGAAAAGGAAGATAGTTGTTTTTTTGTTTTCCTTTGACATCTCCAACATGTTGCACGCAAATAAACTAGGGTTTCATGCTCACTAGTATTGAATAATTCTTTCATGGAGGCACAAAGAGAACTTTTTTGGCACATTGCACCATGATGATCAGGATTAAAGAAGACACGATGTGGAAAATAAAGAGGAGAACAAAATGGCATGTTATAGAATATGAAAAAAATATGGTTCCTTTTATGAATTTCTCCACATTTCATGAGGTCTGTTGCAGAGTTGTAAAATATAAAGAGCATATTCTAGACTTTCACCTCAAGGTTAAGATAAATTTTCAAGCTTAGGCATGCATGTGGTAAATAAATGAAGATACAAAGTTTGTGGAGGAAGATGAGGGCACTTTGCAAAGAAGTAAGAAGTAAAAGATATGGACACGTTGAGTTATTGGAGGAGTTCAAATCCTTTGTGTTTCAAAATTTACCCCTTTTCCTTGTACATTTTTTCCAAGTATGTCTCAATCATATCTTATATTGCTAAAGATTTAAACTTTGTTGGATTTTTCAAGTTTTTGTGAATTCTAAAGGTCGCAGAGTTATTCAAATCTTTGAGTATTAAGGGGTTCTTTACATGGCTTTGAGGAAAGTTTAAGATTTGATGTCTTATGTGATTTTTTTAGGTTATTTCTTATGGATACATGATGTGGGTAACATTCATATGATTTCATGCCATGGATTCTTAGGAAAACATGCACATTACAATGAGTAAAAATCTATGGAATATGACAAGTTTATTATGCATATTTTATCACAACCTTATTTACAAAAGAGAGGATTTAAGAGTCAAATCATACAAAGGATGCTAAACCTATGTAGTAGGAGCAGAAAATGAAGAGGAAAATAATGGATCAGTTGAAGATTTTTTTTCCAAAGTAATGGTTGAAGGATACATTTACCTTGGTATGATGCATAGTTTGCATGGACAGTCCTCAACAAAAGGTAGTGAAATGGATGTAAGGAGGTAATTTTAAGGAGATATTTTATTGATAGTGATGTTTGAGGGCAGTTAGTGGAGCACATGAGCAATCAGATTTGTAGCAAAAACCTTCTTGTAGAGTTTGGTTAGTATTAGAGGTTTTGTGCACTTGGAGGTGGCCTAGAGGTAGTGCCACATATTTCCTTTTGTCCTTTTTATGTAAATGTGCTAAAAGAGGGCTTGGATATCCTTAATGAATGATGGTGAATTTTATCATAGAAGCTTCCCGAAGAGAATATACTACAACTGTGCTTGTTTTTTCCTTCCCTAGATGCAGTCATGACCATCCTTGTGTAGCGTGTTTTAGAGCAGAGGTCTTTAACAATATTGGATAAGATTTTCCAAAACTATCACTTAGAAACTCACCTCCCACAAAAACAAGAGGTCCTAAAGCAGGTTCAAAGCATTTTCAAAGACATCACAATCATATGAACAGACCCTGATTATTTTCACCTACACATTTTAGCATGAAACCCTAAGTCATCTCATGAGAGGCAATAATGTTGACATTTCAATCACCATGCAAATATTCAATCTTGAATATCAAATATGTGTACAGACATGCATCTTATATGACAAAGCTATTGATAAATCCACAAAGGTAATGTTGCAGTGACTTCATAATAGTAAAAGAGGACAATTATGGGGATTTCTTTTAAAAGGGCGCTAACATGACAAACATGGGGTATTCATGTAGTGTATAAGAACAAACTGAAGTTCTATATTGCAGATTTTATTGTGATGATAGTCAACAAGAGGCAACCCATTATAAGGTGGTCAAAAAGAGATAGAGATACTCTTTACCTGGTTATGTGTAGTATGTTGATGCATCAAGGTGGAGTAAGTTTTGAAGATGCAAAAATGTTAATAGGAAAAATTCATGCACTGGGATGGAATTGTAGATGGTAGAGTTTGAGGGTTGAATGAAGACATAGTTGGTAAAGGAAACTCTAGGCATGTTGATGCATAGTTTTCATTTTGATATACCACATAAATGTGGGATTGTTACACCTCCATATGCCCCATTTTAAGGTTTACTTGTATTCATTATAGATTTCTAAGGACTACTTGGTGGATTACAACCTTGATGATCTCATAAAACTGCTAAAGAGAGGGAAGATGCATGATGATGCAAAGAGTAGTTTAAAGGAGAAAGAGATCAATGTTGTATAGAGTCAACCATATAATGAGTAGTGTCCTTTGATAAGACCATAAAAAGAGTAGTCATCATAGAAAAATGCATAAGACCATCAAAAGGCTAGTCATACTATGTCGGAACAACTAATGCAACCAATATAGAGGGGAATATTTCAGTGAAAGGTGATAGTGCAAGATGACTATATTGTTGATGGCAAGAGTCATAGGACATGAAGGGATGAATCATAGAGAATGGCCTCTGTAAAGGAGACAATGAATTGCTAGAAAATCATGAGTACAGTCATGAAAAGATGAAACCATGGTAATAACGGAGGGATATTTTTGAAAGCATTAATTTTGTAGATCTTCTGTGCATAGGAAGGACTGTCTAGTCATCCCATTATGTCATTATTTTTAAGTTGCAAGTAATACCTACAAGAGATGACATGACAGTTTTCTTAAATTCTTGACAGTCATGAGTTTCAAAACTATGGTAGTCACTATCAATAAAGAAAATGTGATCTCAAGTTAATGTAAAGCATAGTCACTGTGTGATTCACAATGGACAAAAAATCAAAGAGAGCATGTAAGACAGTCAGATATCAAGAGGCAACCATTAAAGGAACACAATGTCAATGAGCTATGTTAGTGACAAAGGAGTTGTGTTTCAAATTTCCCTTGTTAGATGAAAATGCCAAAGTTTGAAGCTTACTTGGATTTAAATTACATATGATGATTAATGTGATGAAAGGTAAGCACTATGATTTAGGGTGATAGTGATTACCTATGGATGATCATGCCATGCCAAGCTCCAAAAGATAGTATATATTCCATAATGCATAAGGGTACATGCAAGTGAAGAGAGCAAAGAGTAGGTGAAAATTCTTGTTGGTGTTTGAGATAGTTGAAATGAGGACAGTCCTTAAATGTGGAGAGTAGTCATCAAAGGAAGTCTCAAGGTGAATTCAATAGTGAAAGGATAAGAAGATGGCATTAAATTTCATGAAGGAAGCTCAGTCATAATGCATAAAGATGTGATAGTTTGAGTTTGCAAGTGGACAATCCTTAATAACAGACCGTCAAGATTATAAATTGACTAAAGATTTATGTGAGGAAGATATGGAAAAGTTACAAGGCACTAGAGAAAAGGGACTATAAGCATGACAGTGGCAGTCATGAGGCATTAGATCCATAATCCAAGCAATGGACATTCATGAACAAGGAAGAAAAATCACTAAAGAACATGATTTGATTATAGTCAAGATATGACCTAAGAAGTATTTGATGAAAGTATGAAGACTAATGAAAGTATATGTGGATTTATTATTTCAAAAAACTTTCTATTCCTCTAGAATGGCTTTGACCATTTTCAAGTTAATTGCACATGCCCTATCATCATGCATAAGGTAGATTAGAGAAGTAATGAGTAGCTGGAGAGCATCTAGGATGGTTGTTGGGTTGTGCAACGGTTGACAAGAGTGTAAGAGGAAGTTTGATTCAGTTTTGAAGCCTTTTGAGGGAATTTAAGAGCTATTTGTGAAGACTTAATGATAGAAGAGGTCAAGGGATGAATTCATCACTAAAACAACCTTTTGGAGCAATTTAAGGGGCTAAAAAGTAGGGATTATTGTTTTGGATGACCAAAGGAGCTTGACCTAGCAAGATGAAGTGAAGATGTATATTTCTCTATTCCACACATGTTCCTATTCTTTTGTAAGTTGTTGAATAGCATAAGGCAAGCCTCAGGAATTTTTTTTCAGCAGTTCTTTTCTTTCTTGGCATGTATTGCAGTTGTTTATTCAAGTTCTTTCAAGTTGAGACAACAAATGTAGCTCACTTTCATATTTGTATAGTTGTGTAAGCACCTCTTTTATCAATAAAATTCAATTTTTTTCCTTCTCAATGACTATTTCATTGTGTGTGTATGAATGATTGATACTTATTTCTATGGTTTTATGTATAAATCCTCAAGTTTATTATCTCATTTCAACACCTTTAAGCATAAATAATTTCTTATACAGATCATAAGTTATGTCACTGATGTTTACACTCTTTATTTGTGAAATATGTATTTTTTCTTCCTTCTAAAGTTGTAAACATATCAAATTTCTTATGAAATACTCATATAGAAGCATGTTAAAAAATTGAGTTGTGTGAATTTTAGCTAGGTATTTTGGAAAGTTTGCATTAAAAAAACATAATAGGTTTGAAATCCCTTTCGATGCATCACCTTAGACGTAGATTCATTTCAAGAAAATATTTCTACCTTTTTCCATCAAGTGAAGTAGTAAAATAGGTTAGTCTAGGTGATAGAACCAAGAGAACCATCTCGCTTTGGAGGTTCTCTTTCATGATAGGTGACCCACAAACTTGGAAGAGATCCAATGTTTCACTAGTAAGCTAAGTTTTGCAACTTAGCACGAGTGCATACTTAGGTGATAACATCTATCAAGTATCACTTCTTAAGAAATAAATTCATGGATCAGGAAGTAAGATTGGAGTATGTGCCCATAAAGGAACAAGTTGCATAAATCTGTATAGAGACACTTTCAAAGGATACATTTGAGTATCTCAAATAGAAGTTGGGGGTTGTTTCCCCTCCTTCTAACTATATGCATAGTTGGTGCTTTTGTCCAAGGGGATCAATTTATGACACATTTTATCCTTGGATTGGTGAAGGCTACCTCTCAAGGGGAGAAAATAGAAGAATGTTGAGGATTGTGTAAACAAGGGGAGCTTTTATATTGTTCCAAGTTCAATTGAATACCATTAGCCCTTTGTCCTTGATGTCAAAGGGGAGAGATAAAGTAAGGGGGAGATATTGAATATCAGGCTAGTGTTGCCATCAATGCCAAAGGGGGATACTATTTCAAGTATGTTGTAGGTGTCATTTATGTCAACAAAATGGAGATTATTGATGATATTGTTAGTAGAGTGGTAGTGTGTGGTTGGTTGTATATGTTGCAATAAAAATGTTGATCAAAATTTTTATGTATGATGTCATGAGTTTCTATAATAATTTTTCTATATTCCATGTTGCTCATGTATATGTGAATGATGTTGTGAATGTTGTATTCACTATCTTTTGATACAAAATGTATAAGAGAATCTCTTACAATTAGTAGCTTAGGAAGTTGCATTGACAAGCTCTAGAGAATGCTCTGTATTCTTCTACATTTGAAGATAAGGTCCTGCAATTTGGTAGATAGACATAATTAAGTGTGAAGCATGTATGTTCTTATGTTCAAAACATAGAATTCACCATAGAAGTTTCTTCAGTTAGCTGAGTGAAGACTATGATGTTGTAGTCATGGAAGGTTTAGAGAAATGCTCCACATTTCTCTATAGTTATTGTTGTGGTCTTGTGGTTTGGAGGATGAGTTTACAATGTCTATTTTTTTTGTCCCCTTTCAAGTTTCAATTGTTGTAGTGTATCATAAGTCAAGTTATCAATGTTCTATCTCAAGTATGTGGTGTCTGGGTTTGCAATAGATACTAGTTCTATGTCTTTTTTCTTGTGCTAGCATACTATTGCATGAAGTTGTGAAAGAAAGGCATGTAAATGTTTTTGAATATCATTTGATTCTTGTGATATAATTTGCATGATGCTATTTGGTATCTGTAATACTGCTTGTGGTCTAGAGCTAAAATTTTGCAGGCTAAGTGTTTGTTGGGATGACTTGGCACATTATGTTATTTTTACCAAGTTTTTGGGGTGTGCACTAGCATGGGATTGTTTGTAGAGGTAAAATAGGTCCTTATTATCTCCTATATTGGATCACATTCAATTTCCCTTTCTTGCGGATGTTTTGGGGCCAACTCATTATGGTTTTTGCATGTTTCATGTTTACACTTTTCAATTTGGTTGACAAGGAGAAAAAAATTATGCTTGTGGAAGGTATAAATGAAGGATCAAGTGTGTGATTGAAAGTATGGTGATGTATGTTGAGTGCTCATTGAAAATACCGAAAGTAGTGCATTGAAGGAAAATGAATGAGTGTGAATTTGCAAAGAAGTGTTTGTTGTATGTTAAATGTGGTGATTTGAAAGAATAAGAGTATAAGTAAACTGTTTAAGGTATTGAGCTGACAAAAGTATGTGAGTGTTGGAGGTAGTGATCCAAAGGAAGAAGTGAAAGTGTGAGTTTTGGAGGAAGTAAGCCAAAAGTAGAGGAGTGTAAGTGAAGTGTGGAAGGTAGTGATCTAGAGATAATAGAGGTGTTGTGGAGGTAGTTGTCTATTTGATTCATCAAGTTTTGTATTATGAGGTCGCAACCTCTTTTTTGTAAGTGTTGTAAATGTAGGGACTTTTGAAATTTCATTGGTTGATGCCACAAATTTTTTTGTAACTACTATTTCATTTTGTAAGGATAGATTTGGACAATAGCTCCAAGCATCCCTCTCACAATGGTTTTTCCTTTCTTGGATTTTCAACATAAATATGATGTTATATTTGTGTGTCTGATTGAATGTTTTATCTAGTTAAGGTAGTAATAAGTTTTAATTGACAAATTTGAATTGGATTAAATTGAAGGATATACTAATTTACTCCCCATCTCAATATATATGCGTGTTCTAATATGTACAAACAAAGTTAAGTATTTATCCCAATGTTATAAACATACAAAGTGGCCCCAAGAATCTCTAACCCATGTGGTACATATATCCTAAGAACTCTAACATGTGACAAAAAACTCACAATCAAAATGATTGCACCACTCATCAAACAAATTATCCCAAATCACCACCAAAGCTCCAACTCTAGAATCAATAAATTCTCATGATGTCATGATCTACATCTCCTCAAAAGAATACCATATGTCCCAATTGAACATATTCTCTCCCAAGATAACCTTATCATGCCAAAACTCTAACATGTGACAAAAAATCCACTATGGCATAATAATATATGTCATATATAAACAAGGATCATAAATCAAAATAAAAAATCATAACCAAGACCTCAACCAAAGACTCCAAGATTCATCCATGGTACTAGGATGTCAACATCTCCAAATTGTTGAAAACAAGGTGAAGGAAAGCTACAATATGAATTTATGCAAGTGAATTTAGATCTGAAAATTAGATTACCAAATCAGAAATAAGCATGTGATTGCAACATACATCACAATATAAAAATTAGAAAACAAAATACGAAATCATAACCAAGACCTCAACCAAAGACTCCAAGATTCATCCATGGTACTAGGATGTCAACATCTCCAAATTGTTGAAAACAAGGTGAAGGAAAGCTACAATATGAATTTATGCAAGTGAATTTAGATCTGAAAATTAGATTACCAAATCAGAAATAAGCATGTGATTGCAACATACATCACAATATAAAAATTAGAAAACAAAATACGATGCCAAATTTATGTGGAGAAACCCTTTTGGGAAAAATCCACACAAGAAAAGAGGGAATTATATTCTTAATCTACAAATTAGAGTACACAATAATACACTTCACTACTAATTGTATCAATGGGTATTTTCAGGTTAGATTAGCATGATTAGTATATAAAATAAAACCCAAAGAACTATCAAGTACAATGAAAGAAAATACAAGAAAGATTATACCAATTACTCCTCGAAGCTTCCATGATTCATCTCTATAGCACCTTCTAGCTTGTAGTAATTGTGATTGTTGCCCTCAAATTTGTGTATGTGAGAAAATTCCTATGACTATGTCCTATGCAAGTTTTGAAGGATTTGAATGACAAAATGCCTATGAAAAATGACTATGACTATGCCTATGACAAGTAATCAAATTCAATTAAACAAGCTAAGTGAAAAGTATGCAATTAAAATCTAAGTATAAACGTGTTGTAATAAGGAAGTGGTCCCGAGATTGTGAGCAAATTGGCATTTTATAGAAAATGCAATTTTGGATGGACGAACGAGATTGAAAGTTGACAAAGCCTAAAATCAATGGACGAGATTTCATATGGCAATCCCTAATCAAGGTTAGGAAAAAATCATTAAATGAGTGGTCAAGATGTCATTTGAGAAAATCGAATCAGCGGTCGAGAATAAATGTGATAATTAGCCAAAAAGATAAAGATTTTTGAAAATCAAGAAGATAAAGACTGCTTGATTTGTAAGATTCAAAAAATCAATAAGATAAGAGTTGAACTGAAAAACAAATTTGGAAAATCAAGAATTTGCTCAATTACTTGATTTTTGGAAGAAGATTACCATTTTGAATTAAATAAATTCAAAATATGGATTTTGTGTGACAGTAAATAATCGATTTTCAAATTATTTACTAAAAGGAAGTGACAGTTAATAATGTGAGTTTATTTTAAATAATTAATTTATTTAAAATGAGGGAAATGTCAAATTAGGCAATTAAATAATTAAACATAATTATTTAATTTAGAGAATATGACCAATAATTAAATAAATTAATAAATCCATTTAATTATGAGAATTAGTGACATATTAAATAATTAAATAAAATTCATTTATTTAATAATCAAGAAGACATAATGAATAAAGGAAATTAAATAAATAAATATAATTTATTTATTTAATAATCATGAAGAATTCAAGAGACATGAATTATTTAAATAATAATCAATTATTTAATTAACAGTAGAAAGTGGACCAAAGACATAATTAAATGTCACAATTATGCTAGGACAAAAGTGGTAAAATAGAGCTTGCAGACCTAGGTCATTTTTAAGTGTCTACATTTTGCCCCTCTTTGTCATAATGCCTGTCGCATTGTGACAAAGAAAATAAGTCAAAAATATGCCCTAGTGCAAAATAGGATGAGGAAGAATGATGAGGAGGGTTCTGGTATGCCCCCTCGAGAGAACAGTTGGGTTCCAAGAACATGGGTGTGCTCTCGAAATTGATGAGAATACTAGAATATGATTCACCTCCATAGCACCTTCTAGCTTGCCCTCAGATTTGTGTGTGTGAGCAAACGATTGTGACCAAGCCCTTTGCAAGTTTTGAAGGATTTGATGACAAAATGCCTATGACAAATGACTATGACTATGAGTAAATAATCAAAGTAAATAAGCTAAATGCAAAGTAAAATCTAAGCATAAATGCCTATAATAATGAAGTGGTCCTGAGAATGTGAGCAAAATTGACATTTTATAGAAAATGCAATTTTGGACAGACAAACGAGATTGAAAGCTGACAAAGCCTAAAATCAGTGGATGAGATTTCATGTGACAATCCCTAATCAGGGTTAGGGAAAAATCATTAAATGAGAGGTCAAGATGTCATTTGAGAAAATCGAATCGGCGGTCAAGAATAAATGTGATAATTAGTCAAAAAGATAAAGATTTTCAAAAATAGGAAGATAAAGACTGCTTGATTTGTAAGATTTGAAAAATCAAGAAGATAAAGACTAGACAAAAAAGAAGATTTTAGAAAATCAAGAATTTGATCAATTACTTGATTTATGGAAAAATATTACCATTTTTGAATTAAAATTAATTCAAAATGTGGATTTTGTGTGACAATAAATAATCTTTTTAGATTATTTACTAAAAGGAAGTGACAGTTAATAATGTGATCTTATTTTAAATAATTTATTTATTTAAAATGAGGGAAATGTTAAATTAGGAAATTAAATAATTAAACATAATTATTTAATTTAGAGAATGTGACCAATAATTAAATAAATTAATAAATTCATTTAATTATGAGAATTAGTGACATTAAATAAATAAATAAAATTCATTTATTTAATTGTAAGAGGACAATAGACCCTTAGTGACATATTGAATAAATAAAATTTATTTATTTAATAATCATGAAGAATAAAAGAGATATGAATTAATTAAACAATTATAAATTACTTAATTAATAGTCGAATGTGGACCAAGGACATAATTAAATTTCATAATTATGCTACGACGAAAGTGGTAAAACATAGCTTGCAGGCCTAGGTCATTTTTAAGTGTCTACACTAATCTTCGATCAACCTAGTAGCACCCATATGAAACTACCATCACAATGGTAAACCAAAACAATAGGTACAAAACCACTCGCAAAAAACCATGCCCCTCTTCTTGGATAGCCAAAAGACACAATAAAATATTAATTGGAAATTAAATACTCCCACATGGGTGCCTAACCCATAGCCTATCCAACTCCTTTCTTTTTGGATGCTCTAGTGACCTTTCCGCTCCTCGATGGAACACCAACAAACACCTTTTCTTATCCAATCTTGGGTGCCCCATCCAAGACCTTTCATGTTCCATTTTGGAATCCTAGGAAAGATTCCTTGTTTGTATTTTATGTGTAACTTCCACTAAAACTAAATACTCGCTTTAAAATATAATTACAACATGCCAAAATTTAGTAATTTTCTCTCATGTCCCCTAGAACACATTCCAAGGAACGTGGAGACATACAAATGACATAGGATTACAAGGTTAATATCACCTTATCCTAACATTCTCCCACTTGGCATCATACATTGTAATTACATCCAAGAGATATAAAACATAAAATCAAGTATAGTGATCAAGGTTCATGGCCTTCCTTTACTAAGAGAACTTAATCATGGTCATTGGCTTCATAAGAAAATTTGCAACATTATCCAAAGTGTCAAAATTTTCTATCAATACCTTACCATTCTCAACCATCTCTCACACAAAGTGATAATGAACACCAAAATACTTAGTATGAGCATGATACATAGGATTTTTGGTCAAACAAATAGCACTCTGACTATCACATTCAATCCTCATTGTCTTGCAATCAAAACCAATACCATTACCAAGCCTTTGTAACTATACTACCTCCTTAGAGGTATGTGTAGCAGCCATATACTCTACTTCAGTGGTGGAAAATGCAATTGTAGGCTACCTCTTACTCATCCAACTCACTACACCTCCAAACAAAGTAAATACATAACCACTAGTGGACCTTCGACTATCCAAGTCACCTACCCAATCTGCATCAACAAACCCCTATATGTCTAATGACTTGTTCAAATTATTAGTACTATGATAAAACAAGTAGTAATCAAAAGTACCTCACAAATATCTAAATACCCTCTTAACAAAAGTCCAATACCCTCTACTAGGGTTAGACATAAACCTTCTCAAAACTCCCACTACTTGGGCTATTTATGTTCTAATGCAAACCATTGCATACATCAAACTACCAATGGCACTAGCATAAGGAACCATAGGCATATCCTCAAAATCATCATCAAAATTAGGACACATATCTAAGATCAGCTTAGTACCAACTAGAATTGGAATACTAATTAGCTTACAGTCATACATATTTGTAGACACTGAAAAATGTCCTAAGTTTGCGAGCAACATTTTTCCTTGGTCATCATCCTCTAATAATTTAATTATACTTGATCATAATCCTCTATTAATTAAATAATTTTTTAATTATTTAATTAATTCACTTTCTAATAGTTATTCTATCCCGATCAATTAAAATTATTCAATTGCATCACTAATCCCCTTTCTTCAATAATTAAATAAATCATTATTTATTTAATTATTTATCTTTCATCATCTGTCCATAGCTAGATAATTATTATTATTATTTGACCTTTTATTCTTCTATAATTAAATAATTGTCAAAATTATTTAATTATGTGTCATTCTTCTCTTTTGAATAAATAATTCAAATCAATTATCCATGTCTAATATCCATCTCCCCATTTTATTAAATTGATTAATTTAATTAAATGCCCCTTTTTTCATTTTCTCCAAATAAATAATTTGAATAAATTATTTATTTTCCACTTGTCCCTTCCCTCCATTTTCAAATAAATAATTTAAAATAAATAATTTATGCACCTTTTTTGGTCAAAGATGTCCTATCATTAATCCTTGTCATAGCCTTCATTGTTGTTATAGTCGTTAGATGTCATAACTATCATAGTCCTCCCATGAATGGCATATTCTTGGTGCATCAATTCTCAACCATTGATATCGACATCTTTATAGAATTTTGATCTTGGCCATCCATTTCGTAACCTCCCTCTCATCCATTCTCATCTTTCGATCTTGGAATCTTTCTAGAAGATCGATATGGACCGTTCATTCAAATGGTTGTCTATAAAAACATCCTTCCTCTCCCATTTTGAACTTAACAACCATTTTGTCTCCAACTTTCTACTTACAATTTGTAGGTATTTGCACAAGTCTACTTCAAAATATGAGGGAAAAGATTGCAAAAGGAGAAATGGGAGAGCAAGAGAAGTGATTCAAGTGTAAGCATGGGGAGTATTTTAGTTTGATGCTTTCATTTTACTCATGTTTTGTTTATTTTCTCTTGTTTATATGTGGTTTATAGCTTAGAGGTGTTGGCTGCCACTTTATCTAGGCTAGGAATTCTCTAACCCCATCTTACATTGGTGAACCTGACACGAATCTTACATTTTTGCAGAGAAATCTGTTTGTTTTCTTGTTTGTTTCTTATGTTTGCAGGTTATAGCCAAGAATTCGCTCAAAATCCCATCATCTTATTTTTATCATAGAAAAATAGGCATATGAAATATTACAAAAAAAATATGGGTTTCGTAGGCCTCGTTTTTAGCTTTTCAACACTTCAAACAGTTTAAAATTTTGATATGTTTTGAGAAAGTTATGGCTATTTTAGTGCT
This sequence comes from Sequoia sempervirens, assembly GCA_007258455.2. Taxonomy (NCBI): domain Eukaryota; kingdom Viridiplantae; phylum Streptophyta; class Pinopsida; order Cupressales; family Cupressaceae; genus Sequoia; species Sequoia sempervirens. Next base: position 5,822,179 of record VDFB02000003.1, read on the forward strand.
CGCAGCTTTTTAAGATTTAGTTGTTAAGACCTAAATTTTATTTTGTTTATAACACTTTTGTTGTGTAGGACTTTGCAAAAAAAAAAAGGGTTTTGAAGGTCTATGTCTTAGCTTTCCATATATTTTTACGGTTTAAATTTTTGTTTAGTTTTGAGAAAGTTATCACTATTTTAGTGTGTTGTTTTCATTCAAGGTTTTTTTTTTGGCTTACCGATTTTTTGTTTGTAGCATGTGGCTTTGAAGTGGAGCTTCCAAAACTTTTTTTTTGAAGCAACAAAAAAATCCAGGTCTTAGTTTAGTTTCATTTAAAGCTTTTTAATTCAGATTCATTTCTTTATTTTCTATTTTAGTTTAGTTGTTAATCTTTTGTGCTAACTAGGTTTTTTGCAGCTTTTTCGTTGGTCCAAGATCTTTTTTCTAAAACTACTAATACGTTGTTTTGTAGATTTGAATGTCCAAGGCTTTATTTTGAAACCACAATCTTGTTTTATTTAGATTAGAAAACACTTTGTTTGGTGATTTAAAATGAACGATCGTCTTCTCTCACATAGATTTAATTAGGGGGTAATGAACCACATGTTTTAGTGTTTGAAGGATGGTAGGTATTATGCTCTCACCTTGTGCAAACTTAGTGATTAAAAAGCTAGACCCATCTATTTTTGTGTTCACCCATTAGAGGGCCTACCTTGGTGGGAAAAAGTACTCACCCCAAGGGAATGCCCCAAAGTGGTAATAGGCTAAAGCCAAGGCCTTCCAAGCCACTAGAAATAAAAAGTGCTTCCTGACTAAATTCAGTTAGCAATAGGTGTGAATGTGTCATACTGACAAGTGCCACCCTCAGTAGTGTTATGCCTTGCATAACCACCCCATTTTGTTCTGGAACAAAATGGGTCCCCCTTCTCTTTTTGGTTTCGTTGCCTCTGTTATTTGCTTTGACCTTTGGAATTATTTTGTTTTCCTCTTAATTTTTTCTTTTGTTCTATTTGATTTTGGTTCTGTCTCAGCTTGAGTTGGTTTTCTTCTTGCTAAGAATTGAATGAAAAAATCATAAACAATAGTGTATTTTATATGCTTTGAGGACTAATGGAGGCATTTTTTTTGCAGGATTGAATCGCTCATCTAAGGATATCTCTCAGGGAAGTCAACTGAAGGCATGCCTCAATCACATTCAACATAAAACTCCTCAAGAAGAAAGTCACTGGGACCTTTCAAGTGTCTTGCCGACTGGTGGCTTGGCTTTGTTCATTTGAAATCCAAAGGGGGTTTGCATCGCTGAGAAGTCTACCCGACAAGCTGAGAGTCTCCCCGAAATGGTCTGAGCTCGCCAAAAGATGAAGATCTTGCAAAGAGAAATTAGCGTCGGCAAGAAGTCTCACCGACAAGGTGAATTCTTGCCGAAATGAAACGACATCAGGTAGAGGATATGAGTTCGTTATGAAGTCCCGACGACCGGGTGATGTCCCACGGAAAGATGTTGCCTTTGGGGTAAGGTTGTGGTTTCACTGTGAGGTCTCACCGACAAAACGGGGTCTTGCTGAAAGAAGCTCGAGCTTGGGGAGAGTGGTTTGCTTTCGGCATGAAGTCTCGCCGACCTAAGAGAGTTTCCCCGATGTGATCTTAGCTCGCCAAAGGGGGTAGGCCGTCGGCATAATGTCCTACCGATAGAAGGAGGTCCCACTGAAAGTTTTGAGCTCGAGGGGATGTCCTGTTGATATGGGATTGTCTCACTGATAGGGAGGATATAGTTATAACTCTTTCCGCCCAACAAAACATCTCACCAACCCGACGAAGTCTCACCAGAATATAATGAGCCCAGGGAGAATGAATGAATTCGGCGAAAGGTCCTGCCGATACAGTGAGGTATCGATGAAAGGGGTATGCCTTCGGCATAAGGTCTCACCGACAAATGGAGATCTCCCCGACATAAGATGAGCTTGCCGAAAGATCTTGAACTCGGAAAAATATCCCACCGACTCGAAGAAGTCTTGCCGAAGTAGAAGGGGCTTAAGCTCGGGGAATAAGAATGAGCTCGGAGAAGCTCCGAGCGGATGATTAGGACTCGGGGAGATGTCTTCCTAAGTGCGATGGTCTCGCCATGACTTCTTGCCAATAGTTTTTGTGGTATCGATATGACTTTTGCAGCTCGCTAAAAGGTCTCATCAACTGTCATATGTTACGCTGATAGCTACTGGGAGAGGTATAATCGCATTGGGGAGACACGATTAGTGTCTCACCGACATGCAATTTAATATGGACAACTTTTGACTGTCCAGAAATCTGGCGTGGTGTTTGTTCGCCCAATCGAAAGGAACTAAAAGTGAGCCATTGACTGATTTACTACCACCTTGAAGAAGACCAACATAATGCAACCAGTCTGGATTTGCTCCGTGAATGAGCCAATGGAACACCTTGATGAACAGTGGTGTAGAGATCTAACAGGGAGGCTGAAAACTGTTTCCAAAAGGGATGGTCAATGGGAAGAAGGATCTAGAGCAGGGAGAAAGGAAGAAAATAGGAAGAAACTATGAGTCACAGGGACAGCTGTGAGGTTTGTTGGTGAAAGGCATATCAGTATTAATGGAAATGCTTTAGAGCATTCAAGGTAGCTCTGCAAGGGAGATCGAAGATGGACACAGAGGCTAGAAGTAAATGTTGTAGTTACAAAAGATCTACAAATCATCCCCAAAATAATCTTTCACCAACATGGATAGCGGGGATGCCATTCAACGCAGCATTAACTCTATTCAAAAAGATATGAGGGCCGACCCTCCTGCAACCAGCAGATATTTTGTAAACCCTAAGACAGGGGCCAACGCATTCTTTTTGGTACACTCTGTATATATGGCATTCTTGCCTCTTTGTGAAAAAAAGTAGAAATAGAGGAGATAATAGAGTAGACAGGTCTAGAGATAGATTTTCAAGAATAGGAATTTTCTGGAGGATAGAGGAGATAGAACGACATCCTGATTCTTGGTAATGGGAGCTTCTTTTGTCTTCTTAGGGTAGGAGTTAGATTTAGTATAGACTGTAATGTATTTTCAAGTTCTCTTAGTATAGATGGAAACAATTTGGAGTCATAGATTTTTTGTACACTGGTGATTGTGCCAGCTTTGTAAATGTTGCTTATCTATTTCACTGGCAGTAGAAACAACTAGATTTAAATCTACTTCAGATTGTGTTTCAGAATGTTGTTTATCTTGGGTTAATCATTTGATTTGAGAAGCTTTCAATGAATGAAATTTGATTTTATGTTTTGTTTGAATGGTGACTTGCAATCTGCTGTTGAAATTAGCACTATGAATGAATGAAACTGTGTGTTAATCACAAGTTAATTTTATTTTGCAGTTTTAGTTAGGAATTCCTTGAAAGGTAACAAGTCTGGTTAAGTTGGATGAATTAACATTATTTTTTGTTCCAAAGCTCTGATTTGTCTTTTTTATGTTTCTTTAAAAACCCTGGTTAGAGTAGGTTTAAGTTTATATTTGATCTCAGAACAATCCAGAAGCTCAACACCAGCAGGCCCCTTGAACATTACTGTTACATTGACCATTGAGCAACATCAACACAGTTGAGAACCAACTACAAAGACCTTGGGAGCTAAGATATCCATGTGTTGTCTTTCTCTTTCAGGAGAAACAAACTAGTAATATTCTGTTTGCATGTTGTTGTGCCATTAAGACCTGTCAATAAGTAGCCCTGTGAGCTACGTCAAAATCGTTCCTTAGGGAAAGGAACAAGAGGCCTCTTTACTACTATAGTCTTGAGCTAATCTTACTGTGTGTATGGCCACCTTGAATGGATGCCCTTACTAGGCACCTCTTGTTTTTAGAAGCCAAAACCCTTCTATTTGTTGGTGTAGGAGGTTAGACCTCGGAATTCATCCCACATACTCACAGTTCTTAGTAGAGATGGAAAATTCAGCTTTGGGGAATGATGAGCCTAGTTTTTGGTCCAATTTTGGGTAGAATCTATAGTTTATTTGTTGGTAGATGTCATAGACTTTAATGTTAAATGTCGGTATTTTCATAATGTTTTCCTCAAACCATTGACATTGGACTTAATCCTATCTCTGCAAGCTTTAATGACATTTGACATAATATGTGGATTATCTATATTGATTTTGCACGTGGTTAATGAATGTTCCTTAAGGTGGTTATAGATGTGCAGTTATTATGCATACTAACCTTGCCATGCAGATTTAATATGCCAAGTTGAGGAAGACATCGCCAGTTGGGCATGCACCATAATGTCCAACAAAGGAATCACTCCAAGTCAAAGGCAATTGACGAAAAAAGATTCTTCATGCAACTGAGAGTAACCGCCTTGTAGTGGTCTTTAATGATCGAGCATGCATGGGCATTACTGCTGGACTAAATCTGCATTTGAAACTGCATGTCTGACTAGATTCCATGCATGTGTAACCATCATCGCTTCATTTCCTCTATTTTCCCTAAATGACGTCCTCCCAGTCATGGAGTTGACTGCCTCGTTTAACTGTTAGTATAAATAATGATCTAGTGCTCCTTCTTCAGGAGGTTGCACGATTTGATATTGTACTTGCACTCTCTAGTTTTCAGTAATACAGATACATTACTCTTTTGTACTCATGATGCACAATGAATAAAATAAAGTTCTGAGTTCGAGTACCTGAGTTTTCATTAGTTTTAGAGGATACTTATCCAAGGGGGCCCACTTGGCGAGTAATCTGTCTTCTTAGTTTAGCATTAGTTTAGTATTACTTTTTGTTTAGTACTTAGTTATAAAGCTGACACCGACTGTTCCTACAGCCACTAGAATCATTTTGTGGTTGTTCTTGCAGCCAAAACAAATATAGTAGTGTCTTGTTTATTGCTCATATTTTCATCGTATTATGCATTTCAACTTAGCCTAGTCATTGATTGATGTTTAACATTTGTTTCATTCCTTTTCAATCAATTTACTTTTAGTATTGTGTGTTCCTTAGCTGTAGAATGGAATGGCTACTTTGAGTTCCTAGTTCACATACTATGCTAACCCATTCCAAGTTCACATCCCTAGGTTGACAAGTTAAATGCACCTTCATGATGATTGAAATGGCTATTCAGGTTAGATGTCCAATCTCTGAAGCATGATTATAAAGGCTTAGTTATTAAAATAATTGTAGGAGGCCAACATTTCTGGCACCATTGTTGGGGATGGTGTCAAACTAGGGATTCTTTTGGAGTCGTTGGTAGTTTTTCTTGTTGTAGTGTTTTTGGAAGTTGTTCTTAGTATATTCTCATTTAGGAAGTAATGACCCCCCTTTTTCTTTACCAATTATTCATGTGAGCTTATTGATAGTGAGTGATACTGCATGCATAGAGGAAGGAGAATGGATGCTTATGGGAGATTCCTTCATAACAATCCTAATCCATTCCATCTAGTTGACTATCAAAATCTACCATAAGAAGAAGAAGAAGAAGATCCACACCCCTTTTTTGATGCATATCCTGATCTAACTAGTTCTGAAGTCTCCTATGAAGATCAAAATCATCTTGAGAACCCCTTTGCTTTGGAACAACAACAAGTAGGCATGGGTGATGCAAATTGGAATAGGCCTAATCAGCTAGCTTTTCCTTTCCCCATTGCCCATCAAAATGAAGTTGACAACATCAAGAACATTCCTACCTCAACACTCCCAAAGTTTTATGGACTTGTAACAGAAGACCCTGGTACCTTTTTATTTGAGTTTGGCATACTATGCAGGAGTTATGATTATAATACTGATTCCCATAGGCTTAAGCTATTTCCTACCACTTTGAAAGAGGCTACATTAAGATGGTTCATGAGCCTAGGCAGAGATATTGTGGAAACTTGGGTAGAAATAAAGACAAAATCCCTTGAGAAATGCAAGGAATATTGCAGAGGAGGTGACATGAGAGGAGGTGACATTTTTAGGATGCAACAAAAGGAAGATGAGAATCTGGAAGATTACATTGCAAGGTTTTTGTTTTTCCTACAAAAATCTCCACACCATACACTTAATGAAGACTCACAGAAGTTGCTTCTCCTAAGAGGAATCATTGATAGCTACATTGATGTCTTGGACCTCATGGGAGGAGGAGATATTTCCCAAGTTCCTTGGGAAGATATCAAGAAAATATGTCAGAACAACTCTAGGAAAGCTTCAAAGAAAGGGAGATCTTACCAATCTTCCATGGGTAAGTAAACTACCAGTGGGGTCTCAAGAATGTATATTACTCATTTGTTGACAAACTTCAAGCAAGACATTATCAATAATCTAGCTACTCAGCTAGATACACTTCAGGCCAAGAAGAAGCAAGAGGAGGCAAAGACAATGTTGACAGAGTATTGCCCCAACTGTAGACAAAAGAAGAAAGACTGCAAATGTAAGAAGGTAGCTAATCTTGAAAGCAAGCAAGTTCCACCTTAGTTCAAGCCAATCCAAATTGAAGAAGATCAAGTCTACAATGTTACACAAAGGAAGCCTTGGGCTCCAAGACAAGGTATGCCATCGGGTCCACTATCCTATGTTGGGCCATATTTCAATTCATATTCCTCTGGTAACCAATGACAACCCCCATATCCACTCAGTTATGGAGGATATCCACCACATCCTTGGAGTAACCCTCCAAATGCTTGGACCAGTCATTAGAGTTCACCCTAATGGCAACAACCTTAGGGGAATTGACAACAATTTCAAGGACATTGGTAGCCACCTCCAAGAAATTGGCAATAAATAAATCAATGGAGAGGAGGGAAGCAATGGCCTACTCAGACAACTAGTTACATGCAACCACCTTCTCAGCCTTAGAAACCTACTATAATGCCTCCACTTGCTAATTTCCTAGCTCAAAATGCACCTAAACCTAATCAACTACCAGCTCAGCCCACACCCAATCCAAATAACAAACCACAACAACAACCTGCCTACTCTGCTGATTCAAATCAGTTCCTTGCATATGTTGTGAGTGTAAGTGATATCTACTTGCGTTCAGGTACTACTCTACTAGCCCCTTCCAAGCCCATTATCACTGAAGAAAAGGAAGAAAATGAGGATACAACTTTTGATATCTTGGATCAACTGAAGCATATATGTGTCCAGATACCTCTATTTTAGGATATAAAGGATGTTCCAATTTAGGGCAAGGAAATCAAGGAGGCATGTCTTAAGAAGCCAGGCAGGAAAAAGAAAAACCCAACTACAGTTCATATGGTGGGATAGCTAGCTGACATCATGCTGGGAAAAGTGACTATTCCCAAGTATAATGACCTAGGCAGTCTTGTGGCAGTAGTTGTTATAAATGAGGTCCAAGTAAAGAATGCTCTGATTGATTTAGGGGCAACAATAAATGTAATGACCAAAGACATCTTGCAACAACTAACTATCACAAGCATGAGGTCCACTCCTACTATCTTGCAGCTTGTTGATAGCTCTACTATTAAGCCTAATGGTTTAGTGGAGGATCTTGTGGTAGTTCTAGACTCATGGGAGTATCTAGCAGACTTTATGATTGTTTCTCCTAAAGCCACACTAGGTGGGTATCCCATTATTCTTGGAAGACAATGGTTGGAAACTGCAAATGCATAAATTGGATGTCAGTAAGGTGACATGACCATTTTAGATGAAAGGAGCACTTAAAATTTTGTTCTCTATCCGCCTGCTCAGCCATCTCATGATGACGATAATCTCATATGGCCACATGTTGGGGAAGAGGCCGAGGAAGTTAACTCTGTGGTGAAACTTATGATGCTAGGTATAAGCTCTTTCATGTAGCTCCAAGATGAGGATGAAGTATTAGATAACATCGTTATGAACCATTGTGAAGTGGAGGAAGCATCATCTTCTCATTCTACTACTCCAGTCAAGACACTTATGTCTGCTCTTCTTGCAACCACTATTCCTACAGATGCTCTTCCTACAGCCACTATTCCTGTAGACAAACTTCCTGCAACCACTCTTCCTGCAGCCACGGTTCCTGTAGAAAGATTTCTTGCAGTAACAAGTATATCTCATACATTATTTCCATATGAACTAAAGGTACCAACTATTAATGAAGAAGCCATGATAGAGTTAACTACTCAAGTATAGGTGTCAGAAGGAAAATATTTGAATGTTAATAGTAAATTGAATGAAGAACAATAATTGTTATTAAAAAACATATTAAGGACCCATAAGTATGCATTTGCATGGGATTATCATGATATGAAGGGATTGGATCCTAAACTTTGTACACACATAATTTTCATTAGAGATGATTGCACCCCAGTAAGACAGCCACAGAGAAGAATTAACCCTACACTAAAAGAGATTGTGAAAGGAGAACTATGAAAATTACTAGATGCAGGATTTATCTACCCCATTTCAGATAGTCAACGGTTGTCTCCATTTGTGATTGTGCCCAAGAAAGGAGGGAAATTGTGAGTTTGTGTTGATTATAGGGAACTTAATGCCGCCACCAAGAAGTACCACTTTCCTTTACCCTTCATTGATCAAGTTTTTGACACACTTGTAGGAAAGCAATACTTTTATTTTCTAGATGGATTCAGCGACTACAACCAGATCCAAATTGCACTAGAGGACTAGGAGAAGACTACATTTACCTATCCATGGGGAACGTATGCCTATTCGGTGCTCCCATTTGGATTATGTAACACACCTGCAAGTTTTCAGAGGGAATTCATTAGCATCTTCTCAGACATTTCTCATGATTGCATGGAAATTTATATGGATGAATTTACCACTTATGGTGTTGATTTTAATCAAGCATTGGAAAATCTTAGAAGGGCCCTGCAGAGATGTGAAGACCAAAACTTGTCCTTAAACAGTGAAAAGTGATTCATGATGATGTAGGAAGGTGTAGTTCTTTTCCACTACATCTCCCATAAGGGAATTCAAGTAGATCCTACAAAGATTGAGGTAATCACAAATCTTCCCACACCTGCAAAACAGAAAGATGTTAGGAGTTTTTTGGGTCATGCAGGATATTATAGACGTTTTATCAAGGATTTTAGCAAGGTAGCAACACCACTATACACTCTTCTTACTAAACATGTTGAATTTCAGTGGACTGAAGCCTGTGACAAGCCATTTTCTGACTTGAAGGAAGCTTTGACTCATGCTCCTATACTCAAAGGGCCTAATTGGGAGCTTCCTTTCCACATCCATATTGATGCATCAGATTATGCCATAGGATTAGTCTTAGGATTGAAAGAAGGATCTATTGAAAACGCCATTTACTTTGTTAGCAAAAATTTACAAGGAGTTGAATTCAATTATACAGTGATAGAAAAAGAAATGCTGGCAATAATCTATGCACTGAACAAATTAAGACATTACATAACATGCTACCAAATCTTTGTGCATAGTGATCATGCAACCATTAGATATCTCATGAATACAACTTTGATCATAGGTAGATTGACAAGATGGTTATTGTTGATGCAAGAGTTTGATATAACCATTGTGGATAAGCTAGGGAAGGCCAATGTTGCATATTTTCTTTCAAGGCTAACTACATCAGAAGACAATCAACCCATAGATGACTCTTTCCCTAATGAACATCTATTCTCCCTCAATGTAAAAACACCTTGGTATGCTAACATAGAAAATTACTTAGTCACAGGTAGAGTTTCTTCTCACTTCTCTCCAAAAGAGAAAAGTGAACTCATTGAAAAATATTTTCCTTTATCTTGGATTGTTGGATGTTTGTTTTATATTAGACCTGACTATGTCATGAGGAGGTGTGTGAGAGAAGATGAGACATATGACATTTTGCATGCATGCCACAATGAACCATGTGGAGGAAAATTTGCAGTCAAGAGGACAACAATGAAGGTTTTGAACATAGGATATTACTAGCCAACACTCCACAAGGATGTAGGAAGGTATACTAAAAAATGTGATAGAGGTCAAATAATGGGCAAACCAACCAGGTTTGATGAGATGCCACTGTGCCCTTAGGTAGTAATCACTCCCTTTGATAAGTGGGGATTGGATTTTGTGGGACCTATTGACTGTCCATCAAATGGTAAGCCTTATATATTGGCATGCATTGATTATGTGACAAAATGGGTAGAAGTTAAGGCCATGAAGCATTCAAGGGATAACAAGGTTGCAAAATTTCTTTATGAGAAAATTTTCACAAGATATGGAGTCCTAAGAGAAATAGTGACTGATCAAGGGGCACAATTCACATCAACCCTTGTTGTAGCACTAGTTAATGAGTACAACATAAGTCACATGAGTCTAATCCTTATCACCCACAGGCTAATGGCCAAGTTGAGGTGACCAACAAAGAGATTGGATTCATTCTGACTAAAACAATAGTTGTTCATAGAAAGGATTGGGAAAACATATTACTAGAAGTTGTTTGGGCCTATAGGATAACTTGGAAAACAACTACAGACTTCATCCCATTTGATTTGTTGTATGGAAAGACAACTATGATGCCAGTTGAATTTGAATATAAGACTTTGCGGACTGTAATAGATTTGGGGATGAATATTTCTAAGGCACAAAGAGAAAGAATCATGCAGCTAAACACTTTGGATGAGATAAGAAGAGAAACCCTGCAACATACAGAAGTGGTGTAGAATCAAAGAATCAAGTGGCACGAAAAATTTATGAAGGACAAAAAATTCCAACCAGGAGATTGGGCCCCGCTCTATGACTCAAGATACTAGGACAATGCAGGGAAATTGTAGACAAGGTGGCTAGGACCATATGAAGTTGATGAGGTCTTTCCTAATGGAGCTATTCAACTTACTACCATTGACCATGTCAAGTTCAAATTACTTTTCAATGGTCATCGCCTCATATTATATCACAAACCAACTTCCAAAGAAGAGTTCATGCAACAATTCACCCAACATTCAACACCTGAGCTTCCTGCAACCGAAGGGAATGGACCTAGAGTCTCTCCTTTTGGCTAATTAAGGTACGTACTCTCTCATAATAAGACTTTCACTTATGTGGAAGTCTATTTCTTCACCCATCCGCCCATCCACCTGTAGACATTGAAAAATGTCCTAAGTCTGTGAGCAACATTTTTCCTTGATCATCATCCTCTAATAATTAAATAATTTTAATTATTTAATTAGGCTTGATCATATTCCTGTATTAATTAAATAATTTTTAATTATTTAATTAATTCACTTCCTAATCTCTTTTCTATCCTAATCGATTAAATAAATTATTATTTATTTAATTATTTTATCACCTTTCATCTATAGTTAAATAATTACCATTAATTATTTAACTATTCATGGTCTTTTAATTCTTCTATGGTTAATTATTTAACTATTCCCTTGTCATTTTTCCTTATTAAATAATTAATTTAAGTTAATTATTTAATGTCTCTATTTCCATTTGTTCCTCTTATTTAACTAAATGGTTGAATAATCATTTTAATTAAATGCCCATTTTCATTTTTCTTCCAAATAAATAATTTGAATAAATTATTTATCTCCACTTGTCATTTTCCTCCATTTTTGAATAAATAATTTAAAATAAATTATTTATGCACCACCTGGTCAAAGATGCTCTGTCATAATCCCTTGTCATAACGTTCATTTATGTCATAGCCTGCATGTCTTGCATATCTATCATAGCCATCGACGTCATAGATTTTCCATGCATGGCATATTTCTGGTGCATCAATTCTAGACCATTGATCTTGGAATCCTTCTAGAGGATTAATCTCAATCGCCCATTCAAATGGTTGTCTATAAAAGCAACCTTTCTCTCCCATTTTCAACTTAACAGCCATTATCTCCAACTTTTCTTGCTTACTATTTGCAGGTACTTGCACACTTCAACTACAAAATCTAAGGGCCAATATTGCATAAGAAAAAGAAAGAGAGACAAGAGAAGTAATCAACCATAATGGGGAGTATTTTATTTGCTTGTTTTTAACTTATTGCTCTCTTTTATTTGTGTTCTCTTGTTTTGATGTGCTTAATAGTTTAGTAGTGTTGGCTATCACTTTATCTATGCTATTTGATTTTTAACCCCATCTCACATTGGTGAATCCGATGTGAATCTTACAATTTTATAGAAAAATTTGTTTGTTTTCTAGGTTATAGCCAAGAATTTGCACAAAATCCCATCATCTTCTTTTAAGTACAGAAAAATGGAAAAATAAAATCTTAAAAAAATATTATCTGGGTTTTATAGGCCTTCCTTTTAGCTTTCTGGAACTTCCAACAGTTTAAAATTTTGTTAAGATTTGAGAAAGTTATGGCTATTTTAATATTTGTTGTTTTTTAAATTTTTTATGTTAAAACCCACGTTTTATTTTGCCTATAACTTATTTTTGTGTGGAATCTTGGAAAAATATTTTCTGGGTTTTGAAGGTATGAGTTTCACCTTTCCGTAGATTTAAACAATTTAAAATTTTATTAAGTTTTGAGAAAGTTATCATTGTTTTAAATTTTTTTTGTTATCATTAAAGTTTTTTGTGTTTACTAATCTCTTGTTTTCAGCATGTGGCTTTGAAGTGGAGCTCACAAAATTGCTTCTTTTAAAGCAACAAAAAAAATGAGCTCTTAGTTTAGTTTTCCTTAACCTTTTAGTTTAGTTTCATTTCTTTATTTTCTAGTTGTTAGCTTTTGGATTTCTAGGCTAGGTTTAATCTTTTGTGCTAACAGGGTTTTGCAGCTTTCTCGTTGGTCCAAAATATTTTGTGAGACTACTAACAAGTGGTTTTGCAGGTTCCAGTGTCCAAGAAATTTATTTTGAAACCACTTTTCTTTTTCTAGCTTAGAAAACATTTCATTTTGGGGCTTAAAAATTAACAATTGTCTTTCTCACATAGCTTTAACTAGGGGGTAAAAGAACACCATGTCTTAGTGTTTGAGGGTGGTAGGTATTATGCTCTCACCTTGTACAAATTCGGTGATAAGAAACCCAAACCCATCCAATTTTTTGTTTACCTATTAGAGGGTCTGCCTTAGTGGGAAAAAATACTCGCCCTAAGGGAACGACCCAAGCAGTAATGGGCTAAAGCCAAGTCCTTCCAAACTGCTATATAAATTTGTGGTTGTGAGGAAAGTTCGCAGTCAACAGGACGGTACATGATAGTTCTCCTCCAGTATCTTTATGATACGAGAAACCCTTGTTCTAAGGGATGGGAGACCTCTCGAGGGAGTTTATCATCGTATCCCTTGATCTGGATGCCCTTAGTAAACACCTTTTTTTTTTAGAAGCCTAGCCATTTTCAGTCATTGTTTGGTATGGTGCAAGGTATAATATCATGCCCGAAGTTACTCACTATTGACTCCCTTGAGTAGAGATAGTAGTTCCTAGGAAGTGACTATTCGAGAATCCGAAGTTGGTGTGCCCATAGAAGTGAGTGTCGTGGAGGGGAGCCAGTGCCACCAAACTTCTAAGCTATCTGCTCTCGAGAAGGAGCGGTGTTCAACACCGATCCAGGGTATTTCAGTGGGCCTATACCAAGTATACAAACCATTTTCCTATTAGGATTGTGCTTGTTTTCTTGCTACCATTTCACATCAATTTTTTCCTAAACAAATTGCTTGATATTGTTTGTTGTGTTTTCCATTCATATCTTATCAGAAATAGTCAAAAAATCATATCAAAACCATTTCAAAAACATCAAAACTGTCAAAAACAACATTCTGGAAAACACAAAGCCACAACTACCTAATTACCACAATTTCATAAAATCCTTGTCCAAAACTAAACCAATTCATCATAATAGTGATCTTGACTTCCAAACCAAAGACTTGCAAGATTTACCAATTCATTTTAGGCATTCCCATTAGAAATGCATCACATTATAGGTTGCATTCCTTCATTCCTTGCATTGCAAAAATTGAACCTTGACCTTTAGGTTGCATTTAAACCTTCAAATTTTGAACATAAGGAGACCTTTTAGCTCTTGAAAATTCTTGGTTACTTATTCTACTTGTCATTGACCATTGTCATTTGTCTTGTCATTGTCACATTGTCAAGTTGAGTCTTGGTCTTGTCTCTTGGTCTTGGTTGTCCTCTTATGGTCAATGACATTTGGAATTTGCTACCTTGGATTCACATTAACTTGAATGTGGCCAACCTTTGTTTAAAATTTTAGTGCTCCTTTTCATTAAATCACCTTCATTTAGACTACTCTTCCTTAGATTTCACTCTACCCCTATTCCAAAATACAAAAAAAAAAATATAGCTCATATCAATCCTTCATTATCCTTGCGTTTTCATACCCCCAAAATACAAAAAAAACAAAAACATAGATCAATCTCATTTAACCTTAGCTACATTATCATCCTAATCTTTCACTAACATCATCTAGTCACCTCATCACTCACTTTGACCATCACCCAATCTTTCAGTGTCCTTTAGCATTCTTTATCCCTCATCTTTTACACATTACCATCCTTGCATCATCATCCTTTCATTTTTATCCTTGCATTTTCATATCCTAAAGTCCAAAAAATCCAAAAAAAAACATAGCATAGTCTTATTACCATTTTGCATTATCCCCAACTTGCAAAATTCTCACATGGTTTAAACAAGGTCAAAATTCAAACGAAAGGACATGGATTTCCTAAGTGACCCTTTTCCTGATATTGTCACAAATTCAAATCAATCTACACCCCACCACAACACATCACAAAAAGACCAAAGTGATCCTTGGAAAGACCTAAACTTTGAAGTAACCAACAAACAATTGACCCCCCAAGAGATTGAAAGGGCCTATCAAGATCCAATACTTTTGAGACTAGTTGACCAACTTGTTAGTGCGAACCTAAACAAATTTTTCTATGCACTAGTCAAAAAGGGTGCCAAATTACCTCAAGGTTATGACATGTCAACCATCATAGAACAAGAAACTAAAAATCCATTTGGCATGCCTTCATCACAACAAATGACAAACATACCCCTTGGGACAACCATGCACACGACTACTACCACTACAACAAGCATCCCAACTCATGCCACTACATAAGGTCCAACTTTCACATTTGGTAGTTCTTCAAACACCATGGGTAAGACTTTCACGAATCCTCTCTTTCAAAACACAAATCAAGGATCTATATCACAAGGTCCTACACCCTTGATTCAAAGTCACATGCCCTTGAACCAAAACACAAAACAAAATTCCATACCGACACTCCAAAACACAAACCAATGGCCCTCATTCCAATTCCAAAGTGCACCCTCATTGAATCAACCCCCACCAAATAACCCTAGAAAGGTGTGCATTATCTCATGCAAGACCGCAAGTAAAAACCACAATCAAGGGTCCACTACAAACCAAGGGTCTATTCCATCACTTCAAAATACAAATCAAGGGTCTATTCCATCATTTCAAAACCTTATTCAAGGACCTATGCCTTCATTTAAAAATGTCAATCAAGGACCCACACCTTCACTTCAGAATGTCAATCAAGGAAACATCCCTTCACATCAAGGGTCTATACCTTCATACAAAAACATCAATCAAGGTTCCACACCTCCATTTACAAACCAAGGAGTCAACTTTCAAAATCAAAACACGAATCGAGGGTCTATACCCCAACTCCAAAATTCCATACCAAATACGAACATGATCTTTGGAACCAACTTAAACACCAATCTCATTCCAAATCAAAATAACTCACATCCATATAAAAATCAAGGTATCATATCACAAAACATCAATCAAAATCCAAACCCAACACATGGCCTCAATGCCAACTTATTGCTTCACATCAAAACAATGAAACATCATCCCTTGTAGACTATTTGATCCAACACATGCAAACTCTTGAACAATGAATGGCCATCATGCAATTGGGAACCAACAAGAAGACATAATTTGTGGAGGAATTGTGCCCTTTTCCATTTGATCAAAACTTATACATGCCACCCTTTCCCCCACATTTCACAACACCACCATTGCCCAAATATAAGGGGATAGGGGATCCGGTGGAACACATCCGTGAATTCAACACAACATGCATGGAAGTTGCATATGACCCTACCTGTTGGTATGTGGTGACTGATCATGCTATACTGTATAGCCCATGGTATACTGTACACCCCGGCATGTATCCTTGCTAGGGTTTGGGGCTGGGTTGGGCGATGGGCGGGGGTTCACAGGCAGCAGCCCCCAAGAAAAATTTTTCTCCTAATTTTTCACATCATCACCGAAAAAGAAAAAAATCAACGAAAAAAGAAAAATCCAATTTTGAAGAACCCAAAATCTTGAAGCTTCTAAGCTTGTTAAAAAGGGGTTTGAATGGGTGTTACAGGATGATGAAAAACACGATTATTCACCAGATTGTAATAGGTTTTGCACTGGCTAATAAAATCATTGGATGACTACGGTTTGGTGGATGTATCCCGGATTGGGTGAAACACGTTAAATTCTTTGTGTTATAATTTATTCTGTGTGTTTTTAGTTTCTCTGTTTATTACTTCAATCTGCATTTAATTGTTAGATGTCTACCTTTCTAACCCTAACAAGTGGTATCAGAGTGGGTTGTCTTTTGATTATTGTCTATAGGAAAGTCTCACGGTTGAGTGGGAGTAATGGCAGACGTGGGTAAGAAGGTTGAGAAGTTTAATGGGAAGAACTATCAGTTATGGAAGATGCAAATGGAGGACTATCTCTATCAGAAGGATTTATGGCGGCCATTGGAAGGGAAAACCAAGAAACCCCAAGCAATGTCTGATGAGGAATGGGAGATTTTGGATAGAAAGGCTCTTGGCAGTATTCGTTTATGCCTGGAACAATTGGTGGTGTTCAATATTACAAAAGAAAAGACAACTCAAGAGTTGATGGAAACCCTGGCGAGGTTATATGAAAAGCCTTCCGCTTCAAATAAGGTATTTCGTATGAAGAATTTATTTAATATGAAAATGGTAGAAGGTGGGTCAGTTATTGATCATTTAAATGAGTTTAATAAGGTCACCAGTCAATTAACTTCTGTAAAAGTAAACTTTGATGTAGAAGTTAGGGCTCTTTTGATTCTGTGTTCTTTGCCTGAAAGCTGGAATAGCTTGGTAATGGCTGTTAATAATTTTGTTTCTGGTTCGAATACATTGAAATTTGATGATGTTGTTGGTGTTATTTTGAGTGAGGAAATTCGTAGGAAAAGCTCAGGTGGAACATCCACATCAGGTAGTGTTTTGAATGTAGAAAGCAAGGGAAAAACAAAGGAGAGAGGAAACAATTCTAGAAATCATGGGAAGTCACGAGGAAAATCAAAGGACAGAAGGTCCCAATCTAGAGACAAGAGGGATTGCTGGTACTGTGGTAAGCCAAGTCATTTAAAGAAAGATTGTTGGTCTCGGAAAAATAAAGGAGACAAAAATGAAGGAAGTAAAGAGGCAAATGTGGTAAGTAATAAATTTTGATGAGGATGCTTTGATTCTTTCCCTTGATAATGCTGATGATTCTTGGGTGTTAGATTCTGGGGCTTCATTTCATGCTACCCCCCATAGAAGTTATTTTCTTGATTATGTCCAAGGGGATTTTGGGCTGGTTTATTTAGGAGATAACGAACCCTGTAAAATTGTTGGAAAGGGAAGAATCAAGATTAAGTTATAGAATGGGAATGATTGGCTACTACGTGAGGTAAGGCACGTTCCAAAGTTAAGCAGAATTTAATTTGAGTAGGGCAACTAGATGATGAAGGTTGTGTTGTTACATTCAGTAATAAAAATTGGAAGGTCACAAAGGGTGCCTTAGTGGTAGAAAAAGGTGTGAAAGTAGGAACCTTATATCTTTGTACAGGTCATACTGTTCCTTCTACTTTAATTGTTACGGAAAAAGGTCAATGTTCAAGAACAGTTGTTGCAGTTCAGCAGGTAGAAGATCATACAGTTGATGTGGACTCTGAATCAGCACTGTGGCATAATAGACTTGAGAATATGAGTGAAAAAGGTATGAAAGTACTTCATTCAAATAATGTTTTACCAGGTCTAAAATGTGTTAATATGGATTTCTGTGAAAGTTGTGTGTATGGAAAACAAAAGAGAGTAATTTTTCTCAAGGATGGGAAGCAAAAGAAAGATGAGAAATTGGAGCTTGTGCATACAGATGTATGGGGACCAAGTCAGGTATCTTCTCTCGGTGGCTCTCTGTATTATGTTGCATTCATTGATGATGCAACTAGGAAGGTATGGATTTATTTCCTTAGGCATAAATCTGACGTATTTGAAACTTTTAAAAAATGGAGAAGCTTGGTTGAGAATGAGACGGGTAAAAAGTTAAAATGTCTTAGATCTGATAATGGTGGTGAGTATTGCAGCAAAGAGTTTGAAGATTATTGTTCCTCTAATAGTATTCGAAGGCAAAAAATGATTCCAAGGACTCCACAGGAAAATGGAGTGGCTGAGCGCATGAATAGAACAATAATGGAGCGTGCACGACTATGAGATTGCATGTTGGGCTGCCTTTAAAAATGTGGGTAGAGACTGTAAACACTCTGTTTATTTAATTAATAGAGGTCCCTCTAATCCTTTGGGTTGTGGTATTCCAGAGGAAGCATAGAAAGGTAAGAAGGTGAGTTATTTTTTTCTCAAAACCTTCGGTTGTGAAGCATTTGCACATGTAGATTCTGAAAATAGAACCAAGCTTGATGCAAAATCAAAGAAATGCATATTTTTTGGATATGGCATTGATGAATTTGGTTATAGGCTTTGGAATTTTGAAAATCAGAAAATTGTGAGAAGCAGGGATGTCATATTCAATGAGAAAGTGTTGTACAAAGATCTGTTGCTACAACATGAGAAGAAAGAAAATGATTATGTAGTGTTGGATGATATTCCAAACAATGATGTTTTAGTGGTTCCTCATGCTGGGCAACAACAGCAACAACAAATACCACAAACTCCTATTAGATGATCTTCAAGGATAAGTAGACCTCCAGAAAGATTCTCTCCCTCTTTGTATACTATTTTGTTAATTGATGCTGGTGAACCAGAATATTATGATGAAGCTATGCAGGTGGATACCAAGGTTCAGTGGGAGCATGGAATGGAAGAAGAAATGGACTCCTTGCTGAAAAACCGACTTGGGAATTATGCAAGTTGCCTACAGGAAAAAAGGCTTTACCAAACAAATGGGTTTATAGGATGAAAGAGGAGGATGGAGGTAAGAAAATATTTAAAGCCAGATTAGTTGTAAAGGGATTTGCACAGAAAAAGGGTATTGATTTTGATGAGATTTTTTCTCCAGTTGTTAAAATGACTTCTATGTGTATTGTTTTGAGTATTGTGGTTGCTGAAGATTTGCATTTAGAACAGCTTGATGTTAAAACAACCTTTCTTCATGGTGATTTGGAAGAGGAAATATATATGGACCAGCCACAAGGATTTGAGGTCAAAGGTAAGGAGAAACTAGTGTGCAAATTGAAGAAAAGTTTATATGGCTTGAAGCAAGTACCTCGGCAATGGTACTTGAAATTTGATAGTTTTATGGCTAAGCAAGCCTACAGCCGGTGTAATTCTGACCATTGTGTTTATTTTAAGAGGTTGGATAATGATAGCTACATTATTTTATGTTTATATGTTGATGACATGCTTGTAGTAGGGTCTAACATGGATCACATAAGTGAGCTAAAACAACAGTTAGCAAAATATTTTGCTATAAAGGATTTGGGGGCAGCAAAGCAAATCCTTGGTATGAAAATTTGTAGAGATAGGAAAAGTAGACAATTTTTTTTTTATCTCAGGCTAATTATGTTGAAAAGGTGTTGTAGAGATTTCAAATGGAGAATGCAAAAGTTGTCAGCACACCTTTGCCTAGTCATGTTAAATTGACTAAGGATATGTGTCCAAAGACACAAGAGGAGGAAGAAAAAATGTCCAAGGTACCATATGCTTCAGCTATAAGAAGTTTAATGTACACGATGGTATGCATGAGACCGGATATTGCACATGTCGTAGGAGTTGTCAGCAGGTATTTGGGTCATCCCAGAGTAGAGCATTGGAATGCAGTAAAATGGATTCTCAAGTACTTGAGAGGTACATTGAATAAATGTTTATGTTTTGGGGGCTCTAACACTGATTTAAAAGGCCATGTTGACTCAGATTTGGCAAGGAATATAGATACCAAGCGGAGTACCACAAGTTATGTATTTATAGTTGGTGGGATAGCAGTGAGTTGGATTTCTTGATTGCAAAAGATGGTTGCTTTATCCACCACAGAGGTAGAGTATGTTGCTGCAACAGAGGTGGCAAAGGAGATGATATGGCTGCAATTTTTCATGGATGAGTTGGGAAAACAATAGGCTAGAAATTACTTGTTTACAGATAGCCAGAGTGTTATACATCTTGCAAATAATTTTTCCTTGCATTCTAAAACAAAACACATATAGTTGAGATATTATTTCATTCGGTCGGTGTTGGAGGATGGACAGGTCATGCTGGACAAGATACATACAGATGTCAATCCAGTGGATATTTTTATGAAGGCGGTGACAAGAGAGAAGTTGAGACCCTCTTCAGCTTCAGTTGGCCTTCAAGGTTGAATTCAAGTATAACAGAGCAACAGGGTCTAAGGTACTTATTTCCAGTGGGAGCTGTAATTGCAACAGTGTCGTCCAGGATCAGTCTCCAAGTGGGAAATTGTTGGTATGTGGCGACTGATCATGCTACACTGTATAGCCCATGGTATACTATACACCTCAACATGTATCCTTGCCAAGGTCTGGGACTGGGCTGGGCCTTGGGCGGGGGTTCGGGGGTGGCAGCCCCCGAGAAAAAATTTCCTCCTACTTTTTTGCGTCATCACTAAAAAAGGAAAATATCAACGAAAAAAGAAAAAACTGATTTTGAAGAACCCAAAATCTGGAAGCTTCTAAGCTTGTTAAAAAGGGGTTCAGATGGGTGTTACAAGACGATGAAAAATGCGATTATTCGCAAGATTGTAATAGGTTTTTCACTGGATAATAAAATCATTGGATGGCCGCGGTTTGGTGGATGTAGCCCGGATTGGGTGAACCACGTTAAATTCTCTGTGTTATAATTTATTCTGTGTGTTTTTAGTTTCTTTGTTTATTACTTAAATCTACATTTAATTGTTAGATATCTTCCTTTCTAACCCTAACACTACCTACTTGATGATATTATTCCCATGAAGTATTATAGGGGTAGCCTTAGATTGGTTCTCACACCTTCCACAAGGCATCAGAACATGGGGTGAGCTAGCCAAAAAATTTATCAATCATTTTGCCTTTAACATTAAAAACAATGTCACCCTTGCAACATTGAGCACAACCAAACAAGAAGATGGGGAGTCACTTACCTCATTCTACCAAAGATGGCGAGGATTGGTTAGCAAATTCCCTTGTCATATTCCTAAAAAAATTGTCACCATGTTTGTAGAAAACCTTAACGGAGAGCTAATGAGTCGAATTCAAATCCAATGTTGCACAACCTTTGAAGAGATTCTTGAAAAGGGTGTTCTCATTGAGAAAGGCCTTATCACTAGAGGACTAGTCAAGCTAAACAAAGACAATCAAAAACCCAACAATGACAAAGGAAAATACTGGTCCCAAAACAAAAATGTCACAAATGAAGAAGTTGTTAATGCCAAATTGATAACCAAAGGACCAACCATTCAACTTAAAGGTCCTTCATCAAACACATCCAGTACACCAAGTACCCCAACACAAGGACAAAACCAAACATTGCATGCTACCCAAAGCACCCAACAAAGAAGAGGTCCCCCCATACTAAGAGAACATACACCCCCTGAGGTGAACCCATTGAATCAATCCTTAAACGACTCTTGCAATCTAATGTCATTACACTGCCAGACACCAAGAATTATGAACCTTCCTTGATCAAACCAGATCAGTGGAAAGATGACGAATATTGTGAATATCACGACACAAAAGGACACAAGACATCTAGATGTTGGACACTCAAAAAAATCATTCAAGACCTTATCAAGGATCAAATCATTTCAATCGACAATTCACAAGGAAAAATGTATGTTGATCATACAATATTCAAGAGCCCTTTGCAAGACCATGATAAAGGAAAAGCCTCCAGTTCAAGGAATAACAATAATGCCAACTATGCATATGTCAAGCATGATTACAACACCATCATTCTAAATGTGACACCTCTTGATGATCGCATTGATACCATCACCATAAACAAGCCAAAATCTAATTGTGTTGTCGCTACCCGCATAACCAAGATAACTATTCCAGGTCCATCTGCAAATCCTCAACCAAAAGGCCAATATAACCTCATAGAGCAGCCAGGGAAAACTCCCGCACAAATCTCTATCTTGGAACTCCTTTGCATCTCACCACAACACAAATAAATCCTTGATAAAACCCTGCAAGAAGCCTCTGTTCCCGCAAACCTAGATGTCAATGAATTTCAGGCCATGGTTGGATACCTCGCTATGCCACACCACGTCACCTTCTTTGAACAAGACTTTTCAGCACCAAAATCTGATCATAATAGTCCCCTACACATAGAAGCATGCGTTAACACCCACAAGATCAAACAATTCCTAGTAGACGGTGGAGCAGGCCTGAATATTTGCTCACTAAAATTGGTGAAGGCATTGGGATACTCTGAGAATTGCATTGACCCAACCAAGAAAATCGTGATCAAAGTTTTTGATGATGTTGAACGATCTTCTAAAGGTGTAATTTCACTCCCAGTAAGAGTTGGCCTAACCATACAGGACACGGTGTTTCATGTCTTGGATCTGGACTTACATTACAATCTCCTCCTTGGCCACCCATGGATTCATGCCATGAGGGCTATTCCATCCACCTATCATCAATACCTCAAATTCCCACACAATGGTACAAAAGTCACTATTCCAGGTGACCCTAATCCTTTCCAATATTGTTCCAACCTTAGAGGAACTACTAAACACCAAGTTCCCATCAATCGAGAGGCCTCATCTTCCACTTCATTCACCGCTTCATCCCATTACATTGATCCATCTACTCTTATCAAATTATCCACTTCATTCATCACACCATCAAACCCTAAGGTCCAAGTACGTGATATGGGATGTGGAGAATATCGTATGGATAATTTACCAGCAAAAGACAATGTTGATGTCAAGAAAGATGTAGAAGGAATGCAAAAAGATGGCCTTGCTTCGAGTGAAACCTTTTGGGATCCTGATGATATATCTACCTTTTTCCTATCTACTTCCACTCAATCTTTTCATGATAGCCCCATGATTGACTAAGATATCTATGATAACCCACCCTTTCAACATGACTCCACTGAGGATACCCAATCATCATCCTTCCATCCCACCTACCTTGGGCTAGGATATGCATTTTCTACTGTAATCACTACTAATCTATCTTTCCAAGTCGTTAAGGATGTGCAAGCCTCCTTTGACGCTAATAGTACCAAAAAGGATAGTCCCAAAGACTCCATTGATGGCATTGCCACTCCTTGTCATACACTAAACATTCTCATCACTCCATCCATCTCACCTATCTCACTCACATCCATCCACATTATAGACATGGATTAACAAGTCATATCTCAAGAAAAGAATAAAGATAAAGCTCAAGAATTAAAGGTGAAAGTTCCTTTTACAAATGGAGATCCAATATCAAAAGAAAGAATACAAAGGAAGAATGATCAAGAAAATCCCTTTGGAAAAATTCAAAAGCTATTGGACAAGTCAAAAATACAAGTAAAAGTCCAGACTGAAAGAAAGAAAAATTGTGCCTCTTCATAAAAAATAACTGGGGACGTCTATCAAAAGAATGAAAGTAAGAAAGAATTGATCTCCAACTATGCCACTCCATCAAAAATAATTTGGGGCATCTATCAAAGTAGAATCCCAAAAGAAGAGCTTGTTGATCCCATGTCTCCACCATCACTTCCACTCATTACATACATCCCATTTCATCCATCCATACTTACGCATTTGGCACATCTTTCCACTTCCATTGGAAATGTTATTCAATGTACCTTTGATGATGACCCATTCACGTACTCTAGTTCATCGATTTCCCAAACTCCTTCTCATCTGAAGCCTGATGGCCTACGAAGTGTGCACATTAGGGATCATACCATAGCCTCTTTCATCCACCACATCTATCGCCCTTCATATTTTCCACTTGCACTCCTCATCCAAATCAGGTCCTTTCATCCAACATGATCATCAAGGCATCATCACAACATCATATGGATCTAGCACTTATCAACTTTCTACTCCTAAAGGAGAGCCATTGTCTGAACCTATCAATAGCATGCACCTCCACAAATATTACACTTGATTCTTAGAGTATCCCCTTAAAATGTCAAAAATACAAAAAAAAAAAAAAAGATCAAAAAAATTGTCACCTTGATGAAAACCTGGCAAACAAGCATCTTGGTGACACCAAAAATTAAAAAAATCAAAAAATCAAAAATTCAAAAAAAAAAGTAAAGAGAAATAATTCGTCCAAAAGTGAAAACCACTTCGGTGGCACTTTGGATAAGTACCATGGTGAAAATATGGCAAACATACGCCATGCGTAGTCAGTTCCTGCTCCTTCATCTACTGTCACTCCATCTGGACTTCCGGCCTTCTGCTCATCCAGACACACATGTCACTTCGTGATAATAAACCTTTTCATCCTTCCATAGCTTGGGAACTACCAACATTTGGGGATCTCGATCATCCTTTGTATTTGCCACTACCCCTTTGCACATAATAAACTGGTCTCACACCTAATTGGGGGAAATTCCTTGATCTGCATCTTTATCGAAAATAATATTAGTATCAGAAAACATCAAAAATCCAAAAAAATTAGAAAACATCAAAATCCAAAAAAAATAAAATTAGAAAGCTTCAAAAATCCAAAAAAAATCAGAAAACATCAAAATTCAAAAAAATCAAAAAACATCAAAATCCTTTTTTTTTTAGAAAACATCAAAATCCCCAAAAAAAAAGAGTTTGAGTTTGAGTCAGTTTGTAGGGTCGAACTACATTGCCTCTGCGTGTTTGCTGCTAGGCAAGGCTCATCTTAAATTATCCCCAAATGCATTAGGTTAGTCCAAATAAAATTGTGACTTCGTCTTTCGTCAAATAAGGAAAAGTCAAGTTATGTCAAACTACGAGGTCTCTGCGCATTGCTATGTAGGCAAGGCCATCTGTCAATGAGCCCTCGAGGCCCCCTAGGTCAAGTCCCTTAGGGTTTGTAGTGTCTGTCATGTCCTTGGTCTAAAAATAATCATCCTTCAAAACAAAATCATGAATCAACAAATGCACATAACCAACAAAATCTTTCATCAATTGATCTTGTCATTCAAGTGGAATGGGGAATCTTGACATTTGTCTCATTCAGGCTTATCTTTTGTCTTTTATCAAGATATGTCCTTCCTAAGATTAGACTTTGTCAATTTGATCATTTACCTTAAGCAAGATGTGTTTTTTCTTGCATTTAGGTGCCTTGTCAACATTTATCAATTGGTCAACTTTATCAGATGTGTCATTTGCCTTAAACAAGATGTGTCCTTCCTATAGTTGGGTATCGTCACATCACTTGGTCATATCAATCAATCTTTTTCAAACAATCAATCGATCTTATCAATCCTGTCAATCAATCTTTCCTTAGTCAGGATGTGTCCTTCCTGAGGTCAGGCACAATCATCATCAATCAAATCAACTTGTCAACCTTTTCCAACTTATCAATCAATCTTTTCCAACCTATTGATCAAATCAATTTGTCAACCTTTGTCAACCATCAATCAATCTTGGTCAACTTATCAATCAATCTTTGGTCATCTTGATCAAACAAACAATCTCATCATTATCACTGGCAAGCACTATCATGGCTAACACTTTGTTGGGTTGGATTTGTCTTATTATCTTGATTTATTTTGGGTCATGTTACTAGTCTCCTCGAAGATGTCCTATCAACAAATTTAGAGGGACAATGATGGATCATGGCCTCTTTTCTTTGTTTGTTGTCTATGGCTTTTCTTGGCAAAAAGACTGAGACAATTGGGTCTTTAGTATGAGCCAGGGCATTCCTTGTTTGTTGAATTTATCTTTTGACTTCTTGTCTCTCCCAAATGGTCACCTTGCACACCTTGGTCTATGTCATACCATGGTGTTTGTGGTCCATTTGTGACATTTTGACACCCAATGATGATAAATATAAATATTTAAGCATGAAAGTTGGTTCCCTTATCATTTCATGTCTAACTTTCCATCATCACCCTCCTTTCTCTTTCACGCTAACATTCATCCCCTTCCATGCTAACATTTCTCTATCCTTCATCCTCTAGTCTTATTATCCATTTTGAGAGCACATTCGCGTTCTTTGAATCCACTTTTCCTCTCGAGGGGACATACCTACACCCTACTTTCACTGGAGCATAGTTCAGAATTGAATTTCTTTGACACAACGGGATGAACTGCATTATGTCAGAGGAAAAATGTAGACACTGAAAAATGTCCTAATTTTGCAAGCAACATTTTTCCTTGATCACCATCCTCTAATAATTAATTTTTTTAAATTATTTAATTAGGCTTGATCATATTCCTCTATTAATCAAATAATTTTTAATTATTTAATTAATTCACTAACTAATCTCTTTTATATCGTGATCGGTTAAATAAATTAATTGTGCCACTAATTTCCCCCTCTTCTTCAATAGTTAAATAAATTATTATTTATTTATTTATTTTATCACCTTTCATCTATAGTTAAATAATTACCATTAATTATTTAACTATTCCCTTGTCATTTTTCCTTATTAAATAATTAATCTAAGTTAATTATTTAATGTCTCTATTTCCATGTGTTCCTCTTATTTAACTAAATGGTTGAATAATCATTTTAATTAAATGCCCATTTTCATTTTTCCTCCAAATAAATAATTTGAATAAATTATTTATCTCCACTTGTCATTTTCCTCCATTTTTGAATAAATAATTTAAAATAAATTATTTATGCACCACTTGGTCAAAGATGCTCTGTCATAATCCCTTGTCATAACATTCATTTCTATCATAGCCGTCAGGCGTCATAACCGTCGGTGTCATAGCTTTTCCATGCATGACATACTTCTAGTGCATCAATTATGGACCATTGATCTTGGAATCCTTCTAGAGGATTAATCTCAATCATCCATTCAAATGGTTATCTATAAAAACAACCTTCCTATCCCATTTTCAACTTAACAACCATTATCTCCAACTTTCTTGCTTACTATTTGTAGGTACTTGCACACTTCAACTACAAAATCTGAGGGCAAAGATTGCATAAGAAGAAGGAGAGACAAGAGAAGTAATCAACCATAATGGGGAGTATTTTTTGTTTTTTTTAAACTTATTGCTCTCTTTTATTTTTGTTCTCTTGTTTTGATGTGGTTAATAGCTTAGTAGTGTTGGCTGTCACTTTATCTATGCTATTTGATTTTTAACCCCATCTCACACCACCCATCCATCACCACCTTTCTCTCTCTTCCATCATTTCATTCGACCTCACCTCACTCCACTTCATTTTCATTAATTGCTCAATTTATTCCCAAAAGGCGAGTGGTACTTTCTCCATGATCTTTGTAGAAAATATTCCATACATTCAAGTATGTGGGCATTAATTGCTATCTTTAATCATCTTTTAAGTGATTCATTTAATCATTGTACGTTAGTATAGAAGTTTACATAAAATTTCGTCATTCCTTGTCAAATCACCACTCCCATCTCACATGTGTGGAAACATGTCCAAATTTAGGTTGGGGGGAGGGGAAAGAAAATTATGAAAATATATTGCCCATGTGTCAATTTATGCTAGGCTACGTCAGAAAATTTAAAATAAGTTGATTTGAAATTTGAGTGAGAGGATGGCTTGCATGTGTGAAGTGACATTAACTACAACCTCTATTTCTTCCCATCATAATTCCCCTTTATTGCTCCTTTTCTTGTCATTATTGCCCTGTTGTAATCTTGAGTTGCAAGCAAAAAGGTGAAACATAGAAAAGAAAATTCAGTTGATATTGGCACTGGAAATTTAGCAAGTACTGCAGGAAAGTGAGCTTGATTTTCAGATGGGAATTCCAAGAAGGAAGTTGCAGAGCATCTATTTGATTGCAAAAAATTGGAGGTGGGTTAATTTGAAATGAACCCATGGTGCATGATGTTTTATTGTAGGATGCACAATGCCTAGCCGAATTTAGAAATTGTGGATGGTCAGATTACTTCCTAAAACTGGATGGCTTTGATGAAAGCATTACCCTTGAATTCGCCTAGACATTTTTTGAAGGGAAAGCCATAGTAAAAGAGTTGGAAGTTGTGGAAACTAAGGAAAGAATTGTAGAGGTCACAGGGTTACCGGCTGATGGAAAAAATTACCTTGCCTCCAGAGACACCAGATTAGCCAAGGCCGAATTTACAGAGTTGACTGACCCCTCATTGAGCATTGATAAACAGGGTGCAAAGAGAATGTCTCTACCTGAACCATGGAAGCAAATAGTCATTTATGTTATCAAATACATCACCTGTGAGGGTTGCCAGTCAAATTTTCATTCTGTACACTTCAAGATTTTGAATCACATGAGGCACAAAAGGAGGATGAATGTGCCCAACATGCTATACAATCTTCTCTCAATCATGGCAGCCGAGACCCAAAAAGGTAGGGATAATTCTATTTCCCACCATTGTATGATTAAATTGTTGGTTAAAAAGTCTCTGCATGATGTATCTACAATAACCTGGGAAGAATTTATAAATGTTGATCAAATTAGACCTGAGCACTTGCAACCTAGGGCTTTACCTCAACCCCATAGGTCTAGTAGAAGATTGAGCATGGCTGAAGCCCCTCTTGATGCTTCAACCTCTGGTGTTGGCTCTTGTGTGAATCCTCCTACATTAGAAGAAAACATAGAAATCTAGAATCCTCCTACATTAGAAGAAAACATAGAAATTAGTTCTTTTAGAACAGAGCACTCAGAAAAAGAAAGTTCTTCCTCTGATTTTGATGATGACATTCCACTTGAAACCCTAATGAAAACTAGGGCACATAAGAGAGAAGTAGAAATGAGAAAAGGAAAGGCCAAAACATAGCCTGTAGAAAGAAAGGTGCCAAGTTCTAAAAAGAGGAAGGATGACACTGTTCATCATACAACCAAAGGAAAGCATGAGAAACCTCCTAGGAAATCAATACCAACTGGGCTTGTGATTGGTACGCCTCCACAAGAAAGCCCTAAGCCTGGTGAGACATCACATGGGGAACCTGAAGCTCTAATGGGGCAGGAAAATGTCGAAGAAGAAGATATATTTGGGAGAGCAGCAAATATAACACTGGCCGATCTTGCTAACATTGTAGAAGAGCTTGAGGAAAATTAGGATTTCTTGTAGCATGAGCAAGAAGTCTTGCAACAATAATCCCTGCAATAGGATGTCCTGTAGCAACAACCAGAACTAGAGTAGGAGTTCTTGTAGCCACAACAATAACAAGAAACAATACCCCTGCAGCCAGAGATAACTGGACAGCTGAGTCCATGCAGATAGTGCCATATGAGGAGCCGCCATCGACAAAAATACTAGTAGGCATTCATAATCCTCCTAGTTTTACAGTGCATGCAACAATTTTGAATTTATAGATAGAAATACAAAGAAGGGAGGAAAAATGGAGAAAGGAAAAATAGAAATTGAAGGAGGAAATTCAAAAGAAGGATGAGGAGATAGAAGATAAAGATGCAAAAATTGCCACCCTGAAGCAGAGGGTGGATGATATGGCAGCTTTGGCACCATGGATTTTGGAATGTAGGACCCCTCCAAGGGTTTATGCTCTGCTCTTGAAAGAGAAGTATCTCTCTTTTAAGTTTTCAAGGATTGCCTCAAGTTTGAATCCTTCTATTGACACCCCTATGGAATTTTTCAATGCTTATAGGATTGCCTCCCCTAAAATGAAGAATTTGTTGTGTGAGTTCTATATGCATAAATTTTTTGTAACTCAAGACCATGATTGGAACCCACTATTGTATGTTGGAGATGTCTAATTGAGGGAATTCATGTCTTGGGTACAAAATGAGATTAGTTGGAGACAACAACATGGAGCTTATAAGCAATTAGAGTCTGATATCTCTATGCCCGTTAGAGCTAAATCAAGCAACCCAAGGGATATTTACAGAGAATGACACAAAATGCTTCTCAGACCTAGTTATGGCAACATGATTATACATTGGATTGAGGCAGTTTACAGTGAGTATGAGGTAAAGACAGTAGCAAAGGAGGAAACTATGAGAAGATGTCTATCATAGAGATGGAATAGTCTATCTGATGAGCTGAAGTAGGTTGGGCCTCATTCCATCCACAATTATGCTACAACACTAAAGAGGATTGATAGATAGATTGGGAGAACTCAGGGGTAGTCTTGGCTTCCCTTGACTTTCCATCCACCCATGCTCATGTGGCCCATGCCAAATTTCAAATTCTACCAGCTTGAATTGTTGCAGAAAGGTAGAGATGGAACATATTTGATAGATTGGGAGGATTCTATTGGGATCCTGATTCACACACTGCAGCCACTGATGTTGGACAACTATCAGTTGAAAATTTTAGAGCTTTGACCAAGCAGAAGAACAACCCTTCCCCTGCTGGAGGACCAACAAAACGTTAGGTTGGGGGGAGTGATGAGCCTAGTTTTTGGTCCAATTTTGGGTAGAATCTATAGTTTATTTTCTGGTAGATGTCATGAAATTTAATGTTAAATGTCGGTATTTTCATAATGTTTCCTTCTATTGGAAAAAAACAAGGAAAAACAACTAAGAGGGGGGGTGAATCAGTTGTCATATAATATTTAAACTTTTCAAACTTTACTTAACTTAATTTCAAATTTGATGAGTGAACAATGAACCATGAACAATCAACACATCAGAAGCACATAGAACACTAAGATTTTCATGTGGAAACCTTGTTAGGGGAAAAACCACGATGGATGTTAGTCCACAATATTATACCCTGTTAAAAGTATAATGAAAAATAATGAGAATGCACATGCATTTAGACACATTTCCTAGAGCTCACTACTCAAATACAAGAGGGATCAATACCCAAGGAAGAGAAATAAGGATTAGATCTGTAGGGTATGAACTAAGAAAATAGCTTCTACACAAGCCTGATTACAATTCTAGTTGAGCACATAAAACCTTCTTCACACTTCGCTCAAACTTGTTCACACTTTTCTCTACAACTGAATGAATAAATCAATGTTCACACACTTTCTCTTTATCTGGATTTCCTTCACACCACACACACACTTCTTCACTCAAACAAACACTCTTATATATTGGCAACATGAAATTACATCAACAACTTCGTCGACCAAAATTATAAAACAAGTTTACAATGTTTCCCCAAATTTACAAATAAATTTTTAATGCAAATCATACATTGTCGGCTAATATTATTGTGCAACCCAAAAAAAATCCTCAAGTGCACCAAACATTCAAATTTCAATCTTCAAGGATCCGCAACATGTTAAAACCATCATGTCGGCCAAGAACATGAAAACCCGAACACTCGCAAGAAAAATATTTGACCACAAGCGCACCAATCAATGCGGATGTACAAAAAAGATAAAGAATGATCTAGAAGAATCCACAAGCAATAAGAACTAACAGAGAAGCATCCACAACAACATAAATTATCAGAATCACATAAACTTCAATCAAAAACCATAGAAATACTGTCAGAACACAATTATTCATAGCATGATCAAATCTTCACGCGGACCTCTAAAACTTCAGGTAGATGAACTAGATACTCTCAGAAATAAACCCTTTAGACCACAACAACTGATCTTCAATGTACAAAACAAAACACCTTCATAACCTTCACTATTCCACTTGCAACCTGCAACTCTTCCTTTTAACAATTTTCTCAATATCCTCGACATATACATCCTTCACTGCAACAATTCTAATAGTGTTGACATCAATGATAACCACATATCAAAAACACAACCACAATATCCAACAATCTCCCCCTTTGGCATTTATGACAACACATGATGTGAAAAATACCATCAACACAACTACACTTACTCCTTAGGTTCTGACTCTTTTCCTCAATTGCTCTTCTCCCCCTAAAAATATTTTTCACATTGTTCTTCTCCCCCTTTGACATCAATGGAAAAGATAAGCATTAAATTCCTACATACAAGCTCTGAACCACATATCTGCACATTTGACTACTCCCCTTGAGTAGCAGCCACAAAAACATTAGTCTGGATCAGGAAATATCTATGAAGAACATAGATTGATGCAAGTAAATGCATCTTTAGTTCATATCAGGAGGGGTAATTACCCCTAGCATCCCTCTAAGATACTCAAAAGTATCCTTTGGCAATGGCTTGGTGAAAATTTCTGCAATATGGTCTTTGGTAGGCACATATTCTAGTCTGACTTCTTTCTCATTCACTTTCTCCCTCAAGAAGTGAAACTTGATTGATATATGATTAGTCTTAGAGTATAGCACCAGATTCTTTGATATGTTTATTGCACTTGAGTTGTCATAGTATATGGCAATATTTTCATCATATACTACTCTGATATCTTTCAACATCTATTTCATCCACATCACTTGAGTGCAGTTATTTGTAGCAGCAATATACTCTGCCTCAACAGTAGATAGAGAAATGGAATTCTACTTTTTACTCAACCATGACACAGCTTCTTCCCTAGGAAGAAGGAACCACCACTAGTACTCTTCTTGTCATCTACATCTCATGCCCAATCCACATCAGTATATGCATTCAAAGTAAGATCATCATCCTTAGGATACCAAAGCCCAAAGTCAACTGTCCCTTTCAGATATCTGAAAATTTTCTTTATAGCAGTCACATGAGATTCTTTTGGATCAGCCTGAAATCTAGCAAGCATACATACAAAATTCATAATGTCTAGTCTGGTTTGAGTTAAATAGAGAAATCCACCAATCATTGACCTATATCATGTTTTATTTTCCCTAGGAGAATCATCATTCTATGTTAACTTGCATTCGGTTACCATTGGAGTACCAACAGGCTTTGAGTCATCCATGCCAATCTTCTTCAACAACTCTCTCACATATTTAGACTGAGATATGAAAATTCCATTGTCTAATTGAGTAACTTGCAATCCTAGAAAGAACTTCATCTCTCCAATCATACTCATCTCATATTCACTCTTCATTTCATCAACAAACTTCATACATAGATTATCATCTCCTCCAAAAATAATGTCATCAACAAAGACTTCAATAATCAATTCTTTATCATGATCTAGCTTGAAATACAAGTTGTTGTCAGTAGTACATTTATTGAATCCAAGCTTTAGTAAATATTTATCTAGTTTGGAATACCCGGCTCTGGGGGGCTTGCTTGAGTCCATATAGAGCTTTCTTCAATCAAAAAACCATGTCTTCCTTATTAGTCAGTTGGAATGCATCTGGCTGTTCAACACATACTTCTTCTTCTAGCCCACCATTCAGAAAAGTTGACTTTACATCCATTTGATAGACTTTATAGTTCTTAGATGCAACATAAGCAAGAAATAGTCTAAAAGCTTCAATTCTAGCAAAAAGGGAAAACTTTTCTTCAAAATCAATACCTTCCATTTGGAAATACCCTTTACATACCAGTCTTGCTTTATTCTGGACCACTTCACCTTGTTCATTCAACTTATTTTGAAAGAACCATTTAGTACCAATCACATTTTTATCTTTAGGTCTGGGAACAAGTATCCATGTATCATTCTTTTCAATTTGCATAAGCTCTTCCTTCATAGCTTCCATCCAGTGTTCATCATTGCAAGCTTCATTGACATCTTTAGGCTCAATCTTGGAAATCAAGCAATACTCTTCTGCAATCTTTCTTCTAGTTTTCACACCTTTATTCTTGTCTCCTATAATTTGATTTTCAGAATGATTTAACTTTACATACCTTAGAATTTTAGGATTCTCTCAAACTTTTGGTTCTTTGTTCCTTCTTTTGCATTTTCACTTGTCTCTCCTTCCTAATTTTCTTGATTTACCGGAATAAATTGAAATTGTTTTACCAAAACATATGGAACAATTTGAAGTTGATTTTGTGTCTGATCATTTTTCCCTTTGTTTGTACTATCTTCCTGGTCATCTGAATCATATCCACAGTATCTGGATGATCTAGCAAATTCCTCATCAACTCTAACATTTTCACTTTCAACCATTTTTCTCAATCTTCTATTATAGCACCGGTAGGCTTTCCTTTTAGTAGAGTAACCTAGAAAGATTCTTGCATCACTTCTTGCATCAAACTTGCCTATGTCCTCATGTCTCTTAATATAACACTTGCTTCCAAAGATCTTGAAATATTTAAGAGTAGGATTATAACCAAACCATAATTCAAAAGGAGTCTTACTAGTATTACCATTGACATTTACTCGGTTTAAAGTGTACATAGTAGTGCTTACAACTTCACTCCAATAGATGTGAGGCACATTTCCTTCTATCATCATTGTTCTAGCAGTATCCAAAATTGTTTTGTTCTTCCTCTCTGCAACTCCATTCTGTTGAGGGGTTCAAGGAGAAGATAACTATCTTCTAATTCCATGCTCTTCACAGAAAGAATTGAACTCCCTAGAGGTGAACTCACCACCTCTATCTGACCTTAAACATTTCATTTTCAGACATTTCTCATTTTCTGACATAGCTTTGAAACTTTTGAACTTCTCCAATGCTTCACATTTTTCTCTTAAGAAAGCAACCCATATCATCCTAGAGTAGTCATCAATAAGAAGCATAAAGTACCTTTCTCCATGAAGACTTCTGACTCTGGATGGACCACATAGATCGGTATGCACCAGCTCCAGTAATCCATTTGAATGATGTTTTCTTTGAAAATAGACTCTAGTTTGTTTTCCCATCTGACATTCCTTGCAAATTGTGTTAGCAGGCTTCACTAGCTTAGGTAGATCTCTTACTACTTGGGTGGAGCTTCCTTTCACAATGTTATCAAAATTCACATGACATAGAATCCTATTCCAT
The DNA here is from genome assembly GCA_007258455.2 of Sequoia sempervirens. NCBI lineage: Eukaryota > Viridiplantae > Streptophyta > Pinopsida > Cupressales > Cupressaceae > Sequoia > Sequoia sempervirens. Next base: position 5,857,116 of record VDFB02000003.1, read on the forward strand.
AACCAACTTTCATCTACTTGAGCAATTAAACAACTTTCACTTGCATCATTCAAGTGAAAAATAATACCTTTTGTCTTTTTACCTGAAGCAATTACATTACCAGAACTTCCAAGTATCCTGCATCTTGCACCTTTAAATTGAAGATCATAACCCTTTTCCACCATCTGTCCAACACTCAGCAGGTTGTGCTTCAAACCTTCAACATAAAGGACATCATTAGTGTTATTCTCACCACCAAGACAAATAGATCCTCTGCCACAAATCACACCAACATTGTTATCTATGAATCTTACAACCCCACCGTCATACTTCTCTAGACTTACAAATTTTATTTTGTCACCGGTCATATGATGTGAGCATCCACTTTCAATAACCCACTCATCCTTTTCTTCAATTCAGGATGCAAGAGCTTTCTCAACTTTAGTAGATTCAGTAGCCATCAAACCATTTTCCTTGATAGCAAGGAACACCCATTCATCTTCATTTCCATTTTCTTTATTAGACTCTTCATTAGTCATAGCATAGTAACATTTCTTTTGAAATCTAGATTTGTTAGGCTTAGTCCTAGGAACTCTTTCAGGACACCTTGATGCAAAATGACCTATTTTATTGCAAGAGGAACATTTAATAGGAAACATTTCTTTATACTTACCTTGTCCTCTGCCTTCTTTCTTCACAATCAGTGCTTCCAACTCTTCCACCTCTCTTTCTTCATCTTCAAGTTGTTTCATTTCTACCTCATACTTGAATGACTTTCTAGAGCACTCTCCCATATCATATATTTTCTTGTTTCTTCTGGATACAACAGCCTTAAATGCAGTTTTAGTCTTGGAAACAGATTCACCAAATTCACTCAACTGAAAAGTAGCAAGTTTACCAATCAGTGTATCTCCTGACATATTTGTTACTGATTTGAATTCTTCAATAGCATGAGACTTTTCTTTGTAGGAGGGAGGCAATGATCTGAGCACTTTATCCACAATTTCTTCCTCTTCCAGGGCACCACCAAGACATCTAATACCCATCACTAGTTCATTTACTCTCTGCATAAAAGAAGAAATATTTTCATCTTCACCCATCTTCAAGTTTTCATACTTTCCTTTCAAACTCTATAGCTTAGCCATCTTCACATGTACATCTCCTTCATACAAAGTTTCCAGCTTTGTCCAAATCTCATGAGCTATCTTCAGACCTAAAACATTTGTCATTTCCATGATGCACACTCAGCAAAGCTTCAATAGCCCTGACATTATTCTCAGCCTCTTTAATCTCATCAATAGTGGAAGGACCATTCTGAGGAATAAAATATGGATTCTTTGTAATATTCTAGAAGGTTTCACCAATACACCTCAAATGACACTCCATCCTAGCTTTCCATAGTGAGTAGTTTGTTCCATCGAATCTAGGACTGTCCTTCTTGTATGATTCCATCTCGGATCACCTCAAGCTTTTAAACTTCTTTAGAGGAACCTGCTCTAATACCAATTCTTAGCAAAACAAGGATAGACAACTGAGAGGGGGGGGTGAATCAGTTGTCATAGAATATTTAAACTTTTCAAACTTTACTTAACTTAATTTTAGATCTAATGAGTGAACAATAAACTATGAACAATCAACTCATCAGAAGCACGGAGAATGGCAATATTTTTACGTGGAAACCCTGTTAGGGGAAAAATCACGGTGGATGTTAGTCCACAATATTATACCCTGTTAAAAGTATATTTAAAAAATAATGGGAATGGACATGAATTCAAGAATGCTTCCTAGAACTCACTGCTCAAATACAAGAGGGCTCACTGCCCAAGGAAGAGAAATACGTATTAGATCCGCAAGGTAGGAACTAAGAAAATAGCTTCTACACAAGCTTGATTACAATTCCAATTAAGCATAGAAAACATTCTTCACACTTCACTCAAACTTCTTCACACTCTACTCTATAACCTATGAATAAATATTCAACATGCTCCCTTCAGGTATATCTTTCTCTAAGTATCGGCCTGTGCATCGCAAAGTTGCCTCCTCAGCCTTTTGTCAAAGTTTGCAGCTCTCTCCATGTGTCTGCTTTGCACTCCCTAGAGGTTTCCTTTCCTTTGCATCTATGAAGTCCCTGCTAGACCGCCATGTGTCATAGCTGTGGGAATGCTTGATCGCTATTTTTTGCTTCATCATCAAGCCCCGCTCAAATGCCACATAGCTCTCATTCCCAAGGAGGTTTGGCAGGCGCCATGATTGGAGTTTTCCATGACTTTTGCTACTTGTGTACACCACGCAATCTTTCAGCAAAAGGATGGAATAATTACCACGGGAAGCGAGATGTTTCCATGCATCTCTTTTGTGCCCGACCAATGATCACTTTCCTCCACTTTTGGATAGAGCTCTGCCCACTCGGCACGTGTCACCTTGGCACAAGTCTCCAGCGGAAAAAGATAAAGGTTCATATTGGCAGCGCTATGTTGCCACGTGTCTCTTAGGTGGGTTTCGTATCTGGGAAATGAATCAAGCAAGCCAAATGTTGCGACTGACCAGCATGTGTCATAATTACTTCATCGAGATGATGACACTTCTCTGTTTAACCTTGTCAGGACTATTGCCATCATTTGTAGGGGATGCACCTGAGCCTAGGATGACCAGATCCTTGGTTTCAAATATTTTTTGTTGCAATGATTGGGGGAATATTCTTATTTTTGCATCATTTCCATAGATCGTGAAATATTTTCTATTACGCCTCTACAAGCAGTGGGAGTTTTCTACTATATATAATTCTCTCTACTTTGAGAGAAGGGTCCGGATTTTGGAAGGAACATTGATTTTAGAAAAAGATGTCAGGCCTTTATTACTGTTTTATTTTATTCCAAAAGACTTTCAGACTATGCCAATTGTTCGGTCTCTCTGTTCTTTCATGCTATTTGATTAAACTTTAAATTGTGTTTCTATTGTCTAGATATTTCATTTGAGAACTTCTATATATGTTGAATGCAAGTTTGCTGATCTAGATCATGTCTAATGACTCTTCTTGGTAGTAGGGGTGTATGCAATGTTATTTTATGTCAATGAATAGATTATCTATACTTTAATCTTTAGTTTCTACCTTTCTAGAATGCTACAAATACCAGTCAAGCCCTTAGTTCTATAATTTATCGTGCCTATCTTTAAGTCTCGGCGCATTGCTTTAGATTAGAATTTATTTTATTATATATGTTTCCTTTTCCCTTTACAAAACCCCATTATAGAAGAAGCTGACTTCTCTAAAAACTTGGAGGTTACTCAGTTTAGCACAAAAGGTCCCCCATAAATTGAGTTTTCCATAAGACATTGTTACCTTGTCAAATTTTGGCATCAAAAGTTTGTTCTTTTTTTGGCATGCTTGGTGGGATAGAGCTTAAATGAATTTGTGCTTTAGAAGGGTGTATGAGCCATCGACCTGTAACTAGATCCCAAACTGTAAACAACTATAGTTTACTAGTACCGCCACTAGGAACAGTGCAGGGTGCAAATTAGTTGGTAACCATTCCGCTCCTGCCACCTGTTCCTCTAACCATGCTGCCAGCCGCCAACAAAAATTATGTGGCATGGGACACCGGAAGTCCCCTAGCAGCTCCAGTAAGACCCGTTGTCTGGGGTGCTATCCTAGTCTCAACTATGAAAGTTATACCTAAGTTTACCAGAGAAGGCTTAAGAACAGCCGCAGAGTATCTGCAAGATGTGGCAGATGTGTGTCTAGTGCATGGGATCACTGCACATAATGTAGCTCTAAGGCTGCTCACCGCATCTTTCAAAGGCAAGGCACTGGATTGGTACCAAAAACTGCCACCTAGCACTATCCACACTTGGGATGAGCTCAGAGATCCTTTTTATGAGAGATTTTTAAATGACGGAGATCGCTCCTTGTTGCATCATCAATTATCTGTCATAAAGCAGGATCCCTAGGAGGCTTTGATAGACTTCAATGCCATATTTCATACAAATTAGTAGAGGATCCCCATTGCTATACAACTAACTCTTGAGTTGGCATTTATATTTTATCTGAATTCCATCAACCCCGACATTTCTATGATGATCAAGTCTTTAGGGGGAGCTACTCTGCCAAATGCTTATAGTGTTGTCGTCAAAGCCAAAAATCATTTGATAGATTGTGAAAAGCTACCTCCTCAGCCTATCATGCTGATATTTCCTAAAATATCGATGCCTGCATAGGAAGTCACGTCGACTAGTGCACCTGCAACGCCCCAGTCAATGTACACATATGCGGCAGTGCCACAAAATGTCGCCTCTACATCCGGTTCTTCCAAGGATGAAATGAGCGATCTTAAAGAAATCTTGTGGACTATAGAAAATGATATAACCACCCTCAAGTAGAACCAATCAATGCCTCTGAAGCCTGCCTATTAGAATTATCAAGGCAGATGGTCTTCATATCAACAGAATCAGTACCAAGGCAGGTCTTGCACTAATTCACCAGCTCTGGCAGTCAACCAAATAGAGTTGGTTCCTACTCCACTGATGAGCACTTCATTGAGCTCGAGTAGGGAATTGACCGCAAGACATAATAACATCATTGATGATATCAATTTGTGGTGCTTCCCTTGCAGTGATACACATATGCCCCAAAACTGTCTATGTGGCAACTTACAACAAAAGGTGGCACAACAATGCAGCCAAGGCATGACGCCGAACCACATAGGTTATGTATATGCCTCGTCACAAATGGAGAGTGCGGTTCTTACCACGCAAATGCAAGGGATGTCTCTAGAACAAGAATTCAACATCACTCTTGATCATGTGCTCTTCTCATGGATGGAAGAAGAAGAAATAATGTTTGCTAATGGTACTCCTATATCCAAAACACCGTAAGTGCAATATGACTATAACACTCAGTCAAAGAGGAGATTTACTGGCGAATTAGTTGCTCCGCAACTAGCTAGTCCACAACTTAAAGGTACTTTTGATCATATACCTGGCACTTCCACTGCATCACCGCAATATCAGCCATGAAAGGAAATTATCATAATGAGAGCAAAGGAGCATAAGCCTCCAAGTTTTCCACCTTTCAACGTGGTGGAACAATTAAAGAAATCATCTGCTAACATGTCTCTATGGGACATTCTAGCTATCCCAGAGAAAAATACACTATTACAGAAGGCACTTCAAGTGGAGATCAATGCAGTGCCAACAGAGAAGTTAGCTGATACAAAGACTATTAATAAACTATCTCTGGCTAAAGTCCTTACAAACAACACAAAATAATTCCCCACCGAAGTCATAGATAAGTTGAAGCCTCAACCCTTCTTCTTAACTCTCATTATAGGGAAGAAGTTATTGCACAATTTTATGATTGATTCTGGTGCCAACACTACGGTTATGCCTAAACAAATAGCTAAAGATTTAGGACTCAGCTATGAACCTATGAAAAGGGGAGTAATGCAGCTTGATGGAAACAAAGTTGAAACTGTAGGTATGATAAAAACACTTCCTTTAACTCTATTTGTTTTCCCTAGTATCACTGTGTTGTAAGACACTGTGATCATAGATGTTCCTCCCATGTTCGGCCTCTATCTATTTCGAGAATTTACTTCAAATGTGGGAGGATACTTGTCCCTAGATTGGTCACATCTGATGCTTAGAACCAAGAACGACACAAAAATGAAGATGGAATCAAAAGTGTTACATTATGAGCATGTAGTGGATGAAGCCATGATCAATTTTGAAGTCGCACATACCTCTATCACCAAGAAATAAATGTGTTGCGTTGAATTACTAGAGGAAGAAAAGGTGACCGAAGACCAGAATGATCAAGAAGATGCTATGTTAAGTGAGCACATGGACAACGACCCTTTTGACAATTACCATGCTATAGGATTGGGCACCTATGTAATTTATGATGAAGACCAAGTGCTCCCGAAGGTTGCCAAAGAGTTCAAAGGTGGCCGAGTACCTGAGCTATAGATGTTGTACTTTGATGGAGCAAGATGCAAAGTAGGCACCGGAGCGGGGATATGTTTGATATCCCCATGAAATGAAAAAATACTAAGGTATTTTCGCTTCCATTTTTCTTGTTCGAACAATGAAGCCGAATATGAAGGGTTAGTTCAGGATTTAAGCCTCGCGGAGTGAATGGGAATTAAGAAATTAATGGTGTTCAAAGACTCTGAATTGGTGGTCAACCAAGTATGAGAAATTTCTATGGCAAGCAATGTCTGCATGAGATCCTATTAGCATTGAGTTTGGGACCTGGTTGAGGGTTTTGAATCCTTCAACATTTAGACTGTTTCTTGAGACCAGAATCGAGACACAAACCGCATGGTGTGAATTGGATCCCAGTTTGATCCTATCTCTGACTTAATACATAACAAACACTCTGTATGAGTAATAGTCCAACCAGCAATTCCTAACAATGATCAAATTTGGCAGGTGTTTGAAAGTGATGAACACATTGCTTCGTTCATCCAATAGTTGGGGGAATTCATCAATTAGCTCCAACCAAAGATCGCAGAGGCTTATGAAGGGAAAATCATGCAACTCAAATCCAACAAGCTTCTGAAAGGATTGGTTACTCTCAAAAACCTTTTTTATTGTGATGATGTAAGAAATGATAGACGAAAGTTTGTGGTAGACAAAAGTGACTACATAGACCTTCAAGTCTCAGATGGCCGAAACCTTCGAGTCAAGAAAGATGTCCCACACTATGATAGAGAAAGGATCATCAATTTATGTGAAAATATGAAGGGGTAGTGGCATGGTCTTATGATGATCTAAAGGGATACAATCCCAACATCATCCAACACACCATCAAGCTGACAGAGGGTGCAAAACTAGTCTGACAAAAGAAGAGGCCAATAAACCCCAAAATTGAAGCACTAATGGTGCAAGAACTAACAAAGCTAATTGAGTCATGGATTGTCTTCTCTATCAAGCATAGCACGTGGGTATCCAATTTGGTCCCGGTTTGAAAGAAGAATGGAGATATTCGCTTATGTGTGGACTTCCAAGACCTAAACAGAACATCCCTGAAAGATCACTATCCACTGCCTTCTATGGAGGAAATCCTACAAATAGTGGCAAGATCGGAAATGTTTTCCCTGCTTGATGGCTTTTCCGGTTATAATCAAATCCAAGTTAAAGAGGAGGATCAGAAAAAAACCACATTCACCACAAAATGGGGAACATTTGCATATGCTAAAATTCCCTTCGGTTTATCCAATGCAGGGGCAACATTTCAGCGGGCAATGGACATCACTTTCAGGGAGCTGATCAATAAGATTATCCTAATTTATTTGGATGATCTTACTATGTTTTCTAAGTCTAAGGATGATCATTTTGATCACTTAGAAATGGTTTTTCAGAAATGCCTGGATTTCAAGGGTTCCCTGAATTTGAAAAAATGTGTATTCGAAGTGCCGCAAGGCAAGCTGTTAGGACACGTGGTGTCCAAAGAAGGAGTTTCAATCAACCCGAGTAGGTGAAAGCCATCAAGGAACTTCCCCTTCCGGTTAACAAGAAAGGCGTTCAGTCCTTCCTGGGCAAGGAAAATTTTGTTAGCAAGTTTATTTCTAACTTTGCGGGAATAATTAAGCTGATCACCCTAATGTTTAAAAAGGATCAAGCATTCAAGTGGACAAAGGAAGCTCGAGAAGCCTTTGAAAAAATTAAAGATTCTATTTCCACAGCTCTGGTGCTGGTTAATCTAGACTTATCTAAGGATTTTGTAATGTATGCATTCAGTAGCAAGTCTAGTATTGCTACTGTCTTGACTCAAAAGGATAATGAAGGAAAAGGACAACATCTAGTGGCATTCTACTCCCAAATCTTGAAGGAATATGAGACGAATTATAATTTTTTCGAAAGGAAAGCCTTTGCGATAGTGAAGGGACTTAAAAAATTCTGCCATCTAATTTCCTTCAACAAAGTGATTGTCTATGTCGCGCATTCTAGTGTGCGTGAATATATCATGGAGGGAGAAATCACAGAAAAAAGATCTAATTGGATCACCAAGATCCTTGAATATGACATTGAGGTCAAACCCACTAAAATTGTCCAAGGAAGAGGACTGTGTGAATACATGGCACACGACAAAGAAATACTCGCCGAAGAAGAGCAGTTGGAGCTTGTTCTGATAAATGAGCCAGGATCTGAGGGTTGTTGGCTAACAGATAGAGTGAGGTATATGCAAATAGGGAAGTATCCACTAGGTCTTTCCTCCCAAAAGAGGAGATACTATCGGCTGTAGAATTACGAATATGTGCTAGTAGAGGGAGTCCTTTTCAAAATGAATTTCAATGGTCTTCTCCTACGATGCGTTACTACAGAGCAAGCAAAGAGAATCCTTGACACACTCCACAATAGTGTTGCGAGCAGACACTTCTCCGCTAAGACCACCACCATCAAAATCATGCATGCAGGTTACTATTGGCCCACACTTTTCAATGACTCCCACTCTTTGGTAAAATCTTGCAAGGAATGCCAGTTCTTCACAGGCAGAAGGAAGAATTTTGCAATGTCTCTTAAACCTATAGTGGCATATGAACCGTTTGCACAATGGGGCTTGGAATTCATCAGGATGATTAATCCCACTTCTAGCACTGGGCACAAGTAGATTCTGACCGCCACAAATTACTTCACAAGATGGACAAAGGTTGTTTCGCTTAAAAATGCAACAGAAGCAAAGATAGTGGATTTCCTCAAAGAGCTGGTGACAAGGTTTGGTCCTCCAAAGACTATCATTTCTGATAATGCTAGAGCTTTCCTAGGCGCAAATGTATTTCACTTTGCATTAACAAATGGAATATTCCTTAAAACATCATCAAATTATTACCCATAGGGAAACAACCTAGTGGAGTCAATAAACAAGAACCTAGTCTGACTCCTTAAAAGAATTGGTTCGAAGCACCAGAGAGAATGGCACAAAAACTTCCAAGCAACACTTTGGGTAAACCACATAACTCCTAAGCAATTCCTTAAGACTTTGGCTTATGAGTTGTATACGCGAAAGAGGCATTGTTGCCTATATCTATGGAGATTCCAATGCTTCAACTATTGAAATCCCTCGAGATAGAACAAAATGGCACCATGGAGGTTTGGCTTGCCGAACTGTTAGAAGTATAGGAAAAAAGGAAGAATTCCCTAATAGCCATGACAAACTTCCAGTGAGTGGTCAAGTGATGGTTTGACAAGAAGGCTTCCAACCAAGGCCTAAAGTGTGGAAACTTAGTGCTTAAATACAATGAAAAGGTTGCTAAGCTAGGTCAGCATGGAAAATTTGATAGCCTATGGGAGGGCCCCTTTAAAATCATTCAATGCAAAGAGCATAACACTTTCGAGTTAGAAAGCATGGAACATGAACCATTGGGAATCCCAGTCAACGAGATTCATCTTAAGTTGTTCCATTAAGCATCGAATTTTATTATTGTACATATGTGAATAATGCTTTTATTTTCTTTCCCTTTGAGTTGGCTGGTCTTTTTAGAAATTTTTTCTCATTTTGGTGGAAGCAACCCATCATCGCAGAGAATAGAGCAGCAAAATTGCTTTACGAAAATAATCAGGAAATACACCCATGTGCAAAGGAAATGAGCAAATACGATAATAAAATGAACCCACACAACATATATGCAAAAAGGAGAGAGAGCCATGAATTTTATAAAGATATATGTCATTATATATATTCTTTCATTTTACATGGAAAAAATGGCTAAGAGATAGCCATAATTAAAAAAGTATATGATTATACGTGTTATTCTTTTCATATATGCTATATCTATGGCCTTTTTCAGGCTTATATACAAAAACTATAAATAGGTGGTGTATTCTTAACAACAGAAAACAAAAGAACAAGGAGGCATTTTATCCAAGGGCATGGGCAGCAGCAATTGATGCATTAATGACAGTGTCTACCATGTTTTCATCAGTCAGTACTTTAGTAGCAAAAGCATAGTCATTTGGAACAACCGCCATTGGTGGAGGGAACAAGTTCCTAAAGTCGATTGACCAATCAATGTTGTAGAATGGCACTACATTGTAGCTGTGAAATAGAAAGTGCAAGGCCTGGGTAACCCTCCACTGATGCTCGTTACGTGTCTGGAGGAGGAATCCACTGAGAAATGACAGCCATACAATGACCGCTTCTTCCTCAATGTAGCGCTAGAGGTCACTGGCTATTGGTAGGCCTACCCCATACACAGTGTGAGCGACGACCTCACCTAGACTATTCAGGTACTTTTTGGGAAAAATTTCCTTGACCAACTTCAAAATTAGAGGTCGGGGGATACCAATGTCTAACATGGATGCAAAAAAGTGTGAGCAGATATCAGTGTTTACATGGTATTTGTCCTCATACTCTATGTAGTCCTTACCTAGAACCCATTTTATGGCTACCAAAACTAGGGAGTGTTTATTTTTGGTCATTCTCTTCAAACGCCTAGTGGAAATCTCTCCCAGAAAATTTGTCTATGACTTGTAAGAAACTAACCTAATAGGAGTGTCTATGGCATTGACACAATGTTGCTACCTTCTAACTACTCTTGAAACTTTCCTACCACCTAGCCTATGGGAAAACTCTCTTATTGAAGCTAAATACTATGCCAATGACCTATTGCTAAAATTTTCTCAAATGCTAAGTGTAATTTCTTCACTATTTAGTGACCTATTTATAGAAAAATGAGGAAAAGCATGCTAATCCATTTCAAGAAAACATGATGATAACCAAGTGCCAACTTGAAAGGCATGCCTGTGTTTGCTTGCATTTTCTGACCGTTGCATCTGCAGAAGTACGACTCAATGCGTGCTAAGTTAATAAGAGATAATTAATTAGCTTTAAAATGGCAGCATTCATCGGCAGTAAGCTACATGGACTGTAGGCTATTGTGTCACCTCACAGGAATTTCCCAGAGCCCAAGGCATGATTCATATCTTTTCAGGCAGTGGTCATTTGCTTAGGCTTAATCATTCCATCCGGGATGTTAATTGCCAACACATACTAATGCAAGGTTAGAAAGCAAATTGTTGGCCCAAGCTTCAAGGAAATCACAACATATCACATGGTTACCAAATGCAATAATGAATTCTTGCCATCTCGAAATGGCAAGTAATTCATTTTTGCACAATCCAAGGAATTAATGGTACATGCCAAGTTAAATGCAGAAATCTTACTATCCTCTACCACCTTGAGAAAAGATAGCAAAAATATTGCATGAAAAATATTTTAATGCTTAATGACTTTTGAAATACACCAAGTCAAGTGAAGAGAAGTTTTCAGTATATCTAGAGCCAAGTAAAAATCACGAAGAGTTCAAAGCCTGCATAAGCTTTCACCCGAAGAAAAATGTCGGAGAGTTCATCATAGCAAATTCAGGAGGAGATTGGCCAAGTTTTACTTAATGCTATACGGTCATCAGAAGAGGTGTATGTCTATGAGGATTTATCATATGCCACACTTGGTATACCAAGAAAGCCAAAGAGGGTGAAAATGATACAACTGGATAGGCCCAACGATTGCAAAAACCAGAAAAGGGTTGAGGAGAAATGGGATAATATTCATGACCCATGCCTTGCAAAAAACCCTAAATCCTTGAGAGAAGCAGCCTATGCAAGGATGAAGTCACCTAAGGGAGACACATCGAAATCAAGGAAGGTTTGGTATAGTGGTCTTCCACAATACATGGTCTCGCTGGTACATTATTGCTCGGAGATAGTTGATGCCGCCATTCAACATTATAACCCTAACACCCACTGCATTGAAGGTGAAACCTTAAGCATTCACATCAACCCACAAGAAATTTGGCATATGCTATGTATCCTAGACCCCAGTAAAAGAAGGGAGCAAATTAATTGATTCCTTCTCTCCTGCTAAAGGAGAAAAAACGTGGAAGGCGATGAAAAAGAGCTCAGATTTCCTGATGGAGGAAATTGGTAGGAAGGGAATCCCAGGCGCTAGACTATCGAGTATCTCGTTGCCACACAGTTCATTTTGCGAGGACATGCAAGATGCCTTGTCAATGCTAGCAGTTGTGTGTGGTCGAGACTCCAACGAGATGGTGGAAACTTTTCAACTAGGATCAGCTTTCCAATTCTGCAAACAACATGATATCTTTTGGTATGATTTCGTCGAATTCCTAGTGGAGGAAATGATATAGAAAATAAAAAATTACCTAGTGGAAGGAAGGTTTTGATTTATCTCCTTCCTGGTTCACATGTTCCTGCATCAAAACCCTGATTTCTTTGGCAGATATTTTGAATTGTCAATTTTTGATGAGAAGCAGAAAAAGAAGCCAGTATTCACATGGACACCCTTTCTTTCCCTAACATATGATTACTATGCATTTTTGGATTATTTTATAACTCCAATCTTGCAAGATTTACAAGGAGGAGGTGACACAGTCCAACTCAACACAGATCAGACCCGATATATGCAGAGTTTCACTCACGCTTGTGACTAGTTCTTCGGAGTGGATTTCACAATTCTTTGGATGTGGGGCTTCATCGGTCAACCTTTCCTACTCCTGGCCTACATCACAAATAGGGTTATTGCGCTTGAAATGTATAGGCAGGTGTGCATCATTGATTATACCTTCTGCAGCAGCCCAAGTGTCAAGAGAAAAGGATTCTTCAATTGTCTGAAAATTTTCAAGATGGTGACTCTGATAAAGAAGTAATCGGATCAGCTATTGTAGGATAAACTAGCTCATTTAGGGCTGGTTTTGGTATGTGATAAATGGGATTACAACCCTTTCAATGACTTTTCAGAGCTGCAGATGAAGGTTACTCATGTTCCTCGACCCTACTGTGAAAAGAGGCGCAATCCATGGAAAGACAAGGATGAGATTTTTTTTGAACTAGCGCATGTTCCCACACAGAATAGCAGAGAGCCATGGCACAAGTTTTACTTTGTTGTGGCAGTGGCTAAGGATAATATCCAGATGGAATGCACCATGTACAACCATTTGTGAAAGAATGAGGAATGGATGATGAGAAGATAAAAGATTTTTGGAAATATCACCAAGAAATAAGGCAATTGGATGCCCCTTATGAAAGCTTGAAGGTGATGACCTAGGAAGTGAATCCGAAGAACAAGAAGAAGAAGAAGCGGCGACTTCTGCATCCTTCGTACCACCAGAAAAAAGCTCTGGATAGCCCATCTCTGTAGCCACCAATGTGCAATTTAATGTATCAAGGTCTTCGCATACTCTCACTTGGGCCGCTAAGGCAACCAGAGTAATACAATAGTCACTGGAAGTGACTGTCAAGGCCGGGGAAACCTTGCTCACAAAACGGTAGCGTACAAAGACCATTATCAAAGAGAGTTCAAAAAACTCCATCAAGAGATAGGTGCTTGCACTGGCTAGGAACCTGAAGATGAAGAAGAGTTGCTAATGATTCTAGAGCCGCCATCGACCAATCAACAGGTAAATTTCGCTCCTTCCCTTGCTTCTCAATCCTTGGTATCACCTATTGTCTCTGTAGCAATCCTTGCCATGAGTACTAGCCCTCTATTTCCTAGTTTTGATCCAAAGCATGTGGGAGGTTTCACCCAATTCTCACAGGTCACTCCACCTGCCTTTACCCCTCCATGAAACCTTACGCCATCTGTCGCCACTCAAGCCCTCCTTGCCTTGCTTTTTGAAGGCATACCCGCTGTTGGCACCCCTGTGTCTACTATCATTGCAAATCCTCCTCTTCCCCCACAAAAGGCTGAATCCACGATGAAAAATCCTTCACCATTTCGGTCCATGAGTCCTCCCACTGGTTCACCAATTGAGCCATGGCAAGTGGCAAGCCCTTCTACTGGTTCTCAAACCAAGCTTTGGAATTTTCCCCTTTTCTCCCCGCAAACTATCACTGTTCAGAAAAAGAAAATGTCTAAGCCTATCAAAATTACCTACCCATATGCCCTACCTTCCGGTGCTCCTTTTGTAAGCAAGCTAGTCTCGTTTCCAACACAATTCATGGCACATATTGACTGTGGAAAAGAAGCTCATACAAATAGAATGCAAAAGTGCAAGGAAAAGGATAATAGTGCTTCTGTTGAGCCGAAAATGAAAAATCTCTATTATGAGGCTCGACAAGAGCTGAATTTTGTGACCATGTACCCGAGGATAGCCAAGCCACAGGGGGAGATGCATCCGAAATATTATGAAATATGTGGTATGGCTTGACATGAAGGTGGTCTGACCCCAGGATAAGGTTGAGCTTATGGAGGAAACACAATGGGTAGTCGCCTTCGACTTCATTAAAACTGGTCATCAGCTGAAGAAAAAAGATGAGTAGCTTAAAGCAGTAAAGGAAAAGGCTAGCTTTTTGGAGAAAAAGGAGAAATCCCTAGAAGTGGATGTTGCACGTTTGAAAAAAAAGGCATTGGTAGTGGAGAATGAAATAAATAGACTTGAGGGCGAGCTTGCGAAGGTTCAGACTATCGACCTTGCTATGGTTAATGAGTTACACACTAAGAATTTGGAGGCGAAGCAGAATTTGCAGCTAAGGAACGAGGAATTGGAGCGGCTTCACATTGAGTATAATCAAGGGATAGCACAAAAGAATGAGGCTTTAGAGCACCAACAAGCTCAATATGAGAAGAAGTTACAAGAAAGAGGCTAAATTTGAGGGTCTAAAGGCTCAATTAGAAAAAGAACTTTAGGAGATAAAGTCCACTCTTGACGTGCATTCAGAAAACCACTCCCAAGATGAGGAAAAATGGAATAAAGAAATGAGCAGCTCCGTGGAGCAACTGGTGTCCGAAAAAAAAAAAAGTGCAGAGTTGACTAAGGCCATTAACTCAAAAGACATGGAGATTGCTTCTCTTAAAAGCTCTCTCCTATCCTCCCCTACATAGCTGGATATTATTCCATTGGTTAGGCAGTTGTACATTTCTCATTGGGAAAAGATTAAAAAAAAAATCCTAGCATTACAGCCCACGCTCTGGTTCATCGCCAAATCATCAAGGCTGAGCCAAGAGGCTCATGATAAAATTGAGAAATTCCCATGGTTTATCTTGGAAAAGGTTCCATAAGAAAAATATCTACTCACCGAGCTATATTCGGTCTCTGATGAAGACCTTTCCAAGGCAAGAATTGAAGATCAGGATGCTTCTACCCAGACAACAAACAAGTTTATCCATTAACCAGTCTGCCTTACAGTACACCAAAGTGGCCACAACTACTCTAAACAAGACAATGGACAACGTGCGGGAGAGTTTCTCCAAGTTAAATGAGATGGGTCTGTCATCCCCATTTCTTGAGGATGGATCCATTGCTATAGCTGAACAGATTGCAGAAAAAATAGAGAAGGAGAGAGATTTAGATGCTTTCAGGGATTTCAGTCATCCTCCCACTGTAGCAGACATTGGAGTCATTCATCAGCTTGCGCAGCTACTATTCCATTGTGAAGCAGGGGCCAACTTACCTGATGCGCTGCCTCATAAGGAAACAATTGACCTAAGCGGAGTGTAGGAGAATTTGCGCAACATAGTAAGGCCTTTCAAGGATGAATGGTCACCTCTGCAGGAAACTCTTTCCAAGCTTTGACTCTATCACCTGGTGAATGGCGCTTTGGTTTGTAAACCAGAGAAATTTTGGGTTCTCCATTCCTCAAGTGAAATGCCCCTGGTAGTCGCCAAAAGCTATGAATAAATATTCAACATGCTCCCTTCAGGTATATCTTTCTCTAAGTATCGGCCTGCGCATTGCAAAGTCACCTCCTCAGCCTTTTGTCAAAGTCTACGACTCCCTACACGTGTCTGCTCTGCGCTCCTTGAAGGTTTCCTTTCCTTTGCATCTGTGAAATCCCTGCTAGACCGCCATGTGTCGTAGCTATGGGGATGCTTGATCACTCTTTTTTGCTTCCTCATTAGGCCCTGCTCAAATGCCACGTAGCTCTCATTCCCAAGGAGGTTTAGCAGGCCCCATGATTAGCATTTGCAATGAATTTTGCTACTTGTCTGCACTA
This sequence comes from Sequoia sempervirens, assembly GCA_007258455.2. Lineage (NCBI taxonomy): Eukaryota > Viridiplantae > Streptophyta > Pinopsida > Cupressales > Cupressaceae > Sequoia > Sequoia sempervirens. The sequence continues at coordinate 5,873,046 of VDFB02000003.1, forward strand.
TGCAATCTTTCAGTGAAAGGATGGAATAACAACCGCAAGTAGCGAGATGATACCACGTGTCTCTTTTATACCCGACCAATGATCAATTTCCTCCACTTTTGGATAGAGCTCTGCCTACTCGGCACGTGTCACCTTGGTGCAAGTCTCCAACAACGAAAGATAAAGATTCACATGGGCAATGTTATGCTGCCACGTGTCTCTTAGTTGGGTTTCGTATCTAGGCGATGAATTAAGCAAGCCAAATGTTGCGACTGACCACTGCGTGTCATAATTACTTCATTGGGATGATGACACTTGTTTGTTTAACCTTGTCGAGACTACCACCATCATTTGTAGGGGATGCACCTGAGCCTGGGATGACCGGATGCTTGGTTTCAAATCTTTTCTGTTGCAATGGCTAGGGGAATATTCTTATTTTTGCATCATTGCCAGAGATCATAAAATCTTTTCTGTTATGCCTCTACAGGCAGTGGGAGTTTTCTGCTATATATACTTCTCTCTTCTTTGAGAGAAGGGTCCGGATTTTGGAAGGAACATTGATTTTAGAAAAAGATGCCATGCCTTTATTATTGATTTATTTTATTGCAAAATACTTTTAAACTGTGCCAACTGTTTGGCCTCTCTATTCTTTCATGCTATTTGATTAAACTTTAAATTGTGTTGCTATTGTCTAGATATTTCATTTGAGAACTTCTATATATGTTGAATGCAAGTTTGTTGATCTAGATCATGTCTAATGACTCTTCTTGGCAGTAGGGGTGTATGCAATGTTATTTTATATCAATGAATGGATTATCTATACTTTAATCTTCAATTTCTACCTTTCTCAAACACTACAAATACCAATCGGGCCCTTAGATTTATGATTTATTGTGCCTATCTTTAAGTCTTAGCACATCACCTTAGATTAGACTTTATTTTATTATATATGTTTCTTTTTCCCTTTCCAAAACCCCATTATAGAAGAAGCCATCTTTTCTAAAAACCTGGAGGTTACTCAGTTTAACACAAAAGGTCCCCCATAAACTGAGTTTCCTAGAAGACACTATTACCTTTTCAAATTTTGGCATCAACACAACCGAATGAATAAATCAATGTTTACACACTTTCTCTTTCTCTGTATTTTCTTCATGCCACACACACACTTCTTCACTCAAACAAACACTCTTATATATCCGCAACATGAAATTACATCAACAACTTCATTGGCCAAAAGTATAAAACAATTTTACAATGTCGGCCCAAATTTAGAAATCAATTTTTAATGTGAATCATACACCATCAGGCTAATATTATGATGTGACCCAAAACAATATCCTCGAGTGCACCAAACATTCAAATGTTAATCTTCAAGGATCCACAACACATTACAACCATCATGTTAGCCAAGAACATGAAAACCCAAACACTCACGAGAAAAATCTTCGACCACGAGCACACCAATCAACGCAGACGTACAACAAATATAGAGAATGATCTAGAATAATCCACAAGCAACAAGAACTAACAAAGAAGCATCTGCAACAAAAGAAATTACTAGAATCACATAAACTTCAATCAGAAACCATAGAAATACTGTCAGAACACAACTGTTCATAGCACGATCAAATTTTCACGCGAACCTCTAAAACTTCTAGTAGATGAACTAGATACTCTCAAAAATAAAACCTTTAGACCACAAAAATTGATCTTCAACATACAAAACAAAACACCTTCATGACCTTCATTGTTCCACTGGAAACTTGCAACTCTTCCTTTTAACAATTTTCTCAATATCCTCGACATATACAACCTTCACTGTAACAATGCTAATAGTGTTGACATCAATGAAAACCACATATCAGCAACACAACCACAACATCCAACACCCTCAAACCATTGACATTGGACTATCCTATCTCTGTAAGCTTTAATGACATTTGACATAATATGTGGATTATCTATATTGATTTTTCATGTGGTTAATGAATGTTTGTTAAGGTGGTTATAGATGTGCAGTTATTATGTGTACTAACCTTTCCATGCAAATTTAATACACCAAGTTGAGGAAGACACCGCCAGCTAGGCATGCACCATAACATCTAGAAAAGGAATCGCTCCAAGTGAAAGGCAGTCGATGACAAAAGATTCTTCATGCAACTAAATGTAACCACCTTGTAGTGGAATTTAATGATCAAGCATGCATGAGCATTATTGTTGGGTTGAATCTACATTTGGACCTACATGTCTGACTAGATTCCATGCACTTGTAACTGCCATCACTCCATTTCCTCTATTTTCCCTAAATGGCATCCTCCCAGTCGTGGAGTTGACTACCTCATTTAGCTATTAGTATAAATAATGATCTAGTGCTCCTTCTTTAGGAGGTTGCACGATTTGATATTGTACTTGCACTCTCCAGTTTTCAGTAATACAAATACATTACTCTTTTGTACTCATGATTCGTAGTGAATAAAATAAAGTTCTGAGTTTGAGCACTTGAGTTTTCATTAGTTTTAGAGGATACTTATCCAAGGGGGCCCACTTGGTGAGTAATCTGTCTTCTTAGTTTAGCATTAGTTTAGTATTACTTGTTGTTTAGTACTTAGTTATAAATCTAACACCAATTGTTCCTGTAGCCACTAGAATTCCATTCTGTGACTGTCCCTACAGACAAACCAGACAGAGTAGTGTCTTGTTTATTGCTCATATTTTCTTTCATGTTATACATTTTAGCTTAGCCTAGTCATTGATTGATGTTCAACATTTGTTTCATTCCTTTTCAAGCAATTTACTTTTAGTATTGTGTGTTCCTTAGCTGTAGAATGGAATGGCTACTTTCAGTTCCTAGTGCACATACTGTGCTGACCCATTTCAAGTTCACATCCCTGGGTTGATAAGTTAAATGTACCTTCATGATGATTGAAATGGCTATTCAGGTTAGATGTGCAATCTCTAAATCATGGTTGTAAAGGCTTAGTTATTAAAATCATTGTAGGAGGCCAATAGGGAATTCGTCACTTGGTATGCCCAAGAAATGAGTGCACTAAAAGGGGGAGCTTGTGCTACCAAGTTCCTGGGCTATTCACTTTGAATAAGTGCAGCTAGAGAAATCCAAGTGGGAGCTCAATAAATATTATCCTAGCCAACCATAGGATTCATGCCTATTTTCTTGAAATCAAACATAAAAAATAGACCAAAACAAAGTGCTTGATACTTTTTGTTGTGTTTTCCAATCATATTTCTTCTAAAACAATCAAAATATAGATCAAAACCATTTTGAATACATCAAAATTGTCAAAACAAGATGCTGGAAAACCGCAAGTTCTAGACACAAACCCGCAATTGATATTTTGAGCTGTAATTGATCATTGGAAAACCACAACTATTACACTGAACCAAATCTATAGAAAATAAAGCCACAACTACCCAATTACCAAAATTTCAAAAGTCATTGTCCAAAATTGAACCAATTCATCTTGACAGAGATCTTGTTATCTAAACCTTAGACTTGTAGAGTTTTACCAATCCATTCCATCATCCTCATTTAGGTTTGCATTACATTTTAGATTTCACCTTAAGTCACCTTTTTCTTGCATAATTAATCCTAGATCTTAGGTTGCATATACCTTTTAGATTTTAGACATAGGAAAATTATCAAGCCTTTTGATAGTCCTTGGTTACTTATCCAACTTTTCATTGACCTTCATCTTTTAATTTATCAACCTTTGTTTTTATCATCTTGGTCAAAAATTTGGGTCTCAAACTTATGTCCTAGTTTAGACTCACCTTGTCAAATCCATCATCTTGGTCATCACAAAGGTCAATGACATTTGGACTTGTTATCTTGAACCTACATTAGCTTGGTTTCCACCTTTTTTCCTAAATCTTAAAGATTCATCCCTCTAGTTCCATTTAGATTCATATCATACCCTTTGATGATAGCTTCATTATCAATCCTTAGTCTTGGACCTAAATTTCACTTTGCACATTACATCCTTATATCTTAAAAACACAAAAACATAGCTTAATTTAATTTTAACCTTAGTTGCACCACTACCTTTGATCATTCACTTAGCATCATTTAGTCTCCACTATCTTGGTCTACCTTTGGTATCCTTTGCATCCACTAGTCTCATTTAATCTCATCCTTTAGTCATTATCATCCTTGCATGATCATCTTGCATCCTTATATCCAAAAAATCATAAAAACATAGCTTAGTCTCATGTCCTTTGGTTATCATCATCCTTGCATATCATATCCTTGCATATCATATCCTTTGGTCATAGGGTAATTATCATTCTACCATTCCTTAATCTTGGTCAAGATTAGGTGCATCCTTTATCCAAAAAAGTCTAAAAACAAATCCAAAAAAAACATAGCATAAGTGGATACCTTCCATTGCATTGGCATCTCTTAGGCTTCATACCATCCACCACCATGTCTTCCATTCACCTTGATATGCTTTCTAGTCAAGTTGAATACCAATTACTCTGCATTGGTCAAGCCCAACAAGCCATAGACTTCAAAAGACAATACCTTGAATCCAAATACCAAGCACCCACAACTCATAGTTAGCCATCCATCTATCCCTCTTACCAACAACCCATAAACACTAGTCCTCCATCCATCTACCCTCACTATCAAGAGTCCCTTAGCATAATCCACGATATTAATCCACAAAAAACATCCATTAATCACCCTTATCCTAACCTTGACAAGGGAAACCAACCTTCCACTAGTCCATTCCAAGCCTCTACATCCTATCCTAGCCCATCATCCCTCAACCCATTCCAAGTCTCCACATCCTATCCTAGTCCATCATCCACTAATCCATTCCTATCCACTCCATCCCAAGCTACATTTATTCATGAAAATACATTTGTTCATGGTCTCCAAAATCATATCACATTGCCTACACCTTGGGATACATGTCAAAATAAAAGTCCAAAGCATGACATCATAGCTTCACCTTCATGTCAAGATCGAAGTAGTCCATCGCATGACCCCATCCTTAAGTCCATCCAAGAAGTCCTTCTAGATAGTCATGGCATCCAAAATGCACCTATCCTTGATCAAGATCCCATTCCCAATCATGTCATCCAAGAAAAACCTATTTTTGACCAAGATCCTACCATTGAACATGAAATTCAAAATGATCCTCTCATCAACCTTTATACCATCCATGATCAAACATTTTAAGTTGGTCCTATCCAAACTCCAAACACCTCCATTTCCCAAGATGATACACTTTCCTCCTTTGGACACATAGATAATCAAATGAATGATATGGATTACATCAAAGAAGAGAATAAAGAAGCTAGTATTGATCAAGTCAAATAAGAGCATAAAGAATCTACTATTGATCAAGTCAAAGAATAAGATACAAAAGCTACCATGGATAAAATTGATATCCCAAATGATCAAGAAGAAACAAGCATGATGAATGATAAAGTCAAAATATCCTATCAACTACAATCATCCACTTTTATCAAACCATGCTTTCTCATAGAGGAGAAGATTCCAAGAAACAACTTTCACATACACAATGATGGGTTTGCATCTTGTTTCAAAGTAAAAAATACCCCATCGCAAATAGAATATGTAAAAGCATGCAGTATCAAGGAAAAAGGGCTAGGCCTACATGAGCAAGGCATTCTAGAACCAGTATAATTTATGAAAATCCTAGACATCAAGGTCTTGGCCATTCTTCAATTAGAAAATCAAATGATGTTAGTGATACCTCAATGATATTGGGGCTAACTTTATCCAATATAAACATCAAAATGGGGGCCATGAGTAGTCCTTGTCATAATGTTGTCAACACTTCTTCCATCCACACCATAAACCATCATTCCAAGATAAGTAATCCCATCAATTGGAACCAACAAAAACAAAATTCCTACAAGTCTAAAGTCCAAAATCAAATATCAAGGGACATTAAATCAAAAAAAAATCCAAGTGGACAAATTAAGTTAAAATGGATCCCAAATAAAAAGGATCAACTAAAGAAAATATTTAAAATAAAAAAGTCAATCAAAAAGTGGAGCCACAAGAAAAAAGGTCTCCCTTTATATAAAAAATGTCCACCTCCTTCAAAATGGTCATCACATCAGGCATATAAAAGTGTTGGTTCCAAACGCTATCCCAATCAAAATTCCAAACTCCATCATCCACCATCCCAAGTTTAGAAAATAAAAACTACTACATCCAAAACACCAAATATTCCATCCACACCTACCATCATCCATCATAATCCTACATCTTGCCTAAAGTCTAAAAATCCCACATCACAAATTCGTTGCATCTTGGCAGCAACTCTTATCATAAGGACTCAAATGGAACTCTATCACGATGTGTGTATTTTGATAAGGACAACTCTAATATTGGAAAGGATCACAATGACAATGATCAGTTGTATGCAAGTGTTATGATCTTGACAAGACAACTACTCCATAAAGGTTAATATTGGCATATCATGACACCAGTATCTACATCAACACCATCAAAGGATTTAGAAGTCAATAAAAATGTGGAGCCACAAGAAAAAAGGTCTCCCTTATATAAAAAAATTCCACCTCCTTTAAAATGGTCATCACATCAGGCATATAAAAGTGTTGGTTCTAAATGCTATCCAAATCAAAATTCCAAACTCCATCATCCACCATCCCAAGTTTGGAAAATAAAAACTACTACATCCAAAACACCAAATAGTCCATCCACACCTACCGTCATCCATCATAATCCTACATCTCTAAAAATCCCACATCACAAATTCGTCACATCTTGGCAGCAACTCTTTATCATAAGGACTCAAATGGAACTCTATCACAATGTGTGTATTCTGATAAGGCCAACTCTAGTAACTAAAAGGATCACAATGGCATCAATCAATTGTATGCAATTGCTATGATCTTGACAAGACAACTACTCCATAAAGGTCACTATTGGCATACCATGGCACCAATATCTACATCGACACCATCAAAGGATTTAGAACAACCAACGATCATCCAAAACATCAAGACGATATAAAAAATTTAAATTTTTTTTTTAAAAAAAAGTCACTTGGATGAAAACCTATCAAATAGGTGTCTTGCATGAAATCCAAAAAAAAAAAAGAAAAAGAAAAAGAAAATTAAAAAAATGGGAAAAGAAAGAAAGAAAATAGTAAAAAGAAAAAATTTGTCCAATAGTGAAAACCATTTATATGGCACTTTGGATAAGTACCATGATGAAAACATGGCAAATAGGCATCATGTGTAAGAGAAATTATCTATGTGGACCATTACACTTGGGGGCAAGTTGTCTCATTTCCCATGCCTTTCTCATGACATTTCCATCCATCCATCTAATCCATATCATTTCCATCCATTTTCCACCTACCTTGATCTTGATAAGAAATGGGGCACAAACATAAATCATGCCTTGGGAAAATTCTTGACATGTCTATCCTTTGGTCATACACTATCCATGAAATATCATGTCATTGCCTTCATAGAATTTATCCAAACCCATATTTTAGAGAAAACAAATTATTCCTATGTGAAATAGTCCTTGGAGATCATATGATAATTCTTTCAGCCAATAATCCTCATGTATCCTATCCTTTTCCAAAATCAATCCATTATCCTTTCATACCTATTTTTGGACTTGGTTTTACCTTGTCATTGGTTTAGGGATTCTAATCCACATATCTAGGTTCCCTCCATAATCTCATATGGTCCTAAGGTTAGTCATTCCAAATGCAACAAGCCTAATCCATACAATCTTACTATGCACTCTAGCACGCCATCCAAACCATTCATTGGCTTTGTTCCCAGCCTTGTTGCAGACCTTGATCCTTTAGTCACATTATCATCCATGGGATGTCTTTCCCAATCCTCACATTGTTTTGGGAGATGTCCTTCCCATATCAAACAACATTGAAATTTTCATCATCATCATCTATCAATTGGTTTTCATCTTGACTAGGGGCAAGATCATGTTTGTCCTTGGATCCTTGTGCATGTCTGCTTGGTTGATTGTGGGTATCTTTCACATGCATTTTCCTTGATCCTTATATTTATCATCCATAATAAAGTCTCATTCATCCATAATAAATCTTCATCATCCTTTCCATGGACCGAAGACCATAGACATTTAGCATCCTTCACTTTCATGATCATCCTTTGCATCCATTGATCCCCTCACGCATAATAAATTGATCTTGTACTTGACTGGGGTAAATTCCTTGAATCACATATTCATGGGATCCTACACATGGTATCAGCCTTTTAAAACATCAAAATCCAAAAAAATCATAAAACATCAAAATCTAAAAAAAGCAGAAAACTTAAAAAATCCAAAAAAAATCATAAAACATCAAAAATCCAAAAAAATCATAAAACATTAAAAATCCAAAAAAATAAAAAACTTCAAAAATCCAAAAAAATCATAAAACCATCAAAATCCAAAAAAAAAATAGAAAACATCAAAAATCCCAAAAATGGAGTTTGAGTCTAAGTCTGAGTCAGTCTTTATTAGAGTGGTCGAACTACATTGTCTCTGCGCATTTTCTACATAAGGCTCATCTTAAATGGGCCCCCAAGACATTAGGTCAGTCCTTTTAGGTTGTCCAAATAAAATCATGACTCAATCTTTTTTCAAATAAGGAAAATTCAAGTCATGTCGAACTACGAGGTCTTTGCACATTGTTATGTAGGCAAGGCCATCTGCCGATGAGCCCCCAAGGCCCTCTAGGTCAATCATTTAGGGTTCATCGAGTCGATCAAAATAAATCAAACACTGTCAACTCAAACATGACATCATCATCTGAACTTCAAACACAAACCCTAAATTAGCAAACAAACACAATCAACAAAATCCTTCAATTAGACAATCATCTTATCATCAGCCAATCTATTGATTCATCAATCTTAACAGAATGGAGCATTATGCCATTTGTCTCATTTGGCCTTATCTCTTGTCTTTATCAGGATGTGTCCTTCCTAAGATTAGACTCTTTCAATCTGGTCATTCACCTTACACAAGATATGTCTTTCTTGCAGATATGTGCCTTATCAACATTTATCAATTGGTCAACTTTATCAGATGTGTCCCTTTCCCTAAAACAAGATGTGTCCTTCCTGTAGTTGGGTGTCATCACATCACTTGGTCATATCAATCAATCTTTGTCAAACAATCAATCAATCTTGTCAACCTTGTCAATCAACTTTTCCTTAATTAGGATGTGTCCTTCATGAAACCAAGCATTATCATTATCAATCAACTTTGTTAGCTTTAACAATCAATCTTTATCAAATCAATTGATCTAGTCATCTTGGTCAATCAATCTTGCCTTAATCAGGATGTGTCCTTCCTAAGGCTAGGCGCAGTCAATCAAATCAATTTGTCAACCCTTGTCAACTTATCAATCAATCTTTGTCAACCTATCAATCAAATCAATTTGTCAACCCTATCAATCAATCTTCTCAATCAATTTTTCCTTACTCAAGATATGTCCTTCCTAAAACTAGGTACAATCAATCAAATCAATTTTTCAACTTTTTTCAATTTGTCAGTCAATCTTTGTCAACCTATCGATCAAATCAATTTGTCAACTTTTGTCAATTATCAATCAATCCTTGTCAACCTATCAATCAAATCAACCTTATCAATACTATTGGAAAGCACTATCCCTACTGGAAAACACTTTAATGGTCTAGATTTGTCTTATCTTTTTTATTATGGGTTATTCTACTAGTCTCCTCAAGGATGTCCTATTAACGAATTTAGAGGGACAATGATGGATCATGGCCTCTTTTCTTTGCTTGATGTCTGTGATTTTTCTTGGCAAAAAGATTGGGATAATTGGGTCCTTAGTATGAGTCGGGGCATTCCTTGTCTATTGACTTTGTCTTTTGACTACTTGTCTCTCCCAAATGGTCACTTTGCACACGTTGGTATATGTCATACCATGGTCTTTGTGGTCCATTTGCGACATTTTGATGCCCAATGATGATAAATATAAAAATGTAAACATGAAAGTTGGTTCCCTTATCATTTCCTGTCTAACTTTCCATCTTTATCCGCCTTTCTCTTTCACACTAACATCCATCCCCTCCCATGCTAACATTTCTTCTATCCTTCATCCTCTAGTCTTATCATCCATTTCAAGAGCACATTCGTGTTCTTTGAACCCGCCTGTCCTCTCAAGGGGGCATACCACAACCCTCTTGGTCATCTTTCCTCACCCTGCTTTCACTAGGGCATATTTCAGAATTAAATTTCTTTGACACAACGCGATGAATTGCATTATGTCAAAGAAGGCAAAAATGTAGAAACTGAAAAATGTCCTAAGTCTGCGAGCAACATTTTTCCTTGGTCATCATCCTCTAATAATTAAATAATTTTAATTATTTAATTATACTTGATCATATTCCTCTATTAATTAAATAATTTTTAATTATTTAATTAATTCACTCTCTAATCTTTATTTTATCTTGATCAATTAAAATTATTTAATTGCGTCACTAATACCCCCTTTCTTCAATAATTAAATAATTGTCAAAATTATTTAATTATGTATCATTCTTCTCTTTTGAATAAATAATTCAAATCAATTATCCATTTCTAATTTTCATCTCCCCATCTAATTAAATGCCCCTTTTTCATTTTCTCCAAATAAATAATTTGAATAAATTATTTATTTGCCACTTGTCCCTTCCCTCCATTTTTGAATAAACAATTTAAAATAAATTATTTATGCACCTCTTTTGGTCAAAGATGCCCTGCCATTAATCCCTGTCATATCCTTCATTGTTGTCATAGTTGGCAGGCATCATAGCCATTGACGTCATAACTGTCATAGTCCTCCCATGAATAGCATATTCTTGGTGCATCAATTCTTAACCGTTGATCTCGACATTTTTCTAGAATTTCAATCTTGGCCATCTATTTTGTAACCTCCCTCTCATCCATTCTCATATGTCGATCTTGGAATCTTTCTAGAAGATCAATCTGGACTATCCATTTGAATGGTTGTCTATAAAAGCAACCATCCTTTCCCATTTTCAACTTAACAATTGTTTTGTCTCTAACTTTCTACTTACAATTTGCAAGTATTTTCACAAGTCTACTTCAAAATTTGAGGGAAAAGATTGCAAAAGAAGAAATAGGAGAGCAAGGGAAGTGGTTCAAGTGCAAGCATGGGGATTATTTTGGTTTGATGCTTTCATTTTACTCATATTTTGTTTGTTTTCTCTTGTTTAGATGTGGTTTATAGCTTAGAGGTGTTGGTTGTCACTTTATCTAGGCTAGGAATTTTCTAACCCCATCTTACAAATTTAATTCCCTAAGTCATCTTATTTAATTAAATATCATTTCATCTCTCTCCCCCCATTTATTAAATTATTTAATAAATATCACTTTATTCCTCCAAGTCCCCTAATTGAATGATTAAATCTTGTTTAATTAGAAATTAAACTAATTTTTCTCTAAAAAGGGGAATATTCCCTTGGAATATTCTTTATCCCCTTTTCGCAAAATTAAGAATTTCTTTTAATTTGTAAAATTACTTTTATCCTCACCCAAATGAATATTCCAAAAGTATTCTTATTTCTCCATCATTTAAAAAAGGGATAATTTCACTTAGCTTCTTAAGCAAGTTTTAACCTTTAACCTTTTGAACAAGTCACCTTTGACTTGTGTGCGCAGCTCAAAAGTGTGTTTGTTTGGAGAAGATGTGAACCCTTGATTAAATCCTATCATGCATTCTCATATGTTGATGAGAATCCATGATCCATGCCTCTTCCTCCTTTCATCTTTGACCGTTGATTGATCTTTTTGATCTCAACCCTCCATTTCTCATTTGCTTTCCTATAAATAAGACACTATTTGGAGACAAATGGATCCATCTTTCAATTGAAAGCTTATTTGTTGAACTCACTTGCATCCAAACTCATCTTTTACTCACTTTTAGCTTGTTTTAGTTAATTTTAAGTTGCATAATAGCTTGGAGTATCCATTAATGGCTTCCATGCATCCATCTTTATCTGTATATGAATTAGGGTTTCCATCTTTTAGCTTAGAATTAGCTTAGATTAGCTTAGCAATCACATAATTAGTTCATTTTAGCATAAAGTCATGTTAACTTAGCTTGCATCATGTTTAATTTAGCATAAACTAGGTTTTCATCCATTTATTACAATGGTTTCATCAATTCTCTTCCATAGAATTTACTGAAACAGGCTCACTAATCACGAGATTGGGAAAGGGTCATTGTTCCACATCAACACGACAACAATTCCAAAAAAAAAAAGTTTCAAATGGGTTAGAGTAGGAATTTAACTATTTTATAGTTTGTAACTTTCAGTTTGTACAAATGCTTAGTTTAATCTTTTCAATTTGAATGATCTTGTTTGGTAGATGTAGGTTTATTTGGGTAAATTATGCTTCAATTCATCATGGATTAAGTGTAATTGACCCACATTGACAATCCTCATCTCATATTCTTGTGCTAGAAGGAGGTAAAACCATTAATTTAACCATTTTTTAGCTCGAATTCCATTTATTTGTTGTTTTGTAGGATACAACGACGCCCAAACTACAAACAGTGATGCACTTTGAAGAGTGGCACCATATAGCGAATCTGCTACAATTCAAAACACCAACATCGATTAAATGCACTACCGCCAATTTAAATCTGGTAACACCAATTTAATATAGAGGTATCGAAAAGTTCAAACGGAAACACCCAACTTCATTTGACCGACGCCACCAAATTCCAAAATTCAATGCACCTATAAGCAGCGATGCCAGACCAAATCCCAACGCTATCATACTCTATATTTCTATTGTATAACAATCCCATTTTCACCTAAGCAATTCCTAGACTTCAAACTGTGACGCTATCATGTTCAGCGACTCCTAACCAGGTTAAGAAACTTTACGATCATTTTTTTTTGACATGTGCTTTAATTTCCTTGAATTATCTTATCACTGATGTGCTTCTGACTGTGTTCTAGTTGTTAGACTAACAAGGTTTTGCAAGTTGAAAGACATGGAGCTCAAGTGAAGAAAGTGTTTTCTTATCTTAAAATTTTGTGATTATAACAAGCATTTGACGCTTTGGGGCAATTATAACCCAACTTTTATGCTTTCTAATTTTTTCTTTAGGACACACACTAAATTTCCATTGGGTTTGAAAAGAATGCTCAAATAGGATTAAAACTGAACCCTCACATCATCATTTTACTTTGGGCTTAAAATTGAACAAGGCAACTTCATATTTCATTTGGTGCTTAAAACGAACTCATCACTGCTTTGAGGGGTTAAAATTTATAACTATTTGCTATGTTTTGTGATTTTCAACATTGTTAGTGGATGTGTATGGAATTCTCTCACACCATTTTGTGACCTTGAGAAACAAAAATATTCCTTAACACTTTGCAAAATCACCTACATCTTTCAATTTAGATTAAAACTCAACCCCCTTGCAAGTGTGAAGATGATCAAGCTACAAATATACTTCCTTGCTATTGTTTATCTTTAGAAGGCCTTCCTTGGTGGGAAAAGTACTCACCCCAAGGGAATGACCCAAGCGGTAACAAGCTAACGCCAAGCTCTTCCAAACTGTGATATAAATGTGTGGTTGCAATGAAAATTGTGATCAATGGGAAGCGGTACATGATAGCTCTCCCCCAGTATCTTTATGATGTGTAAAGCCCTTGTTCTAAGGGTTGGGAGAGCTCTTGACTGAGTTTATCATTGCACCTCCTAAACTGGAAGCCCTTATTATGAACCCTTGTTTAAAAGCCAAAAATCCTTAATATTTTTTGGTGCAAGAACGGTCATTCTAAAGCTGCCCCACATTTGTACTATTCAATTGTAGAAACAAAAAAATCCTTTTGATCTCTGAATTTTAAGGATTTTAAGATTTGGTGGTCCTGAGAAGTTTGTTTCGTGGAGGGGATCCAATGTCGCCAAATCTCTAACTGTTCGCATTGTTTAGTGTTTGGAGAAATCTGAGTGGGGACTCAACAAATATAGCCATTTCGAACCTAGGTTTGTAATGATTGTGAATTAGTTTAACACTTTGCTTGACTTCAAAATGATGCAAAAATAAACATTCACTATCTTCCTCAAAATTTCAAACAATTTGGCTTAAATATGGACCTATTGAGTTAGACTTGATATTACTACTTGTCCTAAGGATTTATCCTTAGCAATTTCTAAATATCTTGATATTAATCTCAAATCCATATTTCCCAAAGACAGCATAGGAAATTATGGCTCTAATCTCACAATTTTCACAAAATGGACATTGTGAAAGTTTGATGTTTTTGACATAAACATCTAGTTTGAAAACATAATCAAGAAATGTGTTTGTAAAATAAATTCACTTAAGCAAGATAGGCTTGATAAATAAACACCACATGACTATTTGGAGACCGATTGCTCTGATTGAACAACCTGATCTTCTAGGTGCTATAATTCAACCAAACTTTGAACTCATTAACAGAGAGCAAACCGATCTCATTAGAAGTTTGAGAAGCTTCACTTTTGAAACAAAAGAAACAAATACCCAGTGGAGAAACGTAACAACCATTTTATATGAAGAAGAGGAATAAGATGATATTGAGGCTAGAAGGCCCACATTACCACCACCCACATGGCAATAAATATATTTCTTTTTTCCATAAACTTGATTTGTTTCTACATGATCTCACGTAAAGTCAGGATCCCTAAAATAAAGTCTATAGGTCATCATTTTTTACTTTGGCTTATTAGTCCAAAAGCTCTCAAGAAACATCTTTTAAAACTTCACAAGAATATAGATAAGTTGGTAGAAAACTTCTACAGAAACGTTTCAAGAAATAGTCTAGAACTATATGCATTCTTTTAGAGTTTAAATCCTAGTATTTTTCATGATAATGAACTCCTCTAAATGATCCATCACTAGGGCTAAATCAAACCTACATTCCCAGTATTGCAACAAGCCTTGCTAAATGCTTTGGACATGCTCTTTCATTTGAAAATAGTACACTTGTGGGAACACTTGAAACCAATCCTCCACCTAACACAACCACTTGGACACCTAGCTTTGGTGCTCCTCCTATTCCTAAAGATCCTAAACAGATATACACACCTATTGATCTTTATTACTCAACCACGACTTCAACATATCGAGGGCATCCTTCTTCATCTGCATCCATGAGTACCACAAGTGTTCCTACTATCACACAAAGCAATGCAAATTAGGAATCTCAAATAGTGCACAAGGGCATACCAATACCATACCACAGAGTCAACCCTTGAAGTAAATAGGGACATCCTTATCTAACACTCCAATGGGTTCATCCATACCATTGGTTTCGTAAAATACATCCACACCATCCATTATCAACCCATCTCAAAGAAATCCCTTGGTAATTAATCTTGTCAACAAATGAAATCCTTCAAACATGGGACAAGGTAATATTTTCAACCAATGGACTCAAGGTCCTAGTGTGTCATTTCCATCACATAATCTAATAGCACCATCCTCATCTTTTCCCACAGTCCCCTTTACTATGCCAAATCAAATAAGATCTCAAACATACATTCCTCTACCCCATTCTACCATCTTAAAAGGAATGTTGAACTAAGGGAATCCCCAACACTTCATCACCAATCCATTACCCACTCAAAACATCAATATCCATAATCCTCCACAGATGTCTCAACAACCTCCTGATCCCATGTTACAAGCACATGCATTAGCCTACAACAAGTACAACAAAATTATCAACAAGAAACCTTAGCACAACAACAACAACAAGCAACAACACAACAAGCAGCCTTAGCACAACAACAACATCAAGCTCAACAAGCAGCCTTCACAACAACAATAGCAATAATAGCAAGTAGCCTTAGTAGCACAACAACAATATCAATCCCATCAAGTAGCCTTGGTAGCAAAACAAAAACAGTAGGCCCAAGAGAAAGCCCTAGTGGCACACCAACAAAAAGCTCAATAGCAAGCCTTACTAGCTCAATAGTATGCTCAACAACAACAACAAGGTTCCTATTATAATCCTCAATAGAACATCATCAATCCAAGTGCATCAAAAACATATACATCAATATCACAATCACCTTCACATAAAATTACACCACAATACACCCCATACAATACCTTCTCATATAAAAATACCACATTCAACTCATCCATCATCCCACCATATGTTCCTCCACCAAACCTACAATACAACTTAGCATCACAATTCAAGGCACTATCACAAGAAATACAAGGCCTTCGAATGGGAAAGACCAAAAATCCCCATACATAGAACTTGTGTCCATATCCATTCGATTGAAACATCGCAATAGTACCATTCCCTCCTAGTTTTGAAATCCCTAAATTCAATAAATATAAAGTGAAAGGAGTCCTGTGGACCGTATCAAAGAATTTAATGTTATGTGCATGAAGGTGGCTTACAATGATTCATATCCAATGCACCTCTTCCCTCGAAGTTTAATAGGTCATGCTATGGATTGGTTTTCTCATCTACCTCCTGACATCAAATTTTTTCAATAAATCACTAATAAATTCATCGATCACTTCTCCTTCAATCTTGGCATGGACATCAGTCTAGAGGAACTATACACTCTTAGACAAAAAGAAGGGGAAAATTTTGCTAATTTCTTACAATTATGGAGACAAAGAGCTAGTAAAATCAAGTGACCTCTTCCTGATGAACAACAAGTGGGATCATCATAGCCAATCTTGATCTAGATCTATCTTTCCACTTGAAAATGCAGTGCATCACATCAAATGACGAACTTGTCCCTAGAGCCTTTAACATCGAAAGAGCTCTAAACTCACAAGGAAATACTCAAGCTTACAAAGACAACCATCCTTCAGCTAGTTCGAATGAGAAACCTCGTGTTTGGGAAAAGAACAAAAATGTAACAAATGATGTTGTGGTAGATGTTAAGGTCGTACTAATTGCTCCTAGACCTAATAACAATCAAGTTGCTAACATCTAGCCAACTGTGCAACAAACAACACCTCCTCAGAATAATCATATCAATAACACCGACATGCAACAAAGGTATATCGCTAATAGGAAAAACTATTCCAAATGCAAGTACACACAGCTATCAGAACATATTGAAATAATCATGAAGAAATTAGTAGAGTCAAATCTGATAACATTTACCAACTTTGAAAACTACCAAGAACCACAAGAGAAGCCATCTTGGTACAATGAGAAAGATCTCTTTGAATTTCAAAAAATCAAAGGACATAAAATAGCAAACTACATGAAACTTAAGAACATCATCCAGGACCTCATAGAAAATGATACCATATATGTTGAGTTACCAGCTAGAAATCAGGATCTTAAGATATACAAGAACCCTATGTTGGATCATAACAAAGCAAACAACAGAAAATCTAAGGATTACAAAAATGTGTAGCATACCTATTCCAATGTAGTTGCCTCCTACAATAGCGTTGTCACTATTGTTACCATCAATGGAGCTAGTGAGGAATGTGGAGTCACCACATGACCTAGCAAAATAACTGTTTGAGGAGTCCCATCTCAATCTAGGACACAACCTACTTTTCCCACATCTAATCCTAGCAAGTACAATCTTCTAGATAAACTTAAGTAGACCCCTGCATAGATATCTATCTTAGAACTCTTAAGGTTATCCCCCACACGTAGGGAAATATTGGAGAAATCCTTGTCTGAGTCATTCGTTCCTGAGAATATTGATATTGATCAGTTTCAAGCTATGGTAGGCCACATCACCAACCATCTCCTCACCTTCTCTAAGCAAGACCTACCATCACAACCATCTCATAACCGTGCTTTACACCTTGAAGTTTCCATTCATACAAGGTCAAAAGAGTCTTGGTAGTTGGAGTTGCTAGTTTGAACATTTGTACCCTATAGTTGATCAAACATCTGGGCTATTCAGAAGATACTATTGAGAAAGCAAAGAGTACCACCATTAGAGCATATGACGACGAAGAATGGGTATCACAAGGAATCATTGCACTTCCCATTCAAGTGGGACCTTTTATTGCAGAAACTACATGCCAAGTGCTTGATCTTGATCTTCCCTATAACATCCTACTTGGCCGACCATGGATCCATGCTCTAAAAGTTGTAGCCTCGACCTATCATCAATGTGTGAAGTTTCCTTTTGAAGGTAGAGAAATCACTATCCATGGAGATCCTAATCCTTTTTACTATTGCAAAATTCTTGAGGCCAAGTTCTATAAGATACCCCAAATACCCAAAAAATGATGAAGGGCCTATACCATCAAGCTCATTTGTTGACCCATCATCCTTGGCCTCTACTTTAGCAACAAAAATACCCATTATGAAGAGTATACATGACATCAAAGAAGTGATCCAGGATGATGGTTGTGGAAACTACAAACTATTGAAAGACACCTTTGTCTTAGAAGAGTTACCTATTTCCAATCACATGTGAAACCCACATCTAGCACCAAAGAACCCAAAACAATCAAGATGGCAGCTACTACCTTCACCAAGTGGGGGGATTTGAACCAAGAATATTACAATGAGGAAGATATATCTAAACTCCTCTATCAAGATGAATGAACTATCCATGTTCTTCCCATGGAAGATGATAACAAATGCCTATAGCTCATGCAAAATTAGAGAATGAAAATTTAGGATAGAATAACAATGGTTTACTAGAACCCATCATTCCTGAGAATTGAATAAAGAATCTTGGCTTGGGTTGTACTACTAGCAAGGTCACATTTATTGGCAAAGGTATTTCCGCTAAATTAGCTAAGGCTTCCTCTTGGTTACCTACGTCATGTGATACAACCTTAGATGACTTTCCCCTTAATGTTGCTAACCTATTTTAGAACAACACCCTCTTTATGATATCCATAACATCCTTTGTCCCAAGAAACCAAGCAATCAAAATACGCCTAGTATACCCACAACTTATTGAAATGGACCAACAAGGACCACCGATTCTAGATTTATTCAAAAAGAATGAAGCAATCTCAAAATTCAAGGGACTCTGTGACAAATTATCATGGGTAGATCACAAAGAAGGCTTTGACATAGAGCTCGACATAGGGGCATACTATGGGGAGACGATTGAATCCTTTAGTTGCAAAATTAATGAAATGAAACTAACGTGCAAATACTTGAGTGAAAACCACCTAGTGACACTCTCTAATCCTAAAATAGTAAAAACAAAGGATGAATCTGACGGTGAAAACCTCCTTGAGGTGCCCAAGGATGATGGATTCAATCTCCCCCTTAGGGCCATGCATCCAGAAAAGTTAGTAATGCTAGCAAAAAAGGCCACTCTAGTCAATGTGGGTACCGAAGAAGCACCTCAGATCACTTTATATGTTGAATCCTTGTTGGATGAAGAACAAAAGAACCTAGTAGCATTCCTCAAAGAGTGAAGATCCAACTTTGCATGGTCATACATAAATATGCCATGTCTTGATCCTAAAGTGGTTGTGCATCGATCTCATTGTGGACTTAATAGCTGGGCATGAAATCCTATCACTTATGGATGGTTTTTCAAGCTATAATCAAATCATAATCACCAAGGAGGATAACAATAAAACTGCATTCACTTGTCCATGGGGAACTTATTGCTAGAATGTGATACCATTTGGGTTAAAGAATACAGGAGCAACCTATCAAAGAGAAATGACCCTCATCTTCACAACATGATCCACAAAATAGTTGGAGATTATGTGGACAATATTTTGGAAAAATAAAGGAATAGAAGTGAGCACATATAAGTCTTAGGACACATCTTTGATAGGTTTGAATAATACAAGGTACGACTAAATCCAAAAAAGTGTGTCTTTAGGGTCACATCAGGGAAGCTTCTCGGCTTTATTGTCTCACAAAGAGGGATAGAAATTAATCTAGCAAAGGTAAAAGCCATCCTAGACATGGAACCACTGCAAACACTAAAGAAAATGAGGGGATTACATGGTAGAATGCAATCTATCAGAAGGTTCATAGCACAACTATCAGATAAAATCCACCCATTCTCACATCTTCTCCATAAAGGGATAACCTACAAATGGGATGACAAATTTGATAAAACTTTCCAGTAGATCAAATTTTATCTACTAACACCTCTAGTGCTCATGCCACTAATCTTATACATCTCAGCAACACCAATAGCACTAGGAGCTCTTTTAGCACAACATGATGAAAATGAAAAGGAAAGAGCTATCTACTACATCAACAGAACCTTGGTGGGCTATGAGATGAACTATTCACCCATTGAGAAGGAATGCCTAGTAGTAGTTTTTGTGTCACAAAAGTTTAGGCACTACATGTTGTCACATCAAATCAAGCTCATTGCAAAGATTGATCCATTAAAATACCTATTAGCCAAAGCAACTCTCATATGATGAATGGCTAAATAGGTGATGATCTTAACATATTTTGACATAGAGTATGTGGAGCACAAAGAAATCAAAGGATAAGTGATTGCAGACCAATTGGAAGAAGCACCTATCTATGCTGAGAACCCCTTGATATCTAAGTTCCTTGACAAATCAATGTTCCCTATCAATCTCATAGCTCAGTGGAAGATGTACTTTGATGGATCATTCACCCAACATGGATCCAGAGAAAATATTATTTTTATCACCCCTCAAGGTGATTGTATCCCAAAGTCATACAGGCTATCATTTCACTGTACTAACAACATTGTTGAGTACAAAGCCCTAATCACAGGTCTAAGGATAATAGTTCAGTGGTAGATTCAAGAGATGAAAGTCTATGGAGACTCAACAGGTTATCAACCAAGTCAATGATGACTATCAAAATAAAGATGACAAGCTCACTCCTTACAAGAAAATGGTGGAGAATCTCAAGGATCTCTTCATAGACATAACTTTTGAGAAAATTCCTCACTTGAACAATAGAGCATCAAATGACATGGCAACAATCAGATCACTGTTAGACATGTTGAACAACATCCTCTAATGTGAATTCTTGGTAGAACAACTTTTCATACCAACTTTCAAAATCCCTGAATATGAATTTGCATGTATCATTGTTGGTCTTGGATCTCCCTGGTATCATGACATATTCACTTACCTAAGTATAGGAACCCTTCCCATTGGATATCACCCCAAACCTTAAAAATACCTTTGTTAAAAAGGAATCCCAATTCGTGATCCTAGGTAATACCCTTTACCATTGAAGCATCGAAGGGACATTACTATGATGTCTTAACCAAGAGGAAGCCTTAACTGCTTCAACAGAAGTACATGATGGCATGTGTAGGTCCATTCTAGCAGTATGATATTAGCTACGAAATTGTTGAGGATGGGGTAGTATTGGCCAACCATGGAAAAAGAAGCTCGTCAGTATGTGTAGAAGTCCATCCAGTGTCAACAACATGGGGATCTGATTCATGCTCCAGCTTAAGAATTGCAGCCAATGATCACACCATGGCCTTTTTCACAATGGGGACTTGACCTCATAGGAAAAATCACCCCAACCTCATCGCCACTGAGTACTTTAATAAGTGGGTAGAAGCCATTCCTATGACATGTATAATGGGGAAGCAAATTGCCAAGTTTATCTTGAATTACCTTATCTGTCATTATGGTGTTCCTCAAACTCTCATCTCAAATAATGGAACCCCCTTTAAAAATCAGGATGTGAAAGAGTTGTGCCAAAGATTCAATATCCAACACCGATTCTCTACCCAATACTATCCCCAAGGTAATGGCTAGGCTAAGGCTATGAACAAAACTATCCTGAAAAATATTGAAGAAAATAGTGAATGAAGTTGTTCATGATTGGCATCTACAGCTAAATCCTGCTCTTTGGGCTTATTGAACCAGTATTTGCATGCCTACAAGTGCAACCCCTTTCTCTTTCGTCTATGGATCAGAAGCTATCTTTCCTATTGAGGTTGAGCTCCCATAATTATGAGTGTCATTACAAAACCTGATTACTAAGGAAGAATATAGAGTGTCTTAGTTGAATGAACTAGAATTCCTGGATGAACGTTGTCTTGACGCCCTCAATCACTTGCAAGTATATCAAAACTGATTGAAGCGAAGTTATAAAAAAAGGATCAAATTTCAGTCATTCCAAGTCAAAGATCTTGTCCTAAAGCAGAATCAAAAGAACCTTCCAGATCAAGATAGTTGTTACCAATTTTTTGCCACAGCTCAATTGGTGGAGTTGGATTAAACATTGTTATATCTTAAGGTGAAATTATAGTTATTTCTTCATTATGCTTAAGTGTTGTTTGCACTTTGTTCATTATTCTTCAAGTGACAGTTGTTCATTTAAATGAGGAAACTGAGTTTCAGAAGTGCTAATTAATTTTTTTACAATTAAATGAAGTACAGAATTGAGCATATAAGAAACAAAGCATTTTAAATGCTTTCATTCATTTCATAAAGTGATTCATATTTACATAGCTTCATTTGATTGCAAGAATTCAAATGATATTACAACATTGTATTGAAATGCATTTTCTTTTCGAAATGAAAAGCATAAGATGAAATAAAATATCCACAGAAGTCGTGGATGGGACTGTCACAGTGCATCATTAATAGCACACTACACTATGGAAGATGCAAAAGAAGAAATCACATAAGTAACAACATAATCATCATTACCTGATTGGTTGATGGTCGATGCTGAAGCGATGCACCTTTTGTCTTCTCCAAGCTCCGTCGACCTGTAGAAAAGAGGAGAGGGATGTCAGAGGCTCTAATTATGAAGATACCTATATGAATCACCAACAATAGTGCATCCTACTACTAATCATACACTGAAACAATCAAGTGAAAGTGCAGAGAAATGAGTTGAATGAGAAACATCAACATGATCATCATATCTTGTTTTTATGCTAACATTGTTTGTTTCCTTGTGCAGATATAGGGAAAATCACGATGCTGATTATTATTTGAAGACCAAGCATGCAGAGAAAAATGGGCTCCCACAAGGGTAGAGCTTGACATGCTGCCCTTATTCATTACAAGTGGGATGATAAGAGATCGTATCATCATATTCATCAAAAAGAAGTGATATACAACTGAAAGAGTAAAGAAGAGTTATCTATCAAGCTATTAAACCAACTGTGCATTCATAACAATTAGGTAAATGCTTTTTGAAAGCTACAGGTGAACAATGAGTTTAATCTGCTCAATTGATTCAACTGAGTACATTTATCTCAAACATTGTTGTACGGCTACATTCTTCTGCCATATGATGTAAAAAAATGCATCTCATTTCATGTTATAGCTGCAATGTTCTATTTTAGATTTGAACAATCATCCATAATGCCTCATTGCAAAGAGCACTGTTTGATAAAAGGTATGTATGAGTTCAGATTTTATTCAAGAAAGGTAATTGTGCATGAGACAGTTTTCTTTTACATAATAATGACAAGTGAAGGAGTTTTAGATTTCATCATAATAGTGGATAACGACCATCAACACGGTGACTGTTGTTTAGTAAAGGAAAGAGAATGATTCAACAAAACAACCATTTCATTTTGGCTGAGAACACAATATTACTTTAAGGAAAAAGGTTATGCACCTTTTTTTTGAAAGGAAAATTCAAGTACACTATTTTGGAGTTTTGTTCTATCATTAAATTTTTCTCTCACCAAGTTTATTTTCAAGGAAGGATTACAGTATGAAAAGAATTTTTCCAGAGTGAACAAAAAATAATAAAGCATGAGGAAGTGCCTCTGAAAGTGTTGGTTGGCTGCAAGAGAGAATGCAGTCCATAAAGTCATAGTAATTTAACTAAAATTCTTGCGTAAATTTAGAAGCAGGATCAAGATACCAACCATTCTGAGGTTCTTCAAGGAAAATCAACAAGGAGTCAACATCAAAATGTAATGGATTTGTCATTTAATCTATACTTTCAGAAAAATTCACAATTATTAAGCATGGTGTTCAAAGATTATATACATAAAGTCATTTGCAGAACAAGCAACATTTATACATTGAATATGTAATCTACAGATCCAGATTAAAGGATTTTATGTGTGCATGAAGAGAAACAACATTATAGTGGTAACTGAAATGTAAACAAAAGATATCTAAAGTTTCAAGTATACTTTAAGTACAAGATGCTATATGAGGGTCAGATTTGAGATAAATTTTTCCAGAATCTCACGAATCTGTGTGGATTTTTCAACAATAATACATTCAGGGGTACATTTGCTTCACAATTGATAAACACCCATATGCTGAAAAGTGAATAATATGAATGCCATGTCTAAGTTTTGCAACTGGAAGTGCAAAAGAAGCAAAAAAATCATCATGGGCTGATTCCAGATTTCACATAAGCATCAAGTATATAGATTTTTGATTACCCGTGTTTTGGTTTGGGGAGAGGTAGATTTTCCATTTTTGCTGAGATACCCATGTGAGGGTTTTAACCAAATGACAAGGAAAAGGAATTTTTATCAAAGCAACAAATACCCACATCAATCTTGTGTTTCAGAATGCAAATATATTTAAATCTTTTGATGGGTCGAGCTCTAAATGATTTCAAAGTTCATGGTAAATAGATACATATGGCACAACCTGTGTAATGGCCAAAAAGTTACAAGTAAAGGTTGATTATCCACAGAGAAATGAATCTTTTACAAGCTTTCTGTTTGAAGAGAAATACCAATAGGAAAGAAATATGTGGTTGTGAAGTAACTTACCAATTCAAGCCTATAGGAGAACACACTGGCTGCTGCCAGAACATTCACAAGAGGCTCCAAACTTGAAGGTTTCCACCATGGCGGCCAGAGGAAAACACAAAGATCCCAAGCTCAAGACTCGAGCTCTCTCAAATAAGCACAGAAAGTAAAAGAAAATGCATTAGACATTGTGTTGCAGTTGCGGCCTTCATGGCCTTTCTTGCTTTTAGAATGAAGTGAAGAGCCACAATAGTATACAAATTGAGCTTACCCAGTGAAGAACTTGAATATCTGAAGATAGGAATGAAGATTCTCGAGCATGTGAGCTACTGGCTGAGCTCAATCATGGTGGCGGCATGCTCTCTCAGGTAGAGATCAGTTTTTCCAAAATGATGATTGAGAAAATGAATCATTTTTAGGGTCTGACTTCTTTTTGTCTCATGCCCTAATTCAAGCTAAGTCAAGTATTATGATTATCTGGAATATTCATATTTGATAATGGCATGAGGATTAATTTGAATTTAGGTCTATATTGTGATTCATTTAAAATGTGAAGCCTAATGTTTTGGTGACCGAATTCTCATGTGCCTAGGTCAATGTGTCTAAGTCCTTAGGGCTGGTACTTATACATTTAACATTCATTTTTTTCCTTAGTGGAGAATGTAGAGTGCCAATAACTTAGGGTTTGTCTTTTAATGGATTGTGAAGGAGATCAATGAGAGTATGAATGGTAAATATCTTATGACCTAGGGGTGAAACCTTTGATCACTTAGGCTTTTTGTATTTTCAAAGAAATCAATTATCTATTTTATTTTATTTTAAATTGATTTTAGAGAAATCAGTTAAGGATATGAGAATAATATGCCTTGATATTTTTATGATTTTTTAAAAGAAAAATCAAGCATTGTGTTGGTGAAATAAGGATGTAATTCTTTTTGCAAAATATTTTGCAATCTTTAATTGCAAAAATAGACAAATTGTAAAATCTGCAATCATGTAAAGCAGAAGCATAAAGCAATCTTTTATAAATTGTTTTATGATTTCTTGCTATTTTTAGCAGATTATATTGAATTTTCCTCTTGGTCGAGTTTGAGCTTTATCTTGGAGAGATAAAGTGTTTTTTTGGCTTTTAAAGCAGATTCAACCTATTTTTAGAGGCTTTACAGTTTGATCATAAAAGCAGTGTGCTTTTTTCTACTTTTAGGCAGTCTTTTGAGATAGTTTGAATCTTTTTTCCTTGAGCTTCTTTGTGAGCTCGGATTAGGGTTTCTTGAGAGATATATTTTGAAAATACTTAGTCTTTTTCTTCTCCCCAGTTCAGAATACAGTTTCTGGCTCTGAGCCTTTTTGAGCTTGTAAACTCAGTTGTACTCAGTTCAGACAGAAACTCTTTCAGTTTCAATAAAGCAGCAGAGTTCTTCTTTCCATTTTTCTAGTCTAAATCTGGTAACAACAGTTTGATGTAATTGTGTTTTCAAGTTTGAAGCCTTAAATGTCCTACGTTTATGAGTTTTCTACACAAAATTTCATGTTTTCAGGTTGTATGATGTATTCGGTGTCTTTGAATCTTCATATGAACTACTAATGAAATCATGTACCAATGAGATTGTGAGAACCATTGTGATAGAGAAATTGTTGTGAGTGGAAAAATCTGGTTTTTTCAGAAATAACAAGTTAATCACCAGTTAGTTTTAAGTTTTTCTTGATTTTAGTTCATCCTTCTAACTCTTTCCTTCAGAAAATTATTTAGAATAATATTCATCATTCAGAGAACCGGCTCACTCTAGAGATTCCTTCTTCATTCAGATCACCCACATCTGAAGAAGGTTTCCATATTATAGTAGATTGTTGAATCTTGTATTCAGCAGGGTGCAAATCTAATTGACAACAACAGCAAAGGAAAGTTTGAAGCTAACTGGTTGGACCCCTTTGTCATCATATCAATCTATGGATCAAGAGCATACCAATGGTCAACCCCTAAAGGTGAGCCCTTGCAGGAGCCACCTAACAGCTTGCATCTCAAAAAAATTTATGCCTAGTCTTGAAGGGTATAAGATTTGAAAATACAAAAAAATAAAAAAATTATCAAAATCTAAAAAAATGAGAAAAAAGGATTGAAAAAAGTAAAGAAAAAAAATTGTCCTCTAGTGAAAACCACTTTGGTGGTGCTTTGGGCAAGTAGCTTGGTGAAAACCGAGCAAACAGGCGCCTTGCGTAAATAAATCACCTCCATCTATTATTTGTCTCTTTTTCCCTATCATTCTTCGTCATAGGCTATCGTTAGGTCCTAACACTTTAGTTGATAAATACATTAATATATCGACCAGGTAGTGTTCGAAGGTTATATGCAATAGAATACATCTTGATTATCTCTCTCGGATTTCCTAGATGTTAGAAAGTTGAAATAAAACTCTAAACTAAGAAGTCACTAAACTTAGAAAGAAGGAAATTGTTTATCTGGAAACTTGAAATAACTAAACTAGAAAGCAGAAAACTATAGATCTAAAAAGCATAACAAATAAACTAGAAAGCATGGAAATGATTAAACTAAGAAATGTATAAATTGCTGAAGAAGTAAAGCTTGTAAAGAAACTAGGAAACATTGCTCTAATAAAAGATAAAAATCTAAACAACTAGCAGAAAACAATTTAACAATCTGAAACAACTAAAAGAAGGTACTCCAGAACTTCAGACACTTAACTCAAAGACTACAAACTCAGCTACAACCTACAGAACTAGTCTTAACAGAATTACACACATGAGAGTAAACTTCAATTCCAATTGTTATCTGCTAAATGAAAGTATAGAATTAAGAGTACAATACTTATCTATCTAATCTACAACCCCTTGAGTGGCCAGCTCTCGGGTGCTCCTACGCCTAGCTCAGATCACATACACTAGTAACTTTGAATTACTTCACTCACAGAACTCCATTCACATTATTCAGTAACTCTAAAAGTGGTAGGAAAAACTCATTTTATTCATATGAAAAGTGTAACTTAGAAAACATAGTGACAACATAACGATATTCTTCTATATAATATCATTTTCAACAGTTACATATTTATATAAGAGAAGCTAACAAAATCCTACTTTTCAATTGGTAAAGTCTTCAACTGATTTTCAACAACTAACAAAATTTAAAGCCCATGACATGAACTATTAAAGATGCTCGACATAAGCCATAAAGTCTTTAAAACTAAAAATAATATAACTACAAAAACTCGGTCCATCATGTATGCTCCTAAAGTTCGGGTGCCCATTCACTTGTCTTCAATGGTGTTGAATTCTATGTTAAACCTCTTTGATTGGGATGGTAATCGATTGTGGGAGTTGACTTATGGAATGCTCAAAAAATAAACCATTAAGTTAGTGCAAATTAGCTTATTTTGACTAATTTCAAGAAATAAAGATTGAACGCTTATTCACAAAAATAAAGCAATTACTTATCCTAAAGACAATTAATTGGCAAGGTAAGGATGGATGAAAGATGTGAGGTCAAGTATTTAGTCCGTTATTTTTACCTCATCATTTCCTCCCCTTCCTAAGCCCGAGTAGGTCCTCCTACTCTTTGATGTGCCCCCTGCCCTTCATTTCCCCAATTCTTATTCATCTCCTCATATTTAGCACTGAGATCATACAAATCATCTGCCTCTGTATCCAATTCCTCTAGTTCCTTCAGAAATCCCTGATGAAAAGTGACCTTTTGTACCCATCTTTCAAAACTGTCATTACTCTAATCTGTATTGATGTATGTTGTAGGGGTGGTGAAATAATTAGAGGTGGTCTATATCTCATGTCAATCCAATTAAGCTTTAATTTCTCAAGGATATCGACCAAGGTTATTGCCCTTTTGTAGGACCATTTAATATTAAGAGGTGAGATTACCTCTCTTTTCCTGAGATACATGGGAAGAGGGGTATACCTTTCTTCATATGCATGTCAGGATCTCCCTATCAACTTTGGTCCTTGATCTTGAAAGTGATTATGGCATAGTTGAAGGTTATTATTATACTTGTTTTGTACATTCTCTCTAATTTTAACACCCAAAAATTGTGCCTTGAAATAGAAAGGCTTCCTATGGGGGTATCTCATTTGCAATTTGATAGTTTTCTCTACATGTGCATACTCCCTTGATTGATCCTGCCAGTGAAGTTGATTATGCATTGTGGACATGAATGATCTCAATTAAACTTCCCCCACAAATAAATTAACATAAAAATTTGTATATTCTTCTAAGATAAAATTATGGACAAAGAATTCAGATAATAAATCTTGTTGATTAGGAGTTGACTCAACAATTATCTTAACAAATTCTTTATCATCAGGGTCATGTGGTTGGTTTTGGAAAATTCTAAGTAACTTCCATCTTAGGAGTTGTTCATTGAGAAACATGGAATACAACCTAGATGGTCTTCTACAAGCCAAAAATAGCTCACCGATTTTACAAGCATCATGTTTAGCTTTATATGCTTTGTGAAATTATTCTTTTAATAGTATTAACTCCTTTTTCGGCCTATTATTTTCAAATTCTACATCCCTTAGGAAATAGTATCTCTCCATCCATTTCATCAATAATGGAGGGATGCGTACCTAGAACCATTCTAAAATAGTTGGCTCAGTTTGTGTCCTCTTGGATTCCATTATTGGTTTAGTGTCACTTTCCTACAAATTCTGCTCTAACTCCACAATTTTACTCATAGAAGCATTAAGTTCAACTTCCTGTCTATTTCTTTCTTCTTCAAAATAATTAAACATTTTTATAAATTTATTTTTCAAACCTTGAATGTGCTTATCTTTCTCAGACAGATCAACCATATGCTGCTTGCTTTACTAATTCCATTGTTGGATTTGGTATTGCAACTGTTCAATGACCCTTTCCTTTTTCTCCATCTGCATTGTCAATTTTGCAATCTTTTGATCCCTTTTATTTACAATTGCAACATGTGCCTCAATTTCTTCTTGTTGTTGGATGATTTGTTCTGCATTACTTTGTAACTTGGATTTTAATTCAGTAATTTTTGTTTTCAATTTCTCTAATTCCTCCTCTTTCTAACTAGATTTTGCATCCCATGTGTCCATAGAGAAAGATGGATTGGGAATTTATGTGTTAGTATGAGGTGTATTTTCCTCAATACCAGGTACATTTCCAATTTTGTCAAGAAAAGGGGAGAGTCCCCCCACAGGTTCATCTTCAATCTCCACAAAATGTGGCAACTATACTTTTTCCTCTTCCTGCTCCTTTGGAGATGGCATTCTCTTCTCTTCATCCTTGGGGGATTGATCATCCTGCTTTTCTATTTCACTTATTTCCTCACTATTAGGCCGACTTTCAATTTCCACTACTCTTGTTCGAGTCCTGGGATTTTTATTTTTACAAGTACTTCCTATGTCATAGGGCATAGTTTCACTAGACTCTATAGACATCCTCTTGCTTATCCATAGAGGAGGGGTTGTTTGAAAAGTGAATTTAGTCCACTTCTTCCTCTTGCAAGCAACTCTTCTTCTTCTCCAAAGTGCACAATTTCCACATCCCCAGACTGTCCTAGGATTTCTAACACATTCAACAAAGTTTCTGACGCATCACCACTAAGAGACGGTGAAGTATGTTGGGATTCATGAGCACCTAATCCCTAAGAGGAGGGTTCTTCTAAAGATTGTTCTTTTTTTTTAAGAGGACTCGCCCTCCTCAAGTGGTCTTTCAGACTCCACTTTTTCAAATTTTTGTAGAAATTTTTGCCACTTTTTTTCTGGCTTTTTTTGAAAATGATACTTGCATATCAACTATATAAGGCCATGGTGTTTGAGGGGCCCTGTCCCAACTTTATATTTTCCATCATCGTGATAGCTAAATGACACAAAAAGGCTAGTAAATTAACCCTAAGAGAAGGGTCGTCAATGCCATGGTGCAAATGAATTAGCAAACGAAAAGGGGGTCCCACTACCGTAGTTATTTGTCCTTCACAAGTGAAGTATTTTATTACCCAGGCTACGATAGTTCTCTAGGGTTCTGGGATAGACATTCTATGAAAACCTTTATTCTTTCCCCTGGTACTTATGGAAATTATAGGTTGAGGCTCCCCCTCCCAATGAAATAATTATACCAGTCTTTGATAGGTAATATTGGTAGTTTCACTCAAATCAATTCCCCTATTTTCAAGACCAGAAAGATGAGTAATGATTTTTGAACTTACCCGGAAATGCTTTCCATGCACCATAGTTTGTTTGTCTACAAAATTCTCTACAAATTCTTTCACCAGTTTCTAGGTATATCCCTCAAACTTTTTCATAAATTACAACCACCCAACTTTTTGAAATAAGCCTGCAACATTACTTAATGCAAACAATTGAGTTGTTGAGGCTGGTTCAGACTTTATCTTCACTCCTCCCATTTTACCTTCCCTTGCCACTCTACCAAATTCTATGGAACTCTGTAATATTTTCCTTGCTTCAATTAACTGAATTGAAAATGAAATGGGACATAATTTCAATACAACCAATGGAAGAGGAGTTAATCACCTTACTTGAGTCCTTACTAAGTAATCATGACAATTTTTCATGGGAAATTACGCAACCATTGTTGTACTTTTAGCAATCGTGCGATGGCACAATTTTGAAAATTGAGAGAGGGAATGGTTCATGCCAATTAATTAATCTCTATTCAAAATAATTACGAACTTTAAGTAAATAAATCTGTATGCACCTTACGTCTTGTTATTAAATTGAAAATCACTCACCTTTGCTAACATAATCAGATAGTTACATGATTTGGTGAGGGTGGTGATAGATAATTATGACATGGATGGGATGGTTTAAATGATGGAAAAAATTATTATGACAAAAGGGTTGTCATAATAATTTCATTTATTACAAAAGGATTTAATATGATATTGCAAAATGACAATTAGGGAGTGGATTTCAAGGTGGCAAGAAAATTAAATGATGGGCATGCACATAACTTAGGAAAAATCAAAATACTGGAAAAGGAACAAGTTTACAAAAATTTGAGGCATTGCCGAAAAATGTAGCTGGGTTGGAAGGAGAAAAAGTTATGGAGCATCGTTGAGAGATGTCATCGGAACACAACAACAAGATTAAAGATTATGGAACATCATTGAAAGATGCAGCCATAGTAGCAATAAAAAAATTTAGGAGCATCATCAAAAGATGCAGCCGAAGCAACAACCAAATTTTTTTGGAGCATCGTCAAAAGATGCAGCCAGAGCAACAACCAAAAATTTTTGGAGCATCATCGAAAGATGCAACTGGAGCAACAACCAAAAATTTTAGGAGCATCGCTGAAAGATGCCACTAGAAGGAAGAAACAACATGATTATGGAGCATCGCGGGAAGATGCATCCAGAAGAAGGAACAACAGAATTCTAGATCATTGCTAGAAGATGCAACCAGAAGGAGGAAGAAGAATGTGACATTTTTTCCTTTGACTTCTCGAAGAATCATTGAGTGATGCATCATAATATAGGATCAAAATAAGGAATGACACAAGTCATTTGTACAAGTTCTAGAGCATAGCAACAACAAGTTCCAGAGCATCACAACAACTGAGTCAACAAGTTCTGGAGCATCGCAACAGGGTGAGCCAAAAATTTTGTTTATCAAAAATGAAGTTCTGCAAAATATAGACAAAATTTAGCCAAATCCAATGATGAAATTGATGAAGAATTCGAAATAAATATTCTAAAATGAAATAAATTCACACACACCTTTTTTTTTACATTTATTATGGGAAAAACTATATTGACAGATTTCTCCTTGCATTTCTACCATTTTTGTAAATTCCTCTCTATTAACATGCTTATGGTAGACACATAATCGACGTCCATTAACTAGGGGAGTTTGGGTATCACCATCAATGGGTTTTGTTAAAGGTGCAAGACAACCAAGAGGGGGGGTGAATTAGTTGTCACCAAATTCAATCACAAAACTTCAAACACTTATCAACTTCACAACCACACTAATTTCTTATTAAGTATGAACATGTAATTTAAATAACAGAAAACAAAATCAACACAATGAACACCATATTTTATGTGGAAAACCCAATAAGGGAAAAAACATGGTGAGGATTAACTCATAATATAAAGTGATAGCAAAACTGAATACAAGAGGCTCACTGCCTACAAAAAGGACTCACTGTCCAATAGGGAGGCTCACTTCCTACAGATACAAAAGATAACTGAAAGATCCACCACAACAATTTACACACATCTGCAGCCTATATTAGAAGATTACAGAAACCTTTAGCTCACTACTTTTAGGAATCAAACATAATAAAGTATTGTTGCCTCAACTCACTTTCGCACAAATTTTCTCTTCACTTGTGGCTTACTTCGTTACTTTGTATGATTTAATCTTTCACAACTCGACTTGTATTTATAACATCTTCAACCTTAGAAACATTCTCCAAGGTCGGCCACATACGCTTCATTTCATAAATTCAAATTAGGTCGACGACTCAACATTCTTGTGATGTAGAGGAATGAGAGTGGAACAATTAACCACTTAACCAAGACCTAAAGCAATGTCTTGGATCGACCACATGCTTCCTTAATTAAATTTCAATTCTTCATATGAAGTGTAAACACTAGGTTAGCCAAACCTAATGAAAACACAAATGAACATTGAAGTATGTGCTTTCCAATAAGAAGATAACACATGGAAAATGTAACATGCTCTATCATGCATGAGAACACAACTCATATACCTTCAAATACATCTGCAATAAGTGTAACCACTTTTGAACACAAAACATCTTCCACTAGTCCATTCGGACTGCACAAACACATACAAAAACTCTAAAACTCATCTTTCGGAACACCAATCCTTGTACATCTCTGCCAAAAACCTGAAAACATTATTACAAGGAATATTCCAAATCTACAAGACCTAAAATAAAACAATGGAGGACTGCGGAGAAGAAACATTTCTCCCTGTCCATAGACAAGCAATTTTGAAAAACTAGTTCACACACTGGTGAACACAACTTTCACACTCCATCAAACCAAAAGCTAAAAATTAGGAGATGACACCAATAGATCTCCAACAACAACCCTTCAGATCTGTGCAAGCATAGGATCAACACAGAAGAAATGTGAAGCACATACCGAAGCACATTTTGAACACATACATATTTTTGATTTCACTCTTTATTAATTTTCTCAAAAACACTTGGTAACTCATCATTTTAGCACATCTGCAGCATCATAAGGATAGCTCCATATACTCACAACATCTCAATAGCATCTCAACTATACATACACAATTTGCAACATTCTAAACTGTGTTGACATCAATGACAATATTAATGACAAAACCACCAAACTTGCTCATACTTGCAACAATCTCCACCTTTGTCATTGATGGCAACACATTATGTGAAAAACCATCAAAGACAACACTCTCCTTTATTTTCCAGATTTTCACAACATTCCTCTTCTACTATTTTTCACATGAATCTCTCTCCCCCTTTGACATCAATGGAAAAGATCAAAAAATCTAATCACTCCCCCTTAGGAGTGCACCCATGCAACTCATACTGCAACAATGAAAACTTTCTACTCCCTCTGCGGAGTAGACCCATTCATCAGTCCAAATAAATGAAGAATTTGTAGATCCAGTAGACTAATGCGCCTCCATGTGCACCTAGTTCAGAGGGCCAATGACCCCCAACCTCTCCCTAAGATACTCAAAAGTATCCTTTGGAAGAGCCTTAGTAAATATATCTACAATTGGTTCCTTTGTAGACACATACTCCATCTTGACTTTATTCTCGAACACCTTCTTTCTTAGGAAATAATATCTGATAGATATATGTTTTGTTCTTGAATGCATTACCTTATTCTTTGAAATTTTTATAGCACTTTTATTGTCATAGAAGATAGGAATAGGATCATCACATGTTACTCCAATATCCTTCAGTGTTTGCTTCATCCATAAAATCTATGTGCAGTAAGATGCTGCATCAATATACTATGCTTCTAC
Organism: Sequoia sempervirens; assembly: GCA_007258455.2. Lineage (NCBI taxonomy): Eukaryota > Viridiplantae > Streptophyta > Pinopsida > Cupressales > Cupressaceae > Sequoia > Sequoia sempervirens. Next base: position 5,907,709 of record VDFB02000003.1, read on the forward strand.
AGTGGATAAAGAAATCGAGTCCTATTTCTTACTTAACCATGCAACCAATCTTCCACCAAGAAATAAATCACCTCCACTGGTACTCTTCTGGTCATCCACACAACCAGCCCAATCTACATCGGTGTAAGCACTTAAAGTGAAATCAGTATCCTTAAGATACCATAGCCCAAAATCCGGTGTGCCTTTAAGATATCTAACTATCCTCTTTACAATTGTAACATGTGATTCTTTAGGGTCTACTTGAAATCCAACAACTAAACATACTGCATGCATGATATATGGTCTGGTAGCAGTAAGATACAATAGTCCACCAATCATAGATCTGCATTTTCTCTAATTAGCTTTAGAAAATTCATCATCTTTACTCAACTTACATCCAATTACCATAGGAGTAATAACTGGTTTGGAGTCATCCATTCCAAACTTCTTTAACAACTCTTTCACATATTTTGATTGTGAAATAAATATCCCCTTATCAGTTTGATTTACTTGAAGACCAAGGAAGAAATTCAACTCACCAATCATGGACATTTCAAATTCTTTTTGCATTTCCTCTACAAATCTCTTACACATACTGTCATTTCCTCCAAAGATGATGTCATCAACATATACTACCACTATCAACATTTTGTAACATTGCACTTTTTAATAGAGATTTTTGTCAGCATAGCCTTTGTTGAATCCTTGTCATGTCAGGTATCTATCCAATCTTGTGTACCATGCTCTAGGAGCTTGCTTCAATCCATAGAATGCCTTCTTCAATTTACAAACCATATCCAGTTTGTCTGATAACTGAAATCCTTCAAGATGATCCATGTATACTTATTCTTCTAATTCACCATTTAGGAATGTAGACTTGACATCCATCTGATATACTTTGAAGTCCTTAGGGGTATAAAATTCCAAGAACATCCTAATAACTTTCATTCTTTCCACCGAGGAAAATGTATCTTCAAAGTCTATTCCTTCAACTTGTGAGTATCCCTTGCATACAAGTCTTGCTTTGTTCCTTATAACTTCGCCATTTTCATTCAACTTATTCCTAAACACCCACTTTGAACCAATTACATTCTTATTCACAAGTCTAGGAACCAATTCCCATGTTTGATTCTTCTCTATTTTCTACAACTCTTCTTTCATAGCTCTAACCCAACTTTCATCTTCACATGCTTCACATATAGACTTAGGTTCTATTTTATAAAGTAAACACATATTTACCTCAATTGCTACTTTACTTATTTTCTTCACACCTTCACTCTTGTCTACAATTATATGTTCCTCTGCATGATTCTTCTAGACATACTTAGGAGTCTTAACAACGGGTTTTAGAGTTTCTTCTTCTTCAATTTTTTCTTCTTCTTCCTCCTCCTCCTTATTCTCTTTAGGTTCAACTTCACTTATCTCAATAGGTCTATGCATATCTTCATCAAATTTCACATTAGCACTCTCAACAATCTTCCTCAATCTTTTATTAAAGAATCTATATGCTTTGTTGGTAGTTGAATATCCAAGGAAAATCCCTTCATCACATCTAGCATCAAACTTCCCAAGATTTTTATCATCTCCTTTAATGTAACATCTGCTTCCAAACACCTTAAATTATTTCACAGTAGGAGACTTACCAATCCATAACTCATAAGGATTCTTTTTGTTGTTGCCTCTGATCTAAACTCTATTAAGAACATAAACAACAATATGTATTGCCTCTCTCTAGTACACATCAGGTACATTTTCTTCTTTCATCATGGTTCTTGTAGCTTCTTGTATAGACTGGTTCTTTCTCTCAACCTCTCCATTTTGCTGAGGGGCTCTCAGAGTAGAAAAGTGTCTCTTTATGCCATGATCTTCACAAAATGCATTAAACTCACTAGAAGTGAATTCTCCACCTCTATCAAATCTCAAACATTTGATTCTTAGGTTCACTTCATTTTCTACTCTTGCTTTGAACACTTTAAACCTATCCAAAGCTTTAGTCTTTTCTCTAAGAAAATAAACCCATGTCATTTGAGAATAATCATCAATAAGGAGCATAAAATACATGTCACCATTTAGGATTCCTATTCTAGTAGGACCACAAAGGTATGTGTGAATTAATTCCAGCATTCTAGTAATAGTTTGCTCTTTTCCTTTGAAATTTCATCTTGTTTATTTCCCTAACTGATAACTTTTGTAAATAGTATTAGCAAGTTTTATGATTTTAGGAAGACCTCAGACAATATCTCTTGAACTTATTCTGACCAGATTATCAAATTTTACATGTCCCATTCTTCGGTTCCATATCCAACTTTCATTAACTTGAGATACAAGGCACTGACCATCAACACCCTTAAGTTGGTAGATGTTTCCATACGTTCTCCTTCCTATAGCAACCATAGCTCCGGATCCTTTTTTGATCTCACATGTATTATCCTGAAACACAAGTTTGAAACCTTTGTTACACATATATCCAACACTCAGAAGATTATGATTTATACCCTTTACATAATATACATCATCAGTGCTATGAATTCCATCAAAACTAATTGTACCTTTCCCAACAATCTTTTCTCTAGAATCATCACCAAACATGACCAAACCACCATCATACTTTTCAAGTTTAGTGAACTTACTTTTATCTTTGGTCATGTGATTAGAACATCCACTGTCAATCACCCAATAGTCTTCATCTTGTCTATGATGAAATGCGATGACAAAAGTACATTCCATCTCATCCTTCTTGTTCTCTGAATCACTTTTTCTTGCACATTTTCTAGAGTTAGCAGACATAGATTTACTCTCCAAAGCTAAGAACAAGCATTCACTATCATCACCCTCATAATTAGATTCATCATCAAAGATTCCAGCTTCTTCTCTAACATAGTACAGATTTTTGAATTTCTTATCCTTTCTATCTTTATGATCTTTGTCTTCTTATGTACAACTCTATTTAGACATCTTGAAGCATAATGAACAATATTACCACAACTAAAACATTTAAAGGGAAACATATCTTTATACTTACTAGTACCTTTCTTCAACTTCTTGGTAATGTTCACTTCCAACTTATCTGAACCATCACTATATGGATTATCTTCAATATTTGTTGCTTTAAATGTCATTTTTATCTTTTCCTACTTATTTCTAAACTTTCTCATTTCAAATGTAGTCAAGGTGCCAAATAGCTCTTCTTTAGTATATTTCTTAGGATCATATGTCTCCTCGATAACTGAAACCTTGTCATTGTAACACTCTGGAAGATTCATTAGAATCTTCTCAATTATATCTTCATTAGTCATAGTACTCCCTTGATTTCTAACTTCATTTGCTACTAGATCTATCCTCTAAAAATAGGTTGCAATATCTTCTCCTTCTTCCATTTTCATATTCTCATATCTATGCTTTTCCGTCAGCTTCTTTGTCAATTTCACTCTATCATTTCCTTCATAAAGATCTTCCAACTTCTTCCAAACTTCATAAGCAGTTCCTAGAGAGATAACTTTCATTCTCTTAGTCTTGGATAAAGTACTGTAAATAGCATACCTCACTTTTTCATTCTCCTCATAAGTAGAAACCTCATCTGCGGTAGTAGGACCACTCACCGGAGCAACATACCTCATCTCAACAACCTTCCAGGTCTTGTAACCAAGAGAGATAATATATCCTCTCATCTGCACTTTCCAATCACTGTAATCAGATCCATCAAACATATGGATCACCAACTTATGTTCCATCAGATCTTCCTTAAGTAACTAAGCTCTACACCGGGGAACCAAAAGCTCTAATACCAATTGTTAAAAGGTGCAAGACAATTGAGGGGGGGTGAATCAGTTGTCACCAAATTCAATCACAAAACTTCAAACACCTATCAACTTCACAACCACACTAATTTGTTATTAATCATGAACATGTAATGCAAATAACATAAAGCAAAATCAACACAATGAACACCAAATTTTACGTGGAAAACCCAATAAGGAAAAAACCACAGTGAGGATTAACTCACAATATAAAGTGATAGCAAAATCAAATACAAGAGGCTCACTATCAAGGGCTCACTACCCGAATACAATGGCTCACTTCCTACAAAAAGGACTCATTGTCCAACAAGGAGGCTCACTGCCTACAAATACAAAAGATAATAGAAAGATCCACCAAAACAATTTACACACATCCACAACCTAGATTAGAATATTGCAGAAACCTTCAGCTCACTACTTTTGGGAATCTAACACGATAAATTAATATTGTCTCAACTCACTTTTGCACAACTTTTCTCTTCACTTGTGGCTTACTTCGTTACTTTGTATGATTTAATCTTTCATAAATCGACTTGCATTTATACGATATTCAACCTTAGAAACATTCTCCAAGGTCGGCCACATACGCTTCATTTCATAAATTCAAATTAGGTCAGTGACTCAACATTCCTACGATGGAAAGGAATGAGAGTGGACCAATTAACCAATTAACCAAGACCAAAAGAAACATCTTGGATCGGCCACATGCTTCCTTAATTAAATTTTAATTCTTCATATGAAGTGTAAACACCAGGTCAACTAAACCTAATGAAAACACAAATGAACATTGAAGTACATGCTTCCCAATAAGAAGATAATATGTGAATGACATAACACACTCTATCATGCATGAGAACACATCCCAAATACCTTTAGATACATCTATAACAAGTGTAACCACTTTTGAACATAGAACATCTTCCACTAGTTCATCTGGACTATGCAAACACATATAGCAACTCTAAAACTCATCTTCCAAAACACCAAAACATGCACATCTCTGCCATAAACCTGGGAAAATTATTACAAGGAATATTCTAGATCTACAAGACCTAAAACAAAATAGTGGAGGACTATGGAGAAGAAACATTTCTCCCAGTCCATAGACAAGCAATTCTGACAAACTAGTTGACACACCGGTGAACACAACTTTCACACTCCATCAAACTAGAAGCTAAAAATCAGGAGATGACACAAACAGATCTCCAAAAAAAACCCTTCAAGTCCAAACAAGCATAGGATCAACACAAAAGAAACGCATAGCACATACTGGAGCACATTTTGAACACATACATACTACTGACTTCACTCTTTATTAATTTTCTCAAAAGCACTTGGTAACTCATCATTTCAGCACATCTACAACATCATAAGGATAGATCCATGTACTCAACATCTCAATAGCATCCCAAATATACATGCACAATCTGCAACATTCTAAATTGTGTTGACATCAATGACAGCATTAATGACAACACCAACAAACTTTCTTATACTTGCAACAGGTTTTAGCTGAACCGAACCATTTGCAAATACCTCAAAATTTTCATATGGTCTGAGCCAATGCATTCTGAGTTTTCCCTAGTGATCCTTGCATCTAGAATCAAACAATAATTCCCAATCCCCATTATGGAATTCTCTCTTTTTGATATGTTTGTCATGCCATACCTTGCATTGTTGTTGCACCAACTCATTTTGATGGATGGAATCCAAACAGAGTTCATCCAATTCACTAAGCTATAAAACTCTCTCTATTTGGGCTCGTTTAAGATCTATACCCAACTCCATGGCTGTCCTAAGAGTTTTTTATTCAAATTCAATGGGAAAGAGGGGTTTCTTCCCAAAAACTAACTCGTATGGACTATACCCAGTAGTTGATTTCCAGGTGGTGTTATAAGCCCAAATGGCTTCAAGTAGTTTCTGAGCCTAGTCTTTCCTTCCTGATGAAATGGTTTTTGTTAAAATGTTTTCCATTCCCTATTAGTGACTTTGACCTATCCGTTCGCCTGAGGGTGGTAGGGTGAGGACTTCTTGTGACTCACTTGGAAATGATCTATAAAGGATAACAAAACCTTAGACATAAATTGGGGTCGTTGATCTGTGACAATTGTCCTAGGAGATCTAAATCTAAGGAAGATTTTGTTGTAAAGGAAATCAGCCACATGTTCCTCCCTAGCAACCCGTAGGAATTGCACTTATGCCCACTTAGTTATATAGTCGGTATAGACCAAAATGTACTCTTTTCCTTGTGAAGGAGGGTCTATAGGGCCGATAAAATCCAATCCCAATTTTTTAAATGGTTCAAGGACTACCTGAGGCTGTAGGGGAATTTCATTTGATGTAGTTGATCTTCCTACCCTTTGACATTCATCACATCTGCAAACATATTTCTTGATATCCTTAGGCATAGAAGGCCAGTAGTATCTTGCTCCCAAAATCTTGTGAGTTGTCCTTTTAGTAGAATAATTTCGTCCAGAAGGATCATTGTGATAGGATCTAAGGATACTATAGGTCTCATCTTCCCTAACACAATGCCGTTGAACCATGTCAGGTCCACATCAAAATAGGATCCCATTAATCCATTTGAAAGGGGCACTTTCTCTAACAAGGTGTTTCTTTTATTTTGATGAAAAATGAGGTGGTACTTCTACAGTGGCCAAGTAGTTTGCAATATCAGTAAAATAAGGGGTTTTAGTAGAGATTCCGAATAGATTTTCATTTGGGAACTCATCCTATACTAGAGCACAATCACCATCATGTTTAATCTGGGATAAGAAATCAACAACTACATTGGACTTCCCTGGTTTATCAATAATTGTTACGTTGAATTCCTGAAGAAGAAGCAACCGCCTAATTATCCTTGCATTTACTATAGGTTTATTCATGAGGTACTTGATGGTTGAGTGATCTATGTATACTGTGACTTTGTATCCTGTGATGTAATGTCAAAATTTCTTGATTGAATGAACTACAACCAATAATTTTTTCTCCATTGTGGTATAATTCCTTTTTGTTCGAGTCAGATTCTTACTAATGAAATATATGGCATATTTTCCCCCATTCTCATCTTCTTGTCCTAAAACTAGTCTAATGGCATCATCAAATGCATCAACATAGATATGGAATGGAAGGTTCCAATTAGGTCCATGAAGGACAGGAGTAGAGATGAGTTTCTCCTTGATGATTTCAAATGATGAAAAACACTTAGGTGTCTAGATGAACTCTACATTCTTTTGAAGAATGGAAAACATAGAGGCCACAATTTTGCTGAAATTTTCTATGAATCTTCAATAGTATCTAGCATTCCATAAGAAACTTATGACATTAGTCTAGGTTTTTGGGTCTTGAATTGTATTACTTCAATTTTCTTAGGATCAACCTTAATCCCTTCAGTTGAAATATGGTGTCCCAACACTATTCCTTGTTCTACTATTATCAGACATTTCTCATGGCTTAGGAAAAAATGATGATCCTCACATCGCTTCAACACCTTATCTATATTTTGGAGAGCCTCATCAAAGGTTGAACCATATACAGTGAATTCATCCATATAGACTTCCACACACTCATTCACCAACTCACCAAATATAGCTAGGATAGCTCTCTAGAATGTTGCAAGAGCATTACATAGCCCAAAAGGAAGAACTCAATATGAAAATATCCCCCAAGGGAAAGTAAAGGTTGTCTTATCTTGGTCTTCTGCTACTACCTATATCTAGTTGTAACCACTAAATCCATCCAAAAATGAAAAATATTTCCTCCCAGCCAAGTTATCCAACACCTGGTCTACAAATGGTAGAGGAAAATGATCTCTATGTGTTGCTTTGTTAAGTTCCCTATAGTCCACACACACTCTCCACTTTTCATTTTTCTTTGGAACCACAACCAAAGGTGACACCCATTTGTTGTCAGAAATCAGATAAATAAACCCTACTTATAGGAGTTTCTCAATTTCAGTCTTAACAATATCTTTTAGGGCAGGATTGAGTCTTCGTTTTGGTTGGCGAATAGGTCAAACATCCTTAGTATAGATATGATGAGTACACACACTTGGGTGTATTCCTCTCATATCTGTATAGTCTCAATCAAAATCCTTAGATCTATTAACTACGGTGTTAAACAATTTGTGTTCTTCTAGCTCAGTCAACCAACTATTAATGTTCAAAGTTTTTTCTAGCAGCAACATAATGGTTTTAACTCTCGGATGGTTGGATGTGATAGTATACATGGGCCTTATCAAGGTGTTAAGAGGACAACTATGAGGTATGGTTTTGTGAAGCCTGGAAATTTTTGCAAAGAAATGGTGTGTTTTTGGAACTAAGTTTTTCAAAGGACAAGGTAATCCCATGAAACTAGCATTATCAAATTCTATGTGATCTATGTTGATTGGGTATCCTAGGATATCTTCTACATCTATCATCTCCTCACTCAAGCCCATAGTAATACTTTCCAAATTGATTTCCAATTCATCCTCTAATTCTTCACCATGTTTTTTAATGACTACCATGGCTACTGAAGCCAAATTTTCCTTTCTATTGGGACTTTTTGGTTCATCAACCCATACTTTATTGTGTTCAGCAAGCTTGGCAAGAGGATACAAAAATAAATGTTTGCTATTAGGTCCATGTGAAATGGTCATTCCCCCCTCTCTACAGTTAATTTTGGTTGTAATAGTAGCCAACCATGGTCATCTGAGAATTATTGGATAACTATCTTTAGGTGTAAGAGACTCAATTATTTGAAAATATACTAGATATTCCCATCCATCCACCTTAACCAAAACATTTTCAATGATGCCCTTGGGAATAGCTATGGATTAATTCACCATCTACAAGAATGTAGTCATGGGATGTAAATCAGTAAGTCCCAATTTTTCCATCACATCAATAGTCATTATGTTAATGGCTACTCCAAGGTCCACCAAGGCATTAGGTATTGCTACCTCATTAACTGTTATTGTTATAAGTGGACTACCTAGATCTTCATATTTTGGAGCAGTGGTTGTTCCAACCAACAAGTTAGCTAGATAGCCATTTGTGTGGAAAATATTTATTCATTTTGGTTTCCTCCTTAGAGTTTTGATACACAATTGTTTGATCAACTGGTGCAACTCAATAATCTCCTTGATCGCTTGTAGCAAAGGAACTTCAATCTGCAGCTATTTAATTTCTTGTATCAATGCAGTTTCAATAGATGTGGTCATTTTCGTAGTGTCTTTCATGGTGATTGGTTTCAGATGCTCCAGAAAAGGTGTTGTAATTTTTTCTTTAGGAGTGGCATCCTTTAAAAGTTTAGTTGGAGACTGACCCCCCTCCTCCTGAGGTAAGTCAAAAGCTAGAGCTGAAGATGGTGGTTCGGGCTTGTTTTGAGTTGCTTCTGGGGCTTGTTCTATAGATGTGGGCATTTTTGTAGTTGTCTCAGTAGACTTCTTAATAGGTTCATCAAGAATTTCTTCAATAGTCAGTTGTGAAAGTGTTTTTCTAGACGTCAATTGCAAGTTTCCACAATGTATCATGTTAAGTCCAGTGACATTGTCTTGTTCGGTGGAATACATTGGAGTATTTGGGAGATTTTTCTTTGGATTGGGAATAGGTTGTGCTGAAATTTGTGGCTGGTTAACTTGTTCATTTTGTTGAGTACTCTGGGGGTGGTAAAATATTTTGTTGTTGAGTAGGCATCCTTCTAGGACTAGTATAAAACTGATGTTGAGGTTGATTCCATTGAGGTGTAGAAGTTGAAAAACCAACTTCACAGTCCCCAAGAACACCTACAAGCAATCACCTATCACATGCAAAGATATTCAAAACAAAAAACAACATAAGTTCTGTAAACCCTTAGAGCCAATGTGTGCAAGCAAAAATCAGAATTGTTGATTATTGAATGTAATTGTTTTACAAATAATACAAAAGCCTTCAAAAAGGAAATGATGCAATAAAGAATGAAAAGACAACCCTAATCTTATCTTGAGCAAAAAGACAGCTCAATAAGATAAGATAAGAATTAAATAATAATTATCCTAGGAAATAAAATATCCTAAGTAAACTTATCCTAAAGTGTAATTAAATAATTAATTACACCAACACCCCCCCATAAGTGCAACTTAGGGAGAAGCAAATTATTATGCAAAGATGAGTCTCGGCAACAAGGCCTGATCAGGTACTCATGTACAAATGCAATGCAAACTAAATCAAACGGGGTAAAGGAGAAAACCACATGGGAACAAAACTCCTCCCCAAAATAGAATGCAATAAACTACCTAAGTGATGAAAAATGGACTCCATAAGACCCCCCAAGGACACCATTCATCACAAAGATACATGAAATAATCCCCCCATAAGAGAGGAAGAAAGAGACCACAGATCCCCCCTAGAATGAAGTAACTCCAAAAGAAGTGAAGAAACTGCATCTCCAAAAAGAAGTGAGAGGGAAGAGGCCGAATGAAAGAAATATCTGAAGGTGGAATAGGTGCAGCCCAAGATGTCTCCATAGAAGTAGGTGTGACCTCAACAAATGAAGAAGCCAAAGTATATGAAGACTCAATAGAAACCTCCAAAGATGGATGATCAACAAGATCCTACTACACTGAAATAGAAGAAGCAACAGGAGGTGGAGGAGATGGAATGGAAGGCTCGAGAACAAGATCTGAAGTGAGAACTCCAATGTTCAAGAAGCCAAATCACTCCTCTGAATGATGATGCACACTCGAAGTGTGAGGTAGTTGTAGGAATAGAAGCACCACCAGTAGAAAAATCAATGAAAGAATACAACCGAGATGAGTGATCCACTATCCCAATAGCAATAAATGCTCTACTCTCCAAGTCTCTGATGATAACTTAATCAAGTGTGAACTCCACAGATATCCCATTGCCCCCATGTGTTATCTGATAGATGGAAAGAAGGTTATTTGTCAAGTGAGGGACACACAAAACATCCTGAAAGGAGTGATCCCCAAAACTAATAGACCCCTTCCCTGTAACACTCATGTAAGTGTTGTTTCCCATCAAAATGGGAGACATAGTGCAAGGCTCAAAGGAAGTGAACATAGACTGCAAAGATGCCATATGATGAGATGCTCTTGAATCTAGAAGCCATCTCCCTAATCCAATACCTGAAGAAGCACAAAGAGCATGTCCCCTCATATCTGATGAAGTATGTAAACCAGTTGTGCCTGTGTTATGCTGCTCTGAAGAAGAAGAAGAAGAATGAGGAGAAGAAGATGATGTAGACATCCTAGAAAGAAAATCAATCTGATGTTTCTGAATAATATGTTTCAGCTCATCAATGTCCTTGTAACAATTATGTTATGCATGTCCTTCCCTCTTGCAATATGCACATGTAGAATTCTCCTTCCTAAATTATTTCCCCTTAGAAGAGGAGGATGAATCTGAGGACTCCTTTTGCTGCTCATGAGGTTTGGAATCCTTTTGTTTATGTTTCTTGCCTTTGCCTGTAGAATCCTTTTGATCTCTAGGCTCCTGTGATGCAATAAGTGCATGTGAAGAGGAAGAAGGTTTCACGGTGCCCATGCTAGCTAACTTAGCTTTCTCTCGAGTGAGAGATGAAACAAAGCCATCAAGAGATGGCATAGTGAATCTCGTACCAAGTGCATCCATAGTGGCATAAAAGGTAGATACAAAAACTGAATAATCTGGTCCAAGCTTAGAAAGAATGGACAATATCAACTGAGAGTCTTCTTTCTGAACACCACACTATGACAACTATAATCTAAGAGACTTGAGTTTGGTGAAAAAATCCTGGATGTTGTCAAAATCTATAGGATTTAAGCCAATAAGCTCATTCTCTAACTGAAACCCTCTCATAGTATCTTGCTTCCCAAACAAAGACTCCAAAGTAGCCCATATCTCATTTGGTGTAGTGCAAGACTCAATGTGAAAAAGAAGGTTAGATGAAAGAGAAAGACATAATGTACCATAAGCTTCATCACACCTATTAAACCAATTTCTCTTTTTAGTAGCACTTGTAGGTTCAATTTCTGTACCCATGGTTACCCTATATAATCCTTTATGTTTCAAGTGAATCTCCATTTGTTTTTTCCAACCAAAATAGTTGAATGGAGTAAGGGGTACAATATGATGTAAATCCATGATAGAAAACAGCAATATTTACTCTCAAACAAAAAAACAATGCTCGTTGATCTCAAAAAAATAGCTTGATTGCACGCTTCCCAAGAAAATAACTGAAAAGGTAGAGGCTGAGATCAAACAGAAATATTAGATACCTGGTAAAAAAATATGAAAAAATAGGTATAAGATCTGTGTAGAGCACTGAACCAACTTTCCAACGCCTATTTGTTTTCAAAAAATGGAGCCAAAATGCAAAAGTTACGCCTCCCGGAGTGAAAATAGCAACTTCTGGCTTTGACAGGCGAAAAAAGAATTAAAACGGAAAAATAAGAAAATAAAACCACCACCATTGCGAAGATCGTCGAACCAGCTTTCCGACAATATCTCATTTGTGAAAAAATACCTTCGTTTAAAAGTTATGCCAAAAAGAAAAAAAGGCCTGTAAGAGGACCTCCAACACTAACCAGGTGCAAAAATTCAGCTCCTTTTGTGTCGGCCCTTGGTTCTCCAATATGACCCGCTGCTGGCTCCTAGGGCTAGAAAGGTCAACAGTGCAGCCCCTGGTCATGGATGTGACCCTGGCGGGGGCTGAGTCCAGCGGGGGCTTAAAGCGCTAAGCGCTTAGTTGCCAATAAGACCGTCGGGTTTAAGCTTAAGGGCCTGCGGGTCGGAATGCAGGGCTCAGTCGGCGGCGCGGCGGACGGCGGAGCTCGGCGGAGCATGGCAGAGCTCGGCAGAAGGGCCATGGGGGCCACAGATGACGAAGCGAAGGTGGAGGAAAGCGGTGGCCACCGGGTGGCTAGTGGCCGCTAGGTGGCGGGGGGGGCGGTGCAAAACTTTTGCATTGGCCGCGCAAAATTCTTTGCAAAAACCTTTGATTTTTTTATTTTTTATTTATTTTTGAAATTTTTGCCTTGGAGATCATGCCCTGGGGCCGTACGGCCTTGGGGCTAATTTTTTTTTGCCTTTTTTTCAACTTTCGCCTAAATCGATGAAACGAAAGGTGTTTCTGGGGTTTTTGGACGCTCTGATCATGATGGCGACATCCATTCAAGCCCAAAATGCTTTGAAAATTTGGCTACCCCCAGATCCACAGAAAATCAATCTAACTTGAATCCCTTGCATAGAAAAGGACGTCATGAGAGAATATCTTCAGATCACGAACAAACAACAAGAAGTCTGGAGCTCTAATACTATGTAGAAGTTGAAAAACCAACTTCACAGTCCCCAAGAACACCTGCAAGCAATCACCTATCACATGCAAAGATATTCAGAACAAAAAACAACATAAGTTTTGTAAACCCTCAAAGCCAATGTGTGCAAGCAAAAATCAGAATTGTTGATTATTGAATGTAATTGTTTTACAAATAATACAAAAGCCTTCAAAAAGGAAATGATGCAATAAAGCATGAAAAGACAACCCTAATCTTATCTTGAGCAAAAAGATAGCTCAATAAGATAAGATAAGAATTAAATAATAATTATCCTAGGAAATAAAATATCCTAAGTAAACTTATCCTAAAGTGTAATTAAATAATTAATTACACCAACATGAGGAATAGGATTCTGAGGGTACCACTATTGTTGAGGCTAGTTAGGCCACTGAGAATTTCCCCAAGATTAATTTTCCCATTCAGGTGGTCCCCAAGGATAAGTTCCCCAGTTAGGTGGCACTGGAAGTGGTGCCTAAGGCCAGGGTGTTTCCCATTGATTATTGTTCTAGTTGGGTTGAAGTCTCCAGTTAGGGTTTGAATTCTATCCATAGGAATAATTCCCTCCAATTCTTTGATTTACAACATTGATATCTTCCTCAACCGAAGGTGTTCTTTTCTTGGAATTCTTAATGGCGTTCAGAAGCTCACACTAATCAGTGAGGTGATTTTTGTCACAAACTTGACAAACGCCAATTTTTTCAACTTTGTCCAAAGGGAATTCCCTTAGCAAATGTTTGTTTCAACACATGGGGCAATAAATGGACAAAGTCTCAAGATTTCACGTTTTAGCCTGTATGTCATCTAACATGGTGTTTAGCTTAACAAGAATATCAGTCTTGAAATTGGCTAGCTCTTCATGTAGTTTTCCTATTTCATTAGAACCTTAAAAAAGAGTGGACTTTCTAATACCTCCTCGAGTACAAGAGAAATTCTGACACAATTCAGTAATATCATCAAGCCCTAATTGGGGCACATCTCCTTTTCTTATTAAATCCAAGCTCCTTCAAGCTTCATCATCAAGACCCTTAAGGAATAGAGTCTTTAGAATATCAAGACTTATGACTTCACCACAATGTTTAGATAAGAAGATAAACCTATCTAGGTAATCCTCTAGACTTTCTTCCTCATTTTTCCTTATTTTGAATAGTTCTTCTTTCCTATTGTTGATCCTATAATAACTTTGGTATTTCTCCAAAAATGCAAACTCCATTTCATCCCAAGAGCTTATCGACTAAGAAGATAATCCCATAAACCAATGCATGGCCGAGTCTTTCAGAGTGGACGCAAAAATCTTTAGTTTCTAGTTATCACTCTTGTAGTCATATGTCTGACACAAGAATTTAAACTCAAATAGAAACTGATCAGGGTCCTCAGTAGACAAACCTCGAAAGGTTGGCAAGAAGGCTAGTGAGATATTTTTTCGTCGTATCATCATCTACATCAATATCAATAGGATACGTGAATGTGCATGGTGGTCGAGGATTGTTGTTGCTGGTGGTATTTCTACGATCACCCATGATGTTGAAGGGAATGTGGTCCTCTTCAAGGATTCACTCAGTTAGGTGAGGCTCTAGAGTTTGCAAAGGAATATGCTCCTCTACAACTATGTGTTCTCTTTCGGGGGTATATGGAAGGTCTTAGGTTGACCCTACTCAGTCAATTCCTCAGTAAGTTCTTGATCTGAGTTTACTTCCTTCCTACTTGTGGTTGGTACGTCTATTGGGGGGTTTTTGGTATGAATCTTCCGTGGGGGCCTCATTTCCTGACCATGCAGAAAAAGAATCCAAAGGACTATTTTTGTTCCTAAAATAGGTATTCAAGGTATCTCCTACTAACACTAGAAAAAGAAGGTCCTCGACAACGGCGCCAAAAAGTGATAGGATATCATTAGGTCCTAACACTTTAGTTGATAAATATATTAATATATTGACCGGGTAGTGTTTGAACGCTATATGCAATAAAAGACATCTTGATTATCTCTCTCGAATTTCCTAGTTGTTGGACAGCTAAAATAAAACTCTAGACTAAGAAGTCACTAAACATAGAAACTAGGAAATCGTTTATCTAGAAAGCTTGAAATAACTAAACTAGAAAGCAGAAAACTATAAATCTAAAAAGCATAACAACTAAACTAGAAAGCACGAAAAATGATTAAACTAAGAAATGTATAAATTGTTGAAGTAAAGCTTGTAAAGAAACTAGGAAACATTGCTCTAACTGTATATGCATAAAAATGGTCATGTCTAATTAATCCCAATATTTAATTAATTTCTTTCTTAATTCCTCTACATATAAATAAATTTAATTTATTTATTTATATCGTTCACCTACTTTATTCTTCCACTTTAATTAAATAAATTCATTTTATTTAATTACCACTTTCTTAAGTCCACTTAATTAATTAAATAAATATCATTTTTATTTAAATTAATTATCACATTTAAGTTTAATTAAATCTTTGATTTAATTGAATTTAATTCCCTTTCTTCTAAATCAAATATTAATTAAATATGCTTATTTAATTAATTCCACATGTCACTTTCCAAATCTTAATTAAATATTTTTATTTAATTAAGAAAATCTTCCATGTCACCAATAAATGAATAATGAATTCAATAAATTCATTATTTATCTTCAAAATCTTTTCTCAAATCTCACAAAAAGATGGTTTTTACAATTCATCTTTATCATCTCTCATGAAAGAGGAAACAAATCTTGCTTTCTGTTTTTCTTCTATTTTTCTCTCTAGTCTTCTCCATCTTCGACCATTCGATCTGCCAGAATTATCACAACTGTTGATCACATCAGCCAATCAGAAGCTTTTGAAAACTCTATAAATATCACTGCAAATACAAGCATTGGTTACAACACACAAACACAGATAAATACATACATGCATTAGAGATAGAAGATTAGCATTTTAGCATTATCAGCTTTAGCATTCGTAATTTTACATTCTACCAATCATGTTTAGCATTCATAGCATTTTAATGATATCTTAGCATAGCATGCATTCATCTTTAATCTCATTCTCTAGGAAGACTATTTGTTGAGCCTAGCATACAATCTAAGAGCAAGTTGGAATCAACAAAAACACTGGAGATAGAGAACGATAAGACAACATCAAGGACAAAAGACTGAGTTTGCATTCCTTTTATTTAATTTTATGTTTTGATATAATGTCTTATTGGTGTGTTTGATTTATTTATAATCTACATTTATTTGATACACTTAAAATTGATCACACATTTCTAGTGCCCACCATGGGGCCTTTGCCTCATTTTTTACATTGACTTGTAGGTTTTTTTTGACAGGATTTCACATTTAGGAGTTCGATCCTTTAAAAAAAAATAACATTTTAGCGCATCCGTGGGTTCCTTAGCGCATATAGGGTCTCTTTCAGTGCATCCGGGAACTGTTTCACCACATCCGACAATTTCTTTAGCGCATCTAGGGAACAAAATAGTGTATTCATTTAGCTTGCTTCAATTTAAAATTGTCAAAAAAAAAAAAATTGCATTCTTAGATTAGTGCATTTAGGATTTTCTGCAGCGCTTATGTAGTCTATTTTAGCACATTGACTATTTTTTTTAGCACATATGTGTGATCTTTTGGCACATGTAGGTTGTAACTAAACAAGGTTTTGAGTCTAACGCCTTCCATAGACAGGATCTTTTCTTGCTTAAAAAGAAGCAACCCTAGGGTAGACACAACAATTTAAAATGAACCAATCCTAGGATAGACATGGAATTTAAAATGAAGCAATCCTATGGTAGTCACCAAACATTTATTTTGCGGTTAAAATGAATCCAATGCGTGTTCTGGAGCAACATCTTCACATAGATTAAATCATTGTCATTTGGGCTCTAAAAAGAACACTGTCTACTTTGTTTGTGGCAATAGGTCTATGCTCCCCCCTTAACTGGGTGATCAGAATACCAGACTTTCCTTTTCAATTTTTGTAATTTTAAATGCTTTATTACATCTTGTAGAGGGCCTACTCTTGTGGGAAAAAGTACTCACCCAAGAGGAACGACCCAAGTGGGTTCAAACCAAAGCCAAGTTATTCCACCCCACTATAAAATTTAAAGCAAATCTAGGGAAACCCACTTTTGTCGATAGTGTGCAAGATAACCATCCCCAAAGCCTTTGTTCTCAAGGTTGGGAGGTCTCCTGAGGAAGTTTATTATTTCTGCACTGAATGGAAACCCTTACTATGAACCTAGTGTAGTAGCCAACCGTGTCAGTTTCTGAACATCCTAATAATCACAGTGCAAGGGGAGGGAAGAATCTACCCCCAAAACACTCACCATATAACTACCAAGGACTATTTGCTCTAGGGATCTAGTATCCACTTTCATCACTCTAAGTATACACCTGGAAAAGACAAAAACATGAGCGCCCCTTTAGGGGTGACACAGTTGTGTGAGTCGATGCAGTTCTAAGATGTGGGTTGTGGTTATTATGATGACCTACTTGAGTACTAAGAGTGAGTCTTCCTGAATTGTCTTTTATGTGCAAAACCTGTGAAAAGACTTTTTGAAAAACATTTTGAAACATACACTTGATGTTTAGTATAGGGATTAAAACAACTATTTTCAAAGTGTTTGCTATGTTTTCAATCACATTAATTTAGATAAAAGATCATCCAAAATGAACATGCAAAATTTCAGCTAAAACTACTCAAAAATTGTTCGTAAAATTTCTTTGGAAAGTTGTTTTAGCGCATCTAAGGTGTCTCTTAGCGCATACGAGGTTTGTTCTAGCGCATTCACTGGTTAGTTCAGTGCATTTAGAGCCTATTTTCACGCATTGAGTGTTTTAGCGCATAGGCTGAATATTTTGTGAACAATTTTTGGTCACTGTCAACATTTTTTTGTAGCACATTTGAGGTCTGCTCTAGTGCATATGCCTATTTCTGCAACACATATAGGGTACAGAGTAGCGCATCTGTCACTTTTCTAGAATTATTACTTTTGACAGATCTGAGTTTGTAACATCCTTGGTCCAGTAGCATTTTGACATTTCTCTCATGCTTAGAGAGTGGAAATCAACCAAATTTGTCAGGAAATTGATTGCCAATAGGATTAAGAAACCCAAGAAACATTTAGGCTACAAGAAAACCTTGCAACGAAGAAAGTTTTTGTATAAAATTCGAAACGTCTTGCTCCATTACTGTGAGTTTCTCCATAGGTACCAAGATTTTTCTAGGGGGTTTACTGATGAGTATGTTGTAGAGCCTTTATATTCACGAGCCTATTTCCAAAGGAGAGCTCTATCACAACGACACAATCACAATCAACCTCTCAACTTCGATTATCTACCACAACCTTCTATTGAATATCCAACACATCCCAATCAAATCCTTCAGTGAGTTTAATTAGGCTATTTGATATACTTATCATTCTTCAAAAACAAGGATCAAATCTTAAAAGTGCACCTTTCAAACAAATTTGTGATTATTAATTCAACTTCCCCAACAGGATTCTGACATCCTTTATCATTGGAAGCCAAACATCTTTGATCACATCATAAGATTTTCATCTTATTGGGTCAAGATATCATCATTTTTGCACTTATCAAACTGTGATCTAAGTCTCGAAGAACATTTCAAAATCATATGCCTATTTTTACAAGATCTCAATACAATAAGCTGAAAGAGGATATTCAACAAGAAGATCATACCAAAAGAACCCAGGAAGAAGGTGAGAGTAGTAATCCCCTTTATAGTGTGAGTCACAATCCCCTTTTTAACAACAGCATGGGTGAAAGAGAAAAAAATCCATTCCCTTTCAATAGAGACATGAGCAAAACTCCTGTAGATAGTGATGATGAACGAGATGAAGAACATCACCTTAGAGAAGCTGAGCAAGATCCCAAATTTCACAAAGCTTTAGAAAATATTTTAGAGCGCAACAAAGAGAAATACTTTCTGTATTTTGCTGACAAAGGAGCTAAATTGCCTCATGATTTTGATACTGAGAACTTAAAGAGAAGTCTTCATGAAACACCCTTGTCTGATATTAGTGCCTTGTCTCAACAGGTTAAGGAACTTCAAGGAAAAATTAAATACATGCAAGGGAGAACCACAACGAAAACATATGCTCTTGATGACATTTTTCCTTATCCTTTTGACCGGTGCCACAACATGATCCCATTTCCCAAACATTGTGAAATCCCAAAGTTTGATCATTACAATGGGAAATCGGATCCAATCGATCATATTAGGAGCTTCTGAAATATGACTTTAGAGTTTTCCCATGAGGATACATACTTGATGTGTTTGTTTCCTAGAAGTCTTGGAGGCCAATCTATGGAATGGCTATCGAAAATCACACCGCCTATCAAGACATTTGAGGAAATTATTAACAAGTTCATATCACAATATTCCTACAACATACAACATCAAATAACCATGATTGATCTCTGCAGGGCTAAACAAAAACCTGGTGAACCATTCATTACATTTCTTCAGAGATGGAGAAGATTGATTGCTAGATACCCATGTCATGTTCCTAAAAAGGAAAATATCACCACTTTCATAAACAACCTAGATCAAGAGATGAGCTATCGTCTTAATCTTCATTGTCCTCCCTCTTTTCAAAAATTGATTGAAAATTCCATCACCATTGAAAGTGCTTTAATCCAGAGAGAGATAATAAAACTTAACAAAGACAATCCTAGCTCTTCAAATCACCACAATGACAAATCTATTTTTTGGACTCATAACAAAAACATGGTGAATGATGGTGTTGTAGATGCAAATCATGTCTCAACTAATCCATTTGTTCCTAGTACTCCAAGTACTCGCAACAATAACTATAACAACGTCAACTCGGTCACAAATCAAGGAAACAATCCCCCTCCTCCAAGGAATAACGTGAATCAAAATTTTACTCCCAATAAAGGGAATGACAACAATCAAGGATACCGTGGAAACAACAATTCCTTAGGAAATACCTCGAACACAAATACGATCTTCATTCTTCTCTAGCAGAAGAAATTTTACTCCACTGGGTCAATCTTTAGAATCTGCATTCAAAGAGTTGATGGCTAAAAATGTTCTTACTTTTCCACCTCAATGTAACTTTGAACCCAGTGTGAAGCCACCATCATGGAATGATGCATACTATTGTGAATATCATCAATGCAAGGGCCATCGTATGAATAATTGTCAAGCCTTGAAGAATGTCATTCAAGACTTAATAAAAAATGGTATCGTCACAATAGAAGGACACCAAAAAACAAATGAAGACCACCAAGCATTTCACAACCCTTTTCCCAACTATCAAAACAGTGAGTCTTCTAGAAAAATTTTGAATCATATCAACGATCATATAATCAATCATATCTACACTGATGATGAGCAGGTCAATGTTATAAAAGTTAAGGAGAAGTTGGAATATAGACAAGTCAACGCAACCACAAGGGCACAAGCTAAAGTTGTCTTAAAGGGCGCTTCTTAAAAATCCACTATGCCCCTACCTCAACATCAATATGACTTAGTTAATCAACTTGGGAAAAATCCTACTCAAATTTCTATCTTAGAACTCCTAAAGATTTCCCCAGCACACAAGGAAATTCTAGAAAAGGCCCTCGTTGAAACAACTGTATCCACTAATCTATATGTGGACTGATTTCAAGCCATGGTGGGACAATTATCCTCACCCACATGCCTCTCATTCTCTAAAAAAGATGGTGTTTCCATTACTCATCCCCATAATTCATCATTATACTTAGAATTCATGATCCACAAGTTTCATGTCAAATGCGTACTAATAGATGGAGGAGTTGGTTTGAACATATGTACCATGAAGTTAATTCAGGCTTTAGGATTTTCTAAGGACTCCATTGATCCCAGAAGAAAGATTACTATTAAATCCTACGATGATGAGGAGAGAACGTTCAAGGGTTTAATCATGTTGCCGATCAAAGTGGGACCTGTTATCAAGAATACTTTCTATCAAGTATTAGACCGTGATCTTGCATACAACATCTTGTTGGGTCATCCTTGGATCCACAAAATGCAAGCTGTTTCATCCACATATCATCAATGTCTTATATTTCCTTATGACGGACAGGAGATCACAAAACAAGTTGATAATTCAAATAGTCAGACTTGTGCCAACATCAAAGCTAGTCAAGATACTTTGGTTCCCAACAATCGAGAAGCTCCTGTTAGTACTTCTCCCAAAGTTGATACACAAATCAGTTAGTTAACCAAAAGCTTTGACAAGCAACTATGATTAAGGGAAAATGGAGTTGGGGAGTACTCTCTTTGTCTTGCTAATTTTCCTACGTTGCCTCAGTCACATGGGAAACCTTCTATCACACAACATCAGATATCTGTAGCATCAACATCAATGCAACCACCAACAGAGCCAAGTACAAAATTTAATGGACGATTTATCAAAGAAAAATTCCCCATGGAAGATCCTAAGGATAGAGAAGAAGACGAAATAGTTCTCAATGTCAAGAAACCAACTGACCAATATGGTAAAGGGTATTCAATCATGCAAAAGATGGGCTATGATGACAATGGTCCTATTGAGAAAAGAAAAGGAGTAGTTGAGCCTATTCATCTTCTAGGACTTGCTGCCAAAGATAAAACAGGACTAGGCTATGATACTAACTCAAAAGAAAGAACATCCAAGTAGTCACATGACACTGTCCTCACATTGCAAGAAGGTTCTGATACAAGAGAAGCATGTTTGACAGCAATTCATAATTTCATGGATAATAACTCTGACACGGACTCTGGTGAATACGAATGGGACACCATCTACAATGATGAGTTCTGGAGGGACAAAAAGGTTGATTTCATACACAAGTACACTCCAACTCTAATCGAAGGTGAAGGGTTAGGGTCCCAACCGCAAGGATCTGAACTACAAGGTAACTATGATTCTAGTGATACCGAGTCAGATTTAATTGAACAAGACTATTGTGAGAACAGTATCATCATTGATCTACCTCATACCTCGGATCCTATAGACAACTCTATTATGACCATAACCATAGCTGATTTCACACAACCTAATGACCCGCTACCGCTAATACATCCTGATCTCATTGACTGGGATCTATCTGAACCTATCAATATACCTATGTTTCCAAGTGATGAATCTATCATGAACTTCTTTTCTGCAGACGACACAAATGATTGTTCCACTAGCAATTTTCAGCATAGAGTCTTTAATCAGGAGAGTTTCAAATATCCTAGCTGCAAAAATAAAAATAAAAAAGAAAGATCTAATGGTGAAAACCAGAATCTGGTAGTGTTAGATCAAATAAAAGATAAAACAAAGAGTGTATCAGATGGTGAAAACCTTTTTAAGGCACCAGATGATGGGATACTTGACACTCTCCTGGAGCACTATCATGAGTGATTACCTATCTTGATTAAGCCTACAAAAGAAGCCAATATTGAAACTACAGAAAAACCAAGGATTCTACAGTAGCTGCATTAATGGAAAATAAAGAAGTACCTGAGTTCATGAAATTTCTCAGAGAAAATCACGTCAATTTTTCCTGGTCTTATGTAGACATGCCAGGTCTTGATCTTGATCTTATAATACATCACTTGTCCATCAAACCAAGAGTTAAACCTGTAAAACAAAAACTCATAAAGATGCATCCTCATGTTGCACTACCGGTTAAAGAAGAACTCAGAAAACTCCTTGATGCGGGATTTATAAGATCAATTGACTATGTAGAATGGATCTCCAACATTGTTCATGTGTCCAAGCCTAACAAAAGTATCAGAGCGTGTACAGATTTCAAATATCTTAATAAAGCATGTCCAAAGGATGACTTCCCACTTCCAAACATCGATACTATAGTTGATCTAATAGTTGGCCATGCCATGTATTCACTAATGGATGGTTTTTTTGGTTACAACCAAATCAAGGTTGCACCTGAAGACCAGGACAAAATAACTTTCACATGTCCATGGGGGAATTATTGTTGGAACGTCATGCCTTTCGGTCTAAAAAATGTTGGGGCTACATATCAAAGGGCTATGACTAAAATTTTTCATGACATGATGCATACATTCATGGAAGATTATGTAGATGATATATTGGAAAAGTCATACACAAGAGAAGGACATCTTGAAGTATTATCCAAAATCTTTGCAAGGTTAGAAAAGTTCAAAGTTCACCTCAATCCTAAGAAATGTGTTTTCAGAGTCACATCTGGAAAACTCTTAGGATACATAGTGTACAAAAAGGGAATTGAAGTAGATCCTGCCAAGGTATGAGCAATAATGGAAATTCCTCCACCGAGGAATATTAGTCAGTTGAGGTCATTATAGGGACGACTTCAATCTATACGAAGGTTCATCGCACAACTGGCAGATAAAAGTCTACCTTTCACACATATATTGCATAAGAATGTTCCTTTCAAATGGGATGACAAGTGTGAAATGGCCTTTCAACAGATCAAAGTACCTAATGAATCCGCCAGTTCTAGTACCACCAAATCTGGACAAACCACTAATCTTATATATTTCCACAACAAAGACATCTTTGGGGGCATTATTAGCATAGGAGGACTCTACAGGAAAGGAATGTGCAATCTATTACATCATCTGAATGCTAACAGGTCATGAACTCAACTACACTTTCATTGAGAAAGCTTGTCTAGCAGTAGTATTTTCCTCAGAGAAGTTTCGATACTACATGTTAACTCATACAATCAATCTTGTTGCAAAGATTGATCCAATCAAGTATCTATTAAGCAAGGCTACATTGATAGGAAGGCTAGAAAAATAGGTTATGATCCTAAGCGAGTTTGACATCCATTATGTTGATCACAAAACAATCAAAGGACAAGTTATCGTTGATCAACTAGTTGAAGCACCACTACAAGCAGAGTATCCCATGCACATTGAATTTCTAAATGCTGATGTCTTCACTGTAGAATCAAAATAGCCATGGTCATTATATTTTGATGGTTCTTTCACTCAACATGGATCGAGGGCAGGCATACTCTTTGTAACCCCTCAAGGACATACCATTCCTCAGTCATATAGGCTAATGTTTCCATGCACCAACAACATATCCGAATATGAAGCTTTAATCATGGGACTCAAGATAGCATTGGAATGGAGAATCATAGAAGTACAAGTCTATGGTGACTCATAGTTAGTCATTAATCAGATCAATGATTATTATCAAACCAAAGATGACAAACTGTTTCCATATAAGAAGACGATTGATGATTTCAAGAAGTACTTCGTAGATATCATGTTCATACAGATTCCAAGACTTGATAATAAGGCAGCTGACGCCATGGACACGATCACATCATTGTTGCAACTCCTAGAAAAGCAGGCTTGCTATGAATTTCTGGTGGAACAATCATTTACACTTGCCTATGACACACCTGAAAGCCAAATCATTTTCCACTTAGTAGGATCCAATTCACCTTGGTATGGAAAGATTTATGCCTACCTAAAATATGACATCTTACCACCTAACTTATCACGTAACCAAAAGTACAATTTTATCCACCAATCCTCTTGCTATACTCTTATCGTTGACACCCTCTATCACCGCAGTCTTGATGGTACTTTACTTCGATGTCTCGAACGTGATGAATCTGACAAGGCTTTACAAGAAGTTCATGGTGGAATTTGTGGTACTCATTCAAGTGTACTGACCTTATCCAAGAAATTGATTAGAATGGGGTTCTACTGGCCTACAATGGAAAGAGAGTTGTTCACTTTTGTGAATAAGTGCTCAAAATGTCATATTCATGGGAATCTCATTCATGCTCCTGCACAAGAACTAAAACTATTCACGCCGACCTAGCCTTTCTCTTAATGGGGGTTAGATCTAGTTGGAAAGATTCATCCTTCATCATCGAATGGAGACAAGTTCATCATCACAGCGACATAGTACTTTACCAAGTGGATTGAGGTAGTACCTCTTAATAAGGTTACCTACAAACAAATCTCATCATTCATACTCAACTATATTATTTGTCGATATGGCATTCCCAACTTCATTATCACAGATAATGGACGACTGTTCAAGAACCAGGATGTTGATGAACTTTGTGAGAGATTCCATATTCAACAAAGATATTCAACACTGTATTATCCACAAGGGAATGGCCAAGCAGAGGCCTTAAATAAGACTATATAGAAAATTTTGAAGAAGACTGTGAATGATGTAGGGAAAGATTGGCACGCTCAACTCAATCTCACATTATGGGCCTATAGAACTAGCATCAGAATGCCAATAGGAGCAACATCGTATGCTCTTGTCTATGGAGTAGAAGCCATATTACCTCTAGAGGTTGAGATTCCATCACTTAGGGTATCATTGAAGGGTCTCACAACAAATGATGAATACAAAGTTTCCCAACTACAAGAGTTGGAACTCCTCGATGAGAAGAGACAATGAGCAAATGATCATTTGAAAGTGTATCAACAAATGATGTCTCGCAGCTATAATGACAGAGTCAAGCTACGTACCTTTTAGTTCAGTGATCTTGTTTTGAAGAAAAACCCATGAAATCAGCAAGACAGAGAGAAGAAAGAAAAGTTTGAACCAAATTGGTTGGGTCCGTACGTGGTCATAGCATTATACAGTTTGGGAGCATACAAATTATCAACATCATAAGGGGACTTGTTTGATGAACCCATCAATAGTATGCACTTGAAGAAGTATTATGTCTGAAGCAATTATCATCACGCATAAAAGTCCTTAAAAAAATAACAAAAAAAATCTGAAAAAGTCCTGAAAAAAATAACAAAAACAGCAGAAAAAAGTCCTAAAAAAATCTATAAAAATTAGAAAAAGTCCTGAAAAAATCTATAAAAATAAGAAAAAGTCCTGAACAAAAAAAAATCGTCATAGGGTGAAAACCTAGCAACAAGCAGTCTATTGACAAGAAACATACAACATCATAATGCAATTGTCTGTTTGCATTTTGCCATCATTTTCCTAGAGCGATAATGTCTTACCATGGCTTGATCATTGTACATATTCATTTTAGTAAGTTGTGCCAATACTGGGGGAAAGCATTAACATACTGGGAACAATCAACTTTCAGAGTTTACCAAAACAGCTAGACAATGACATAACATCCAATCTTGTGAACAAACAATCAAATCACATGAACAACTATCCAATCATTGATCCATATCATAGTTTTTCAGCAAATCTCATATCATGACTCATATATGGATGATATAAAATCTGAATAATGTTTGAAATAGCAGTACTATATTTTAAACAATGGTTGTTTGAATTTCGATATCATCCCTCTGGAGCACACTCGATGATGTACTGAACTAGAGTGGCTAGAAAGAGAATGATTTTTCTTTGTCTGATGTCTTGAGATTGACTATCAATCTAGTGCAAATATGTCGTGAGACATGATTTTCAAAGCATATAATTAATGAAAGTTCCAAATTTGCATCAAAAAGTGGTTAATCTTTGTCTGTTTATGCAAGAAATGATCAGGTCATCTTGGTTCAATTATACCTTGATGCTTGTGCTCACTTGATATATCAAAAATCATGAAAGTTGTACTCAGGTCATCATTGGTGCTAATTTCCCCTTTGATGCTTGTACATACTTCCAACATTTTAAAACAGTCTATGATGATTCAAGAATGCTAACAAAGGGCTCAAAAAATGGTTGGTTTCATTTCATTTACATCATTGTACATATCTACATATTGGATTTGTATTAGAGTTTTGAAAGGATGAACAAAAGCATCAACGGCTATCATGTCTCTTTGGACTATTTGTGGAGGACATTCAAACATTTTTTTCATTATCATCCTCATCATCATTTCATTAATCATTATAATTTCATCTAGGTCCTATACATATCGTATAGTTTATCATTTATTCTTTATTCATCCATCATTATGCATTATCATGTCATTTATCAATTTCATTACAAATCATTGATCATTCTCATTTTATATCATCTTCGTTTTATTGCATATCATTTGAATCCTTTATCATTATCATAACATTCATTTATCCATTAGGTATTTCATATCACTTTCATTTTCATATTATCTATCATCTTCATCTCAATACCATCTTATCATTTTTATATCCATTTCATTTTCATATATCATCATTTCATAATCTATTTTATTTCACTTATCATTTCATTTCATTATCAATTTATCATTATCATTTAATCAATCATTTCATCATCATTTCATTACATTTCATTATCAATTTATCCTTATCATTTCCTTATCATTTAATTAATCATTTCATCATCATTTCTTCATCATTTTATCAACGTTATCATTTCATCGATCATTTTATCATCATTTCATTATCATTTTATCATCATTTCATTTCATTATCATTATCATTTCATCATCATTTCATTACATTATCATTTATCATTATCATTTTATCATCATTTCATTACATCATACATCTAATTATTATTAATCATGTTCATTTCATCCCATTATTTATCATTTGTCACATTACATTCATATCATATTTTTCAATCATCTATCATTTTCATATCATTTATATATCATATCATTTTGCCATAACATTTGACCCATTTCACATATCATTTCAAATCTTTTCCTAAATCATATACATACTATAAATTCATGATGCATCTCATAAACACAACATCCATTTTTCATCACATCATCATTTTTCTTACATTTGCAAGATCCAAAAACAAACATTTTATGCATACATTACATTTCCACATCATTTTTCATAAACATATCATATATCTCATTGCACACTTTCATAATCAACATCCTAGGACATCCACCTACATGACATCATTAGTATGCATCACAAATCATCATCATATCATGAATCATCCTGCATATGATATTAGTCATCAAATCAATACTACATCATGCATAAATACATGCATATCACATCATCACATCACAAATGCACATCACCAAAACTCATCACCACTGCATATCATCGCTCATCAAAAATACATACAAATGTCCAAAGTCTAATGAAATTGAACAGTATAGAGAGATACATGAGATATGATAAAAAACAATGTACATGCTCCAATACATCAATAATACTGCATCAATAAATCAATGTTGGCTAGTAGAGCCCCCTGATGGAGTTGGTCTAGTGGATGGTGGCCTGCCACTACCCCCTATGTCAGGATTCTATCGAGGCCCTGTAACCCCTCTGTTGTGTGTCATTGTTCGTGATCTACTCCTAGTCCTACTATGGGACCAAGGGTAAGGCTCTCTGTGGCTGAGAGGGCATAACTCCTCATATCTGATTCGATAATGCTCAACCTCCCTACCAATCTCGAATCCCTCTGCAATGGCCTCTCACAAATATGCACTCTCAACAGTTCCCATGAGTCTTTGAGCAACACCCTCTACCTCTACTACCCTTCGTCTAAAATAATCCCTCTCTACTATCAATTGGGCCACCTGTGGGTCTAGGGCAGGAGGAGGTACCTATGCCTGTGCTTGTGCCTGTGCAAGTTGTGCCTATAATTGCTCTGTTAAACTCTGAGCCTAAGCCAACTGGCTTTGCAACTGCACCTACTACCCCTGAAGCGTATGTACCTGGGCCTACAGAGTGTCTATCTACACCTGCTGTGCTATAGAGGAAACCTTGATCATTGTTTGTCGTCTAATACCATACCACACCCTCTGCATGATCTGAGCACTACCCAAGATATCTGTCTGATGCCTCACTGGCCTCTGCTCCTCCCCTCCGCCATCTCCGTCGTCATCCCCATCACCATCATTTGAGCTCTCCTCATCTCCACTCTTTGCCTCCTCTCCACTCTCCACCTCCTCTCCACTCTCCTCCTCCTCATCCCCTCCACCCACCACCTGCTCTCCCCCTGCCACATCCTCCTGTCTCCTACCCCCTGGCTATTGTGCCACCAAAATGGGCATTGGCTCATCTAGGCATGTCAAATGAGGGAATGGGTGTGTGTGAAAATAAGCAGCATACTCATCTGACATCCCTGCATCAGTAATATCTGGCCTGTAATCCCATGCCTCGAGCTGTAAACTAGTATACTTTATATATGCTACCTAATATGAAATACATGGCCCCCATCCAAGATTATCCCTATGCCCCCCATAGTGAGCAATGCCCTGAGGCATCCCCTTTGTATATCCATAATGTCTCTGTACTCGCAATGCCAAAAATCTCTCTATGATAAATGGGGTCCACCCTATCAGATACCGGGGCATACATACAAATGGCATCTCCTGATGATCAGTATCCCACCCCTCACAATTTGTGTATGGCTTCCATATCACTACATCAACATCGTCAAGAGTCCATCGCCAGTACTCCAACTTGCCTAGCTTGGGCTGGACAAGTTCACTAGAATATGCATACACATATGGCCTACCTGGTGGCCTCACTCTCAAACAAAGTGGTCTCGTAATCACAATATGTTCCCATGCCCAGATCTAGAGCAGGGTAACACCACAAGACAAACTAGATGATTCGTTGTATACTACCTGATGCAAATTGTGGTATAAATGAGCTAACATAAAAATCCCCCAAGCATATCTCCACTGCTAACCTATCATCAACTCAATGATCCTCCCCCACCCAACTGATAATCCCTTTGATCGGCGGTCCAGAAAAAGGAAGACTCCAATGAATGCTCCCAAAATGGCAGGTAAGGTCAGATATCCCCTAAAATATGCCCATGGCACCCAATACCCTGCTATCTAAGCATCCCCAAACACCCTCCTAAGTGCATCTGTACCACCTAGCTCCTTGTGGTCATAAACCACAAGAGCACCTACCACTAGAATCCCTAGAATCCTGTATACATCCTCGAGGGTCGTGGTCATCTCACCCATTGGAAAATGAAAGGTATTATGCTTAGAATGCCACCTCTCTGCTAGTGCAATCAACAGTCCCCTGTTGACCCGAATCGGTGGCATAGATAATAAAGGTCCCAACCCACATCCCATTATCAACTATACATCTACAGGTGTTAGATCTCGTATTTGATCCCACCCTACAAGGAAGCGCTCTCTGATCTGGAGGTTTTTGAAACCCTCTTTTTTTTTGTCATCACAAGGACAATCAATCATACTCATATCATTGACCCATATCAACATGATCTATCTACTTCACATCATACAAATCAATCAGACTCGTATCTATCTATCAGTGAACCATATCAAGTGTTCTATTTAAGTGACTCCTATCATGAAATCAATGCTAAATCAATATCAAATCAATTTACTCTATCGACATCTACTATTTGTTTTCTATTGCATAATGAAAATTTATCAAAAGTCATATCAAACATCTATTGTTTGTTTTCTAAAGCAAAGTTATCAGACAATCTATCATTTATTCTACTCTTTGTTTTTCGTTCAAAGGGAAACAAAGTTATCAGCTATGTACTCTTTGTTTTCTATTTTGAAACAAAGTTATCAATACATCATCAGATTTTCTATCAGATTTATCCATATTAGCATGATGACAAGACAATTTCTCTATCTATTGACCAAAGAAGCAATCTACATAATCATTTTCATCACAGTGCATTCTGCCTAAATTTCCTAGATGCGCTAATCTACGGCCTCTATGTGCTAAAACCCCAAATGCGCTAAAATTCCCCCCATATGTGCTAAATCACCATATGCACCATTTTGTGCCCCAAATGTGCTGAAGTTTTTCTTCTATGTGCTATTTCCCTATATGTGTTATAACCCTATGCGTATGTGCCATTTCATCCCCCAAATGCACTAAACCCTATATGCGCTATTCTATTTCCTATATGCACTACAGTTCTAATTTCCTATTGGCCTCCTATATGCACTATTTCACCTATCAAATGCGCTAAACTGTCAAAACCCTACAAGCGCTAAATTACACCCTATATGCACTAAAATAAATTTTAAAAGCGCTAAAACTGCTACTCTATGTGCTAAAATGGATTGTTAAATTCCAAAACCGCGCTAAAATGCATCAAAATTCAATTCAAATAGCAAATTCTCAGCACAAAGAGGGTTGAATCAACTCATCGATGGTCCATACGCAATTGGTCTCTAGTATCGGCGAGCCCGCTCAAATCTATGTCGGTGGTACGGAATCTCCATCTCGCCAAGTCAATGTTAGAGCACAACATCACTAAAGTCAAAAGGTGAAAATGACTTGCCCTTTTTAGCTTTTAAAGGTCAACCAAGGTGGTTTTTTTGCGGCATTTTATTTTTATTTTTATCTTTTTCTCAAACTTTGACTTTATTTTTCAAACTGGGGCATCTTTTAATCAATTATCGTGAGCTATATCACTGCATCCCTCTCATCATCCGAATTTCATCATCAAATCAACATTTTTCTCATCATCAGTGATTTACCTCCCGAGGGGGCATAATCAATATCAACATCTTTCAATTAGAAACATATCAGAGTCAAATCAAAACGGCATATCAGGCACTTTTTTTTTATCAAAGGCATATCAATTAAAATTTTCCAATTAGGGACAAAATCAAACGCAACAGATTTCAAAAGCAGAAATATTTTCTTTGAAGCAATGTGTTTCACACATCACTTCAAAGAGGGGAAAAATGTATATGCATAAAAATGGTCATGTCTAATTAATCCTGGCATTTAATTAAATATCTATTATTTAATTAATTTCTTTCTTAATTCCTCTACATATAAATAAATTTTATTTATTTATTTATATCGTTCACCTACTTTATTCTTCCACTTTAATTAAATAAATTTATTTTATTTAATTACCGCTTTCTTAAGTCCACTTAATTAATTAAATAAATATCATTTTTTATTTAACTTAATTATCACATTTAAGTTTAATTAAATCTTTGATTTAATTGAATTTAATTCCCTTTCTTCTAAATCAAATATTAATTAAATATGCTTATTTAATTAATTCCACATGTCACTTTCCAAATCTTAATTAAATATTTTTATTTAATTAAGAAAATCTTCCATGTCACCAATAAATGAATAATGAATTCAATAAATTCATTATTTATCTTCAAAATCTTTTCTCAAATCTCACAAAAAGATGGTTTTTACAATTCATCTTTATCATCTCTCATGAAAGAGGAAACAAATCTTGCTTTCTGTTTTTCTTCTATTTTTCTCTCTAGTCTTCTCCATCTTCGACCATTCGATCTGCCAGAATTATCACAAACTGTTGATCACATCAGCCAATCAGAAGCTTTTGAAAACTCTATAAATATCACTGCAAATACAAGCATTGGTTACAACACACAAACACAGATAAATACATACATGCATTAGAGATAGAAGATTAGCATTTTAGCATTATCAGCTTTAGCATTCATAATTTTACATTCTACCAATCATGTTTAGCATTCATAGCATTTTAATGATATCTTAGCATAGCATGCATTCATCTTTAATCTCATTCTCTAGGAAGACTATTTGTTGAGCCTAGCATACAATCTGAGAGCAAGTTGGAATCAACAAAAACACTGGAGATAGAGGACGATAAGATGACATCAAGGACAGAAGACTGAGTTTGCATTCCTTTTATTTAATTTTATTTTTTGATATAATGTCTTATTGGTGTGTTTGATTTATTTATAATCTACATTTATTTGATACACTTAAAATCGATCACACACTAACAAATGATAACAATCTAAACAACTAGCAAAAAATGATTTAACAATATGAAACACTTGAAAGAAGGTGCTCTGGAACTTCAAACACTCAACTCAAAGACTACAGACTCAGCTACAACCTGCAAGATTAGTCTTAATAGAATTACACACATGAGAGTAAAATTCAATTCCAATTGTTATCTACTAAATTAAAGTACATAATTAAAAGTAAAATACTTATCTATCTAATCTAAAACCCCTTGAGTGGCCAGCTCTTGGGTGCTCCTACACGTAGCTCAGATCACATACACTGGTAACTCCAAATTACTTCACTCATAGAACTCCATTCACATTATTCAATAACTCCAAAAGTGGTGGGAAAAACTAATTTTATTCATATGAAAAGTGTAACTTAGAAAACATAGTGATAGCATAACGATATTCTTCCGTATATTATCAATTTCAACAATTACATATTTATATAAGAGTAGCTAACAAAATCCTACTTTTTAGTGATAAAGTATTCAAATGATTGTAAAAAACTAACAGACTTTAAAGCCCATGACATGATATATTAAAGAGGCTCGACACGAGCCATAAAGTCTTTAAAACTGAAAATAACATAACTATAAAAACTCAGTCCATCATGTATGCTCCTAAATTTTTGGTGCCCATTCACTTGTCTTCAATGGTTTTGAAGTCTGTGTTAAACCTCTTTGACTAGGATGGTAACCGATTGTGGGAGTTGACATGTGGAATTCTAAAAAACTAAACCATTAAGTCAATGCAAATTATCTTATTTCGACTAATTTCAAGAAATAAAGATTGTACGCTTATTCACAAAAAGAAAGCAATTACTTATCCTAAATACAATTAATTGGCAGGGTAATGATGGCTGAAAGATGTGAGGTCAAGTATTTAGTCCATTATATTGATGAGGTTATTTTTACCTCATCACTCTGCACCACCATCTATCCATCATTCACATCCTTATCATAGCTAGATATTATGAGGTACCATGAACCCTTTAGCACTACTTGGCATATTCCAAAGGTCAGGTTGTCCTGTCTTTATCGAAGTAGTTTAACATGTCACACTAGGGGCATTTTGTTATGATTCATATTGGGTTCTTCTATATCTTGAGGTCATCGGAAATCTTATCTCATCAAAAATCCAAAAACATTTGCAAAATCATGTACAACTAAAATCCAAAAACATTCAAAAAATTGTAAAGGAAAAAATCCAAAACATCCAAAAAACATCAAAATCCCTAAAAGGGTCAAAACATCAAAAAATCCAAAAAGTGGTACCTTTGTCGAACTACGTTGTCTCTGAGCTTGAATGTAGGAGAGGAAATCATTGATGTACCCCTGAGACACCCTAGATCAGTCCTTTAGGATTATGTCATAATAAAATGACATCTTTCTATTGGAATCAAGCAATACTAAGAGGGGGGTGAATCAGTGTTGTGCAATTTTTAACTTTATTAATCTGATCAATAAAGTGTTGATAACATTCAACCAAAATAAAAATGCATGCACATAAGAAAAATAACCACAACACCATAACACATGGATTTTTTACGTGGAAACCTTGTTATGAGAAAAACCACGGTGGTGGTTAATCCAAAATATCATTCTGAGTATACTCAAAATGAAAGATTAGAAGATGAGAATACACTTGCATTCAAGCACACTACCTAGAGCTCACTGCTCAAAAACTGAAAGGCTTACTGCCTTAAAAAAGTTTGGAATACTTCCAAAGAGTTTGAACTAATAAAGTAGCATCTACCAATGCCTGATTACAGTTTCAGTTAGGCTCAACAATTGAATTCAGGACCTTCTGACTGATTCTGCTCTATTCTGCTTCAATTCACACCAAAAATCCTTAATGGACAAAAGAAATTGTGCATAATCGCTCTACTAACCTTTTGACATTCACAACATACATCAACTCACATCAAACACACACCAAAATGATATAATCGATCACTTATATATATCTGCCACTAAGAATTCAATTGCTACATGTCGGCTTCAAAAAAATAAGAAAATATTCACAAACATTCAGCTCAAATCTTCCATAATATTCAATGTGTATCCACAAGAGTCGACCACAACATAGTGAGGACCCAAACCAAAATGTTCAAACACAAAAATACTTAAACAATAACTCCTCAAATATCCATGACACACCATATTCACCAATTCGGCCTCCAAATACTGATGAACATAAAATTAGTTCACCAGACCTTCTAACTTCCACCCAAATTGATATGAGGCATCAAGATTTATAGATAACACATATTATCCATCAAAAAATACTCCCTGAGATCCACAACATAAAATAATAACTGAAAATCTGCATATGAATCGAAGAATGCGAAGTTATCGGATGCTTTGTTCTAACTAAACAGATAACTACAAATCTTCAATCTGTCTGTCGGTATGAGAAAATTTCAATGCGCGGATTGACTAGTTGACAAGGGTTTCCATCAATGACAACACCAAAAAACATGTGCAGTGTCTCTTGCCAATACTTTCATATATTCATATCTTCATCTTGTAAATAGGTTCAGTCAGTCAAACTACGTGGTATCTGTGTGTATAATGTAGGCAAGGCTTATCTTTGATCAACCCCTGAGACCCCTAGGATAGGTTCTTGGTTGAAATCTTTGAAAACCCCAAAACATCTAAATATCAGAAAACACAAAAATATTTGAAAAACTAGAAAATACCAAAACATTTAAAAATGGAAAATCCAAAAACAATAGAAAATATTCAAAAGACCTTAAAAAGCCTCAAATATCTCAAAAAACCCTAAACAACCTTAGAAAACTTGAAAATCCTAAACATTCGCATAAACTTTCAAAAAGACCAAAAACAGCCTCAAAACACTTCCAAAGATACCAAAAACATTGAAATATTCTAAAAAAATCCAAAACCACCCATCCCTTCTCTCTTTCACCCACAATAAACCTTCACCCATAATAAATTGATCGTCACCTTCAACCTTTGGTGAAACAAGTAGAAAACAAGCAAAATAAGTCATAAAGTGTGAACCTAAATGTCAAAATATAAAGTCTAAATCATAGGTAAATGCATCCTTGGAGTTTATATCAATGGCTATTTTTAGCATCATCATCCTAACATCAAACAACTTCTGATCAACATGTCCCAAGATGTATCCTTCCTGCGATGGACATCAGTATCATAAATCACTTTAGCTATACTTAAACTAGGCAAGAGATATAGATAAAACTAACTGTTTGTCTTTGATCTTTTCTTATGATTTATCTTAATGACCCATTTCGAGGACCTATCGATGATGTCTATCAAAAAAAATTAGAGAGAAAGGAATGGGGCATTGATCATTATCTTTCATTTTTTGTGCTTGTGGATACTCTTGCAAAATAATCTTGGCACATACTTGCTTAGTTGTGTGTAAGAAGGTTGTTTAGGTTATGTTGTTGACTATTGTGTATGCTTTGGTCCAATATATTTTAAGCTTCTAACTTACATTCCAATGAGGTTTCCGTATGTCAAGGTGTGAACAAGAACCATCCTATCTATTTTTTGAGTCAAATTCCATTACACTAGATACAATGTCGTCCTGGTTATCAATACCTTAATGCATCATGTCTATGTGTTATATTAAACAATAAGGAACAATGGAAATCCCAATCCTGAAGAGTGAGCATCTCATCATCCTACATCTTCATTTTGCATTGTCTCGTCACCATCTCTAACAAAGTCTCAATGGATCAAGGAATTGTTGGATCTTTTGAAGCAATCATCGAAATCAATGGTCATTCATTCTTTATTCTTCTATCTTATCTTCGTGCTAGCCTATTATCATGACAGTCAACAAAAACATCATCAATGCATCCACCATGCATCTAAAAACCATCATCATACATACATCTCATAATCATAGCATAATCATAGCATCCATCATCATAATCATTGCATATCACATCATACATTTTTCATTATCATTATACATTTGTTATTATAAGCATCTTAAATCATTTCATATCATGATAATTTGCATCCATACATCCATATGCATATATCATCATCATCATAAAATTGCATAGAAAACACAAAAAGGAATACATCCACATCATTTGCATCCATATCATATAATGATCAACACATATCATATAGACATAAGTAGAGTGCATCCATACATAATATAAGCATCTCATATCATCTGCATCCATAAACATGAAATAAGATTAACACATCATGAATCATCTATAGTTGTATCATATATATATCAAAAAATGAATGACATGGTACAAAATATGGATCAGTGTATGTATAATGATCAAAAGTACAATATCCACAAGGATATCAAAGAGCCCATGAATGTATATTTGTGATAAAGAATCGGGCAACAAAATAAAAAAAGTGTCTATACATAATAGCTAGCCCTGATGGTTGCTACCCTCTTCATCCTACCTCTCTGGCTAATCCTCTGCTCTTGATCATGAATCATTACGCTACGAAAAATCATGCTTTCTAAGTGTTTTTGGTACATCTTGGTGGTAATGCTGCCTATAATACA
This sequence comes from Sequoia sempervirens, assembly GCA_007258455.2. Taxonomy (NCBI): domain Eukaryota; kingdom Viridiplantae; phylum Streptophyta; class Pinopsida; order Cupressales; family Cupressaceae; genus Sequoia; species Sequoia sempervirens. The sequence continues at coordinate 5,944,945 of VDFB02000003.1, forward strand.
TAGCCTTTGTAATGGCCTCTTTGTACAACCTTTTTGAAACTGTCTTACCATGAGTGGCCACCATCATAACCTCTATCTGTGGGTGCCAGGAAATCTCCTGGTCTCTCTTCGGTCATGGCCTATACCTGCTATAATGCCTGATCTCTCTTAGTCGTAATGACAACCACCTATTTCCATGCATGATCCCACTCAATAGTAATACCCGAAATCTGTTGGTGGGCCTGATCCCACTCACTAGTCAAAGTATGCACCTGTTGTTGTAGTTGTTGAATTTGTGCATCCCTAGCATTTAGTGGTGGTGGTGGTGGTGGTGCTACCTGATGTTGTGGTCCTTGTTGTACAGCTAGAGGCTACTAAGGAGGCTATTGTCCAATTAGTGGAGCCCCAAGAACTTGACCATCCTATCCATCTTGGCCACCCTATCCTCTGCCTTTAGCCCCCTGCCTCTGGGCCTCCCTCGTGAAGGAGCACTTGTTGGATCTGTCAACCGTTGTGGAGGTACGAACTAGGCATCATATGCATGCATAGTCTATGCTACCGCCTAACCCTGATCATAGGCCCAAGGCTAAGTCGCTAACTATCTAAATCTCTCAACTACCTTGGGAGTTGGAATGGTTGGTCCCCATGTGGGAACCTCTCTGGCCAACCTAGCAAAAATAGCCATGTACCCATCATCTGGCCTATCCTGGACCTCTCCAAACTACCAAGCCACCCTATCTAGCAATATCGCTCAATAATGGTGTGCTTGTGACCTTGCATGTATCAAGTCTTCCTAGAAAATTATAACTAATGTACATCATCAAAACATGGTGGCATCTATAGCCGCAGGCACCATCAAAAAACTGTCATATCATTAATGACCCATCGCCAATACGGGAGCCCAATCTATCTAGTATGCCTCAAGGTAATAGCACCTTTGTACTGCTAGATCATAGGATCATTTGGCTTGACGTCTTCCATTTGAACAATAGGTTGAAGCACAACAATATGCTCCCACGCCCAAATGTGAAGCAGAGTCACCCCTACGCCAATGGCTCTCCCATCACAATAAAAAAAATCATGCATGTCACGATAAAGTGAGGCTAGCATCACTGGCCCCCACATAAAGAGTGTCCTCCTATAGAGCATCTGATGCCATGCCAAACCCCATTTTGGGCTGAATCCTCTGTTGCATTTGTTAGGAGCAACCAAACCTAAAATAATGGATGCAATGATCAATCTAATGTGGGCACATGACCTCTATACATTTCGAGCTTGATTTGTGATGTCACCAAGGTGATGTCCTCAAGCTCCATCACCTCATGATAGGCGTCAATTCTAGAATCAACATCATAGATCACTTGATTTCCATGAATCGACAAATGAAGGATCCCCAAACATCCTCCAAGGTCACCATCGCCTCACCTGTCAGAAGGTGGAATGATGAAGTCTCACTATGCCATCTCTTGCACATAGCGATCATTATAACAAGATGTGTCCCAATGACGGGTGCATACACAACATACCAGAGGCCGATCTCTCCTAGGTACTCCTAGTGCAACTCTGACAGATCGCTCAATCTCTCCAATAAGATGGGTTTGTTCTCTCGCAACATCAGCGGTGGAATGACCTCCTACATCCATGAAGCGCACAACATCAGGAAATCGAGGAAATTTGACTCAATTTGAAATTTACAGCTCAAAAATCACAATAGTGTCTCTATCTTCGATAGCGTCACTATATTCAAATTTCAAATTGTGATGCCTAAAAGCATTTAAAATTACAAATCACAACATGCGTCACCAAACACACAGGCATCAAATTTTAATCTTTAGCAAACCCTAACCCTAATTTCTAAATCAACATAAGCATCACTATACAAGTATGCATTGCACTTTAAAATTAGAAACCCTAATTTTAAATCATGACTAGCGTCGCTATATACATATGTGTCACTATAATTCATTTTATCTTCGCTGATTTTATTTTGGGCATTGCTATATTGCGACGCCGCCAAAGTTTAAATTTCAAAGCGTAATAAATGCATCCAAAAGTCAAATTTCAAATCAAGTTTGGAGTTACATACCGGTGTTCCTATGCCTGGAAGCCACTGGAACTCTCGAACTCAGTCAGAGATGTGCCTGGGAAGCTCTCAGCATGCCATTTCATTAGAGGATCAAAGCTCAAAATAGAAAGAATCTCTTAAGTGTGAATGCACAAATGAATTGAAAGTGACCCTTCTTGGCTTATTTATGCTAGAAAATTAGGGTTTTTTTCCCTAATTTCACCTTCAAGCTAGGGTTTATCATCATTTTCACCAATTTTTCCAATTTGAACCTAATTTTGCATCATTTTTTGCATTTTTGGCATAATTCTTGCATCCCGGAGCCTTTCTGGACCCTCAAGGCATCTTTTATTCTTTGAACCAAAGCAACAAGTACCTCGCTTCAAAGAGGGGAAAAATGTAGACACTAAAAAATATCTTGAATGATCTCATACACTCAAAAAAAAATTACTAGCATCATTTCCTCTTTAAACCCATTTTCTTTTCACTTAATTGATTAAGTTAGCCTAGCTATTTAATTAATTACATCAGTTTCACCTATTAACCTAATTCATCGAAATTGGGTTAATTCATCCCCCTTCAAGCTAACATTTCATCCTATTAAATTAAATAAATCGAAACATTTAATTTAATTCCCCAAGTTATTTAATTAAATATCATTTCATCTCTCTCCCCCCATTTATTAAATTATTTAATAAATATCACTTTATTCCTCCAAGTCCCCTAATTGCATAATTAAATCTTGTTTAATTAGCAATTAAACTAATTTTCTTCTAAAAAGGGGAATATTCCTTATCCCCTTTTTCCACAATTAAGAATTTCTTTTAATTTTCAAAATTCCTTTTATCCTCACCCAAATGAATATTCCAAAAGAATATTCATATTCCTCCATCATTTAAAAAAGGGATATTTTCACTTAGATTCTTAAGCAAGTTTTAACCTTTAACCTTTTGAACAAGTCACCTTTGACCTATGTGTGCAGGTCAAAAGTGTGTTTGTTTGGATCAAATGTGAACCCTTGATTAAATTCCATCATGCATTCTCATCCATTGATGAGAATCCATGATCCATGTGTCTTCTTCCTTTCATCTTTGACTATTGATTGATCTTTTTTATCCCAACCCTCCATTTCTCACTTGCTTTCCTATAAATATGACACTATTTGGAGACAAATGGATCCATCTTTCAATTGCAAACTTATGTTGCTGAACTCACTTGCATCCACACTCATCTTTTACTCACTTTTAGCTTATTTTAGTTAATTTTAAGTTGCACAATAGCTTAGAGAATCCATTAATGGCTTCCATGCATCCATCTTAGTTTGTATATGAATTAGGGTTTCCATATTTTAGCTTAGAATTAGCTTAGATTAGCTTAGCAATTGCATAATTAGTTCATTTTTAGAATAAAATGATGTTAAATTAGCTTGCATCATGTTTAATTTATCATAAACTAGGTTTTCATCCATTTATCACAATGGTTTCATCAATTCTCTTACATAGAATTGATTGAAATAGACTCACTAATCACGAGATTGGAAAAGGGTCGTTATCCCACATCAACACGACACCAATTCCAAAACAGGATAAGTTTTAAATGGGTTAGAGTAGGATTTAACTATTTTATAGTTGGTGACTTTTAGTTTGTAAAAATGCTTAGTTTAATCTTTTCAATTTGAATGATCTTGTTTGGTAGATGTAGGTTTATTTGGGTAAATTATGCTTCAATTCATCATGGATTAAGTGTAATTAGCCCACACTGGCAATCCTCATCTCACAATATTAAATCTCTACAAAATGGTATCAACATACTTACTATGACTTAACCAAAGATTTTTGTGAACCTTATCTATGTTGATCTCCATCCCAAGAATATATTTTGTAGCCCCCAGGTCCTTCATATCAAATTTTCCAAAAAGTTGTGTATTGATCTCACTAATCATCACCTTGTTGTTACCCATAAACAACATATCATCAACATACAACATAATAATTAGAATTTGGTCATTAATAACCTTAATGTATACATTATGATCCTCCTCACTCCTAAGAAAACCCAACTTCAATGCAAAAGCATCAAACTTCTGGTACCACATCCTAGGTGACTTTTCAAACCATACAATGATCTCTTCAACCTGCAAACCAATTGTTCTTTTCCTTTCACAATAAAATCATCAAGTTTTCACATATAAACTTTCTCCTTAATATCCGCATGTAAGAAATCAATTTTAACATCGATTTTCTCTATCTCAAAATCACAAGTAGCAATAATAGATAATAGGAATCTAATAGAAGTTAATTTAGCAACAATAGAGAAAAATTCACCAAAATCAACTCCCTATCTCTAGGAGTATCCCTTAGCCACTAATCTATCCTTGTACTACTCTAACCAACCATCTACTCCAAATTTATTTTTAAATGCCCATTTGCATCCAATGGGCTTCCTTTCTTTTGGAAAACCAACAAGATCCTAGGTGTAACAACTATCCAAATCCATCATCTCCTCCTGCATGACTTGCAACCAAGACTGAATTTCCTCTTAAGAGAGAGGCTCCCTATAGGATCTAAGTTCATAATAAATACTCAACAAAGCAAATACACAATAGTAATCTGATTTGCTATACCTGTCAACTAGATTTCATTTCCTTGTAGACCTCCTCAATGTAGGAGTAATAGGCTCTACTTGTTCGTATTCTATGTGCTCATCCTACACATCCTTTGAACTATATGAACCCTCTTCTTCTTCTCCCTCCTTAGATCCATATGATTGTTCTTCCACATGTGTATCTTCCTGCTTCTCAATATTTGTCTCAAAGTGCATTTTCTTTGTCTTTTCTTTCTCCTTTGGTTGTTCTTCTCTTGAGTAAGCTGTAAACTCCCTAAAAATCACATCTCTAGAAAAGATCATTTTACCAGTTAGAGGATTCCAAAGCTTATAACCTTTTTCATTCTCACCATAACCAACAAAGATACATTTTTGAGATTTTGGATCTAGTTTAGATTGCTTCTCTTAAGGAGCATGAAAAAAATCCTCACAAAGAAATACCCTTAAGTGTGAAACAAAAGGCTTTCTACCTATCCACACTTCATAAGGATTTTTATCAACAAGAGTTGAACAAGGAGATATATTAGTCAAATAACAAGTAGTACCAACTACTTATGTCCAAAAGCATCTATCAAGATTAGCACCACTCAACACGCTCCTAGCTCTTTCCATCAAGGTTTGGTTCATTATTTTTGCTACCCCATTTTGTTGGGGAGTGTAAGGAGTATTCTTCTATCAAAAATACTTGCATGCTTACAGAACTAATCAAATTCCATAGAACAATAATCACCCCCACTATCAGATCTCAACACTTTTATCTTATAATTTGATTGCTTCTCAACTAAGGCCTTAAATTCCTTAAACTTAGTGAAAACTTCATATTTAGAATGTATATAATAAATCCATGTGTATCTTGAGACATCATCAATGAAAGAGACATAATACCAAGATTTACTCAAAGAGTCAACATCCATTGGTCCACATACATTTGAATGAATGATCTCTAATAATATCTTTGCCTTGTTAGTTCCATTAGGAAATGAAGATATATTCTATTTACCAAACACATAATGCTCACAGAAATCATTTTTTCAATAGAATAATCAGAAACACTATCAACCAACTTTTTATTAAGAGTGGTCTTAAGACCCTTTTCATTAGTGTGACCCAATCTATGGTGCCATAACATACACACATTTTCAGTGATAGTTACATTAGAATAGTTACATAAAGTAGAGGCATTTAGCCTAAACAAAGTATCTATTTGAGATTCTTTAGCTATCACCAAACTCCCTCTTACCAACCTACAACCAGACTAGTCAAATGTTACGTGCATTCCAGAATCATTCAACATGGATACTAAAAGTAATTTTCTCACAAGTACTAGAATATGTAAAACATCATCAAGGTGTAGAGGGGTCAAATTATCATCAAAAAGCATAAAAACACAAAGGAAATAAGCTTGAGAACATAGAAAATGTTATAACTTTTGATGACCCTCAAGATTGAGCTCCAAGATGCACCCTACTCTTGTTGGATTTGCTCTAAGTGTGGATGTGGATTTCTCACAATCACACCAACATTATCAGAGCCAATTTCATGATGAGAAATGAGAGGTTGAAGGCCCAATTTATTGATGCAGGAGCATCCAGCGGTGTAGGGAAATCTTGCATCACCCAAAAAAAATTGTTTTCTTTATTTTATTTAGTTTTTTTGAGTCCCATGATGGTACTTAAGGAGTATAAGACTATCAGGCATAAAAAATAGTGAAAAACTGTCACTTACTATTTTTAGTAAGTCAGCCTAAATGGGCTCGTATGGACATGAAAATTTACCCCAAGGAGCAGAGCTGAAACAACATTTCTAGTCACGAAAGAATTACCTCAATACCCTACACGGTTTGGGAGAAATTAAAGTTTTCATCCTAAGAAATTTCTCCAATGCAACTTAAAATTCATATATAAAACTTTAGAGGCTTGAAACAGCTCAAATTGTGGTCGAACCGACCTACAGTCAATTCATGTGTTGTAGAGCTCGTTGAGAGCTTTCCAACGATATGCAATAATAGAAAATCAGACACCCGGATCAAAAGTTATGGCCCCGTGAAGTTGGTCCTCTAAAAAGTGAATTTCATAAAAAATTCTTCCTAAGCTAGAAATCAATTAGCGAGACTTTTGGCACCAAAAAAAAAAGTGGAAATTTAAACTTTCTAGAACATTCTAGGGCGGTTATTAGGGAAAATAAAAAGGGTTAAGTGGGGGTTGTAGAAAGTGGCCCAAATAGTGCAGATTGTGGCTCTGAATAGTAGAATTTTTTTTTAGAGTTGATTTTGTTGTAATAAATCAAGCCCATGAGGTTGTAGGATGTAAGTTTTGAATCTATAATTTCATTTTTCTAAAAATAATTGAAAGTGAATCATTTTTTTGTCCCGCATCTTTTTTGTTGGTATCTATTGTGATTTATGTGGGTTATGGGCGGTGTGGCCCTTATCATTTATAGAAAATTGGAGGGAGAAATGGAGGGCTAAGATTGAAAGTTAATGAAGGGCCAGGATTGCTTGAGAATGTGATGCATGGATCAAGGTTGTGGCTAATTAGCATTGTGACAAGTGTCACAATTGAGTGTGAGGAGAGAGATGAGGTGTGTTCACACATGTTTGAGCACGCCTTAGGATGACAAGTCATTAAATTTTGGAAACTTTGTGTAAGATAGTGGAGGTAGGTGGGATTTATCTCATTAATGAGACAAGATGAGGGGATTGAGAATGAATTTTAAATTAGGAAATAATGGTAATGATGGGGGCTAGGATAGTTAATCAATGGTTAATTAGCTTAATGAGGTAGGTGGAGTTAATAAACCATGGGCTTATTAACTTGGGTGGAGTTAATAGTTGGAGAATGGGATAATGAAGGTTAGTGGGTTAATTAATCATGGATTAATTAACATAATGAGGATTAGAAGAATAGGGTATTTTAATGGGATCAATTAAATAATAAAAATTATTTAATTGATTAGAAGAACTATAGTTTTAGAAAATGATATAATTAATTAAATAAAATATTTAATTAATTATAAGAGGAAAATGGATCAATTAATTAAATAAATGTATTTAATTAATTAAAAGGGGAGGAATGGGTGAATTAATTAAATAAATATATTTACTTAATTAAGAGGAAGTGATGTTAGATTTAGGGTGACTACATTTTTCCCCTCTTTGATGCAGTATCCAAAGTGATACTACGTCAAAGAAGTTTAATTTTTTTCCTAGTGGATTGAAAAGTTAGTTAGGAGGTGATGCCCCCTTGAGAGGCTGACCAAAAAAGAGTTAGGAAAAATATTTTTGGTCAAGATCTTGAAAAAGGTGAGTTAGAATGATGCAAGATAGTGTAGAAGAAAAAGTTAGTAAAAAGTGGGATAAGAAACAGAGAAATTAGGCAGAATAGGGAGGGAGAATGGGACATTTGATGCATCTAGTATAGAAGTTAGGGTTGGGGTTGTGATTAAGATTTGATTAGGGTTAAACAACCTATAAATAGGCTTTGGGGGGCCCAAAAAGTCATTTTCAACATTTTATTGGTGGATTGAAGCTTAGCCGGCAAAGCGAAGCGATGGGGAGATTCCTCAACATACACACCATGCAGAGCAAGTTCGAGAGTATCAATGGTTGGAGGATGCAAGCGTGCTGGTATGTAGTCTATCCCTTAGTTTAGGCTAGGTTAGGGGGTTCAGGGTATAGGTAATTAGGGATTGAACTCAGAAAAATAGAAGCATTGTTTCATGAAACTACGCTTAAGGGCACAATTGTGGCACCTACATTAAAGGAAATAACGCTTGTGTTTCTATAGCGCCTACAATCATTTTTAGCACCTGTGTTGAAAAATGTGGCACCTGTATTTGGTGTGCATGCATTTGTCGCACATGTGTTCAACATGCATCGATGGGGGATTGGGTAAAAAGAAACGATGCTTGCATAATGTGGCACTTGCATCAAAACTTGGTGTGCCTGGGTCAAAATTTGTTGTGCCTATGTAAAGTGATGTTTAGTTTCAAAATTGATGCACCTATGTTCAATGAAATGGCACCTATGCCAAAATATAATAGAAACTACAAGGGTGGGTTAGTTAGGGAAGTAGGTAAATGGTTTGGATAGAAAGATTGATTGATGCAATGGAATCTTTCAAAACACTCAATCTTCTAGGGTACATCAGACCCAAACTCAAACCAACAAGGGAACTTCTATCCTAAACTCAACTTGGAGAAGATCAAATCACAAAACTTCAACACTTCATTATTCATTACACCAATTTCACTTATCAACTCAACAAAATCCATCAAAATCATTTGAAATTCCAAGGCTATCAACAAGCCAAATCATTATCAGACTTTAAAAAGTAGTTTTTCCATCATAAATCTTGTCAGAAACAAAGCAACAATCTACTTAAACTTTGAATCAAAACACAAAAACATGCACCATATCCCTCATCACTTCAGCTTACCTCTACAAGGAAAACAACCTCAATTCAATCATTCATACTACAAACCTTGTTCCATACCTCCAAATACTATAAACATAATTTTTTTTATATAACCAAACATATATTCACATAATACTAGTTTATCAGATTCATCTATCTTTTGCAGTCAAGACTTCATTATTGTTCATTAAGTAATCTTGCTCCATACATCAAAATCATCAACCTTCCTTAGAAACCTTAACCAAACATAGAGTCATCAATAATATCATCAAATTGGCAGTTACCAAGCACTTGATACCATTCTTTTCACTATTTTGATAAATTCTCTGTTTTGAGCAAACAAACCACTGTATTCTTAGTAGGTCAACATACCCTTAAATCGGGTATCAACATGCATTCTTATTTGATTCATCACAAACTATTACCACATCTTGGGACCCATTTTGACACTCATTCACATATCTAACTGCCACAATAGCTTGTTTAGTAACAATCATCATAAATATGGTTTGAACGCTGGTAGTGAGCCCTAATTAGTCCAAAATAAAAAATGAGGTATCCTTAAATCTTTACCTAATCACCAAATAACTTGAAAATTTCTTATTCCATGTCACCAAACTCAGGATTTCACCATTTTTAAGGATTGAAAGGCCCATTTAAACGCTACCCCACAAAACCCTATTGTTTTTCTTAAAGCAAGCCCTATAAATGAGGGTTTATTAGAAATACTCACTCCAAACCTTTACCTGCTCTACCACAGCTTGAAACATGTATAATTAATTTTGCATACACTACCTAAACCTTCATTTATCTTCAAATGCTTCATTTTCTTCAAACTCATACTTGGAGCCATGCTTTTTATGAGGAAAACCATTGTTTTCCTATCAGGACATCAACTTTCACTTTGAAATCTCTCCTTCCCCTACAAATATTAATGCACACACAACATCTACAAGACAAAAAGACTCTATACTATCCATCCCATCGACCAACTAAGCCTACATCGATGGCATGGGAGAATATTTCTCTAAGAGACTCTCAAAACAACTATTCTAAGATTGCAAGTTGAACTTGAAAGAATGTGCTCAACAGTTGTTTTACTCAATAGATTACCTTCAAATGGAAGTAAAAGAAAGCTAATACCCTATGTTACCTAAAACAAAGATATTCAAGACCCAAAACTACTATTCAGATTATGCAACTAGAGAAAAATGGAGAGGAAACACATAAACTTAATAAACAAGGTACTTTTATTGGTATATACACTTCAAGATTACAAATATTTGCTTTCTCTTTCCCTTTACATGCTTTTTAAATATTTTTCCAAACAATTAATTGACTTTAAAACTACCTCCTTCAACCCATCTCTTCATTTTCCCTCAAAGACTCTTGAACTTCTATTTTTTTGCTTTTTACCAATTTAGCATCTTTTACAATTTCTTTGCAATTTTGTTTTTTTCTCATCCTTTTGACCACCTAGAACCTATTTGAGACTCAATTAAAATTAAATAGGCCTTATCATGACCTTCTACAATGCCTTACAATAGAAAAATGCAAAATTTTCCTTTTAAGGACATTTAATGCCAAGGTGCTCCTGCACCATTGATGTTAGTGTGTGGCATGATGCAAGAGGACCTAAAGTTCCTTCAATCATGAGAGAGGAAAATGGAGATTATGGAGACACTTCGACAAAGATTGATGAATAGATGCACCCAACGGGGTTATATTTTGTCTCACGTATGCCTCGGATCTAATCACATAGAGAATTGATGACAACATTAGTAGAGCGGTGGCATAGAGATACGAGTAGTTTTCACTTGCCCACTGGCAAGGCTATTGTCACACTAGAGGACATGTGGTGGATTCTTCAAAAACCAATCTATGGAGAGCTAGTGGTATACCGTCTATAAGGGGTGAGATCCACACTACGGAGGATATTTGCATGCTGGGATTTGTTTTCTAGGGATGTGGAGCTGGACTTGGATGTGAGATTGGATGGCTGGTTGGATCTCTATCTCTTTGTAGTTGCACTAATCACATGTACTTTGATGCTAGATAGGAGGTCGTGGGGGTTCTCTATGGGCTAGGCAAGAGTGATAGAGTGTATGTTTAGTGAGGGTATAGTGTATGCAAGGGGGCAATTGTATTGAGATATTTGTATGAAGAGTTACATTATGTTGTGTACAGAGGAGGGCGAAGCTTAGCTATAGGGGTGATGCTCCTACATGTATGGGAATTTGAGCACATCACCATATTACATCCTATTTGTGACAGATAACAGGGGCCAAATATGCCTTATTTTTTCATGTATATAGGGTTTTGAAATCAACATCATTTGGGTGAGTTGGACCATTGGTGTAGGGTCATTGATGAGATGGATTCCTTCATCTGGTGACCATATATTGACTGTGAGGTATAGGAAGATGATCATCTATCTATGAAATATGTCCAGAGAGTTCACTAATTAATATGGCAAACTCTAACTATCATTGAGAGGTATCTTCCTATACAGGTATTATGATAGTTTGGATAGTGGAAGGGAGTTCCCCAAGTTGAGGTAGTTTTTGGATGGGTGGCTCATGAGAAGCATCAATGGGGTCGATTCATTGAGTATGGTATGGCCTACCAGAGCAAGAGGGACACACTAGTAGTGGATTGGGATATGAGGTTAGGAGTCACAAATGCAAGGACCACATGAGAGTATGATTCCTAGTGGGATAGTCATAGGCCCATTCAACATACCATGCCCCATGATTAGTTAGTTGTGGCAAAGTGTAGTAGTGATGAGAGCAGCAACATCGGGTAGGATGATAGTAGTAGCTTCGATGATGACAATAGTGATAGTGATGAGATTGATGGTGATGATGATGGTAATGATGAGGATGAGGGTGTTGGAGGCAAGGATGGTGAAGGAGGTGGTGATGAACAGGGTTGTCGCGTGTGATAGAGGGCTGAATATTTATAGGCTCAGCTTGATGCTATGGCACTGGAGAGAGACCAGCTCTAACAGGAGCATCATTAGGCACAATAAGATCATCTACAGGTGATGGGTGAGAGAGATATGGCACAAGCCAATGTGGTCTATCTACAGGAAAAAATGGATAAGCATGTTGTCACGGTGACTATAGAGAGGGTTGTAGCTAGGGCCATTGCACATGCATTGGTAGGTGAGAGGGATTCAGCTAGAGTGGAGGTGGAGACTTTGAGGGGTGAGAGAGATGCCGATAGGGTAGAGGTGACTAGATTATAGGCATTGTTGGATGGAGGGGTTGGTGGTAGAGGATGGGATGGTGGATAGATGGAAGTGATCATGTTAGAGCGATATTAGCTACAAAGGGAGGTGGATAGACTTCAGAGAGAGAGAGATATGTAGCCTGTGATATGTTGGGTGGGGGTGGACTAGCTATTGGCTTCACAGAGTATGGTCGAGCTACCCAAGAGGTATAGCGATGGAGGAGAGCATATGAGGAGGCAATTCCACCAAATTGATGGATTGCTAGTTATTGTTAGTAGTAGATCACATGGGCTAGCTCACTCAAGGCCATCAATGACTATGGGTCCATCACCACTACCACAAAGGGATCCACCATAGAGATCACCTGATAGATAGTAAAATGTGAGGAGCACAGGATAGTTCATATTGACTATGAATTTTTGAGTTCTTCCCCAAGATGGTTTTGGCTTTTTGTACACATGAGATACTTTTATACATTTTGTATCATGACATTATATATATATATATATGATATGATATGATGGGTTTTGTCCTATACGATTTATACAAATGTTTGTTATATGTTTCCTTTTATTATGTGATGTGGATTAATTATTTATGCGATATGATTTATGTTTATGGATAGTATATGATTATGATGTTAGATATGATTATGCTAGATGTTGTATATGTATCATGATGATGTGTATTTATCCATTATTTATGATGATAATGCGATGGATTATATGTGGATTTTTTGATGTTTATTATGATATGTATGGGGTATGATGGATATATGCAATTGATGAAATTTGAAGCATTTACCAAAACTTTGTGATGAAAGTTTGACAGTGAAGGACTTGTCTGTTCATTACTTGATAGGCGGATGATAATGGCAACATGCAATTACCCATCTAAAGTTCATTATTTGATATAGGACCTAGTCCATTAATAGATTGTATGGCATTAGGTGTACTAGAGCTTTCCTTTGATGGTTTTTTATGATTTAGCTTTCAATCCTATGATGACAATACAATAAATACCATATGTTTTCTTCACTTTTCTCTATGATGGGTAGATGGTTTTAATTGTAGAGTATGTAGTTAGATATGTTATAAAATTCATGGTAAATGCTTATGTGGAAATGGATTTTTATGCATATGATGGATGGATATAAAAAATTTAATGTTTATGTTTGTATGTCATGCTCATGGTGTGTGAAAATTTTCTTATGCATATTGCCTATATGATGTTTGAATGGGATGTGTATAAATGTTATGCCATTGATAACACCTAATCTATAGCTTGGATTTAAGCCCATTTACATTAAATGCTTTATTTTCTTATGGTAATTTCTACAGCTAATTGGCAACAGCTGATTTGCATCACGATAAAATAATTAGGAGAAATCGGGACGGTAACAGGTGCCATGTGATATTTTCCCTCTCCTAGTCATTATTGCATTCATGAATCTAACATAATGTCAATTGCTTTTATCAACTTTGTACTCAAAATTATCTTATCAAAACCATGTGAGATGCACGTAAGAGTGATTATTTTTGTGTCAAGATATAGTATGTACTCTAGTCCAGGTGTGTATGAGGGGATAGGGGAATTAATGGAATAGAAAAGATGGGGGGATTAGTTTGTGAAGGAGAAAGGGGATGGGGGGAATTATGTTGGTAAAATTTGGTGAGGAATCCTTATTTTGATATAGAAAGAAGCATTATGCCCTAATTGTATAAATGGCCAAAGGCCTGATCATGTATCTTGCATGGACTTTCAAACTCACAAACATGTGCAAAAAAAAGATTATACCTAATCACTAAATGATTGTAGGAACCTCAGTGGATCATAGAGGGGATTGTATAGCAGATCGGAATATTTTGAACCCCTCTAGCTAAGGTGTTATAAATCATTAGTAAAATCAGGCTAATCACAGACACACCATACAAAATGACCCATATCTACTTTGTACCTCGTTATTGACACATCAAGATATGAAAGGATCTAGGTGGCCCCCAACTTGGTGACTTTGTAGAGTCACAACAATAAATCCAAAAAAGAAAAGGCCAAACATCTTGTCAAAAGATGACTAATAGAGGTTTCCAAACCAAGGAAGGATGCATCCTATCGAGCAAAGATGGGGTGGATTGTGATGGAAGGAAAGCAAAGCGGTAGGATGGCTTTGGGGATTATGTTGATGGTTTTAGCACTATGGTTCATGCAGGCATGTATGTTGTTTGATTTTAATGTTGTTTTTCATAGGATGATATGGGTGGTTCATTTGGGATGGTGAAATGTTTATTATGGTGGTATTGTATTATGGAATGGGATTTTATGATGGAAATTTCCTTACACATGGTTCCTTTTTTCCAACTTTTCACCATGGTACTTGCCCAAGGCACCACAAAGTGGTTTTCACCATTAGACAAATTATTTCTCTTTACTTCTTTTTTTTTGTACTTTTTTGTACATTAATGGTGATGGTCATGTAAGTTGTTTGTTTATTTATGGAATTGTTTAGCTGAGTGACACAAAGGAGGGTGTATGGACGTATGATGGGTGTATTCCAAGCTATAGTTGGTAAGGTGTGTAGATAGACTTATTATGGGTGGATTTATTGTGGGTGGGTGGATTTATTATGGATGGAGGAAAGAGTGACCTAATAGATGGTGGTCATGTCCTTACACATGGTGCTTGTTTACCAGGTTTTCACCATGGTACTTTCCCAAGGCACCACAAAGTAGTTTTCACCATTGGACAAATTATTTCTCTTTACTACTTTTTTTTCTTTTTTGATTATTTCTCTTTACCATGGAATATTTTGAACCCCTCTAGCTAAGGTGTCAAAAATCATTAGCAAATCAGGATAATCATAGACACACCATGCAAAATGACCCATATCTACTTCATACCTCATTATTGACACACCAAGATATGTAAGGATCTAGGTGACCCCCAACTTGGTGACTTCGTAGAGTCACAAAAATAAATACAAAAAAGAAAAGGCAAAATATCTTACCAAAAGATAAGACAAATAGAGGTTGTCAAACCAAGGAAGGATGCATCCTATCAGGAAAAGATGGGGTAGATTGCGATGGAAGGAAATCGAAGTGGCAGGATGACTTTGGGGATTATGTTGATGGTTTTAGCACTAAGGTCCATGCAGGTATGTATGTTGTTTTCTTTTAATGTTGTTTGTCACGGGATGATATGAGTGGTTCAATTTGGCATGGTGAAATGTTTATTATGGGTGGTATTGTATTACGGAATGGAATTTTATTGTGTGATGGGTGGATGAGCAACTAGGTGTGTTAAAGATCACTTCCCACTACATCTAATGGTGATGGTCATGTAAGTTGTCTATTTATTTATGGAAGTATTTAGCCGAGTGACACAAAGGAGGTTTTATGGATGTATGATGGGTGTATTGCAAGCTATAATTGGTAAGGTATGTAGATAGACTTATTATGGGTGGATTTATTGTGGGTGGATGGAGGAAAGAGTGACCTCATAGATGGTGAACATGTCCTTACACATGGCACTTGTTTGTTAGGTTTTCACCATGGTACTTTCCCAAGGCACCAAAAAGTGGTTTTCACCATTGGATGGATTATTTCTCTTTACTTTTTTTTTCTTTTTTTTCTTTTTTTTCTTTTTTATTTTTTTGTATTTTTTGGTTTTTTTGTTCTTCTTATGCAAAGATTTTTTTGAGATGGATGATATTCATGGGTTCTTCAAGGGGCTCTCCTTCTATGGTGGCTAATTGATATTCCACCAATCCATATTTTGTTGTAACAATGTAAGGGCCTAACCAATTGGGTTCAAACTTGCCCTTCTTTTCTCGTTCCTGAAAGTTACGTTAATTTTCCTTAAGGACAAAATCTCTAATGGTGAATTCTCTAGGCTTGATCTTCTTGTTGTAAATTCTACGGATCCTATTTTGATATACTCTGAGATGGTTGAGGGAATTTAAATGTTTCTCATCTAGAAGCTCCAGCTGTTGAATACGTGTTAGGAAAATTCTTCATCATCAATGAGATGTTGCAAAGATATTCTCAATGATGGGAGTTCAACCTCTATTGGCAAGATAGCTTTGGAATTGTATACCATAGAATAGGGAGTGACTCCAGTAGGTGTGTGGATGCTAGTACAATATGCCCATAGGATAGGACTAAGTTGTAAGTACCAATCACGACTAGCCTCATTGACCATTTTCTTTAGGATTCTTAGGATGGTTTTGTTTGTGGCATCAGCTTGGCAATTTCCTTGTGGGTAATATGGAGTGGAAAATTGATGTTGAATGTATAACTACTAACATAGATTACATACTTATTAGATTTTGAAGGGGTGTCCATTGTCTATGATTATGGAAGCAAGAATGCCAAAGTGACAAATGATGTAATGGAGTATGAATTTGAAAATCTATTTCCTTGTAACATAGGTCATAGGTATGGTTTCTACCCACTTTTTGAAATATTCAGTGGTGATGATTATGAATTTATGACCATTTGAGGATGTGGGATGTATCTTGTGATGGTGCGTTAATCAAGTCACCGTGTTGTTGACAAGGTTTGCATACTTTTACTAAATTAATAGCATCTTGCTCCATTGTGGGCCAATAATATCTAGTACGCAAAAAATTCTTATCTAATGCTATTCCACTAGAATGGGCCCCAAAAATACCTTGATGTACCTCATTTAGGGAAGTTTGAGCTTCTGCTAAGTCTAAACATCTTGGGAGAGTTCCATCAAAATAGTGCCAGTAAAGGGTGTCTCCAAGAATAATGAAACAAGATATTTTGTGGATAAAGGATTGGCATTGTGAGGTTGAGAGGTTGGGTGGGATGGTTTTGTTGCGTGGGTACTCATATATTTCTTGATACCATGGAGATTCAAGATCGACAATGTCTCCAATAATTTTGGTTTCAAGGATATCATAAGCAGGAACTAAAAGTTGTTCTATAAGGAACTTGTATTGCTGATTGTTTTTTGGTACATCAACAAGGGAACCAATTGTATCCATGGCATCTGTTGCTTTATTATTTACCCTTGGTATCTGATCAAATTGGATTTGTGTGAAGTACTCTTTTAAGTTTTCTACCATGAATTTGTAAGGTAATAGCGTGTCATCCTTTTTCGGATATTCATCATTCACTTGTTTGATGACTGATTGGGAGTCACCATATACTTGTAATTTTGCTATCTTCCATTAGATGGAAAGCTTAAGTCTTGTTATTAATGCATCATATTATACTATGTTTTTTGTGCAAGGAAGTGTGATTCGGTAAGAATTATGGATGAAGTCTCCTTGAGATGTGATAAAAAGTATTCATGCCCCTGAGCCATGTTGTGTAAAATATCCATCAAAATATAGGTTTCGCCATGTTCCTTCTTCTATAGTTAAGATTTGTTCATCATGAAACCTTTTCAATAATGGGTGACTATCCTGCAAGGGATCTTCAGCAAGCTAATCAACAACCACTTGTCCTTTAATAGCTTTTTTTTCTACATACTCGATGTCAAATTCACTGAGAACCATTATCCATTTAGCTATTCATCCTTGGAGAGTAGCCTTTGAAAGTAGGTATTTTAATGGATCTACTTTTCAAATGAGTTGAGTATTTTGATTGAGCATATAGTGTCATGATTTCTTAGCACAAAATAACATAGTAAAACATGTTATTTCTATTGATGTGTAATTCAACTCACTTCTAGCTAATGTGTGAGATATGTAGTATATGGCTCTTTCTTTCCCCTTGTCATGTTGAGCTAACAATGCCCCCATTGCTACTTGGGTAACTAATATGTACAAGAGGAGTGGTTTTTCTACTTGTAGTGGTACTAGGACTAGCGGTGTTGCCAAATAGTCTTTTAGTTGTTCGAACGCTTATTGAAAATTGTCATCCTATTTGAACATGATGTTCTTACGAAGTAGGTGGGAAAAAGGTTGGCATTTATCAGCCAATTGTGCAATGAATCTTTAGAGTTCTTGTAGCTTTCCCTGCAAACTTCTAAGTTGTTTGATATTCTTTGGTGGAGGAATTTCTCTCATTTCTTTTATTTTGGCTGGATCTTCTTCAATTCCTCAATGGGATACAATAAAGCTCAATAGTTTTTTGGATGAGACTTTAAACACACATTTCTTGGGATTAAGCCACAATTTATATTTTTCCATCCGATCAAATTCTTTCAAGTACCTCAATGTTCCCATATTTTGGTTGGATCTTCTTCCCATATTTTGTTCCCATATTGTCATCCTATTTGAACATGATGTTTGTACGAAGTAGGTGGGAAAAAGGTTGGAATTTATCATCCAGTTGTCCAATGAATCTTTAGAGTTCTTATAGCTTTCCCTACAAACTTCTAAGTTGTTTGATATTCTTGATGAGGGCCACACCGCCCAAAACACACAAAAATCACAACAATAGATACCAACACAGAAAATGCAAGACAGAAAAATAACCCACTTTCAATTATTTTCAAATAATGAAATTACATGGGGCGCCGGCCCTAGCTCAGTTGGTTATGGTGTTCCCTGTAGCAGGGCGCCCACCATGGGTTCGACTCTCTGGCGCTCCCGTGGTACCGGTTGGTGTGTCCTGCCAGCACTGCTGGTCACGGTAAAAAGTTTACCGGCGGTGGGGGGTTATATGGGGGGCCGTGCTGCACCCGATTCCCCTCGTTAAAAAAATTTAAATAAAATAAAATAAAATAATGAAATTACATATTCAAAACATACATGCTACAGCCTCGTGGGCTTCATTCATTACAACAAAATCAACTCAGAAAATAAAATCTACTATTTGGAGCCACAATCTGCACTATCAAGGCCATCTCCTACAACCCCCACTTAACCCTTTTTATTTTCCCCAATTACCACCCTAGAATGTTCTAGAAAGATCAAATTTCCCCTTTTTGTTTTGGCGCCAAAAGTTCTGCCATTTGATTTCTGGCCTAGGGAGAAATTTTATGAAATTCACTTTTTAGAGGACAACTTCGCAGGGCCATAACTTTTGATCTAGGTGCCTGATTCGCTATTATTGCATATCATCACAAAGCTCTTGATGAGCTCTACAACATGTGGACCCACCGTAGGTTAGTTCAGCCACTTTTTGAGTTGTTTTGGGGCCTCTAAAGTTTTATATCTGAATTTGAAGCTGCATTGGAGAAATTTCTTGAGACGAAAACTTTAATTTCTCCCAAACCGTGTAGGGTATTGAGGTGATTCTTTCGCGATCGGAAAAAATTTTCTGCTCTACTCCTTGGGGTATATTTTCACATCCATACGAGCCCATTTTGGCTAACTTAATAAAAATAGTAAGTTCCCATTTTTTGTTATTTTTGATGCTTGATAGTCTTATACCCCTTAAGTTCCATCATGGGACTCAAAAAAACTAAAGAAAATAAATAAAATAATTTTTTTTTGGGTGATGCAAGATTTCCCTACACCACTAGATGTTCCTACATCAGACACCCAGGGTAATTTAAAAAGTGACCCTATCACTTCTCAGGAGTTAGAGGGAAACCAAGATGGTTAACCTCAGCCTCAAATAACCATGATGAATCTTCAGTAGGCCTTCCCCTCCATTTCACCAACTACTCTACATATTTTTTGTTTCTTCTGCTTCTACCCACACGACTATCCAAGATTTCTTCTATCTCTTCCTTCTCTAAAGTAGATGCTGCAATTTTCCACTGTTCTTTTAGCGGACCCTCCTCTATATCACCTTCATGATACTCTGTCAAATCAACAATGTTGAACACAGGAGAAATGTTTGTTCCACTAGGCAACTCCACCTCATAAGAATTTCCTGAATCATGCTTCTTCAAGATCTTGCATGGTCTAAACTTCTTCATCTTTAACTTGTTGTATGTACCAACTGGAAACCTTTCCTTACACAAATGAACCATGACTTCATCTCCTACCTGGAACTCCTTATACCTCCTTTTTAGATTTTCCTGAGCCTTATATTATGAGTTCATCTTATTGATATGTTTCTTAACCTCTTCGTGAAAATTCTTTAGTTGCTCAGCAAAATCTTCAGCCTCAGCACTACTCTTCTCTCCCTTATCCATCTTTCTCAGTTCAGAAGCAGTTCTTGGACTACTCCCATATACAATCTAGAATGGTGATTTACCAGTGCTCCTATTGACATAATTTTTGTAAGAAAATTCCACCTGTGGTATAATCAAATCCCATCCCTTGGGCTTATCTCCAACTAAGCATCTTAGCAAGTTTCCCAAACTCCTATTCACCACCTATGTTTGTCCATCAGTCTATGGATGGTGTGTAGAACTGAACTTCAAATCTATCTTCAACTTATTCCATAATGTCCTCAAGAAATAACCAACAAATTTGGTATCTTTGTCTAAAACTATACTCTTTGGTAGACCATGTAGTCTCACCACCTCTCTAAAAAACAACTCTGCAACATGAACAACATCATTGGTCTTATGACATGGAATGAAATGTGCCATATTTGAAAAAATTTCCACCACCACAAATATGGAATCATGCCCTCTCTGTGTCCTTGGCAAGCCAAGAACAAAATCCATGCTAATATGCTTCCATGGCCTCTCAGGTACAAGTAGTGGTTGATACAATCCATTATTCTAACTTGTTCCCTTTTCCATTTGACATACTTTGTAACTTTGTACAAACTTCTTCACATCTTGTTGTAACTGTGGCCAATAATACTTCTCACTGATAAGAGCAATGGTCTTATCTTGACCAAAATGTCCATCCAATCCTCCACTATGCTTCTCCTTGATTAGATTATCTCTCATAGAAATCCTTGGAATGCACAATTGGCTTCCTCTAAACAACATCCCATCTTGGATTAAGAAATCCAACCATCTTGTCATATCCAATGTAACAGGTTCCAAACAAGCCTTCCAAACTTCTGCAAAGTCTGGATCTTCTAGATACAAACTCTTGAGGTCATTGAACCCAACAACCTCTATATTCATCTCTATCAACAAATTTTTCCTTCTACTTAAGGAATTTGCAACTCTATTTGACCTTCCACTCCTATGCTTCAAAACAAAAGTATAACTCTACAAAAACTCAACCCATTTTAAGTGCCTTTGATTCAACTTTCCTTGACTATTGAGATACTGCAAAGCCTAGTCATCAGTATATAAAAAAAATTCTTTTGGAAACAAATAGTGTCTCCATTTCTTCAAATCCTAAACTATAGCATAAAACTCTTGATCATAGAAAAAATATTTCTTCTTAGCATCATTTAACTTCTCACTAAAATAGGCAACTGGCTTACCTTCTTGACTCAAAACAGCTCATATGGCAGTACCACTAGCATCACAATCTACCTGAAAGACCTTGTTGAAATCTAGAAGTGCCAAAATAGGTTGCTCTATAACTTTCTTCTTCAACATATCAAAAATTTTGGTTGCTCATGTGTTCCACTTAAACTCTTTTCTATCCCCTCTCATCACTTCAGTTAGAGGTGCACAAATACTACTGAAATTCTTAATAAACTTTCTATAAGAACTTGCTAGACCATGAAATGATCTTACCTCTGTAACATTCCTTGGGGTAGGCCATTCAATGATAGCTTTCACCTTCTCTAGATCCATTTTAAGATCCTCTGTTGAAACAAAAAATCCTAGATACACCAACTCTCTCTTCACAAAACTACATTTCTTCAAATTAATCAACAACTTCTCCTCCCTTAGCTTCTCCAAAAAAAAAAAAAGATATGCATCAAGTGCTCCTCCAATGTCTTACTGAAAATAAAAATGTCATCTAAATAAACAATAACAAATTTTCCCAAAAACTCTTTTAATACCTCATTCATAAGTCGCATAAATGTGCTTGGTGCATTGGTTAGCCCAAAAGGCATGACTAACCACTCATACAAGCCCTCCGTGGTTTTGAAGGTTGTCTTCCATTCATCTCCTTCTCTAATCCAGATCTGGTATATCCACTCTTTAGATCTATCTTCATGAAGTACTTAGCTCCACTCAAACAATCCATAATGTCATCCATTCTCAGCAAGGGAAATCTATACTTGATGGTGATCTTGTTGATGGCTTTAGAATATGTACACATCCACCATTCCCCATCCTTCTTTGGTGCTAGTACTGAAGGTACTACACAAGGACTCAAACTCTCTCGAATCAATCCCTACTGCAACAACTATTCCACTTGTTTGTTCAATTCTTTGCTCTCTGCTAGAGTCATACGATGAGCTGCCTTATTCGGAAAACTGGCTCCAGGAATCAAGTCCATCTAATGACTAATCTTTCTCACTGGAGGAAAACCTTCAAATATGTTATCAGAAATAATAGCTTGAAGCTCATTCAACAAATTTGAAACCTCTATAGGTACCTTAATAGTATCTTCTTTATCAACTCTAGGGATCAATGCAAAACACATATGCTCATGCTTCATACCTTCTAGGAACTTTCTTCCATCAACCAAACAAATTCTTGCATTACTACATACCTTTTCCTCTATCTCTTTCAAGGGCTTCAACTTATGACGAACTCCATCCTTTGTCAAAGAAGAGGTGTCGGCATGTCCATCATGTATTGCTCGTCAATCAAACTGCCACAATCTGTCTAACAACATATGACAAACATCCATAGGCATAATATCACATAATACCTCATCATGGTAATTTCCAATCTTGAACTTTACCAGACATTGTTCATTTACCAAGGCTTTATGGTCCTTCTGCAACCAAGCAATCTGGTATGGGTTTAGAAGCCTTCTTCTCTCTTACCGCAACTTACTAACCATTTCTTCTGAAAAAGGTTATCAGTACTACCTCCATCAATAATAACATTGAAAACTTTACCTTCACACTTACATCTAGTGCAAAACAAATTCTTTCTTTGAGTTGGCTCATTCTCCTCATTCAGCAAGGCTCTTCTAGTAACAAGAACCTCTCCTCTTTTTGCATCATCAGAATGCAAAGAATCAACATCTCCATCGACATGTGCAACTCGTGCATTACCCTCAGGTCTTCTATTTTTCCTTCCTTGATGTTGAGGACACTCATAGGCTTTATGTACTTCTTCTCCACACTAGAAATAGGTTCCAAAAAAGCCTCATCTTCTTGGTCCTCATCCAGATCTTCCCATTTCTCTTTGGTCTCCATTATTCTGATCACAAGGACTATAGGTGTTATCGCCTTTCTAGTTCTAGCTGCTACTGGAGCCTTCACCCTTCTTTTTATCTTCATTTTGACCTCCATATGACCGTCCACCGGTCTTTCCTCCATGGCCTCCACTTCATTTTTTGTTCTCAAACCTCTTGTTCAATCGTTCTTCAACCTTCAGAGAAAATTGATAAGCATCCTCAATGGTGGTCACTCTTACTAGTGCCAATTTTTCTTGTATGCTTGGCTTCAACCCATTAATATAATGAGCAACTTTCTCCTTATTCACCTCAAAATGTCATGTCTGAATCAGGACCTTGTGAAATTCCTCTGTGTATTCTTTCACTGTCCTTGTTCCTTGCCTCAAGCTCTACATCTTCTTGAGCAACTCCAATTTATAATCAACTGGAATAAATTGTTTCTTCAATTTTGACACCATTTTGTCCCATCTAGAAATTTTATCTTTTGGGATTAAGCCACAATTTATATTTTTCCATCTGGTCTTCTTCATTTCCTAAGAGATCATCCACATAGTCTTCCATAATGTCATGTAGCATCTCATGGAAGATAACAACCATTGCTCTTTCATATGTTGCTCCTGCATTTTTAAGTCCAAAGGGTATGAATTGATAACAAAAGGGTCCCCATGGAGTTATGAAAGCTATTTTATGTTGATATTCTTTGGCAATGCAGATTTGATTATAACCTAAAAACCCATCCATGAGGGATAGCATTTCATGTCCAGCAGTAAGATCTATAATCATATCAATGTTGGGAAATGGAAAGTCATCTTTTTGACATGCTTTATTGAGATCTCTAAATTTTGTACATATATGGATGCCCCTAGTAGGTTTGGAAATTGGTACAATGTTGGACACCTATTCAGGATAATCAATAGGTTTGATAAATCCAACTTCCAAGAGTTTTTGTAATTCTGATTTTACCAAAAGAGTTGTTTGTGGGTGCATTTTTTGTAACATTTGCTTGATAGGTGTGGAATCTAGATAGACTAACAAATGATGTACTATGAATGCTAGATCCAACCCTAGCATTTTTTTTTATGTCCAAGCAAAGTTAATGGATCTTATTTTGAGAAACTCTCCTAGTTTTTCATTAAATTTCTCTTCTAGCTCTTTGGAAATGTAGGTAATTTTAGGTTCCTCATTTGTTCCCAAGTTGATTTATGTGATGTCTTCAATCACTACAGTAGATTTCTCATCATGCTTGGGCATCAAGTCAAGTTCCCCATCCTCTAATGCCTCAAAAATTTTATCAAAGGATGCGTCTTTTATTTTTACTTTTTGACAATCCAAAATCACCTCATCGAGGTTTTCACTAAGGGATCTTTCTTTTTTATTTTTATGATTGAGGCAAATGATTTGTTACCTAAAGTAGGCATTTTTTTTGTCTTATTTGGTTACCTTTCTTATGATCTCCTAATGGGAGGTGGTCTCGAACTCCCATGTTTTCTACAATTGCTTCATCATTTTAGAATGTGTCCAAGATGGGAGGTCCTTGTTGGTCCCAATCAATTAATTCAAGATATACAAGTTTAAAGTCAATGGAGGATGAAATGGTGTATATGTGATTAGTGTCAAAAAATTTAGAAATGGTTTGAAATGATTCTTCAATGGCCTCCTCCTGAGAGTTCTTATCAGTAGTGTAGTGAGGGAAAATTCCAAGTTAGCAATATAGAACGTAATCAAACTAAACCCTAGCTAATAATGAAGCATAATGGAAGATAAAGAATAAATATATGAAATATTTTACCAAACCCTCATGCATTCCATGAATCACCTTCTTTACACTTCTCCATTTTTCTATATAATAAATGCCCTCATATTTTACTTAAGCATGCAAATATGGCTTAAAGATAATAGTAATAGCAAAATATTGAAGATTTTTAAATGGCTATGGATGTACTAAGCAAGATAGAAAAATAAAAAAAGAAGTCTAAGAATTCTAAGGCTTCCAAGATTTATAAGATTAAGAAATGACAATGACAAAGTCCTTTTTATAAGCAAGCCGATTTCGAATGATAGGCTAAGATTGAAAGACAATTAATCGACGGTCAAGATTAAAAAGACCATGCATGAGATAAGGTTAGGGCTAAATTAGAAAAGATGAACGATCAAGATTAAATTAAAAATAAATTAATCAATGGTGGAGATTAGTTGAAACATTGAGGGATAAGAATTGGATGTAGAAAATAAGATCGACACAAAAAAAGAAGTTAGAGAGAAAATCAAATATTTTCTCATCTTAGTGACCAATAACCAATTAAATAATAAAGTTATTATTTAATTATAGAAGATTGTGATAAGGAAGAATCATCATTTTAAATTTAAATAATGATTTAATTCAAAATTCAAGATATTGGGTCAAATTAAATAAATAACATTTATTTAATTAAAGAGAGAAAAGGCTAACAAATAATTAAATAATTAAAAGTAATTATTTAATTATAGTGGAAAGTGACATAGGAATTAAATAAATAAACATTTATTTAATTTTAGAAAGAAGATAGGTTTAATTAGTGACGTAATTAAATAACATTTATTTAATTAATTGAAGAAGAATAAATATAAGAATGAATTAATTAAATAATTAAGATTATTTAATTAATAGAGGACATATGACTTTAGGAAATAATTAAATAATTAAAATTATTTAATTATGACGAATGAAGATGAAAGAATTATGAAGAAATTAAGAGTCACGTGCCTAGGACAATTTTTAGTGTCTACATTTTCCCCCTCTTTGATACAATGTAGTTTACCGTGATGTATCAAAGAAATCTAAGTCAAACGTGCCCTAGTGTAAGCAGGGTAGACCTATGCTCCCTCGGAAGAATTTTACAAATTTTTAGAAATTTTCCAAGAAATTTGAAAATTGTTCTGAAAAGTTAAATTAATAGACAGAAATGTTATGGCAGTGAAAGAAATGATTTTTCGGACCATCGGGGTAGTCAGAATGTAGTTTCAAGGCTTAAGCAGAGTGCAGCTAGCACAAACCCCATTAAAACCCTAATTTTGAGGAGGGTATAAATAGGAAATTGGAAAGTTTAGGGCTCATTTTGCACATTTGGACTTGGAAGAGTAGGAGCTCTGAGTGAAAATGGAGTGTGCTCCCCATAGTGAGCACAGAGCCTATAGAGTGCAAACATTCAGACAACTGGAGGGAGCAAGAGATCCGGTGAGTGGTTACAAACCCATCTTGTCAATTTTTAATTTCACACATTTTTAGGAATAATACGAATTTGACAATCAATTGTATCATTTAGAGATAGCCGCAAATGTTATCACGTTCAACACAATTGATTGCAAATCGACACAACTATTTAGAGCATGCCTAGGCTAAGATAGGTTATTCAATTTTGCAATGCAAGTGTTAGGTTTTGATGCATCCGTAGTTTTCTTCACCGCATCTATGTATATGCGATGCAGCTGACTGTAATTGCACATAATTGATTGGGGCTTAACTGCAACTTCTATAGAATGACACAAATCTAAGACTAGGTCACAACTGATTTGGGGGTTTGACGCAATCGAGATCCTGAGATGCATTCCCTATATTGTGGTGCAATTGAACTTATGTGACACAATTGACTCGTTTCAAAGTTACCCTGGCTTAAGATGGACTTGCGTTTATGACATGTGCAAAATAGGTTAAGATATGCTAGTAAACTGACATAGTGTTTTCCATGTTGGCCACAGGTTCATATAGATCCAATCTATACATAGGAATCACGACTACTAGAGACATCGATTACAGGATCAGTTGACTAGTAGTGAGAGGTGTAGGTTATGATGTCCTGGTTTGTATCATGTGACATTCATGCCCATCATTAGGGCAAACAGGGGGATGTTGATTGCACTTTCTGAGTGGTGGCATTCAGAGACATGTTCATTCCATCTGCCTACAGGAGAGGCTACCGCCACCTTGGAGGATGTGTACAGGATCCTTCAGCTACCGATCCGAGGTGACCGAGTTTGGTATGATCCCAGCTGGGGGTATCAGCCATTGACCACCTATTATGTATACGATGATGTGGCACAACTTGGGATCGAGCAATATGAGATTCAATGGGAGACACTAGCCACACAGTATTAGCGATTTGACTATGTAATGTGCACAGCTATAGCCGTGATAGTGATATCAAATCATCAAGGACATGGATTTCCTATCAAATGGGGGGATGCTTGTGATGTAGGAGCATCCAGGGAGTAAGAGCAATCTTGCATCACCCAAAAAAAATGTTGTTTCTTTTCAATAAGGGCTAAATTTGGTAGGGTTACTATTTTTGTAAGTTTGCATTTATGCATAGTTGGACACAAAATCTTACATAGACCTCCAAAATGGTAAATTGAAGCCAATGGAGAAGAAATCACTTCAATACCACTTGTCATCTAAGAGATATTAAAATTTTAGTTTTTGAAAACCCTAGTAAAATCTTTGGGGTCAATTTTGAGGCACTTAGAGGCTCTGGATGGGCATGAAAATTGGTAGAAAATAAAAGTGGATGGCCTTTAGGCCCTACTTTTTGGCACAATATTTCTCGAGACCTTTCCGAAAAGGTATTATAATAGAAAATCCGATGGTCGGATCAAAATTTATGACCCCATGAAGTTGTAATACCAAAATTAATAAAATTTCAAAATATCTTCCTAAGGAAGTTACACTTTCTCGAATATTCTAGGGCGGTTACACCTTCCAAATAAAGGATGTAAAGGGGGACTACACAGGGGAGGTGAGAGCAAAGTAGATGGTGGCTCCAGTTTGTAGACTTGCAAATTTATGTAATTAGAAATTCCATGTGATGGAAAATATAATGTTGTAATTTCATTTTCATTTCAATGATAATAGAAAATATTTTCTTTCCTTGCATTTTTTTTGTGCCATTATCTATTATTTTTGTGAGTTTTAGATTGTAAGGGGAGTACCCTTCATCAAGTGGTATCAGAGTGGGTTTTCCTTAGTGTGTAAACAGATCGATGAACATGAGGTAGCTTGCACCAGGACTTGTGGTTGAGGGTCTATGAGAAAAGATTCCTCCATGAAGAAACCATGGTGGGAGAAATGTTGGGGTAACAAAAGAGGGTTTTAGAGACCTCCAGAGACAAGTTCAAGCACTGCAAGAGGAGCTGATGTCAAAAGAAGAGATGAAAGTGAGGATGAGGCTAAAGAAGAGGAGCCATTTGAAGAGGAAGCACATGATGTAATGGATCTTGGAGAAGTCAGACTGATTAGGGCCATTTCCAAGATTGGAAAGAGGCCAAAGATAGAAGTTTCTAATTTTTTTGGAAACATAAATCTAGAGGAGTTGATCAATTGGATCAATGACATGGAAGAGTATTTTGAGTATGAGGAAATAGAAGACCCAGATAGGGTCAAATTTGCAAAGGCCAAATTGAAAGGCTATGCTAGCATATGGTGGAAAGAAGTCTGGTTGGAAAGAAATAGAAGAGGAAAAGAGAAAATAACAAGATGGGATCGGATGGTGGAAAAATTGAAAAGACAGTTCATTCCTGGGGACTATGAGTTGGATTTGTTGAAGAAGATGCAAGGGTTAAAACAAGCTGGAAAATTTGTTAAGGAGTATACAAAAGAATTCTACCGAGTACTGATCAAAACAAGTCATTCTGAGGCCAACAAGGAGAAATTTTCCCGTTACATAAATAGGTTGAAGCCGAGCATTCAAGAAGAGACGAATTTGGTAAGAATGTCTACCATTGAAGATACATATCAATTTTCTTTGAAGGTAGAAGAGAAGTTGAATAGGAGGTTTGAAAGTAAGCAAAGAGGTGGAGGTCGCAGTGGAAGGACTAGTAGATGGTCATATGGAGGTTGAAATGAAGACCAAAAGAAGGGAGAAGGATCTAGTAGCAGTGTGAACCAAAAAGGAGATAACACCTATCATCCTCATAATGGAGACCAAAGAGGAAAAGGAAGATTTGGGTGAGGACCAGGGAGAGGAGGCTTTCATGGAACCTGTTTCCAATGTAGAGAAGAAGGGAATAGCACATATGAGTGTCCTCAACATCAAGGAAGGAAAAATAGAAGACCTGAGGGTAATGCATGAGTTGTACATGTAGATAAAGATGTTGAGTCTTCACATTCTAAGGATGCAAAAAGAGGAGAGGTTCTTGTTACTAGAAGAGCCTTGTTGAATGAGGAGAAAGAGCCAACTCAAAGGAAGAATTTGTTTCACAATAGATGTAAGTGTGAAGGTAAAGTTTGCAATGTTATTATTGATGGTGATAGTACTAATAACCTTGTTTTAGAAGAAATGGTTAGTAAGTTGCGGTTGGAGAGAAGAAGGAATTTGAACCCATACCAGATTACTTGGTTGCGGAAGGACCATAAAGCCTTGGTAAATGAACAATTTCTAGTAAAGTTCAAGATTGGGAATTACCATGATGAGGTATTATATGATATTATGCCTATGGATGTTTGTCATATGTTGTTAGGAAAACCATGGTAGTTTGATCGATGAGTAATACATGATGGACATGACAACACCTATTCTTTGACAAAGGATGGAGTTCGTCATAAGTTGAAGCCCTTGAAGGACGTAGAGGAAAAGGTATGTAGTAATGCAAGAATTTGTTTGGTTGATGGAAGAAAGTTCGTAGAAGTTATGCAACATGAGCATGTGTTTTGCATTGTAGAAGTTCTATATTTGTTAAATGAGTTTCAATCTATTATTTATGATAACATACCTGAAGGTTTGCCTCCTATAAGAAACATTAGTCATCAAATAGACCTAATTCTTGCAGCCAGTTTTCCAAATAAGGTAGCTCATCGTATGACTCCAACTGAGAGTGAAGAGTTGAACAGACAAGTGCAAGAGTTGTTGTGGAAGGGATTGATCAGAGAGAGTTTGAGTCCATGTGAAGTACCTGAAGTACTAGCACCAAAGAAGGATGGGGAATGGGGAATGTGTACCAATTCTAGAACCATCAACAAGATCACCATCAAGTATAGATTTCCCTTTCCAAGAATGGATGACATTATGGATTGTCTAAGTGGAGCTGAGTACTTCACGAAGATAGATCTGAAGAGTGGATATCACTAGATCTGAATTAGAGAAGGAGATGAATGGAAGGTAGCCTTCAAAACCAAGGAGGGCTTGTATGAGTGGTTAGTCATTCCTTTTGGGCTAACCAATGCACCAAGCACATTTATGTGGCTTATGAATAAGGTATTAAAAGAATTTTTTAGGAAAATTTGTTATTGTTTATTTGCATGATATTCTAATTTTTAGTAAGACATTGGAGGAGCACCTGATGCATATCTGAATTTTTTTTTAGAAGCTAAGGGAGGAGAAGATGTTGATTAATTTGAAGAAATGTAGTTTTGTAAAAAGGGAGTTGGTGTATCTATGATTTTTTTTCTCAGCAGAGGGTCTTAAAATGGATCCAGAGAAGGTGATAGCTATCATTGAATGGCCTACCCCGAGGAGTGTTATAGAGGTAAGATCATTCCATGGTCTAGCAAGTTTTTATAGAAAGATTACTAAGAGTTTTAGTAGTATTTTTGCACCCCTAATTGAAGCAATGAGAGGGGATAGAAAAGAGTTTAAGTGGACTAGAGGAGAAACAATTTTTTTTGATATGTTGAAGAAGAAAGTTACAGAGCAACCTATTTTGGCACTTCCATATTTCAATAAGGTCTTTCAGGTAGATTGTGATGCTAGTGGCACTACCATAGGAGTTGTTTTGAGTTGAGAAGGTAAGCCAGTTGCCTATTTTATTGAGAAGTTAAATGATGCTAAGAAGAAATATTTTGTCTATGATCAAGAGTTCTATGTTATAGTTCAGGCTTTGAAGAAATGGAGACACTATTTTTTGCCAAAAGAATTTGTTTTATATACTGATCACCAAGCTTTGTAGTATCTCAATAGTCAAGGAAAGTTGAATCAAAGGAACTTAAAATGGGTTGAGTTTTTGCAGAGTTATTGTTACCTGATTTTTAGCTTTCAGCTGAAATCAGGTAACTTAATGTTTATTCTTTTTGTGTTTTTTTTTTAAACATTTAAAAGATAAACCATAGTCTGCTAAGTCATCAATATGCATGAAAGATATTGTCAAATAAAACATATTACATTTTATTCCAATGTTGCAATTACAAAAAATGAGAAAGAGAACCATATGTGTTACAAATGTAATCTTTATTGATAATCATGAAAGTGTACATGTCCCTCACAAGACAAGAGACTAACTTTACTTATTCAATGAAAATAAAGAAGAGCATATACATGAATAAGTAAAAAAATACAAATTTGCATATAAGGAGAGAGACCAATCATTGTCTAAGAATGACTGGTTCTGGATGTGTCATCTTGTCTTGTTGTTGCCCCTGAGCTACTTGTGTCTTTCCTAGCTCCATGGTGCTCCTAGCTCCTACATCTAGCAATAACAATGATGTTAGAGCAATGCTCTAAGAAATGAAAGATCTCAAACCTTACATGAACATTCACCTATGCATGTATAAATTGATCTCTAGATGCATTAAATAAGTAGCATAACATAGGTGTCCCTAAAAATGAGAAAGAAGTGATCAAACACGCCTATGATATGCTTTGTTTATCTAACTATTTGTTCCTTGTGTAGATACAAGACAAGTCTTGTTACTGTTCTAATTCAACTAATTACAATATGTGGGGTAAATGTGGCTCCCACAAGGGTAGATCTCAACATGCTACCTTCTGATGTTTTAAGAGGAATCAAAAATTGAGCAACTTGATCAAAGATATAAATGTTATTAATGCATTAAATCAATATGGAATCACACCAGTTGATCAACTTTCATTATCATATTCAAAAGATGTAACATATAATTTGAGTTTTCAAGAGTTTATACTTTATCTTTTACAATGCATCAGTCATATGGCTGCCATCATGTCAAAAGGAAGGTACATTTTGTTGGACATGTCTTTCAATCATCTTAAGTGGATCCATGATCCATTTTATAAAAAGAAGTAAGTGATTTCAGAGATGCATCAAGTTCAATCATAGATACATCAAGTTCAATTATGCATCTCTTAAATAATGAAGAAGGAATCAAGGCATTCCTGAAATCATCATGAAACACATGGGGAAGAAAGAAGGAACAATCCAAGGTACTATCAAGTCCCTCCACTTTAACCCTATTGTACAACCACACATCACATAGGATGGTGAGCTTTCAGGTCACCAACATAGGTGACATGTGTCTTCCCACTAGGATCAAGATGAGGAGATAGTGTTATGTGCTGCACATGATCAAAAGGTAAGCAATTTTGGTGGAAACCAGGTAGAAAACATGTGGAACAACAAGCGGCTATAGTGGAAATCATGAGGATTGGGGTAGATAAATAAAGGAAGATGCATGCTACATCTCATGAAGGGGCAGTCAATGGTTACAAAGATATAAGCATAGTAAGCAAGGTTACAAACACAAAGAGAAATGAAACAATAGACTATAGTTTTATCATTGAAAGGGAAAATGTATTTCAGAATGCAACAGCAATAGAGCTAACAAGTTCAAACAACATGATCAACCTTTCACCTTTGATGGAGACTAAAGAAAAGGTATCAAAGTGAAGATGAGTAATTGACTTCAAGCACAATTATGTGAGATTATGCAAGAAAACATAGTTTTGGTCTGAAGACTCTTAGGAAGGCACTCGAGTGTTCTGTGTGTGTGCATCACCTTGAGATAGATGTGTTTGTCCTATAAAGGGGGTTTCTCATTTTGAACACAAATTTCCATAAAATGACAAAAACTAGAGGCATCATTGTTTGTTGTGGAGAAATAGAGTACATTCAAGAGGCACAAAAGAACTGCAAGCAAATAGTATACTTGATCATAATGCCATAACAATGCATAGTTGAAGCTCTTAAGATATGGAGTACACCAAATGGGGAAACCAAGTGACAAATGGGATTGGTAATAGTATAACAAGACAATTACCTTGAGAAAACAACCACTTCATGAATGCCAAGAATAGTATTTCCCAAAATGAAGATGGGTATATGCAATGAATCACATGGAAGCAAAACACATCAAGCAATGCTTATGCACTATCACATCAAGATAGAGGTGAGTACTTTTAGTCTATTTTGTGCCTGTAAAAACAAATGTGTGCATCTACATTAAGTGGATAGTGGCTTCATATTCAAAGTCAAAAATAGACATTCATGATGTCCATTATCATCAAATGCAAAGACAATTATCAAATTCATGAATCTTGCACCTTCAACTTAGTCAAAAGAAGTAATCCATCATTAATAAAGTAGTGAACATGTGCAACCATTACTATGATCATGCCATAGTAAACATGAAGTACAAAATTATGGGTCCGATTAATGTTTAATGATAGTCACCCATATAGCTTTTAGCAACGAGCCTAGAAGATCAAATGAAAAGAATTTATAACATCACTGCTAGGTAAGGAGCCATGACAATCACTTCAAGATGGGACTGTCATATGGACTATGGGAGGACAATGTTCTATGTATGAGTATATATTTGTGAAGGCGTGAACAGTGAACAAATAAAGGGTGTGCAGGCATGCAAGTTTTACTCTTATGATGGAAAGAGGCAGAGTGTCTATGCTTTTTAAAAATTTATAGAGATGAAAGACAAAGTATGAATTTGAGGACATTGTTTTTGGAAAATGGGTATTTACCATACAAAGGAAAACATGTGAAAGTTGCAAGCCAATCATCAAGATGGAAAAATGATATTGTCAGTTTTCTTTGCAACCCTTGTGTCAGAGTGAACCAATCAAATGAAAAAATTAGTGCAATACATTTCAAACTCACTACATTCTTACAACCGTGGCCTGGAAAGTCTATTTTCTTCACAATATAACAAACCCACTTAGGATTTTTTTCCAAAAGGTGTGATGCAAATGATGGAAGGAGACACTATTTCTTTCTCTTCACAAAATACATGTGGTTTTCAAACCCTCTTTTTTGAGAAAAATGGAATATAACAAAACTCATCACATTGTCATGGTCGTGGCCTAGGAGTGTCTTTTATTCACACAAGTCAAGAAACCATCTGGGTTCATTTTAAATCTACAAACTCAGAAGTTATGAAGGAAAGATTTCATGGAGCTGTTGAAAAGCAACAAAGAAAAACCCAGTTCACCTTCTTGGTCACAGCTTGAAGGTACTTCTTTTTCACAAAAATATGGCTTTTTTGTTAAAGGTTAAAATCCCATTTGGAGTTTGATTATTTCAACTTTAAATGCAGAAAGAAAAGCTAAGTGAACTTCATCTTGACAATGGTTAAGCTTAAGTATGAGTTTTATTTGTTAAGAATCAGAAGGTAGAGTTATGAGAAAAGCTTACCTAGCCAAATAATTGCTCATTCTATCCAAACATTTAATCCTTTTTAGCCTCCATTCGAGCTTCAGAGGATCCATCATGGCGGATGAGTGAAGACAAAGTAACCACAGAGGAAAATCAAGCAACAAAATGGTCAGACATATGCTACTGGTCGTAGCTATTAAGCTTAAAATGGCCTTTAGAAAGGTGATATAACACAGAAATTTGTTAAAAGAATGCAATTACCTGCTATTTTATGTATTCTTATCAAATAATGCCATGAAAATCCAGTCGAAGATGTGTTTCTAGTGATCTCCTCAAACCCTATGGCGGAAACATGGTTTTCTCCAGAATGCTCGATGATGAAATGAGGGCTTTTTGCCCTTGTTTTTTCCTTTTGTTATTTAGGGTTTGACCATATCTTGGTGGCCGATGGGAATTTTCCCATTTAAAAAAAAAAAATGCAACACATTAACATGTGATGGGGTCGAATGCCATGACTTAGGCATTTTTTTTGCCTTATGTCTTTATTGCATTGTCAAAAAATTGCTAAGTCCCTCAAAATCAAACATGTGAAATGTGCCAAGTGCATAATATGCCTTTCCCTTTAAAATGTGATATTCCTTGAAGACTTTCCAATGTACCTTCCATGATGTATGGAGTCCCAGATGCCACATAGGATGAAATTTGAACCTTTTTTTTTCCTTTGAAAATTAGAGAATGTTGACCATGTGTGGCCTTGAAGTGCAGAATGGAGGTAAAGTATAAATGATCAAATGCCTTGGAGTTTGATTTTGTTAATGCTTTTAGAAGCATTTGGATATAACATTACAGGTTGCATTTTATTTCAAAATGTAAAAACATCACTTAAGTGATTTACAAATCACTTTGATGATTATTCATATGCACATGTAATATAGTTTAATATTGATGGTGGGGTATTTTGCATTGGTCTTTGAAATGTAAAATGATTTGTTTAAGTGATGGGTTATAAATCACTTAAGAAGATTATCTTGTTTTAATGCAAATTAGTGCCTTGTGTTTTCAAAACACACATATTGCATGGGTAAAGGCTGGGAGATAAAATTATGACTTGCAGACATGAGGAGAGTGTGTGAGTGGAGCATTTGACTGTTTTGGAGAAACATGTGCTATTTTGGAGGCTGTTTTGTCACACTTTTGGCATGAATATGGTCTTGGCTTGACCTTGGACCATTTGGAGGACTTTTTGGAGTGATCTTAGAAGGTTCTTTTTTGGCCTCATTGTTGCATTCGACCATAACCTTCTAGATGGACATGTGTGAGGGGATTTGATGGGTTTTGCTTAAGTATCTTCTAGTTGGAATTTTGGAGGGAGTTCTTTCTTTCCAGGAGAGTGATAGCTTTGGTTTTTTGGAATTATTTTTCAGTATGGAGCAGTATTGTAACTCAAATGGACATGTTATTGTTGTCAATAAATTTGCACCCTGTTGAATGCAATATTCAGCAATCTACTAAAACATGGAAACCTTCTTCAGATGTGGGTGATTTGAATGAAGAAGGAATCTCCAGAGTGAGCTGGTTCTCCGAATGATGAATTATATCCTAAAATAACCTCTGGGAAAAGGGATAAAGATAACTGAAAGTAAAGCCTATAACTAACAGATGATTCACCAAACTTATGAAAACCCAGACTTAACCACTCATAACAGCTTCTTATTACAATAATTCTCACAATCTTATTCACACATATCTCATCAGTGATTCGCATGAAGATCTAGAAAACAAATACAACATATAACCTGAAACATGTAATTCTGAAACACAACCTTATAACAACAAGATATAAAAGGATTCTGATTTGGAAACACAATTACATCAGATTGCCATTACAAAATTTGAGACAAAGATAAGAAGGAGAAATCTGTTGTTCTATTAAAATTGAAAGAGTCTTTGCCTGAATCTAAAACTGAGTACCAAAAAGGTTTACAAGCTCAAAAAGGGTATGAGCAAGAAACTCTGATCTGAACTACTCTAAGAGAGGAGATCTGAAAATACTAAGTCTATCAAAAAAACATAGCTCTCAAGAAACCCTAATCCGAGCTCAGAAAAAAGCTCCAAGAAAAAGGCTTCAAACTGCCTCAAAAATTGCAAAAAAGCAGGAAAAAGCACAATGCTTTTATGATCACATTGTCAAGCCTCTAAAAATAGACTAATCTCGCTTTAAAAGCTCAAAAACAACCTTATCTCTCCAAGATAGGTCTGAAATCCAACCAAGAGGAAAAGTCAATAAAAGATCTGCTAAAAATAGCAAGAAAACACAAAGCAATTTATAGAATATTGCTTTATGATTCTGCTTTACAAGATGTAGATCTTTACAATTAATCTATTTTTTGCAATTAAAGATTAAAAAATCTTTTGCAAAAAGAAACTCCTTATTTCTCCATTACAATATTTTGATTTTCTCCAAAAATCATAAAAATATTAACATAATTATCCCCTCACATATCTTCAATCTTCATTGATTTCTCTTAAAATCAACTAAAATCATAACTCTAAGGTATAACTATCAAACCCTAACCCTAGGTCACAAGATATCCATCAATATTATCATACCCAAGGCTTCATATTTCACCACTTAATATTTCACCAAGGCAAAAGAAATAAATCACCCAGACCTAACCCATAGACCAACCTAGGAATTCGGCCCCCTCATATACATTTAGACTTAGATTTTAATAAGTCACAAGGAAAGCATTATGAATTTCAGCCTCCATTTGAAAATCTACATGTGCTTTGATTCGAATATCCTGAATCATCATGATGTTTGAATTAGGGTATGTGAAAATAGGGTCAAACCTTAATTATCACTTCATTTTGCACACTCCCTAATTCAGAGAGAAGCTCTGCCACCGCCATGACTCTGTCAAGCTCGAGCTCATATGCTTTGAGGAACCATTTTTTTCCTTCATTAAGGTCATGGACTGTCACGAGCTTATGAGTTTATTCTCTGATTTTTTCCTTGCACTCCTTATGACCTTCGTTTGCTTGATCGACCTGTGAGCTCGAGCTCCATTCGAAATTCCATGAGAATTCGCGGGCTGTGTCTTCATTCCTATTGTCAAGGTAAACTTCTTATCATAGTTTCATGACTTCTACAGCTTGATATTTTAATCTTCCTGGCCTTGAGGCCACGGCTATACACACTCTAACACCCTTGTCTTTCATTTTTCTATATTTCACCTACCATTGTGTGAGCTCAACCCTCTTGTGAGAGCTTGAATCTTGGCTTTAGTATACTTTGTGAAGCTCATACCGCGGCTAGGATGCTTACTTTCGGCACAGAACTGGTAACTCCACTTTGTCAGCACTTGTTCTCTGGAAACTTAGAGGGTTTCTTTTAAGTCAAGAATTTCTGGCCATGACCTGGCCACGACAGATGTGTATTGTAGGAAGCAATTCTTTGAATTTTGGGCTCGACCCAGAACATAAAACTTGCCATTATGTCTATTTGAAAGCATTTCTGCATATGGGTATCACAGAAATTTGAATAAAGTTGTCTCTTCTTTTCGTTGCTTGATTCAGTCACAGGAAACTTGTATTTCGCATTTCCTTGCTGTCTCTTCTTATGGGTTATCATTGTAATTGATTTTTCTGTATTTTAAAAAAAAACCCACGTGTGGGTATTGGAAAACTCTAAAGAAGACTATATTTTCTTTTCCTTCGAA
Source organism: Sequoia sempervirens (assembly GCA_007258455.2). NCBI lineage: Eukaryota > Viridiplantae > Streptophyta > Pinopsida > Cupressales > Cupressaceae > Sequoia > Sequoia sempervirens. The sequence continues at coordinate 5,983,382 of VDFB02000003.1, forward strand.
GCTTGATTCATTACAGAAATTACATCTCATTGTTCTACTATTGTTTTATATGAAACCCATATGGGTCCTCTCCATTATTGTATTTCTTGCACTTTGAAAACAAACCCTAGATATGGGTACTCAGGATTTAACTGCAAAGCTTATTTGTATGATTCTGTTCATATGGGCTCGACCCAATAACAACCAGTGGCTTATTTCGAACTTTTGAAATACAAGAATGAAATGGATTTTGTATAGTCATTTTAACCTCCTTGGTATTCTGCACTTTATGAAAAGAATATATTTCTGTTGCATCACTGCTACACTATCACATAGCCATGGTTGTTCAGAATTTGAACACATCTGACCAAATACTCAGTTGAAAATAACCAAAAACTGTCATTCGTTTGAAACCCCAACGTGGGCATTTGCTGTTTGCTTTTAAATCTTCCTCCAGAAATGGAAACTCATGATAAAAATCAAACTCTGTGTTAATCTGTATTTAGTTATGGGCTTCTTTAAGCATTAAGACTTCTTATTCTCAGCATGATTTTGTGTTTGTTTGTTGTGGAAAAGACGGCCTCTTGATGTATATTATCTCCATAACTCTATTCTATATGCACAACAGTGTCTTTTGATTCATCTCAACTTTAACACAGCAACTTCTACCCTCCGCTTTTGAATCCCATAGAGATTTTTGAATTGAAACATTGCATCACTACGAACCACCTCTACTCACCAGTTCATATGTATAATTGACAACTCAAAACTTTTTCTAGAAAGGAAAAGCTTGCTCTTCCCTTATTATTCTGGAATGATCACTTTGTCATTACACTCATAATGTTGTATTTATCTTTACCAGTCAACTGGAACTATTGATTCATTTAGCTCTTGAATACACTATCTGTGTTCGTACTCAGCTGTAACATGGTACTCTTCATGCATTTTTATGTTCCACTTGATAAAATTCTTTCAAAATCTGTTCTCTTTCGTGATGAAAATTAAATCAATCATTAAGGCATAATGTATGCCTATTCACTATCCGAGAAAGAATTGATGAGCTGAAACTTACATGACATATGATTATGATCAGCAAAGAAAATGAACTTATTCAGCAATTTCTGATGTAAGTGTACTCAGTTAAATTCCTTAAGTGAACTAAACTCATTGTTCACCTATAGCCTTTAGAAAGCAACCCTGATCGTTATGAATGCACAGTTGGTTTTGTTGCTTGATGGATAACTCTGTTTTACTCCTTCAGTTGTTCTTTATTTCATTTGATGAATATGATAATGTATCTTTAAAATCAGCCCATTAATGAATAGGGCAGCATGCCGAGCTCTACCCTTGTGGGAGCCTGTTTTTCTCCACATGCTTGGTCTTCGAATAACGTTCAGCTTCGCGACTTTACCTATACCTGCACAAGGAAACAAATAGTTGTTAGCATAAAAACAAAAAATGATGATCATGATATTGTTATCTCTCCTTCAGCTAATTTCTTCCGTACTGCACTTGATTGATTGTGTCAATGCATAGTTAATAGTAGGCTATACTATTGTGGGTGCTCCATATAAGTTACATCATAATCGGAGCCACTGACACCCCTCTTTTCCTCTTACAGGTCAATGGAGCTTGAGAAGACAAGGTGCACCATCCGTCATCAAACGTCGATAATTAGGCAATGATGATTATTCTGTCCCTTATGTGTTTTACTTTATGCATCTTCAATAGTACAATGTGCTATTAGCAATGTGTTGTAACAGTTACATCCATGGCTTGTGTGGATCTTTGATTTCAATTTTTTTCTTTTCGATTGAAAAGAGAATGCATTTTCATGCAATGTTGTAATATCATTCTAATTGTGAAATCAAATGAAGCCTTGTAAAATATGAGTTTCTTCCGAAATAAATGAGAGCATTTCAAATGCTATTTGCTCATGTTATCAATTATGTACTTCTTTTAATTTTGCAACATCTGAAAGGCACTCTGGAAACTTAATTTCCTAAAATTATATTCTTCTTCTAAAGATTTGCAAAACTGTTACTTAATACATAATAATGATAATGTGAAACAACATTGAACTTAAACCACAATTCCACCCTATGGTGTGATAACATTCAACCAGCTCCTCTGATTGAGCTGAGGTGAAAATTTGGTAATAGTTATATAGTGAGTAACTTTGAAATCAATAAAATAGAGCATTTTACCTTCTCATTTCATGTTTCATAGTATGTTGTTAGTGATTGATCAATTTTTTTTGTGAAATTTATCTTTCCTTGCAAACTTGTCTCATGTTTAGGCATCTGTTTAGTAGAAAATGCATGTTAACAGGTTATAAGTTGCGTTAGTCAATAGTGTTGTTAATTATGAGACCTTTTGTTTCTTTCTAAAAGCCCTGTTTAGAAACCTTCTTATAAATTATTTATGTGAAATGCATGTGATAATAAGTTGTGTAAGCAGAGTTTTATGATATTGATTTGAATGTGATAGGTTGTTATCAGGTCCTAGTTGTTTTTTGGTGTATCACCTTAGATATTTTTAGTTATGTTCATGTTTTATGCATTTCTTACCCTTTACCTCAGAAATCAATAGTTAGGTGGCATCAAAAGGGGAGTCGACCCATAATCTGGAGGTATACTTTCGAATAGGGCACCCACAAAATGAAAGCAGTCCCATGTTACATCCAAATATGTTAAGTTGTTTCGTAGCTTGGAATTTGGGGTGCAGATTTGGATCACTAACAGTTATACTTTTGTTTTGAAGCACAGGAGTGGAAGATAAAATAGAGTTGCAGATGCCTTAAGTAGAAGGAAATTTTTTTTAATAGAGATGAATATAGAGGTTGTTGGGTTCAATGAACTCAAGAGTTTGTACCCAGAAGATCCAGACATTGAAGAAGCTTGGAAGGCTTGCTTGGAACCTGTTACATTGGATAGGACAAGATGGTTGGATTTCTTAATCCAAGATGGAATGTTGTCTAGAGGAATCCAATTGTGCATTCCAAGGAGTTCTATGAGAGAGAATCTAATCAAGGAGAAGCATAGTGGAGGATTGGCTGGGCATTTTGGTTGAGATAAGACTATTGCTCTTGTTAGTGAGAATTATTACTGGCCACAATTACAACAAGATGTGAAGAAGTTTGTACAAAGTTGTAGAGTATGTCAAATGGTGAAAGGAACAAGTCAAAATACTGGATTGTATAGGCCATTACCTATACTTGAGAGGCCATGGGAGAATATTAGTATGGATTTTGTCCTTGGATTGCCAAGGACACAGAGAGGGCATGATTCCATATTTGTGGTGGTGGATATATTTTCAAAGATGGCACATTTCATTATGTGTCATAAGACTAGTGATGTTGTTCATATTGCAGAGTTGTTTTTCAAAGAGGTGGTGAGACTACATGGTCTACCGAAGAGTATATTTTTAGACAGAGATACCAAATTTGTTGGTTATTTTTGGAGAACATTATAGAAGAAGTTGAAGACATATTTGAAGTTTGGTTCTTCTCACCATCCACAGACTAATGGATAAATGAAGGTGGTCAATAGGAGTTTGGGTAACTTGCTAATATGCTTAGTAGGAGATAAACCAAAGGGATGGGATTTGATTTTACCATAGGCAGAATTCTTTTATAACAATTTTTTCAACAAGAGCACTGGTAAATCGCCATTCCAGATTGTATATGGGGGTAGTATGAGGAATGCTTATGAACTAAGAAAGATAGATAAAGGAGAGAAGAGTAGTGTTGAGACTAAAGATTTTGCTGAGCACCTAAAGAATTTGCATGACGAGTTGAAAAAGCATATCAATAAGATGAACTCTCAGTATAAGGCTAAGGCAGATCAGAAAAGGAGGTATAAGGAGTTCCAGGTAGGAGATGAAGTCATGGTTAATTTCTGAAAGGAAAGTTTTTCATATGGTACATACAAAAATTTGAAGATGAAGAAGTTTGGACCATGCAAGATCCTAAAGAAGCATGATTCAATAAATGTATATGAGGTAGAGTTTCTTGATGGAATTCATATTTCACCTGTGTTTAACATCTCAGATTTAACAGAATATCATGAGGGAGGAATTGATGAAGAAATAATAGAGGCATAGTTGAACATTCCAACATCTACTTCAGAAAAGGAGGAGATAGAAGAAATTTTGGATGGCTGTGTGGGAAGAAGCACAAGAAACAGGAAATATGCAGAGTACTTGGTGAAATGGAGAGGAAGGCCTGCTGAAAATTCATCATGGTTATCCGAGTCTAAGGTTAAACATCTTAGTTTCCCTCTAACTCCTGAGAAGTGACAGGGTCACTTTTCAAATTACCCTAGTTATCTGATGCAGGAGCATCCAAGGTGTAAGAGCAATATTTCATCACCCAAAAAAAAAATGTTGTTTCTTTTCAACAAGGGCTAAATTTGGTAGGGTTACCATTTTTGTAAGTTTACATTTATGCACAGTTGGACACAAAATCTTGTACACACCTCCAAAATGGTAAATTGAAGCCAATGTCAAAGAAATCACTTCAATACCATTTGTCATTTAAGAGATTAAAATTTTAATTTTCAAAAATCCTAGTAAAATCTTCGAGGTCAATTTTGAGGCACTTAAAGGCTCCGAATGGGCCTGAAAATTCATGGAAAACAAAAGTGGATGGCCTTTAAGCCCTACTCTTAGACACAAGAATTCTCGAGAGCTTTCTAAAAAGGTATTATAATAGAAAATCCGATGGTTGGATCAAAAGTTATGACCCCGTGAAGTTGTAATACCAAAATTAATAAAATTTCAAAATATCTTCCTGAGGAAGTTACACTTTCCAGAAAATTCTAGGGTGCTTACACTTTCTAGAAGATTCTAGGGTGGTTACGCCTTCCAAATAAAGGATGTAAAGGGGAACTACAGAAGGGAGGGGAGATTAGATTTGATGGTGGCTCCGATTTGCAGACTTGCAGATTTATGTAATCAAAGAGCCCATGTGATGGCAAATATAATGTTGTAATTTAACTTTCTTTTCAGTGATAATAGAAAATAATTGCTTTCCTTCTTGCATTTTGTTTGTGCCATTATCTATTGTTTTTGTGAGTTTTATATTGTAAGGGGAGTACCCTTCATCAAGTGGTATCAGATCGGGTTTTCCTGAGTGTGTAAATAGATCGTTGAACATGAGGCAGTTTGCACTAGGACTTCTGGTTGAGGGTCTATGAGAAAAGATGCCTCCACGAAGAAACCGTGGTGGGAGAAATGTTGGGGTAAGAGAAGATGGTTTTAGAGCCCTCCAGAGACAAGTTCAAGCACTGCAAGAGGAGTTGCATAGGGGAGTTGATGTCAAAAGAAGAGATCAAAGTGAGGATGAGGTTGAAGATGAGGAGCCATTCGAAGAGGAATCACATGATGTAATGGATCTTGGAGAAGTCAGACTGATTAGGGCCATTTCCAAGATTGGAAAGAGGCCAAAGATAGAAGTTTCTAATTTTTCTAGAAACCTTAATCCAGAGGAGCTGATCGATTGGATCAATGACATGGAAGAGTATTTTGAGTATGAGGAAATAGAAGACCCAGATAAGGTCAAATTTGCAAAGGCCAAATTGAAAGGCCATGCTAGCATATGGTGAAAATAAATAGAAGAAGAAAAGAGGAAATAACAAGATGGGATCGGATGGTGGAAAAAATGAAAATACAATTCATTCATGGGGACTATGAGTTGGATTTGTTGAAGAAGATGCAAGGGTTGAAACAAGCAGGAAAATTTGTTAAGGAGTATACAAAAGAATTCTACCAAGTCTTAATCAAAATAATTCATTCTGAGGCCAACAAGGAGAAAGTTTCCCGTTACATAAATGGGTTGAAGCCGAGCATTCAAGAAGAGCTGAGTCTGGTAAGAATTTCTACCATTGAAGATGCATATCAGTTTCCTTTGAAGGTAGAAGACAAGTTGAATAGGAGGTTTGAAAGTAAGCAAAGAGGTGGAGGTCGCGGTGGAAGGAGTAGTAGATGGTCATATGGAGGTTGAAATTAAGACCAAAAGAAGGGTGAAGGATATAGTAGCGACCAGAACCAGAAAGAAGATAACACCTATCGTCCTCATAATGGAGACCAAAGAGGAAGAGGAAGATATGGGTGAGGACCAGGGAGAGGAGGCTTTCATTGAGCTTGTTTCCAATATGAAGAAGGGAATAGTGGATATGAGTGTCCTCAACATCAAGGAAGAAAAAATAGAAGACCTGAGGGTAATGCACGAGTTGTACATGTAGAAGAAGATGTTGAGTCTTCACATTCTGAGGATGCAAAAAGAGGAGAGGTTCTTGTTACTAGAAGAGCCTTGTTGAATGAGGAGAAAGAGCCAAATCAAAGGAAGAATTTGTTTCCCACCAGATGTAAGTGTGAAGGTAAAGTTTGAAATGTTATTATTGATGGAGGTAGTACTGATAACCTTGTTTCAAAAGAAATGGTTAGTAAGTTGCGGTTGGAGAGAAGGCATCTGAACCCATACTGAATTGCTTGGTTGCAGAAGGACCATCAAGCCTTGGTAAATGAACAATGTCTGGTAAAGTTCAAGATTGTGAATTACCATGATGAGGTATTATGTGATATTATTCCTATGGATGTTTGTCATATGTTGTTAGGAAGATCATGGCAGTTTGATCAATGAGTAATACATGATGGACATGCCAACACCTATTCTTTGACAAAGGATAGAGTTCATCATAAGTTGAAGCCCTTGAAGGAGGCAGAGGAAAAGGTATGTAGTAATGCAATAATTTGTTTGGTTGATGGAAGAAAGTTCCTAGAAGGTATGAAGCATGAGCATATGTGTTTTGCATTGATCCCTAGAGTTGATAAAGAAGATACTACTGAGGTACCTGTAGAAGTTTCATATTTGTTGAATGAGTTTCAAGCTATTATTTCTGATAACGTACCTGTTGGTTTTCCTCCTGTAAGAAAGATTAGTCATCAGATGGACCTGATTCCTTGAGCCAGGTTTCCAAATAGGGCAGCTCATTGTATCACTCCAATAGAGAGTGAAGAGTTGAACAAACAAGTGCAAGATTTGTTGCAGAAGGGATTTATCAAAGATAGTTTGAGTCCATGTGTAGTACCTACAGTACTAGCACCAAAGAAGGATGGGGAATGGGGGATGTGTACCGATTCTAGAGCCATCAACAAGATCACCATCAAGTATAGATTTGTCTTGCCAAGAATGGATGACATTATGGATTTTCTAAGTGGAGCTGAGTACTTCACGAAGATAGATCTAAAGAGTGGATATCACCATATCCAGATTAGAAAATGAGATGAATGGAAGACAGTCTTCAAAACCAAGGAGGGATTTTATAAGTGGTTAGTCATGCCTTTTGGGCTAACCAATGCACCAAGCACATTTATGCGGCTTATGAATGAGGTATTAAAATAATTTTTGGGAAAAAAAATTATTGTTTATTTGGATGATATTTTGATTTTCAATAAGACATTGGAGGAGCACCTGATGCATATCTAGAAATTTTTTGACAAGCTAAGGGAGGAGAAGTTGATTAATTTGAAGAAATGTAGTTTTGTAAAAAGGGATTTGGTGTATCTAGGATTTTTTGTCTCAGCAGAGGGTCTTAAAATGGATCCAAAGAAGGTGAGAGCTATCATTGAAATGCCTACCTCGAGGAGTGTTACAAAGGTAAGATCATTTCATGGTCTAGCAAGTTTTTTCAGAAATTTTATTAAGAGTTTCAGTAGTATTTGTGCACCTCTAACTAAAGCAATGAGAGGGGATAGGAAAGAGTTTAAGTGGACTACAGGAGCAGAAAAAAATTTTGATATGTTAAAGAATAAATTTACAGAGCAACCTGTTTTGGCACTTCTCGATTTCAATAAGGTCTTTTAGGTATATTGTTATTGTTAGCCTCCTACAATGATCTTAATAACTAAGCCTTTACAACCATGATTCAAAGATTGGACATCTAACTTGAATAGCCATTTCAATCATCATGAAGGTGCATTTAACTTGTCAACCCAGGGATGTGAACTTGAAATGGGTCAACACAGTATATGCACTAGGAACTCAAAGTAGCCATTCCATTCTAGAGCTAAGGAACACACAATACTAAAAGTAAATTGCTTGAAAAGGAATGAAACAAATGGTGAACATCAATCAACGACTATGCTAAGCTGAAATGCATAACAAGAATAAAAATCTAAGGAACAAACAGGACACTACTTTATCTACTTTGGTTGTAGGAATAGTCATAGAATGAAATCCTAGTGTTTGCAGGAATAGTCAGTGCTAGATTCTAACTAAGTACTAATCAACAAGTAATACTAAACTAATGCTAAACTAAGAAGACGAATTACTCACCAAGTGGTCCCCCTTGGATAAGTATCCTCTAAAATTAATGAAAACTCAGATGCTCAAACTCAGAACTTTATTTTATTCACTATCAATCATGAGTACAAAAGAGTAGTGTATCTGTATTACTAAAAATTGGAGAGTACATGTACAATATCAAATCATGCAACCTTTGAAGAGGGAGCATTATATCATTATTTATACTAACAACTAAACAAGATAGTCAACTCTATGACTGGGAGGATGCCATTTAGGGAAAATAGATAAAATGGAGCGATGGCGATTACACGCGCATGGAATCTGGTCAGACATGCAGGTCCAAACACAAATTCAGCTTAGCAGTAACGCTCGTTCATGCTCAATCATTAAAGTCCACTATAAGGCGATTACGTTCAGTTGAATGAACAATCTTTTTTCGTCAGCCTCCTTTGACTTGGATCGATTTCTTTGTTGGACGTTATGCTGCATGCCCAACTGGCAGTGTCTTCCTTAACTTAGCATATTAAATCTGCATAGAAAATTCAGTACGCATAATAACTACACATCTATAACCAACTTAAGGAACATTCATTAACCACATACAAAATCAATATAGATAATCCACATATTATGTCAAATGTCATTAAAGCTTGCAGAGATAGGATTAAGTCCAATGTCAATGGTTTGACGGAAACATTATGAAAAGACCAACATTTAACATTAAAGTCTGTATATGCATAAAATTGGTCATGTCTAATTAATCCTGGCATTTAATTAAATATTTATTATTTAATTAATTTCTCTAAAGTCCTCTAAATATGATTAAATTTAATTAATTTAATTATATTGTTCATTCACTTTATTCTTCCACCTTAACTAAATAAATTCACTTTATTTAATTATTTCACATTCATATGTTTACTTAATTAATTAAATAAATACCCTTTATTTATCTTAATTAATTATCACCTTTTGAATTTAATTAAGTCTTTTGATTTAAATAATTTAAATATTTCTTTTCTCCTATTCAAATCTTTCTTCTAATTAATTAAATATTTTATTTAATTAATTTCATCTACATGTCATTTCCTAAAAATTTAATTAAATATCTTTATTTAATTAATGTCCATATCTTTTCAAATCATAATTAAATATTTTATTTAATTATGAAATCTTTTATTATTATTCAAATCTTAATTAAATGATTATTTAATTGGGAAAAAAATCTTCATGTCACCCATAAATAAATAAGTGAATTTATAATTCATTATTTATCTTTTTAAATCTTTCCAAAATCCTCTAAAAAGATGATTTTTATCATCTCATCTTATCTCTTCCATGAAAGAGGAAACAAATCCTGCTTTGTGTTTTTCTTCTATTTTTCTCTCCAGTCTTCTCCATCTTCGACCGTTCGATCTACTAGGATTATCACAGCCGTTGATCGCATAAGCCAATCACAATCCTTCAAAAGATTTATAAATATGCCTGCATATCCAAGCATTTATTCTATTAGGTGATAGTTGATTAGAGAATAGTTGCATTTAGTTAGCATTTATTATCAGGATTGAGAGCATTTGTAATCGTACTTTCTTTATCAAGTAATCATAGCAATTTGCAATCATGCATCATTTAATCAACATAATCATATCTTAGCATAGCATGCATCCTTCATCTACAATCTCATTCTCTGGGAGGACCATTTGTTGAGTCTAGTAAAATCTGAGAGCAACAGCTGGAATCGACAAAATTAGTGGAGATAGAGGACAATAGGATGACATCAAGGGCAGAAATTTGAGTTTGCACTTATTTTATTTCATTTTCTATTTTGATATAATATTTTATCGGTGTGTTTGATCTTCTTTAATCTGTTTTTAATCTGCAAATTTAATCAATCACACTTTTTTGGTGCCCACCGTGGGGCCTTGCCTTGTTTTTAACATCTACTTGTAGGTTTTTTGATAGGATTTCATGTTTTGAAGTTTGGCTTTTCAAAAAAATTCTCACTTTATTGCATCTGTCAAATATTTCAGCGCACACAAAAATACTTTTAGTGCATCTGTAGACTGTTTCAGCACTTCTACAGGTCTTTCGGCGCATCCAAGAACTATTTTAGCGCATCCGAATATTACTCTAGCACATATAGGGAACAAAATGGTGCATACATTTAGCTTAATTCATTAAAATTTTAAAAACAAAAATTGCATTTTTAGATTGGCACATTTAGGCTTTCTTTTAGCGCATTTAAGGTTTTCTGTAGCACTTTTGATGTTTTTTTTAGCGCATTGACTGGTTGTTTTAGCACATATGTATGATCTTTTAGCGCATGCAGGTTGTAACTAAACAAGGTTCTGATTCTGATGCCTTCTGCAGACAGGACCTTTTTCTGGCTTAAAAAGAATCAATCTAGGATAGTCACATCTGGTTTTAAAAAGAAGCAACCCTAGGATAGTCACCACACAATGATTTTTTGCAGTTAAAATGAACAACTTGTTTTCATGAAGAAATTATCTTCACATAGTTTAGATCATTATGATTTGGGCTCTAAAAAGAACACTATTTCCTTTGTCTGCGGCAATAGGTCTATGCTCTCCCCTTAACTGAGTGATTAGAATACCAGAACTGCCTTTTTAATTCATGCAATTTTACATGATTTCTTAAATCCTTTAGAGGGCCTACTCTTGTGGGAAAAAGTACTCACCCAAGAGGAACGACCTAAGTGGGAACAACTAAAGCCAAATTTTCCAACCCACTATAATCAAAAGCGAATTCGGGGAAAGTCCGCAATTCGACGGTAGTGTGCAAGATAACCATCCCCAAAGCCTTTGTTCTAAAGGTTGGAAGGTCTCCTGAGGGAGTTTATCATTTGTCGCACCGAACGGAAACCCTTACTAAGAACCTAGTGTAGAAGCCAGCCGAGTCAGTAGCCAAATATCGTAATAATCACAGTGCAAGGAGAGGGAAGAATCTATCCCCAAGATACTCACCATATAACTGCCAAGGACCGTTTGCTCAGGGGATCTAGTATCCACTTCCATCACTCTAAGTACGTGCCTGGAAAAGACAAAAACACGAGCACCCCTTCGGGGGTGACACGATTGTGTGAGTCGATGTAGTTCTAATATGTGGGTTGTTGGTTATTATGATGACCTACTTAAGTACTAAGAGTGAGTCTGCCTGAAGTGTTTGTTTGTGCAAAAACCAGTAGAAATATTTTGAACATACACTCGATGTTTAGTATAGGGCTTAAAAAAAAAACTATTTTCAAAGTGTTTGTTGTGTTTTCCTCACGTTAAATCAGATTAATCTCATCCAAGAAAGCACTAAAAATTTGATTGAATCAGCCTTTCTACTAGAATCTGAGTTTCTACCATCATTGGACTAGCTACATCCCCGATATCTTCTATGCTTAGAGATTGGAAATCCACCAAGTTTGTTAGGAAGTCAATTTCCAATAGGATCAAGAAACCTAAGAAACATTTAGGTTACAAAAAGACTTTGCAACAAAGAAAATTCCTTTACAAGAGTTAAAACGTCTTGCTTTACTATCGTGAATTCCTTCATAGGTACCAAGATTTTGTTAGGGGATTTATTGACGAGTACACAATACAACCTTTGTATTCTTGAGCCTATTTCCAAAGAAGAGCTCTATCTCAACAACATAGTCATAATCAACCTCTTGAGTTTGATTTCATACTACAATCCTCAATTGAATATCCCACTCATTCTAGCCAAATCATTCACTAATCTTGAAAACAAACTAGGCTATTTGATACACTTATCATTTTTTGAGACTAAGATCAAATCTCAAAAAGTGCATCTTTTCAAACAAGTTTCTGATTATTGATTCAAATTCCCCAACAAGATTCTGATATCCTTTCATCTTGGAAGCCACAATCAAGAGTTAGAAATGTCATTTGATCATATCATAGGATTTTCATCTTATCAGATCAAGACATCATCATTTTTTCACTTCTCGAACTTGTGATCTAAGTTTAGAAGAACATTTCAAAATCATATGCCTATTTTTACAAGATCTCAATACAATAAGTTGAGAGAGGATATCCAACGAGAAGCTCATATCCTAGGAATTCAAGAAGAAGGTGAGAGTAGTAATCCCATTTACAACGTGAGTCACAATCCCCTTTTCAACAACAACATGGATCATAGAGAGGAGAATCCCTTCCCATTTAATCATCTAAAATACATAGGAAAAACTCCAAATGATAGCGATGATGAACGAGATGAAGAACGTTGTCTCAAAGAAGCAGAGCAAGATCCTAAATTTCATCAAGCCTTAGAAAATATTTTAGAGTGCAACAAAGAGATATATTTCTTGTATTTGGCTGAAAAAGGAGCTAAATTGCCTCATGATTGTAATACTGAGAACTTAAAGAGTAATCCTGAAGAAACACCCCTGTATGATCTTAGTGCCTTGTCTCAACAGATTAAAGCACTACAAGGACAAATTAAAGATCTACAAGGGGGAGCCACAATGAATAAGTATGCTCTTGATGACATTTGTCCTTATCCTTTTTACCGACGTCTCAACATGGTTCCCTTTCCCTAGCATTGTGAGATTTTGAAATTCGACCATTATAATGGGAAATCGGATCCAATCGATCATGTCAGAGACTTTCAAAACATGACTTTAGAATTTTCTCATGAGGACACTTAATGCGTTTGTTTCCTAGGAGTCTTGGAGGCCAATCTATGGAATGGCTATCGAAAATCACACCGCCTGTTAAGACATTTGAGGAATTGATTAACAAGTTCATTTCACAATATTCCTACAACATCCAACATCAAATAACCATGCTTGATCTATGCAAGGCTAAACATAAACCTGGTGAACCATTCATTACATTTCTTCAGAGATGGAGAAGATTGTTTGCTAGATATTCACATCATGTTCCTAAAAAGGAAAAGATGTGCATCTTCATCAACAACTTAAATCCAGAAATGAGCTATCGTTTGAATTTACATTGTCCTCCCTCTTTTGAGAAACTGATTGATAATGCCATAACCATTGAGGTTGCTTTGGTCAAGAGAGGGATACTTAAAATTGATAAGGACAATCCTAGCTCTTCAAATCACCACAACAACAATGAAAAATCTAAGTTTTGGACTCACAACAAAAATGTGGTGAATGATGGTGTTGTAGATGAAAATCATGTCTTGACTAAGCCATTTATTCTTAGTGCTCCAAGTGCTCCTCACAACAATAACTATAACAACGTCAATTCTATCAAAAATCAAGGAAACAATCCTCCTCCTCCATAGAACAATGTGAATCAAACTTCTACTCCCAATCAAGGGAATGCCAACAATCAAGGTTACCGTGGAAATAATAATAACAACAATACCTTAGGAAATTCCTCAAACACAAATCCACAACGATCTTCATTCTTCTCTAGTAGAAGAACTTTTACTCCACTGGGTCAATATTTAGAATCTACATTCAAAGAGTTGATGGCTAAAAATGTCCTTACTTTTCCACCTCAACGCAAATTTGAACCCAGTGTGAAGTCTCCATCATGGAATGATGCATACTATTGTGATTATCATCGGTGCAAGGGCCATCACACAAATAATTGTCAAGCCCTAAAAAATGTCATCCAAGACTTAATAAAAAAATGGCACCATCACAATAGAAGGACACCAACAATCAGATGAAGACCACCAAGCATTTCACAACCCTTTTCCCAACTATCAAAAGGGTGAGTCTTTTGGAAAAAGTTTGAATCATATCAATGATAATATAATCAACCATATCTACACTGACAATGAGCAGGTCAATGTTATAAAAGTTAAGGAAAAGATGGAATATAGACAACTGTATCCACTAATCTGGATGTGGACTGATTTCAAGCCATGGTGGGACACTTTTGCTCACCCACATGCCTCTCATTCTCTAAAAAAGATGACGTTTCCATGACTCATCCTCATAATTTATCGCTATACTTAGAAGTCATGATCCACAAGTTTCGTGTTAGACACGTCCTAATAGATGGAGGGGTTGGGTTGAACATATGTACCATGAACTTAGTTCTAGCCCTAGGATTTTCTAAGGATTCTATTGATCCTAGAACAAAGATTACCATTAAATCCTATGATGATGAAGAAAGAGCGTCCAAGGGTTTAATCATGTTGTCGATTAGAGTGGGACCTATTGTCAAGAATACATTCTATCAAGTATTAGACCATGATCTTGCATACAAAATCTTGTTGGGTCATCCTTCGATCCATGAAATGCAAGTTGTCCCGTCCACATATCATCAATGTCTTAAGTTTCCTTATGACGGATAGGAGATCACAATACCAGCTGATAATTCAAACAATCAGACTTGTGCCAACTTCAAAGCTAGTCAAGATACTTTGGTTCCCAAAAATTGAGAAGCTCTTGCTAGTACTTCTCCCAAAGTTGATACATGAATCAGTTAGTTAACCAAAAGCTTTGACAACCAACTACGGTTCAAGGACAATGGAGTTGGGGAGTACTCTCTCTATCTTGCTAATATACCTACATCACCTCGGTCACATGGGCGACCTTCTATCACACAACAACAGATATTTGTAGCATCAACATCAACACAACCACCAACAGAGCCAAGTACATTGTTTAATGGATGATTTATCAAAGGAAAACTCCCCATGGAAGATCCTAAGGATAGAGAAGTTCTAAATTGGCTCTATAAAGATGAAGATGAAATAGTCCTCAATGTCAAAATACCAACTAATCAATATGGTAAAGGGTATTCAATCATGCAGAAGATGGGCTATGATGGTAATGGTCCTATCGAAAAGAGAAAAGGAGTAGTTGAGCCTATTCACCTTCCAGGACTTTCTCCAAAATATAAAATAGGACTAGGCTATGATACTAACTCAAAATAAATAACATCCAAGAAGTTGCATGATACTTTCCTAACATTGAAAGAAGGTTCTGATACAAGAGAAGCATGTTTGACATCAATTCAGAATTTCATGGATAATAACTCTGACACAGACTCTGGTGAATACGAGTGGGAAACCATCTATAATGATGAGTTTTGGAGGGACAAAAAGGTTGATGTGATACACAAGTATACCCCAACTCTAATCGAAGGTGAAGGTTCAAGGTCCCAACTGCAAGGATCTAAACTACAAGGTAGCTATGATTCTAGTCATACTGAGTTGGATTTAAGCGAACACGACTATCGTGAGAACAATACCATCATTGATTTGCCTCATACCTCAAATCCTACAGACAATTTTGTTATGATCATAACCATAGCCGATTTCACTCAGCCCAATGACCCACTACCTTTGATCCATCCCGATCTCATTGACTGGGATTCGTTTGAACCTATCGATATACCTATGTTTCCAAGTGATGAATCTATCATGAACTTCCTTTTTGTAGATGACACAAATGATTGTTTCACTAGCGATTTTATAGAGTCTTTAATCAGGAAAGTGTCAAGTCTCCTAGTTGCAAAAATAAATATCAAAAATAAATATCTAATGGTGAAAACCAAAATCTGGAAGTGTTAGATCAAACAAAAGATAAAACAAAGAGCGTATCAGATGGTGAAAACCTTTTTAAGGCACCAAATGATGGGAAGCTTGACACTCTCCTCGAGCACTATCATGAGTGATCACCTATCTTGATTGAGCCTATAAAAGAGGTTAATCTTGAAACTTCAGAAAAACCAAAGATTATATAGTTAGCTGCATCAATGACAGATAAAGAAGTGCTAGAGTTCATGAAGTTCCTAAGAGAAAATCAGGTCAACTTTGCCTAGTCTTATGCAGACATGCCAAGTCTTGATCCCAATCTCATAATGCATCACTTTTCCATCAAACCAGGAGTTAAGCCTGTGAAACAAAAACTCAAAAAGATGCATCCTCATGTTGCACTACTGGTTAAAGAAGAAGTAAGAAAACTCCTTGATGTGGGATTTATAAAATCAATCGACTATGCAAAATGGATCTCCAACATTGTTTCTATGTCCAAACTAGACGAACATATCATAATTTGCACCAATTTCAGAGATCTTAATAAGGCATGTCCTAAGGATGACTTCCCACTTCCAAACATCTATACTATAGTTGATCTGATAGCTGGCCATGCCATGTATTAACTAATTGATGGTTTTTTTGGTTACAACCAACTCAAGATTGCACTTGAAGACTAGGAAAAAATAGCTTTCACATGTCCATGGGGGACTTATTTTTGGAACGTCATGCCTTTCAATCTAAAGAACGCTAGGGATACATATCAAAGAGATATGACTATAATTTTTCATGACATGATGCACACATTCATGGAAGAATATGTAGATGATATATTGGAAAAGTCATACACAAGAGAAGGACATCTTGAAGTGTTATCCAAAATATTTGCAAGGTTAGAAAAGTTCAAATTTTGCCTCAACCCCAAGAAATGCATTTTTGGGGTCACATCTGGAAAGCTCTTAGGATACATAGTATCAGCAAAATGAATTGAAGTAGATCCTGCCAAGGTACAAGCAATTATGGATATGCCTCCACCAAGGAATATCAGTCAGTTGAGATCATTACAGGGATGACTTCAACCTATATGAAGGTTCATCACACAGCTGGCAGATAAAAATCTACCTTTCACACATCTATTGCATAAGAATTTTCCTTTCAAATGGGATGACAAGTGTGAAATGGCCTTTCAATAGATCAAGCAGTACCTAATGAACCCACTGGTTCTAGTACCACCAAATTCAGACAAACCTCTAATCTTATATATTGCTGCAACAGAGACATCTTTGGGGGAATTATTAGCACAAGAGGACTCTACAGGAAAGGAACATGCAATTTATTACATCAGTTGAATGCTAACAAGTCATGAACTCAACTACACTTTCATCGAGAAGGCTTGTCTAGCATTAGTCTTTGCCTCACAAAAAATTTGGCACTACATGTTAACTCATACAATCAATCTTGTTGCAAAGATTGATCCACTTAAGTATCTATTGAGCAAGGCTACATTAATAGGAAGGTTAGAAAAATGGGTTATGATCTTGAGTGATTTTGACATCCATTATGTTGATTTCAAACAAATCAAAGGACAAGTTATTACTGATCAACTAGCTGACGCACCACTATAAGTAGAGCGTCCCATGCATATCAAATTTCCAGATGCTAACATTTTCACTACATAATCAAAACAGCCATGGTCTTTATATTTTGATGGTTCTTTCACTCAACATGGATCGGTGGCAAGCATACTCTTTGTCACCCCTCAAGGAAATACCATTCCTCGATTGTATAGGCTAATTTTTCCTTGCACTAACAACATAACCGAGTATGAAGCTTTAATCACTAGACTCAAGATCACATTGGAATGGAGGATCACAATACTACAAGTCTATGGTGACTCACAGTTAGTCATAAATCAGATCAATGATGATTATCAAACCAAAGATGACAAACTGTTGCCATATAAGAAAATGGTTGACGATTTCAAGAAATACTTCATGTATATCAAGTTCATACATATTCCAAGACTTGATAACAAAGCAGCTGACGCCATGGCCATGATCGTATCATTGCTACAACTCCTAGAAAATAAATCTCGCTATGAATTTCTGGTGGAACAATCATTTGCACCTGCCTATGATACACCTTAAATCCAAATCATTTTCCACTTAGTAGGATCTAATTCACCTTGGTATGGAAATATTTATGCCTACCTAAAAGACGACATCTTACCACCTGACTTATCCCAAAACCAAAAGCGTAACTTTATCCGCCAATCCTCTCGCTATACTCTTATCTCTGACATCCTTTATCACCGCGGTCTTGATGGTACTTTACTTCAATGTCTTGAACATGATGAATCTGACAAGGCTTTACAAGAAGTTCATGGTGTCATTTGTGGTACTCATTCAAGTGGACTGACCTTATCCAAGAAATTGATTAGAATGGGTTACTACTAGCCTACAATGGAAAGAGAATCATTCACTTTTGTGAAGAAGTGCTCAAAATTTTAGGTACGTGGGAATCTCATCCATGCACCAGCACAAGAACTACAACCGTTCATGCCATCCTGACCATTCTCTCAATGGGG
This sequence comes from Sequoia sempervirens, assembly GCA_007258455.2. Taxonomy (NCBI): domain Eukaryota; kingdom Viridiplantae; phylum Streptophyta; class Pinopsida; order Cupressales; family Cupressaceae; genus Sequoia; species Sequoia sempervirens. Next base: position 6,001,750 of record VDFB02000003.1, read on the forward strand.
GTTAGATCTAGTTGGCAAGATTCATCCTTCATAATTGAACGGACACAAGTTCAACATCACAGCGACAGAGTACTTTACCAAGTGGATTGAGGTAGTACCTCTCACTAAGGTTATCGGCAAACAAATCTTATCATTCATACTCAACTATATCATTTGTCCGTACGGCATTCCCAACTCCATCAGCATAGATAATGGATGACCATTCAAAAATCAAGATGTTGACAAACTTTGTGAGAGATTCCATATCCAGCATAGATATTCAACACCCTACTACCCACAAGGGAATGGCCAAGCAGAGGCCTCGAACAAAATCATACTAAAAATCTTGAAGAAGACTGTGAATGTTGTAGGGAAAGATTGGCATGTACAACTCAATTCCGCATTATGGGCCTATAGAACTAGCATCAGAACACCAACAAAAGCAACACCGTATGCTATTGGCTATGGAGTAGAAGCCATATTACCTCTAGAAGTTGAGATTACATCACTTAGAGTATCACTGAAAGGTTTAATCACAGATGATGAATACAGAGTTTCCCGACTATAAGAGTTGGAACTCCTTGATGAGAAGAGACAACGAGTCACTGATCATTTGAAAGCATATCAACAGATGATGTCTTGTACCTATAATCACAGAGTCAAGCCACGTACCTTTCAGGTCGGTGATCTTGTTTTGAAGGAAAACCCATGAAATTAGCAAGATAGAGAGAAGGAAAGTTTGAACCAAATTGGCTAGGTCCTTATGTGGTCATCGCAGTATACAGTTCAGGAGCATACAAGTCATCAACACCAGAAGGGGACCTGTTTGATAAACCCATCAACAACATGCACCTGAAGAAGTACTATATCTAAATCAATTATCATCATCCATAAATGTCCTAAAAAAATAACAAAAACAACATAAAATGTCCAAAAAAAAAACAAAAACAGCAAAAAATGTCCTAAAAAATTCCATAAAAATAAGAAAATGTCTTGAAAAAAACAAGAAAAAATCAAAAAGAAATCAGAAAAATGCAATAAAGACAGATAGTAAAAATTTGGCAAACAAACGCTATTTGTAGCTCTCCATCTATTAGTTCATGTTTTGCACTTAACTTCTCAGCCTTCATTTCATGCATCTTTTCCCCGTCATCTTAGATCCATAACAACATCATACTGCCATCATTTTCCTAGAGCGATAATGTCTTACCATGGCTTGATCATTATACATATTCATTTTAGCAAGTTGTATCAATACTGGGGGAAAACGTTGACGTAATGGGGACAATCAACTTTCAAGTTCTACTGAAATAGCTAGACAATGACATAAAATCCAATCATGTGAACAAACAATCAAATCCTATGAACAACTATCCAATCATTGATCCATATCACAATAGTTTTCAGCAAGTACAATATCATAACACATATTTGGATGATCTAAAATATGAATAAATTTTTGGAATATCAGTATTATATTTTGAACAATGGTTGTTTGACTTTCGATATCATCCCTCTGGAGAACACTCAATGATGTACTGAACTAGAGTGGAGGGGAAAAAGGATAATTTTTCTTTGTCTATTGTCTTGTGGTTAACTATCAATCTGGTGCAAATATGTCGCGAGACATGATTTCCAAAGTGTATCATTGATGACGGTTCCAAATTTGCATCAGAAATTGGTTAATCTCTGTCTGTTTATGCAAGAAATACTCAAGTCATCTTGGTTCAATTATACCTTGATGCTTGTGTTCACTTGCTATATCAAATATCATAAAAGTTGTACTCAGGTCATCATTGGTGCAAATTTACCCTTTGATGCTTATACATACTTCCAACATTTTAAAACGCTCTATGATGATTCAAGCAAGCTAAAAAAGCACTCAACAAACGGTTGGTTTAATTTCATTGCATTTCATTTTAATCATTGTACATATCTGCATACTGGAGTTGCATCAGAGTTTTAAAAGGCTGAACAAAAACATCAACGGTTGTCATGTCTCTTTGGACTATTTGTGGAGGACATTTGGACATTTGTTTCATTTTCATCTTTCATTTTCATCATCATTTCATTAATCATTATAGTTTATCATCTATCATTCATTTTCATATCATTTAGATCCTTTATCATTTATTTATCCATCATTATCCCTTATCATTTCATTTTTCATTTTTCATATCATATAATTTTATTGCATACCATTGATCATTCTCATTTTATGTATCATTTCATTGCATATCATTTAGATCCTTTATCATTTCATATCATTCATTTATCTATTAGGTATTTCATATCACTTTCATTTTCATATTATCTATCATCTTCATATAATTAACATCTTACTTATCATTTTCATATCCATTTCATTTTCATTCTACATAGTTGCATACCATTTATCATCTTCATTACCATTTCATTATCATATTTTATCTTTGTGTCATCATTTCATAATCTATTTCATTTCACTTATCATTTCATTTAGCATTATCATTTCATCCATTTCATCTCATTTCATTACATATCATTTACCATCTTATCATACATCTCATTATTATTAATCATGTTCATTTCACTTCATACCATTATTCATATCATTTATCATTTGTCACATTACATTTATATCATATCTTTAATCATCTATCATTTTCATATCATTTATATATCATGTCATTTTTCGCATAACATTTGACATTCCATATCATTTCCTAATTCATATACATATTACAAATTCATGATGCATTTCATAAACACAACATCCATTTTCCATCACATCATCATTATTTATTGCATTTGAAAAATCCAAAAACAAAAATTCCATACATACATTATATTTCCACATCATTTGCAAAACATTGCATTTTTCATAAACATATCATATGTCCCATTGCATATTTTCATAATCACATCATAAGTCATCCACCTGCATGACATCATTAGTATGCATCACAAATTGTCATCATAAGGATATCATGAATCATCTTGCATCACAGGTTAGTCATTAAATCATCAAAAGCATCACAAATACATCTCATAACATATACAAACAAATGCATACACATATCATCATCACATCATCACATCAAAAATGCACATCATCAAAACTCATCGCCATTGCATATCATCGCTCATCAAAAATAAATACAAATTTCCATTGTCCAATGAAACTGAAAAGTCTAGAGAGATACATAAGATATGATCAAAAACAATGTATATGCTCCAAAAATGATATACATGTGTGAAGTACATCAATAATACTACCTCAACAAAAATCACATATCAAGGCTGGGTAGTGGATCCCCCTAATGGAGCTACTCTAGAGACTAGTGGCCTGCCACTACCACCTGCATCGAGATCCTGTCGAGGCCCTGTGACCCCTCTGTTGTGTGAAACACTCTGTGATTTGCTCCTGGATTTGTTGTGGGACTGAGGGTAAGACTCTCTACGCTTGGGAGGGCACAACTCCTCATATCTAATCCGGTAATGCTCAAGCTCCTGCAAAGATGCACTCTCAACAGTGCCCATGAGTCTCTCAGCAACCCTCTCTGCCTCTAATGCCCTCTTTCTGAAGGAGTCTCTCTACTATCAACTGGGCCACCTGTGGGTCTGGGGCAGGAGGAGGTTCCTGCACAAGCTGTGTCTATAACTGCACTGCAAAACTCTGAGCCTGAGCCAACTGGCTCTACAGCTGTGCCTGTTGCCCCTGAAGAGTTTGTACCTGGGCCTACAAAGTAGCTATTTGCGCCTGTTGTGCTATGGAGGGGACCCTAATCACTGTCCTCCGTCTAATACCAGTCCTCAACCTCCACATGATCTGTACACTACCCAAAATGTCTAGCCTCTGTCTCACTGGCCTCTGCTCATCCCCACCACAATCATCTGAGCTCTCCCCATTTCCACTCTCCTCCTCATCCTCACTATCCTTCTCCTCCCCTCCACCAACTGTCTGCTCCCCCCTATCACATCCTCCTGTCTCCTACCCCCTGGCTGATGTGCCATCAAAATGGGCATCGATTCATCCAGACATGTGAAACAAGGAAATGGGTGTGTGAAAATAAGCAGAGTACTCCTCGAACATTCCTGCATCAGTAATCTCAGGCCTGTAATCCCATACCTCGGGTTGTAATCCGGTATACTTTGTATAAGCGACCTGATATGAAATGCCCAGCCCCCATCCAGGATCATCCTTGCACTGCACATAGTGTGCAACGCCCTAAGGCATCCCCTAAGTATATATGTATTGTCTCTATACTCACAAAGCCAAAAATCTCTCTATAATAAAAGGGGTCTGACCTATCAGATACCAGGGCATACATACAAAAGGCATCTCAAGATGATCTGTATCCCACACCTCACAATATGTGCAAGGCCTCCATATCATTGAGTCTACATCATCTAGAATCTGTCTCCTGTAATCCAACTTGCCCAGCTTGGGTTGGACAAGTACACTTGAATATGCATATACATATGGCATGCCTAGTGGCCTAGCCCTAGGTCCAAGTGGTCTCATAATAGCAATATGCTCCCATGCCCAATGATGGAGCAGGGTAGCACCACATGACAAACTGCCCCCTCCTTTGTACACTACCTGATGCAAGTCATGATACAAATGTGCTAACATGCAGATCCCCCAGGCATATCTCCATTGCTAACCTATCATCTACTTAATGATCCTCCCCCACCCAACTGATATTTCCTTTGATCGGTGGTCCAAAAAAAGGAAGCCTCCAATGAATGCACTCAAAACTACAGGTAAAGCCAGATATGTCCTCAAATCTACCCATGGAACCCAATACCCTGCTATATGATCATCCTCAAACACTCTCCTAAGTGCATTTGTACCACCTAGCTCCTTGTGGTCATAAAACACAAGAGCACCTACCACCGGAAACCCCAAAATCATGTATACATCCTTTTGGGTCATTGTCATCTCACCCATCAGAAAATGAAAGGTGTTATGCTCAGAATGCCACCTCTCTACTAGTGCGGTCACTAGTCCCCTGTTGACCCGAATCTAAGGCATAGAAAACACAGGTCCCAACCCACATCTCACTATCAACTATACATTTGCAGGTGTCAGATCTCGTATCCTATCCCAACCCATAAGGAAGTGCTCTCTGATTTGGAGGTTTTTCAAAACCTCTTATTTTTGGTCATCACAAAGATAATCAATCAGACTCATATCATAGACTCATATCAAAGTGATCTATCCACTTAACATCATGCAATCACAACCCATATCATATCTATCAGTAATCCATATTAGTGACCCATATCAGTGCATCATATCAATGAACCATATCAAGTGCTCTAACTAAGTGACTCATATCATGAAATCAATGCAAAAATCTATCTATTTGAATATCAAATCAATCTACTCTATCGTCATTTACTATTTGTTTTCTTTTTCAGGAAAACAAATTTATCAACAATCAAATCATCTTCCTATTTGTACTTCAGTCACGAATGTAAATATGTTTTCAATCACATAATCTACTATTTGTTTTCTATCGCAGAAAGAAAATTTATCAGAAGTCATATCAATCATTCTACTCTTTGTTTTTCATTTAATGGAAACAAAATTATCAGCTATCTACTCTCTTTTTTCTATTTTGGGAAGCAAACTTATCACTTCAATCATTTATCAGATCTTCTATCGTTTTTTATCTATATCAACATGATGACAAGACAATTTATCTTTCTATTGACCAAAGAATCGATATACATCATCATCCTTTCATCACTTTCATCAAACAGTGCATTCTGCCTAAATTTCCTGGATGCGCTAATTTGTGGCCTCTATGCGCTGGAACCCAAAATGCGCTAAAGTTTCCCCCCGATGCGCAAGAACCCTGGATGCGCTAATCTACTTCCTCCATGTGCTAAAGTGCCACTTTCCTATAGGCATCCTAGATGCGCTATTCTAGGTATCAGATGTGCTAAAATATCTATTTCCTATTCTATCCTAGATGCGATGTTTTACACCCTCTATGTGCTACGGAAAACATCAAATGCACTAAAACTCTAACTCTATGTGCTAAAATGGACTGTTAAATTCTAAATCTGTGCAAAATTTCATCAAAAAATAATTGAAATCACAATTTTTCAAAGCCAAGAGGATTGAATCGACTCACCGTTGGTCCGTAAGCAGTTGGTCTCTGGTTCCAGCGGGCCCACTCAAATCTATGTGTATGGTATGCAATCTCCATCTTGCCTAGTCTCGCCAAGTCAGCATCAGAGCAAAAAGTCACTAAAGTCAAAAGGTGAAAATGAATTCCCCTTTTTACCCCTTTGACCTTTTAAAGGTCCACCAAGGTGGTTTTTTGTGGCATTTTATTTTTATTTTTTCTATTTTTCTCAAATTCTGACCTTATTTTTCAAACTGGGGCATCTTTTAATCAATTATCGGGAGCTAAATCACTGCATCCCTCTCATCATCCGAATTTCATCATCAAATCAACATTTTTCTCATCAACAGTGATTTACCTCCCGAGGGGGAATCATCAATATTAGCCGCAAATCAGATTCAAATGAAAAGGCATATTAGGCACATTTTTTTAATCAGGGGCATATCAGTTAAAAATTTCCAACCAAGGGAAAAATCAAACGCAATAAATTTCAAAAGCAGGAATATTTTCTTTGAAGCAATGTGTTTCACACATCACTTCAAAGAGGGGCAAAATGTATATGCATAAAATTGGTCATGTCTAATTCATCCAGGCATTTAATTAAATATTTATTATTTAATTAATTTTTCTAAAGTCCTCTACATATGATTAAATTTAATTAATTTAATTATATTGTTCATTCACTTTATTCTTCCACCTTAATTAAATAAATTCACTTTATTTAATTATTTCACATTCATGTCTACTTAATTAATTAAATAAATACCCTTTATTTATCTTAATTAATTATCACCTTTTGAATTTAATTAAGTCTTTTGATTTAATTAAATTTAAATATTTGTTTTCTCCTATTCAAATCTTTCTTCTAATTAATTAAATATTTTATTTAATTAATTTCATCAACATGTCATTTCCTAAAAAATTTAATTAAATATCTTTATTTAATTAATGTCCATATATTTTCAAATCATAATTACATATTTTAATATTTAATTATGAAATCTTTAATTATTCTTCAAATCTTAAATAAATGATTATTTAATTGAGAAAAAAATCTTCATGTCACCCATAAATAAATAAGTGAATTTATAATTCATTATTTATCTTCTTAAATCTTCCAAAATCCTCTAAAAAGATGATTTTTATCATCTCATCTTATCTCTTCCATGAAAGAGGAAACAAATTTTGCTTTCTATTTTTCTCTCCATTCTTCTCCATCTTTGACCGTTCGATCTGCCAGGATTATCATAGTCGTTGATCACATCAGCCAATCACAATCCTTCGAAATCCCTATAAATATGTCTACATATCCAAGCATTTATTCTATTAGGTGATAGGCAATTAGAGAATAGTTGCATTCAATTAGCATTTATTATCAGGATTGAGAGCACTCGTAATCATAGTTTCTTTCTCAAGTAATCATAGCATTCTACAATCATGCATCATTTAATCAGCATAATCATATCTTAGCATAGCATGCATCCTTCATCTACAATCTCATTCTCTAGAAGGATTGTTTGTTGAGTCTGGTAAAATCTGAAAGCAACAGCTGGAATCGACAAAATTAGTGGAGATAGAGGACGATAGGATGAAATCAAGGGCAGAAAATTGAGTTTACACTTCTTTTATTTCATTTTCTATTTTGATATAATGTTCTATCAATGTGTTTGATCTTCTTTAATCTATTTTTAATCTGCACATTTAATCAACCACACAAATTCCATGAAATCTACTAGCATAATTGTGGATGGAATGAGGCTCAGCCTGCTTCAACTCATCAATTAGACTATTCCATCTTTCTGATAAACATCTTCTCATAGTTTTCTCCTTTGTTGTTGTCTTTACTTCATACTCACTGTAAACTACCTCAATCTAAGGCATAATCATGTTGCCATAACTAGGTCTGAGAAGCATTATGTTCCATTCTCTATAAATATCCCTTGGGTTGCTTGGTTTAGCTCTAATAGGCATAGGGATATCAGACTCCAATTTCTTATAAGCTCCATGTTGCTCTCCCCAACTAATCTCATTTTGTACCCAAGGCATAAATGCCCTCAATTGGACATTCCCAACATATAACAGTGGATTCCAATCATGGTCTTGAGTTACAACATAATTATGTGAATAAAACTCACATAGCAAATTATTCATTTCGGGGGAGGCAATCCTATAAGCATTGAAAAATTCAATGGGGGTGTCAATAGAAGGATTCAAACCTGAGGCAATCCTTGACAACCTAAAAAAGAGATATTTCTCTTTTAGGAGTAGAGCATAGGCCCTTGGAGGGGTCCTACATTCCAATATTTGTGGTGCTAAAGCTGCCATATCATCTACCCTCTGCTTTAGGGTGGTAATTTCTGCATCTTTATCTTCAATTTCCTCATCCTTCTTTTGAATTCCCTTCTTCAATTTCTGTTTTTCCTTTCTCCATTATTCCTCCCTTCTTTGTATTTTTTCCATAAATTCAAAATTGTTGCATGTACTGTAAAATCAGGAGGATTATGAATTCCTACCAATCTTTTTGTCGATGGCGGCTCCTCATATGGCACTATCTACATGGACTCAGGTTGTCCAGTTATCTCTAGATGCACGGGTATTGTTTCTTCTTTCACTTCTTGCTGAAGGGACTCTCGTTCTTGTTCTTGTTGTGGCTACAGGAAGTCTTGCTCTAGTTCTGGTTATTGTTGTAGGACATCGTGTTGTAGGACTTCTTGTTGTAGGACTTCTTAATCATGCTGCAGGAAATCTTGATTTTCCTCAAACTCTTCTATAATGTTAGCAAGATTGGCCATTGTTATATTTTCTACTCTCCCAAATATATCCTCTTCTTCGACATTCTCTACCCCATTGGAGCTTCAGGGTCCTCGTGTGATGTCTCACTAGGCTTAGGGCTTTCTTGTGGAGGCATACCAATCACAAGACTAGTTGGTCTTGATTTCCTGGGAGGTTTCTCATGCTTTCCTTTGGCTACAGGATGAATAGTGTCAACCTTCCTCTTTTTAGAACTTGGCACCTTTCTTTCTACAGGCTGTGTTTTGGCCTTTACTTTTCTCATTTCTACTTCTCTCTTCTATGCCTTAGTTTTCATCAGGGTTTCAAGTGGAATGTCATCATCAGAATCGAAGGAATAACTTTATTTTTCTGAGTGCTATGTTCTAGAAGAACTAATTTCTATAGTTTCTTCTGTTGTATGAGGATTCACACAAGAGCCAACACCAAATGTTGAAGTGCCAAGAGGGGCTTCAGTCGTGCTCAATCTCCTACTAGACCTATGGGGTTGAGGTAAAGCCTTAGGTTGCAAGTTCTCTAGGCTAATTTGATCAACATTTATAAATTCTTCCCAAGTTATTGCAACTACATCATGTAGAGACTTTTCAACCAGCAATTTAATCAGACAATGGTGGGAAAAAAAATTATCCCTACTTTTTTGGGTCTTAGCCACCATGATATAGAGAAGATTGTATAGCACATTAGGCACATTCATCCTCCTTCTGTGCCTCATGTGATTCAAAAGCTTGAAATGTACGGAATCCAATTTTGACTAGCAACCCTCACAAGTGATGTATTTGATAACATAAATGGCTATCTACTTCCATGGCTTGGGAAGATACATTCTCTTTGCACCATGTTTATCAATGCTCAATGGGGGGTCATTCGGCTCTGTAAATTCAGTCCAGGCTAATCTAGCGTCTTTGAAGGCAAGAATTTTTTTCCCATCAGCCAGTAACCCTGTGACTTCTGCAATTCTTTCCTCAATTGCCACAACTTCCAATTGTTTTACTATGGGTTTCCCTTTAGAAAATGTCAGGATGAATTCAAGGGAAATTCTTTCATCAAATCCATCTAGCTTCAGGAAGTAATCTAAAAATCCACAGTTTCTAAATTCGGCCAGGCATTGTGCATCCTACAAAAAAACATCATGCACCGTGGGTTCATTTCGAATTATCCCACCTCCCATTTTCTTAATCAAACAAATGCTTTGCAACTTCTTTCCTACAATTCCCATCTGAAAATCAAGCTCACTTTCCTATAGTACCTGCTAAAATTCCAGTGCCAATATCGACTGAATTTTCTTTTCTTTGCTTCACCTTTTTGCTTGCAACTCAAGATTACGACAGGGGCAATAATGGCAAGAAAATGAGTGATAACAGGGAATTATAATGGGAAGAAATGGCGGCTGTAGTTAATGTCACATCACGCATGTAATTCATCCTCTCACTCAGATTTCAAATCAATTCATTTTAAAAAATTTGACATAGCCTAGCATAAATTGACACATGGGCAATACATTTACATCTTTTTCTTTCCCCTCCCCCCAACCTAAATTTGGACATGTGTCCACACATGCGAGATGCGAGTGGTGATTTGACAGGGAATGATGGAATTTTATGTAAACATCTATACTAACATACAATGATTAAATGAAGGCACTTAAAAGATTATTAAAGATAGCAATTAATGTGCACATACCTGAATGTGTGGGAGATTTTCTGCAAAGATTATGGAGAAAGTATTGATCGCCTTTTAGGGAATAAATTGAGCAATTAATGAAAATGAAGTGGAGTGAGGTGAGGTGGAATGAAGTGATGGAAGAGAGAGAAAGGTGGTGATGGATGGGTGGATGGGTGGAGATGCGTGAAGAAATGGAATTTCGCGTACCTTAATTAGCTAGAAGGAGGGACACTAAGTCCATTTCCTTCGGCTACAGGAAGCTCGGGTGTTGAATGGTAGGTGAATTGCTGCAAGAACTCTTCTTTGGAAGTTGACTTGTGATATAATCTGATGTGATGACCATTGACAAGTAATTTGAACCTAAAAGGGTCAATGGTAGTAATTTGAAGAACTCCATTAGGAAAGACCTCAGCAACTCCATATGGTCCTAGCCACCTTGTCTACAATTTTCCTGCACTGTCCTAATATCTTGAGTCATAAAGCAGGGCCCAATCTCTTGGTTGGAATTTATTTTCGTTGATAAATTTGTCATGCCACTTGAGTCTCTGATTATACACTACTTTTGTATGCTATAGGGTTAATCTTCTTATCTCATCCAAAGCATTTAGCTGCATGATTCTTTCTCTTTGTGCCTCAGATGGGGTGAAGCCTATAGTTGTTTTCCAGGTTGTCCTATAGGCCCAAATAGCTTTTGGTAATATGTTTGCCTAATCCTTTCTATGAATAGCTATTGTTTTAGTCAAAATGGCTTCAAATTCTCTTTTAGTCACCTCAACTTGGCCATTAATCTGTGGGTGATAAGGAGTAGACTTCCTGTGCCTTATGTTGTACTCATTAACTAGTGTTTCCACAAGGGTTGATGTGAATTGTGCCCCTTGATCAATCACTATTTCTCTTGGGACTCCATACCTTGTGAAAATCTCCTCATAAAGAAATTTTGCAACCTTGTTATCTCTTGCATGCTTCATGGCCTTAACTTCTACCCACTTTGTCACATAATCAGTGCATACCAATATATAAGATCTACCATTTAATGGAGGGTCAATGGGTCCCACAAAATACAATCCCCACTTGTCAAAGGCAGTGATTACTACCTGAAGGCATAGTGGTATCTCATCAGATCTAGTTGGTTCTCCCATTCTTTGACATCTATCACATTTTCTGGTATACTTTCTTGCATCCTTGTGGAGTGTTGGCCAGAAATATCCTATGTTCAAAACCTTCATTATTGTCCTCTTGGTTGCAAAGTGTCCTCCACATGGTTCATTGTGGCATGCATGTAAAATGTCATATGTCTCATCTTCTCTCACGCACCTCCTCATGACATGGTTAGGTCTAGTATAAAACAAACATCCAACAATCCAAGAGAAAGGGAAATATTTTTCAATGAGTACCCTTTTCTCTTTTGGAGAGAAGTGAGAAGGAACTCTACCTGTGACCAAGAAATTGGCTATGTCAGCATACCAGTGTGTTTGTACACTGAGGTAGAATAGATTCTCATCAGGGAAAGAGTCATCTATGGGCTAATTGTCTTCTGATGTAGTTAGCCTTGAAAGAAAATCTACAACAACATTGGTCTTCCCTAGCTTATCCACAATGGTTATATCAAACTCTTGCATCAACAATAACCATTTTTCTAATCTACCTGTGATCAAAGGTTTATTCATGAGATATCTAATGGTTGCATGATCAATGTGCACAAAGATTTGGTAGCCTGTTATGTAATGTTTGAATTTGTTCAGTGCATAGATTACTGCCAGCATTTCTTTTTCTATCACTATATAATTGAATTCGGCTCCTTGTAAATTTTTGCCGACAAAGTAAATGGTGTTTTCAACAACTCCTTCTTTTTATCCTAAGATTGCTCCTATGGCATAATCTAATGCATCAGTATGGATGTGGAAAGGAAGCTCCCAACTAGGCCCTTTGAGTACAGGAGCATGATTCAAAGCTTCCTTCAAGTCAGAAAATGTCTTGTCACAGGATTTAGTCCACTGAAATTCAACATCTTTAGTGAGAAGAGTGTACAATGGTGCTGCTACCTTACTGAAATCCTTGATGAAACACCTATAATATCATGCATAATCTAAGAAACTCCTAACATCCTTTTGTTTTGTAGGTTTGGGTAGATATGTGATTACCTCAATCTTTCCAGGATCTACTTGAATTCCCTTATGGGAGATGTAGTGGCCAAGAACTACACCTTCTTGCATCATCATGAAGCACTTTTCACTATTTAAGGACAAGTTTTGGTCTTCAAATATCTGTAAGACCCTTCTAAGATTTTCGAATGCTTGATTAAAATCAACACCATAAGTGGTAAAGTCATCCATATAAATTTTCATGAAATCATGAGAAATGTCTAAGAATATGTTAATGACTTCCCTCTGAAAAGTTGCAGGTGCATTACATAAGCCAAATGGGCACCGAATAAGCATAGGTCCCCAATGGATAGGTAAATATAGTCTTCTCCTAGTCCTCTGGTGCAATTTGGATCTAGTTGTAGCCACTGAACCCATCTAGAAAAGAAAAGTATTGCTTTCCTGCAAGTGTGTCCAAAACTTGATCAATGAAGGGTAAAGGAAAGTGGTCCTTCTTCGTGGCAGCATTAAGTTCCCTATAATAATAAAAAAACTCGCCATTTCCCTCCCTTATTGGGAAAAATCACTAATGGAGACACCTATTGACTATCTGAAATGGGGTAGATAAATCTTGCATCTAGTAATTTTTGCAGTTCTCCTTTCACAATCTCTCTTAGTGCAGGGTTAATTCTTCTTTGTGGTTGTCTTACTGGGGTGCAATCATCTCTGATGTAAATTCTATGTGTGCAAATTTTAGGATCCAATCCCTTCATATCATGATAATCCCATGCAAATGCATGTTGATGGGTCCTTAATAGGTTCGCCAATAACAATTGTTGTTCTTCATTTAATTTACTATTAACATTCAAATATTTTCCTTCTAACACATGTACTTGTGTAGTTAACTCCATCATGGCTACTCCATTAAAACATGGTACCTTTAGCTCATATGGCAGCAATGTATGAGACATACTTGTTGCTACAGGAATTCTTTTTGCAGGAACAATGGCTGCTGGAATAGTGGTTGTAGGAAGTCTGACTGCAAGAACAATGGTTGCAGGAAGAACACCTGTAGGAACAATGGCTGCAGGAAGAGCAGACATAAGTTTCTTGACTGGAGTAGCAGAATGAGAAGATGATGCTTCCTCCACTTCACAATGGTTCTAAAAGATGTTATCCAATACTTCATCCTCATCTTGGAGCCGTATGAAAGAGCTTATACCTAGGACCATAAGCTGCACCATAGAGTTAACTTCCTCGGCCTCTTCACCAACATGTGGCCATATGGGATTATATTCATCATGAGATGGCTAAGCAGGAGGATAAAGAACAAAAAATTTAGTGATCCTCCCATCTGAAATGGTCATGTCACCTGATCGACATCCAATGTATGCATCTGCAATTTCCAACCATGGCCTTCCAAGAATAATGGGATACCCACCTAGTGTAGCTTTAGGGGAAAGAATCATAAAGTCTACTAAGTACTCCCAGGAGTCTAGAACTACCATAAGATCCCCCACTACACCATCAAGATTAATAGTAGAGCTATCAACAAGTTGTGGGATAGTAGGAGTGGACCTCATGCTTGTGATATTTAGTTGTTGCAAGATGTCCTTGGTCATTACATTTATTGTTGACCCTAAATCAATCAGAGCATTCTTTACTTGGACCCCATTTATAACAAGTGCTACCACATGACTACCTGGGTCATTATACTTGGGAATAGTCACTTTTCTCAGCATGATGTCAGCTAGCTGTCCCACCACATGAACTATAGTTGGGTCCTTTTTTCCTACCTGGCTTCCTAAGACATGCCTCCTCAATTGCCTTGTCGTAGATTGGAAAATCCTTTGACCTAAAATAGAGGTATCTGGACACATATATGCTTCAGTTCATCCAAGATTTCAAAATTTGTATCCTCCTTTCCTTCCTTCCTCTTGGAAACTTCCAATCTCTAAGAAAATGGTGGCTCTTATTCAATCTATTTGACTTGGACTGGTTCAGGATTTTTAGATACACTAGGTTGAATGGGATCATTCAAAGGCTCCTCTTCATCTTCCATAGGAAGCTCAGTGACAATGGGCTTGGAAGGGGATGGTAGAGTAGTACCTGAATGCAAGTGGATATCACTTCCACTCATAGCATATGCAAGGAATTGATTTGAATCAACAGAGTAAGTAGGCTACTGTTATAGTTTGTTATTTGGATTGGGTGTGGGCTGAGCTGGTAGTTGAGTAGGTTTAGGTGCATTTGAGCTTAGATTAGCAAGTGGAGGCATTATAGCAAGTTTTTGGGATTGATAAGGTGGTTGCATGTAACTAGTTTTCTGAGTAGGCCATTGTTGTCCTCCTCTCCATTGGTTTGTTTACTGCAAATTTCTTGGAGGTGGTTTCCAATGCCCTTGAAATTGTTGTCATTTCCCCTAAGGTTGCTTCCACTAGGGTGAATAACTCTAATGATTGGGCCAAGCATTTGGAGGGTTATTCCAAGGTTGTAGTGGATATCCTCCATAACTGGGTGGATATGGGGCTTGCCATTGGTTACCAGCTAAATAGGAATTAAAATATGGCCCAACATAGGATAGTGGATCCGGTGGCATACCTTGTCATGGAACCCAAGGCTTCCTTTGTGCAACATAGTAGACATGGTCTTCTTCAATATGGATTGGCTTGAACTTGGGTGGAACCTACTTGCTTTCAAGATTAGCTACCATCTTACGTCTGTAGTCCTTAGTTTGTCTATATTGGGGGAAATACTCTATTAGCATTGCCTCTACCCCCTCTTCCTTCTTCTTGGCCTGAAGTGTATTGATTTGAGTAGCTAGATTATTGATAATGTCTTGCTTGAAGTCTGCTAGCAAATGAGTAATCTCCATTCTTGAGACTCCACTGGTAGTTGACTTACCCATGAAAGATTGGTAAGCTCTCCCTTTCTTTGAAGCTTCCCTAGAGTAGTTCTAACATATTTTCTTGATATCTTCTCAAGGAACTTGGAAAATATCTCCTCCCATGAGGTCCAAGGCATCAGTTCAACTATCATTGATTCCTCTTAGTAAAATCAACTTGTGTGAGTCTTCATTAAGTGTATGGTGTGGATATTTTTGTAGGAAAAATAGAAACCTTGCAATGTAGTCTTCCAGGCTCTCATCTTCCTTTTGTTGCATCCTGAAAATGTCACCTCCTTTCATGTCACTTCCTCTATAGTATTTCTTGTATTTCTCAAGGAATTTTGTCTTCATGTCTTCCCAAGTTTCCACAGTATCTCTACCCAGGCTCATGAATCATCTTAATGCAACCTCTTTCAAAGTGGTAGGAAATAGCTTAAGCCTATGGGTATCAGTAGTATAATCATAACTCCTGTAGAGTATGTCAAACTCAAATAAAAAGGTATCAGGATCTTTTGTGACAATTCCATAAAACTTTGGGAGTGTTGAGGTAGGAATGTTCTTGATGTTTTCAACTTCATTATGATGGGAAATGGGGAAAGGAAAATTTGGTTGGTTAGGTCTGTTCCTATTTGCATCACCCATTCCTGCTTGATGTGGTTCCAAAGAAAAGGGGTTCTCAAGCTGATTTTTATCTTCAAAGGAGACTTCAGAACTAGTCAGATCAGGATATGCATCAGCAAAGGGGTGTGGATCTTCTTCTTCTTCTTCGAGTAGATTCTGATATTCAACTAGATGGAATGGATTAGGATTGTTAGGAAGGAATCTCCCATAAGCGTACCTTCTCCTTTCTCTATGCATGCAGTATCATTCACTATCAGTCAACTCAAAAAAAGAATTAGTAAAGAATAAGGGGGGGTCATTACTTCCTAAATGAGGATATACTAAGAACAACTTCCAGAAACACTACAACAAGAAAAAATACCAATGACTCCAAAAGACTCCCTAGTTTGACACCATCCCTGGCAATGACACCAAAAATTTTGTCCTCCTACAATGATCTTAATAACTAAGCCTTTACAACCATGATTCATAGATTGGACATCTAATCTAAATAGCCATTTCAATCATCATGAAGGTGCATTTAACTTGTCAACCCAGGGATGTGAACTTGAAATGGGTCAGCACGGTATGTGCACTAGGAACTCAAAGTAGCCATTTCATTCTACAACTAAGGAACACACAATACTGAAAGTAAATTACTTGAAAAGGAATGAAAAAAATGTTGAACATCAATAAATGACTATGCTAAGCTAAAATGAATAATAGGAATAAAAAACTGAGCAATAAATAGGACACTACTCTGTCTGCTTTGGCTACAGGAACAGTCACAAAATGAAATTCTAGTGGATGCAGGAACAGTCGGTGCAAGATTTCTAACTAAGTACTAAACAACAAGTAATACTAAACTAATGCTAAACTAAGAAGATGGATTACTCACCATCCTCTAAAAATAATGAAAACTCAAATGCTCAAACTCATAACTTTATTTTATTCACTGTGAATCATGAGTACAAAAGAGTAATGTATTTGTATTACTAAAAACTAGAGAGTGCAAGTACAATATCAAATTGTGCATCCTCTAAAGAAGGAGCATCATATCATTATTTATAGTAACAACTAAATGAGGCAGTCAACTCCATGACTGGGAGGATACCATTTAGGGAAAATAGAGAAAATGGAGCGATGGCGGTTACGTGTGCAAGGAATCTGGCCAGACATGCAAATCCAAACACAGATTCAGCTAAGTAGTAATGTCTGTGAATGCTCGATCATTAAAGTACACTACAAGGTGGTTACGTTTAGTTGCATGAAGAATCTTTTGTCATCGACCTCCTTTGGCTTGGAGTGATTCCTTTGTTGGACGTTATGTTGCATGCCCAATTGGCGGTGTCTTCCTTAACTTAGCATATTAAATCTGCATGGTAAATTTAGTACGCATAATAACTACACATTTATAACCAACTTAAGGAACATTCATTAACCA
The DNA here is from genome assembly GCA_007258455.2 of Sequoia sempervirens. Lineage (NCBI taxonomy): Eukaryota > Viridiplantae > Streptophyta > Pinopsida > Cupressales > Cupressaceae > Sequoia > Sequoia sempervirens. The sequence continues at coordinate 6,019,318 of VDFB02000003.1, forward strand.
CATGGAAAATCAATATAGATAATCCACATATTATGCCAAATGTCATTAAAGCTTGCAAAGATAGGATTAAGTCCAATGTCAATGGTTTGAGGGAAACATTATGAAAATACCAACATTTAACATTAAAGTCCATGAAATTTACTAGTAAATAAACTATAGATTCTGCACAAAATTGGACCAAAAACTAGGCTCATCAATGATGCTAGTGGCACTGCCATAGGAGTTGTTTTGAGTCAAGAAGATAAGCATGTTGCCTATTTTAGTGAGAAATTAATTGATGCTAAGAAGAAATATTTTGTCTCTGATCAAGAGTTTTATGCTATAGTTCATGCTTTGAAGAAATGGAGACACTATTTGTTGCCAAAAGAATTTGTTTTATATACTAATCACCAGGCTTTGCAGTATCTCAATAGTCAAGGAAATTTGAATCAAAGACACTTAAAATGGGTTGAGTTTTTGAAAATTTATACTTTTGTTTTCAAGCACAGGAGTGGAAGATCAAATAGAGTTGTAGATGCCTTAAGTACAAGGAAAAATTTGTTAATAGAGATGAATATAGAGGTTCTTGCATTCAATGAACTCAAGAGTTTGTACCCAAAAGATCCAAACATTGTCGAAGCTTGGAAGGCTTGTTTGGAACCTGTTACATTGGATAGGACAAGATGGTTGGATTTCTTAATCCAAGATGGAATGTTGTTTAGAGGAAGCCAATTGTGCATTCCAAGGAGTTCTATGAGAGATAATCTAATGAAGGAGAAGCACAGTGGAGGAATGGCTGGGCATTTTGGTCGAGATAAGAACATTGCTCTTGTTAGTGAAAATTATTACTAGCCACAGTTATAATAGGATGTGAAGAAGTTTGTACAAAGTTGCAGAGTATGTCAAATGGAAAAAGGAACAAGTCAGAATACTAGATTGTATCAGCCATTACCTATACCTGAGAGGCCATGGAAGGAAATTAGTATGGATTTTGTCCTTGGATTTCTGGGGACACAGAGAGGGCATGGTTCCATATTTGTGGTGGTGGATAGATTTTCAAAGATGACACATTTCATTCCGTGTCATAAGACCAGTGATGTTCATATTGCAGAGTTATTTTTCAGAGAGGTGGTGAGACTACATGGTCTACCGAAGACTATAGTTTTAGACAAAGATACCAAATTTGTTGGTTATTTTTGGAGAACATTATAGAAGAAGTTGAAGACAGATTTGAAGGTCAGTTCTACTCACCATCCACAGACTGATGGAAAAATGAAGGTGGTCAATAGGAGTTTGGGTAACCTGCTAATATGCTTAGGAGGAGATAAACCAAAGGGATGTGATTTGATTTTACCACAGGCATAATTTTCTTATAAAAATTATGTCAACAAGAGCACTGGTAAATCGCCATTCAAGATTGTATATGGGAGTAGTTTGAGGAATGCTTATGAATTGAGAAAGATGGATAAAGGAGAGAAGAGTAGTGTTGAGACTAAAAATTGGTGGAAAATGAAAGTGGATGGCCTTTAAGCCCTACTTTTTGGCACAATATTTCTCGAGACCTTTCCAAAAAGGTATTATGATAGAAAATATGACAATTGGATCAAAAGTTATGACCCCATGAAGTTGTAATACCAAAATTAATAAAATTTCAAAATATCTTCCTCAGGAAGTTACACTTTCCAGAAGATTCTTGGGCAGTTACACTTTCTAGATGACTCTAGGGTAGTTACACCTTCCAAATAAAGGATGTAAAGGGGGACTACAGAGGGGAGGCGAGAGAAAAGTAGATGGTGGCTCTGATTTGTAGACCTGCAGATTTATGTAATCAGAAAGCCCATGTGATGGAAAATATAATGTTGTAATTTCATTTTCATTTCAGTGATAATAGAAAATATTTGCTTTCCTTCTTTCATTTTGTTTGTGCCATTATTTATTATTTTTGTGAGTTTTAGACTGTAAGGGGAGTACCCTTCATCAAGTGGTATCAGAGCAGGTTTTCCTGAGTGTGTAAACAGATTGCCGAACATGATGCAGTTTGCACTAGGACTTGTGGTTGAGGGTCTATGAGAAAATATGCCTCCACGAAGAAACTATGGTGGGAGAAATGTTGGGGTAACAAAAGATGGTTTTATAGCCCACCAGAGACAAGTTCAAGCACTACAAAAGGAGTTGCATAGGGGAGCTGCTGTCAGAAGAAGACATGAAAGTGAGGATGAGGCTGAAGATGAGGAGCCATTCAAAGAGGAAGCACATAATGCAATGGATCATGCAGAAGTCAAAATGATTAGAGCCATTTCCAAGATTGGAAAGAGGCCATAGATAGAAGTTTCTAATTTTTATAGAAACCTAAATCGAAAGGAGCTAATCTATTGGATCAATGACATGGAAGAGTATTTTGAGTATGAGGAAATAGAAGAACCTGATAAGGTAAAATTTACAAAGGCCAAATTAAAAGGCTATCCTAGAATATGGTGGAAAGAAGTCCAGTTGGAAAGAAATAGAAGAGGAAAAGAGAAAATAACAAGATGGGATCGGATGGTGGAAAAATTGAAAAGACAGTTCATTTTCGGGGACTATGAGTTGGATTTGTTGAAGAAGATGTAAGGGTTGAAACAAGTAGGAAAATAGGTTAAGGTGTATACAGAAGAATTCTACTGAATCCTAATCAAAACAAGTCATTTTGAGGCCAACAAGTAGAAAGTTTCCCGTTACATAAATGGGTTGAAGCGGAGCATTCAAGAAGAGCTGAGTCTAGTAAGAATGTCTACCATTGAAGATGCATATCAGTTTTCTTTGAAGGTAGAAGAGAAGTTGAATAGGAGGTTTGAAAATAAGCACAGAGGTGGAGGTGGCAGTGGAAGGACTAGTAGATGGTCATATGGAGGTCGAAATGAAGACCAAAATAAGGGTGAAGGATCTAGTAGCAGCCAAAACCAAAAAGGAGATAATACCTATCATCCTCATAATGGAGACCAAAGAGGAAGAGGAAGACCTGGGCGAGGACCAAGGAGAGGAGGCTTTCATGGAACCTATTTCCAATGCGGAGAAGAAGGGAATAGGGCATATGAGTGTCCTAAACATCAAGGAAGGACAAATAGAAAACCTGAGGGTAATGCACGAGTTATACATGTAGAAGAAGATGTTGAGTCTTCACATTCTGAGGATGTAGAAAGAGGAGAGGTTCTTGTTACAAGAAGAGCCTTGTTGAATGAGGAGAAAGAGCCAACTCAAAGGAAGAATTTGTTTCGTACCAGATGTAAGTGAAAAGGTAAAGTTTTCAATGTTATTATTAATGGAGGTAGTACTGATAACCTTCTTTCAGAAAAAATGGTTAGTAAGTTGTTGTTGGAGATAAGAAGGCATCCAAACCCATACTAGATTGCTTGGTTATAGAAGGACCATAAAGCCTTGGTAAATGAACAATGTCTAGTAAAGTTCTAGATTGGAAATTACCATGATGAGGTATTATGTGATATTATGCCTATCGATGTTTTTCATATGTTGTTAGGAAGACTGTGGCAGTTTGATCGATGAACAATACATGATGGATATGCCAGCACCTATTCTTTGACAAAGGATGGAGTTCATCATAAGTTGAAGCCCTTGAAGGAGGCAGAGGAAAAGGTATGTTGTAATTCAATAATTTGTTTGGTTGATGGAAGAAAGTTCCTAGAAGGTATGAATCATAAGCATATGTGTTTTGCATTCATCCCTAGAGTTGATAAAGAAGATACTACTAGGGTACCTGTAGAAGTTTTATAATTTTTGAATGAGTTTCAAGCTATTATTTATGATAATGTACTTGAAGGTTTTCCTCCTGTAAGAAAGATTAGTCATCAGATGGACTTGATTCCTAGAGCCAGTTTTCCAAATAAGACAGCTCATCATATGAATCCAACAGAGAGTGAAGAGTTGAACAGACAAGTGCAAGAGTTTTTGTAGAAGGGATTGATCAGAAATATTTTGAGTCCCTGTGTAGTACCTGTAGTACTAGCACCAAAGAAGGATGGGGAATGGGGGATGTGTATCGATTCTAGAGCCATCAACAAGATCACCATCAAGTATAGATTTCCCTTGCCAAGAATGGATGACATTATGGATTGTCTGAGTGGAGCTGAGCATTTCACAAAGATAGATCTGAAGAGTGGATATCACCAGATCTGTATTAGAGAAGGAGATGAATGGACGAAAGCCTTCAAAACTAAGGAGGGCTTGTACGAGTGGTTAGTCATGCCTTTTGGGCTAACCAATGCACCAAGCACATTTATGCGGCTTATGAATGACGTATTAAAATAATTTTTAGGAAAATTTGTTATTATTTATTTGGATGATATTCTGATTTTCAATAAGACGTTGGAGGAGCACTTGATGCATATCCAAAAAAAAATTGAGAAGCTAAAGGAGGAGAATTTGTTGATTAATTTGCAGAAATGTAGTTTTGTAAAAAGGGAGTTTGTGTATCTAGGATTTGTTGTCTTAGAAAAGGGTCTTAAAATGGATCCAAAGAAGGTGAAATTTGTCATTGAATGGCCTACCATGAGGAGTGTTACAGAGGTAAGATCATTTCATGGTCTAGCAAGTTTTTATAGGATGTTTATTAAGAGTTTTAGTAGTATTTGTGCACCTCTAGCTAAAGCAATGAGAGGGGATAGAAAAGAGTTTAAGTGGACTATAGGAGCAGCAAAAAATTTTGATATGTTGAAGAAGAAGGTTATAGAGCAACCTGTTTTCGCACTTCCATATTTCAATAAGGTCTTTCAAGTAGTTTGTGGAGTTGTTTTGAGTCAAGAAGGTAAGTCTTTTGCCTACTTTAGTGTGAAGTTAAATGAAGCTAAGAAGAAATATTTTGTCTATGATCAAGAGTTCTATGCTATAGTTTAGGATTTGAAGAAATGGAGACTCTATTTTTTCCCAAAAGAATTTGTTTTATATACTGATCACCAGGATTTTTAGTATCTCAATAGTCAAGGAAATTTGAATCAAAGGCACTTAAAATGGGTTGATTTTTCACAGAGTTATACTTTTGCTTTGAAGCACAGGAGTGGAAGATCAAATAGAGTTGCAAATGCCTTAAGTAGAAGGCAAAAAAATTTAATAGAGATGAATATAGAGGTTGTTGGGTTCAATGAACTCAAGAGTTTGTACCGAGAAGATCCAGACTTTGCAAAAGCTTGGAAGGCTTGTTTAGAACCTGTTAGATTAGATAGGACAAGATGGTTGGATTTCTTAATCCAAGATGGAATGTTTTTTAGAGGAATCCAATTGTGCATTCCAAGGAGTTCTATGAGAGAGAATATAATCAAGGAGAAGCATAGTGGAGGATTGGTTGGGAATTTCGGTTGAGATAAGACCATTACTCTTGTTAGTGAGAATTATTACTGGCCACAGTTACAATAGGATGTGAAGAAGTTTGTACAAAGTTGTAGAGTATGTCAAATGGTGAAAGGAACAAGTTAGAATACTGGATTGTATCAGCCATTACCTATACCTGAGAGGCCATGGGAGGAAATTAGTATGGAATTTGTCCTTGGATTGTCGAGGACACAAAGAGGGCATGATTCCATATTTGTGGTGGTGGATAGATTTTCATAGATGGCACATTTCATTCCGTGTCATAATACTAGTGATGTTGTTCATATTGCAAAGTTGTTTTTCAAAGAGGTGGTGAGACTACATGGTCTACCAAGGAGTATAGTTTCAGATAGAGATACCAAATTTGTTGGTTATTTTTTTAGAACATTATGGAAGAAGTTGAAGACAAATTTGAAGTTCAATTCTACTCACCATCCATAGACTGATGGACAAATGGAGGTGGTCTATAGGAGTTTGGATAACCTGCTAAGATGCTTAGTAGGTGTGTGAGGGGGAAGGAATCCATCAGGAAATATGTGAAAAAAAAGATTAAATGCAAGATTGAAATCATAAATTAATCTAATTCAAAAACACTTAATCTATCTTGTTACATCACTGATGAAATGTGAAAATCTAAGCTATTTGAATGAAATGAGGTCCTGAGATTAACAAAACCAATTCAAATAACACAAGAAGAGATTACCATCCCATCTTGGAGTGTATTTGCATGATGTTGGGTTGTTCGTATCACTATAAAGCCTCTATTGCTTACGTGCAAAAGCTTGATGATGGATGCTTGGTTGACTGAAAAGGTTGAAGCTCTATCAATGGTGATTGCAACAACACTTCATTGCATAAGGTAAGTTGAAATTTTGATTCTTATTTGTGAAGAGAAAGGCTTGTTATATGGAAAAAGTAATTTTGAATCGACGGTCAAGATCACATTGGAGAACATCTAGATCAACGGTCAAAATGAGTTGAGAGGATTTAGACATGAGGAAATTGTGCACAGTTTATTGCACAATTAGGGTGACTGAAGAATAGATTGTCTAGTTAGGTTTTTGATTGCTTAGTTAGCAATTGATTGATCAATTAGGGTTGAGTTACGAATTAGATGGTTGAGTTAGCAAAATTAGATTGCTTAGTTAGCAATCCATGATTTTCTCAATCAAAAGTGGGTGAGGAATATTAATTTATTTATTTAATTAATTAATTAATTCCATTTTGATTTTGATTTTGATTTTTACTAATTTGAATAGATTGATTTAATTTATTCAAATTTTGGAGGGAAGTGGGATAATTAAATTATTATGATTTAATAATTCAATTAATTTTGAGGACTAAGGTGAATTAGTGATGTAATCAAATAATTAGCGTTGTTTGACTAATCAAGACGAAATAAGATTAGGTTAGGACTTTATTAAATAAAAGTAATTTATTTAATTGGTCGAAAATGATGAAATGTGAATTAATCAAATAACGTTGTATTATTCAATTAATAGTAGAATTAGGGTTTTCAAGATTTTATTAAATAAATGCTATTTATTTGATTTGTTGAGAATGATGAAAAAAGTGAATTAATTAAATAATATTGTATTATTCAATTAATAGAGGAAATAGGGTTTTGAATGTCGTTTCATGTCATTCAATGCATTGTGAGATGTTGTGGGATTATTTCAAGATGTTATGAGATGTTCTGAGTTGATTCAAAGATGTTCTAAGATGATTCAGACTCATTCTGAGTCATTTTGGGGTCGTTCTGAGACATTCCGGGTTGATTCAGAGTTATTCTGAGTCATTTCGAGGTTGTTATGAGATGTTCTGAGTTGATTCAAAGTTGTTCTGAGTCATTCTGAGGTCATTCTAAGATGCTTCAAGTTGATTCAAAGTTTTTCTAAGTCATTTCGGGGTCATTCTAAGACATTCTGAGTTGATTCAGAGTTGTTCTGGGTCTTTTGGGGTCATTTCGAGTTGATTCAGAGTTGTTCTGAGTCATTTCAAGGTCATTTCAAGACATTCTGAGTTGATTCAGAGTCGTTTCGAGACATTTTGAATTTGTGATAAGTGTTAAGTCAATTTTACATGTCTACATTTTCCCTCTCTTTGATACAAAGTACTGGTTGCTTTGTTTCAAATACTTTGTTTTTAAGATTAAGTTTTTTGAAAAAAAAATTATGCCCCACTGTGCCCCAGTGTTTCGTGGACTGATGGTAAGACTCTATGTTGCCCCCTCGAGAGTTGGCTGAAAATTTTGAGTTTTGAGGTCAAGCTCATGACTCTAGTCTAATTTTGTTCTGATGTGTTTAGGTCGCAAAATTAGGTGTATAGGTCCTTCATTTCTTGTTTTGATGTTTCTCTGAACTTCTATTTTGAAAGCAGGAAGTTTCCCTAAGTAGAAATTAGGGTTTTCTTGAGCCTTATATAGGCAATTTGTCCTATAGATAGCTCATTTGTGTTTTGACTCTATAGCTAATTCTTGTCTTTGGTTCTCTCGTTTTGTCAGTTTTCAAAGAGCAATGTCACATTTTGATGGAGCCCCACATCATTCTGAGCCCGTTCGAGAGGTTGGACAACCTCTAGACGTTGGTGGCCTAGTATGTACCTTCTCACTTTTTCACTTTCATCTTGTTTCATTCTCATTTTGCATGTACAAAGTTTTCTAGGTCAAAAGAAAAGTTTCTTGTTTTCCACGCCTTTTCCTTAGTTTTCACACCTTTTCCTACTAAGAATCCATTCCTTTGCCTAGGATCCTCACCTTTGCTTAGTTTCCTTGCCTTTGTTTCTGAGCATTTTCTATAAAAGCTCACCTTTGCTCTAAAAGCTCGCTTTTGACTATTTGGGACCCTGAAAGCTCACCTTTTCTATATTTCCTTGCCTTTTTTTCTGAGAATTTTCTTGAAAATCTTGCCTTTTCTTGAAAAGCTTGCCTTTTCCTGAAAAGCTTGCCTTTTCCTGAAAAGCTTTCCTTTTCCTGAAAACCTTGCCTTTTCCTGAAAATCTTGCTTTTGTTTTGTGTTTTTTGAGCATTTGTTCAAAACTCTTGTTTTTGACTCCTACTACGTTTGACTTTAGCTTTTTCTTGGAACCCTAGAATGTGTTCGTTTTTCATTCTAAATGTTTTTTGTCATCATGTTTTGTGTTATATTGTGTCTCCCACCTATTTAGAGTGAAACCCTAACATAGTAGTTTGAAAACGATTGTAGGTTGGTCTTAGCGTGCTACAACCGAGGGAGAAATGTCTGCGACATTTTTTCGATCCCATTGCCCATTTTGGTGTGTTAGAGTGGGACTTTCTTGATGTTGTGGGACTACTACACATTTTTTATATGCCTCCTATCAGGACTCATATTTCCATGATGACCGCATTGGTGGAACGGTGGCATTCAGAGACATCCTCATTTCATCTACCTACAAGAGAGGCGACTATCACGCTTGAGGATGTATGGAGAATACTTCATCTTCCCATCCATGGGGAGTTGGTTACGTATCATATTCAACATGGTATCCCTACTATGCAACGTGTGTTAGGTGCTCGACACTTGATGGTACATCAGTCAGAGATTGATCTGTCCAATTTTTCTGATAGTGCAGATCCTATCTCGCTTCTTCTATGTGGTTTGATTTCAGGACTTGTTGTTCCTAATAGCCTAGGTTGCTAGTCTCCCATAGGCTAGGTTGTGTGCATTGAGAATATTCTTGAGCATGGGACAAGATATGCTTGGGGTCCATGTCTTCTCCCTCACTTGTACAGAGATATGCACAAGGTTGTGTATCAGGACGGGAAATCTATTTCCGCAAGTGTTTCACTTTTGCATGTATGGGTGTGGGAGCATATTGCAGTTACTCAGTCGGATGGGATACAGGATCATCACCTCAATGATCCATACTCATATTGTTATGTGGATTTTGTGCACTACACCCTTCTTGGAGATCTTTCTTATTGATATTGAGTTTTTGATGATATTCCCAGCTTTGTGTGGAGACCATATTTGGGGTGTGATGCCTAGCCATAGGATGCAGATCACCTTGTCTATTTTTGACAAACCCATTGGTTTCTTGTTCATTTTGATATTGTGCTAGAGTGTTATCTACCAGACTGATTATGTCATCAGTTTGGGGAGAGATAGGGTCAAGTTCTTAATACTTATGAGGCTCATTTTGGTCGAACGACACGAGAGGTTCGTGTATGGGGTATTCAGCCAAATATAGATATTCCTATTGTTGAGTTCAGAGCACTTGACCCATTGATTGGGGTCGGTCGGTTGGTCCTATAGATCTAAGTACCTCTGATGACTATGATGAGTGGTGGTCTCACTGTAGGCCTTTGAGACTCACTTCTCCCAAGGATACTCCCGCTTCAGGTAGATTAGGTATTACAGGTCATTGTGGGGAGTGAAAGTATATCAAGGTCCTTGCAAAGCAGTTGGATAGGGCTTGGGGTAGAGCTCGTCATGATAGAGCGCAGGATGATCAAGATGAGAAACCACCTCAGTTGCAGGGTCGTAGGCAGGCTCTGAATCCTCCTCCACCAACTAGGGATGGAGACATATTGTTAGCTCAGATGACTACTACTAGAGATGCAGAGATAGTGAGATGACAAGCTACAAAGGTTTAGATAGATATTTTGAGGGTCAAGCGGGATAGCGAGAGTGGTCGACGGCATGTTGTAGAGGCTTTTGTATAGTTGTTGACCACAAAGAGAGCTACTCTTAGGGCAGAAGATGGTCATTATTTGCAGAGGTCTACCTACGATCAAACTTTATATGAGGTTGTTGTTCCCAAGGGTGCTCGGCATCCATAGTTTGGAGAACCTAGTTCTATGGGCAGTAATGGTCAGTTGGTGGTGGTGGTGATCAATCTATGAGACAACCAAATTGTTTTGATGATCTATAGGGTTCCGTCTTTTCCTCTTGGGGTCTTAATTTGGTACTTGATCTTTATGTTGTTCATTGTTCAAAGGAATTTTGTAGACATGTATTTTGTATGCATATACTCATCGGCCCAGTCGAGGCCTCATATAGATATTATGATTTTGTATATATATTATCACACTGATGATGTACTCTCCTTTTTTAGTATGATATATATGATATATACCTTCTTCATTTCATTCTCGTTTATGCTCATGTGATGATGATATATGACAATGTATGTTATATGATGTTGATATGAATGAATGCATCATACATGATGTTTTTATTGGTTCAATATCATCATGATGTATGTTTCTGATATTGTGAATGTAGAATGGTACTAATGATATTGCTATGCAGATTTCACTAAGAAGAAATGTTGATGGTAGATAGAAATATGATGTTAATTAGAGGAAATGTTGATGATAGATAGAAAATGTGATGTTAATTTAGAAGAAATATTGATGGTAGATAGAAATATGATGTTAATTAGAATAAATATTGATGATAGATAGAAATATGATGTTAATTAGTAGTTGATGAGTTTTCTTTTTCTTTGCTTTAGAGAATTTGTAGTTTAAACAATCTATTTTGATATAGAAAATAAATACGATGCACCAAGGTATTAATGACCAAGGTGACTTTGTGTTTATTGCATGGACTTTGACTCTACAAACAAGGAGTATTCTTGCTCATACCAAACATACGAAAACTCTGTTAGAGTGTATGGGTGAGAAGCTTTAAAAACATGTCAGACCAGTAACACAAGAGGTATTAAGAACCTAATATGTCACTGTTACACGAAATGTTTCAAAGATGACTTCCACACATAGAACAAAGCAAGTATTCACCATGGTAGTATAACAAGACTATCCACAAATAGCAAATTGAAATTATATCACAAAAAAAGAGACAACAAAAGATAAAACAATGTCATTATATCACTTGCCATATCTGTTGGGGTGGGTCTATTATCCAATGTTGATCATGGCTATTGTAGGAACAGATTCGTTAAGACATATCTCAGGATGTTGTTGGGTCTTGTCAAAAAGATATGTATTTGATACTTGGCTTTTGTTTTAGTTCAATTTGCAATCAAATTCTTCCGTGATTGTCTACTTGAAGGTTCCAACTATTGATGTTTGCTTTTTTTTGTTTTGTTTGTTTTGTCAAAGGGTGAGTGTGATGATTTGTTTATTATGGATGATGTCTTATTGCAAATTGTGATGGCAGACATGGGTCTTTTTGAATTTTCTAAGTTTTATGATGTTTGTTTTGACATTTCTTGGGGACTAACATAGGGCCT